>CM065438.1:7897500-9097500 GCA_033030585.1 Hippophae rhamnoides | reverse complement strand
TAGAGAAGGCATAGACAAATTTGAACTAGACACACTATCTTGCAATTCAAACATTGATTTTGCTCCTGAGGTTGACAAGGATACCAGCCTAGTCATATTGTTTCCAAGAAATACTAAAATTGAGGATCTTACTATATTTGAAATCTTGAAAGCCACTGATAACTTTGATCAAGCAAACATCATTGGATGTGGAGGTTTTGGTTTGGTCTACAAAGCAACAATAGACAATGGAGTCACGCTGGCTATTAAAAAGCTCTCAGGAGACTTGGGTCTCATGGATAGAGAATTCAAAGCAGAGGTAGAGGTTTTGTCCACAGCCAAACACGAAAATCTCGTTTCTCTCCAAGGCTATTGTGTGCACGATGGATATCGGTTATTAATATATTCATATATGGAAAATGGAAGTCTAGATTACTGGTTGCACGAGAGAGCTGATGGTCCATCCCAATTAGATTGGCCAACTCGTTTGAAGATTGCGCAAGGAACAAGTTGTGGACTGGCTTATATGCATCAGATATGTGAACCACACATCGTGCACCGTGATATCAAGTCAAGCAACATCCTCCTTGATGACAAGTTTAAAGCACATGTTGCAGATTTTGGATTGTCCCGTTTAATTCTTCCTTACCACACTCACGTCACAACGGAGCTAGTTGGTACCCTGGGTTACATTCCCCCAGAATATGGACAGGCATGGGTAGCCACTTTGAGAGGAGATATTTATAGTTTTGGGGTTGTCATGCTTGAGTTACTCACAGGAAAGAGGCCTGTTGAGGTATTCAAGCCAAAAATGTCAATAGAGCTTGTTGGCTGGGCTCAACAGTTGAGGAGCGAAGGCAAACAAGATGAAATATTTGACCCTCTTTTGAAAGGGAAGGGCTTTGAGGAAGAGATGCTTCAGGTGCTTGATGTTGCTTGCATGTGTGTCAATCAGAACCCTTTCAAGAGACCAACAATAAAGGAAGTGGTTGATTGGCTAAACTATATGGACAAATAACTAACACCAAAATAAGGATCATTAAAGTTATTTCTTCACCACATTCTAAGAACATGTGTATATTTGAAAAGAATTATCAGATATCTAGGTCAGATTTTTACTGAGATTTACATGTAGAGTAATACTTCTGTTATATTATTTTTCTGAAGAGGCTAAGTTTAAGAGAGTTGACTGATTTTCTGATTACTCGTGTCATAATATTTCTCAACCTAAGTGCAAGTTATTAGACTCTCTTGAGATGCAGATATTATAATTGTTTGCAGAAGACTCCCAGCTCTAATGTATCTATGGTAAAGTCCTAGAAGGTGTTCCTCCTTCTTGTTTCGCTTTTAACTATTATTTTTTCAAATATTAGTGTCATGTTAATTCATATTGGATTTCAGTGAGAGAAAATTCCATTCTGAACAATTATTTTAATGTAATGATACGCACACAGTTAACGCACTAAATGTGGATCACAAAAGTCTCCAAGTAAATCTTGAATCAAGAGAATCAAAATATGAAAATCAAAATTCATAGGCAGTGGAGGTGGGTGCTTCTGGGCTTTTCGTTATTTTATTTACAAATTATCAGGCACCTGGGAGGCAAGAAAGAACCAAGGAGAGATGGCCTGCAATGTTGGCGAAAGCTCATGCAAACTTCAACTTTTAGTGGATAATGATGATCGTTCACTACCTTCTTTGATAATTCCTTGATTATGACGCTCTAGAATTCCACACTTAAATTTTCTATCTACTAATCATGAATTTAAAGTTACCAAATTATATAAAATTAATAACAAAAATAACTATTAAATAATAATATTGAATGAAGTTTAAATTAAAATAATTAAAATAATCGTATTTTAACATAAAATAATGAAATTAATTTATTTTAAATAATAAAAATTTATAAATTTAAAAGGTTAATATTTTTGTTGTTTTCTCTCTAGAATTCCATGTGCGTTACCAAAATTACCGAAAAACAGCCAACCACGAAATCTATCTTAATAAATCGACAAATCTGAAAAAGACAGCCAATCTAAGAACAGATTTCTCCAAAGAAGAGTATGCACTATGCACCTGCATAAAGTATTTAATTTATTCATGTAACTCGTTCTTATAAGTCAACTAAGAAGAAGTCAGAGCTAGACCTACTTCAAATGACTATTTTATGCATGTTTCCAATCAGAAATTAGGAATAACCAGTACTAATATTGTTATATATTGCTCCTTAGTGAGAAAATTAGAAAAGTCCCACATTGGTTAGGAATGAAGATGGGTGTTGGATTTGGGGCTATAAATAAAGACCTCCTTCACCATTTGTAAACATCCCAAAATTTGTAGAATCTTCTTTTCAGAAGGGTAATTGACAATTTCAATTTCGCCCAATTAGTTGTAATTTCAAGTTCATTCATTTGGAGATAGTGATTAACGACGCTCGAAGATTTGGTAATATTTATACCGAACCTCGTTAAATTTACGGTGTTATTATTTTTCCGCTTTAATATTTCTGCTTTGATATCATTTTAGTTTATTTTAAAGATTATATTTCCAATAAAGATTATTTTGTTTAGTTCTATTAATTTAAATCATAAGTGAATAGTAACTACTTAGAATAGGAAAAATATACCCGATTTTCCCAACAAATATTGTTTTTCCCATGTACAATGATCCTACATTGGTTATTATTTTAACTCTCAGATTCCCGGAAATGATAATATCCTCTCAATTCTATAGATTTAAGAAGAATTATGTTAAATTATATAAAATAATATTTTTTAAAATTTATAATAACATGAAATGATCCAATCAATCATAATGTAACATTATATGGATTAAATTGAATGAAGTTCAAATTATACTATATTCATTCAACCTAAACTTTTCAAGTTTTTTTTTTATTATTAAAAATATATTAGCTTCATGTAAAATGTGACGTTATAAATGTTGTTTTGTCACATAATATACTATGAGCCATCATAAGATTGGCGGCCAACAGATGAAGACAGATATTCTTTCACCGTTTCGTTGATATGAAAATAACAAATAAAAAAAAATGCCCAACTTAAACTCCCGAGAAACAACTAATTGTGTAATTAATGGTTGAAATAACAATGCAAGAGCAATATGAATCAATTCATCAGCCTCAGGAAATTGCTTTTGATCCATTTAGAAATACGATAGAGTTCCAATAGCAGAATTCGTTTGTAGCTTATCGCAGGGTGAATAAAATACATGATTGAATATCATCGAAGCCGTTTCCAAAATAACTTGACAAGTTGAAAGGGATGCAGATCATAAGAAGTTAAAATATTGCGAAACTAAAGACTTGATTGAAAATTTGGAATTCGAAACATCAATTAGCTACGGCATAACAGCAAACTGTTAATATGTGGAAAAATTTGCAGCCAATAAAATGTAAATTCCCAACCGAAATCTTAGAAGGATGTAAATAAACTTGGAGAATTGGATGCTTATCTTCGAGGCAGGCAAAGAACTGTAATTAACAAAATTAAATATGATTACTTTGCGTGCCCATTTCTTATTTTCCTGCCTTTTTAGATATTTAGGAATTCAAACGGAAGAAAGTTCGATTCTAAAGGAAACAATATTCTAAACCTACCCAAAGGAACAACATTGCACAATGCACTTGGAAACTTGCTGGGACTTAAGGTTTCTTTTGAATTCGAAAGCTTTGTATTAATGTATCTTACGGTACTTCTTCAGCTTAGTTCTGTTATAAAGCTCCTTAATTTAAAGAGCAAATTAAGGAACAAAACATGGAGCAAAATATGGAGTAAAACATGGAGCAAAACATGGAGCAAAACAAGAAGCTTAATTCAATGAACAATTTAAGGAACCATTAATTTAAGGGGTAATTCAAGGAGTGAATTTTCCTATAAATAGATGTGTAATTGTAATGAATTAATCATCCAAAGTGTTCATTCCAATTGAGAGAAAAGCTTAGAGAGAAAAGCTTTTGTGAGAGAAAATTGAGAGTAATTTTCTTGGGTGTAAGTGGGTTGTGAGTTGTGAGGTGTTGTAAACACTCATGTAATTTCTCTCCTTTTAGTAAAAGATCTCACAGCAGATCCCGACGTAAACAAGATTGACCGAACTCCGTTATAAAATTTTGTGTGTTATTTTTCTATTCTTGCTTTCTACAATCCCGCTTATCGGGAATTTGTGTTATTTCCCAACAATTTGGTATCGAGCTATTGGTGGTGATTTTTGTCAATTTTCTCCAAGAAATAGTCGAAGCTTGATCCAGGAGAAGTCGGATTTTAGTGGGAGCAATGGCGTTGAGATGAAGCGAAGAGGTGAAACTCGAGAAATTTGATGGCCTGATTTTGGGTTTTGGAAAATGCGGATAGAGGATTATCCTGTATCAAAGAAATCTATATCAACCTCTCCGGGGAACAAACCGAGCATGAAGGAAGAAGATTGGAATCTTCTGCACAGACAAGCCCTCGGAGTTATTCGACGACGCTGTATCACGTAATGTTGCCTTCAACATAGCAAAGGAAAAGACCACGGCGGGTCTTATGGCAACTCTCTAATATGTATGGCAAAGGCTGCCAGTCTCGAAGCAAAGTGCACTTGATGAGGCGTTTGTTCAATTTACGGATGAATGAAGATTTCGGTAGCCAACATCTCAATGAACTCAACACAGCCACAACCTGGCCAGTTCAAGGAAATTGAATTCGATGAAGAAAGTACGACAGCATTAATACTTTTATCTTCTTTACCGGAAAGTTGGAATGCCTACTTGTCACTGTGAGTAGCTCGTCAGGAAGCAATAAGTTGAAATTTGACGATGTTCGTGATCTGGCTCTCAGTGAAGAGATCCGACATAGAGAGTCAGGTGAATCGTCAACTTCTTCAGTTTTGTATACAGAGTCAAGAGGAAGAAATTCAACCAAAGGGAATGAACATGGCAGAACAGACTACCGAGGTAGATCAAAGGACAAGAGGTCCAAATCCAGGAATCCTAATAATTCCCATATCTCGAAGACTATCGAGTCTACAAAAATCAGTGCAAGAGTGCACCGAAGGACAAACAAATGAAGGCAGAGGCAAATGTTACTTCCACCTCAGGGGGAGACGATGCATTGATATGCTCTTTGGAGAGCAAGGAAGAATCTTGGGTGTTAGACTCTGGAGCATCGTTCCATGCTACTTCACAAAAAGAATTCTTCGAGAAATATGTCCCCGGAAACCTTGGAAAGGTATATCTTGGTGATGATCAACCATGTGGTATTATTGGCAAAGGTGTAGTGAAGATTAAGTTGAACGGATCAGTTTAGGAACTGAAGGATGTCAGGCATATTCTCGATCTCAGAAGGAACTTAATCTCAGTAGGGCAATTGGCCAGTGAAGGCTACACTACGATCTTCCATGGTGATGATTGGAAGATTTCAAAGTGCGATAAGCCGGTTGCTCGAGGCAAGAAAAGTGGCACTCTTTACACGACAGAGGCACGTTGTTCAATTGATTCGCTAGCAATGAAACACCAAATCTGTGGCACGAGAGACTAGGCCCGTACTGAGTGAAGGGGATAAAGATTATGCAACTCAAAGAGGAAAACTTCAGTCTCATACCACGGAGATAGACATGTGCGAAAATTGCATACTGGAAAGCAAAGAGAGTCGGCTTTCGGACAAGTTGCGAGAATCCCAAAGAAGGAAAGACTAGAGCTTATTCACTCTGATGTTTGGGGACTAACGACCGTCTCATCTATTGGTGGGAAACACTACTTCGTGACTTTCATTGATGATTACTCTCGAAAGGTATGGGTTTACTTTCTAAAGCATAAGTCTGAAGTATTTGAGGCTTTCAGAAGATGGAAAGCTATGGTGGAAAATGAGATGGGTTTAAAGATCAAAAAGCTCAGAACCGATAATGGTGGTGAATATGAAGACACCAGATTCAAAAATTCCTGCTATGAGCACGGGATCAGAATGGAAAGAACTGTGCCAGGCATGCCTCAACACATGGAGCAAAACAAAGAGCAAAACATGGAGCAATTTATGGAGCAAAACAATGAGCTTAATTCAAGGAGCAATTTAAGGAGTAATTCAAGGAGTGAATTTTCCTATAAATAGATGTGTAATTGTAATAAATTAATTATCCAAAGTGTTCATTCCAATTGAGAGAAAAGCTTTTGTGAGAGAAAATTAAGAGTAATTTTCTTTGGTGTAATTGGGTTGTGAGTTGTGAGTGTTGTAAACACCTTGTGTAATTTCTCCCCTTTCAGTAAAAAGATCTGCACCAGATCCGGAAACGTAAGCAAGATTGGCCGAACTCCGTTATCAAATTTTGTGTGTTATTTTTCTATTTTTACTTTCTCATAAATCTGGCTTATCGGGAATTTGTATTATTTCCCAACAAGTTCGAGTTATGGGGCCTGTAAGCCTTTTAACTTCTAGTGCAAAGCTTGTAAATGAGTATTCACTTCATAACAAAAAGAAAGTATCGCAGGTATATTGGGCTTGTGCTTTGAGTTAAGATGCAGAAACAGTTTTCTATAAAAGGTGTCTTATTTACGGTTTTGTTTACTTTGTTGTTGCGTTCATGATTGTTCTTGGTTCATCTATTTTTAGTTGATTCCATATCAACTGCTGCTTAGATCATGACAGTTCGAATGACTTTCAATTTCATCGACTCAGAAAATCCCACATCCTGAAAGGCCACGTAGAATCAGTAGTGAGGCTGAATTACTTGGATTTAAATGTGATCCAATCCGCCGCTCATACGATTCTAAGGGAAATTTCCTCTTTCTATTTTAATTTTTATTAGTAAAATTCTCTTGGAGTGCATGTAAATATGTAATCACTACAGTTGCAATTAGAACAAGCTTTCTTTATATTGTGGCAAAGATTGATTACATGATAATAATCTTACAATGGGGACATGTGAATGGTGTGCTCCTGTCCAAGCCTCACAGAGTTTACATAATTTACGGGGCTATGTGCTGATATACCAGGAAGCATAAGTCCCATCACCCTTAGCATTATGGGAAACCAATCCTCTTTATATTCTTCCCCATAAATGTAGCCCATTATTAAACTTCTGATCAACTCCCAAATGGCATTCACATACTTTGGTATCAGATATCTCAACTCAAAGAAATTTTTGTTTGGCTCCTCATCCATTCTCTGCAAAAACCAGACATAATGAAGATAACAAATCAGTTATGCAGAAAATATTAGAATTTATATTTAAACAAATCAGTTCTAGATTCCCTCTTGAGGAAACTTGATTGGAGTATGTGTTTCATGCAGGGTCTATATGACTTATGATGGCAAAGAAAAAGAAAAAATGGAAAAAAAATGCATAAACTTGAAGGCATCCATACATACTTTTTCCATATATCTGCTGTCATAGTAAAGACACATCCCAAAATGATTATACAGAAATATTTTGTCATCATAAGGCAACCTGGGAACAAGGTCATTGCAGTAGACAACCCTGAAGTACTTGTGTATTGGATATTCTAAATGGGCTTTCATGAACCTACCAAGTTTCCCATTTCCAACTCGAGGTTGCCCAAATGTGTAAACACCCAATAACCTTTGCATCAACTCCATCTCCTCATGCAGCACCAGAACTGTTGGGAACAATATGGCAAGTGCCCCGCCTAAACTATGCCCAGTAACTATAAACTTTGCAGTCTTATGCTCCTCTAGTAAGATCTTGAGCTTCTGTCTTACGGCATAATATGCACTAGCATGCCCCTCCATGTCATAAGACCTATTCAACGATGATGATCTGGTGTCGGACGGAGCACTTGTGTCAAAAACATCATCATCTGAAACTGCAATATTTATATTTTTGACCAGAAGTTGATTTTGGAAAGTGGTTGCATCAGTTCTGTTGCCTAAACCTAAGGCTTCTAAGAAGCCCACGTGGACTTTTCCCAATTTTGGTATCTCATACCAAGAGTAATCAAAATCAGTACTCCAGTCATCGGCATCAAAAGGTTCTGTGCCCCTGTAGCTGATCAATATCAAGCTTGCGTCTGTAGGCTTGTCACATAGAATGAAAACTTGGGTTGACATGTGCTTCTGGAAATCTGTTATATCGTATTCCAGGAAGGAAGAGAGGAGAATTAACAGAAGGGAATATTTATAAATTTGGTCAGAATCCAATAAATAATATAAGCTTTTCATTTGGGAACTACTGGGAGGGAACAATATAACCTCGGAGCCTATAAGCATTTAAAGCTAGAACAATTTGCACTTCATAGCACAGCTCCAAAGTTTAGAAAACAAATAGTTTTTGTAGCTCCAAGCAAAAAAACAAAAAACAAAAAACAAAAAAAGAAAGAAAAAATAGAACTTGATTGATTGTCTATCTAAGCAAGCTTTCTTCGTATGATGGGAGTTTGTTCAGTATTTTGGTATTTTACAAGTTTCTTGCTTTGTTCTCATTTTGCAGTGCAATTTTTATTTGTTACATGAAAGGGTCATATTCATGTAAAGGAATGTACAGTGACAAGGTTCTCTATTTTTGTTTGATTATTTTGTTGTTTTTCTATCCAACTAAAAAATAGAAATGTCTAGAAGAGCCCAAAAGGTGAAATTGTTGTATGATCAAAAGGCATGTTCATACCATTCCAACAGTCGTAGAAGTCCACAAAATGCATCTGTCATATAAAAAGGAGTTAGTATTTATGATTGTAACTCTTTTAAGGATTCCATTAACACCATAAAGAACCTAAAACGAGAACAGCCGTAGAAAAACTTGCCTTCCAGTGATGAGCTACAACATTTTTAATGACCTTGGCATTCTCATAAGCCAACTTAGATGCCATAATACAGAGGTCCATAAGAGCCCGGTTTCCCATTTCTACTTTTATTGTCTCTCGAGAAACAGAGTCAACATCATCTACTGAGCTTTTGCACCTGTACAGTTCTATCCGCCCATCTAAATGGCCAATCGTACTAATAAAAGTCTCGGTGCCTCTCCGCGGCAGAACCAGTTTCCCTGCTTTCCGATTACAATATCAGAACCAACTCAAAAAATGCTAGATGTCTCAAGTTGGGAAGATCTAAATCACATTCAATTCAAATGTCTAAATATCATTGACTGCCTTTTATATGTGAATCCCATAGTTTATAGATATGGGTCCACAATTTCAGAGAGTCCAATTACATCTTGCAACCTAACTTGGGAATAGCTTAGCCAAAAAAAAAACAAAGTTGAGGAAAAGAAAAATATTCCAACTTGGAATATGTGGCATTACTAGCAAGAACTGAGTCACTGACTAAGAAGACCTACATAATTTATGGAACAGCCTCTTTTTACCCAAAAAAATAAAGACCTGCACATTTATGGAACAGAAAGAAGATGCAAAATTAATAAAAATCCTATTATAAAAGAGGATGATTCCTTTACAATATATAGAATAAGACTGGTGTAGACACCCTTCAAAGAATTAAGAGTTAATTAAACACTAGAACATATGAAGCAAAACTGTAATATATACCTTTAAGGCTTTAATAAGGCAATGAAATTCTACAGAAACTCTTGTTTCACCGCCCTCTTTCTCTCTCTTAGCTCTCTACCTTTTCTCTAAAAAAAACCCTGGGTCTCATCTCTTCACCTTCAGCCTCCACCCTCACCCTCCATTCTCACCCACCCTCCAGCACAATCTATACTTACAGCCACCAACCACTATCCAGATTCCGTCACTGCTTACATCCCACCGACCTCTCTCCTTTTACTCTTTCTGTCCCACTAGGTGCCATTCTACCGTCATCCATTTTATGAATATACTATTTTTGGAAATCTTTGATTTGTTCTTATAAAGTCGTTTTTCTCCCTGTGAGCTGCTTGATTTTACTGATGGATGAAGTTCAAGACTCGGAATCTATGGATGATGATGGGTTTTCATCTTTGGCCATGAGGGCAAGGTTTGGCAGCACCTTGGCCTGATTGATTCATCATTTTCTTAGCTTTATTTTTCTTTAGATTTGTTTTATGATTTGTAGTAGGTGGAGGTGTTGATTTCCCTCCATATTACGTTCTTAATTTGTTGTTTAAGTCTCTGGGCTGTTGTTTGCTGGCTGATTGATCCTTTTATTTTTGAGTCGGTGTGTTAAACTTTTTTTCATAATGTTCTTGCTGGAAAGTAGGTAACAATGGAAGTTTTCTTCTCTGATTTTGGTTCCTCTTTAATCATGTTTCAGTGAATTAGTATGAAGAATTGAGATTGGGTTTGGTCGGGCAATCTTCACTATGATAAGATTGCTTGATGAGGGTGTTTTTGTTTATGGGATTGAGATTAGTGGTGTTGTTTGTAATACTTTTTTTTGCCATTAATGGAAATTTTAGCTTTTCTAACAAGAAAATGAAATTCTACAGAAATCCATAAATGGTTCTCTGAACTTTCTGGTATAGAACTGCAATTACTTTCTATCACTCTCACTCTCTCTAGATTTTCCTCCATTTTAGCATCTACTTGAGCATTTTCTTTATAAGTTTCAGAATATAATGTTAGTTAAATTATGAAATGGGTTAAATTAAACAATCTAATGATGGGTTAAGCATGAAACACTAAACAAACATACCATGAACGAAGTTGTAGAACAAGCCAATGATATTGCCGTTTAGAGAAAGGAGGTTGAGAATGAAGTCCACCAAGTAACCAGTCCACTCCATAGGTTTGCCAAAGAAAGCTATAAACTTCCTTACAATAATCGAAAATAGTATTATCCATCTATGGTCAGAGGCCAACTCACCGGCCACAGACTGGTCCGAGCAATCCAAAAACTTCACCCCACTGCCTATCTCCCCCCAAACTGTGTACCGAAACAAGTCCCTTAGTCCGCCATTCTCTGGCCTCACAATCAAGTAATTAGTAAACTCGCCGCTATCACCATCTTCATAGTTGTAATTCTCTTGGGTCTTTGTCATAACTAGCGCCTAGCAAGTAGCAAGAACGATTCGGAGACAAAGATAGTGATTACTCGCTAATTAATTCTGGGGAAGATCACGATTTTGAGCTTATTTTTGGGTGAAAGAGACAAATTTAAATCCGTATTTAGAATTCTATTTTGAGTAAAAGAAAAATATTAAAGAGGCTAAGGTTAAATGGGCAAAACCGCCTAAGCAGCAAATGGTGCTTACCTCTTTATAAAGCTTCTTCGAAGAATCAATTTAATACACAACCACAAGTCAAAAGGCATATAAGATTATGGGATGTACATAAATATTAAAAAGGAGACAGAACCAACTGGATTGGATATGAATTTAACCTTTTAAGTCAGTTTTGGGTAGTGAAATAGATTCTATTACTTCCTATTTTTTAAAAAATATTTGAATAAGTTAGTTTGGTTTATGTTTTTAATACATTTATAATATATTGATATTAGTTATATGTAATTTAAGGATTCAATCTGTTTGTATTGTATTTTTTTTAGGTTATAAATTAATTAAATTTGGTTATTAAGTGTTTAAATTTAAATTAAATATTTAAGTTTGATAATTTTATTCAAATAGGATTATTTAGATTTTGTTTAAGTAATATTATGATAATTACTATAGCTCAAAATCGAATTAACTTATAGGTTGGTTTTCTTTCCTTTTATACATAAATTGATTTTGATTTGTGAAATGTCTTAATCAACTACAGGAATTCATTTAGTTTTTGGGACCAAAAATCTACATAATTGACCTACATTGATGCTAGTTATGCATTTAAATTCTTTTAAATCGTCACTCTAACTGATCTTATCGCCTCCCACCACAGCTAAGTTGCACATGTAAAGTTAGAGTCCTCTATTAAATATTAAATTAACTTAAATAAACAAGTTAAAGCAATTAAAAAAATTTGTGTATTCAGGTTTGACAGATTTTTTTTTTGTTAAATAATAATTATATTAAGAGATAATCGTGGTTACTTAGTTATATTAGTTAAAGTAATTTAATTTTTTTATTTTATTTTTTTATAATAATTTAGTTGTTTTTATTATGAAAAAATAACAATACAGAGATAAATTATCAAATTTATAACTTTTTATTTTATTTTTTTAATAATTTTGTAGTAATTATTGTTTGTTGTTAAAATAATATAGAATTATTTTTATACCATTACTTTTTCAAAACAAATGTCATGTTGATACAATATTAAAGACTTAAAATTAATTTTATTACTAGTTAGAGAGAAACTATAGGTATATGATCTAGAAGTAGAAGTGAGTACCGGATCGAAATTATATGTTTTTAACCGATCTGAATCTGATTCCAATAAATTTAAAGATTTTCAATCCGAATTTAATTCAATAATATAATTAACATAAACTAATTCAAATTAAAACATATCAGATTTTTTGGATCAAATAAAATCAGAATAATATTGAAATTTATTTATGAATTATTATCACATATAAAACACGACATATATAAATTAAAATTTTATAACAAATATTATTATTTATAGTCACAATTAAAAAAATCAAAATAATATTAAATATATTTATATAATTATTAAATTATTGTAAATATTTATATTTATTTTTTAAACTAAAATAATAATATAATATAATTATTACATATTTAAACATAATATATTATAAAATAAAATATATAATTATTTATAATTTAATAATATTTTTTTAGAATTCGATATAATGAATTATAAAATCTATCCATCTAAATACGAATAAATTGTATAATTTTTAATTTAAATACAATTCAATTATAAAATTTATTAATCTGAATCTAATCTAAATCCGAATTTAATAACAATATTATTATTATTTACTCAATCCTATGTTAAAAGGGTTGAAGCCGTTGCCATCCTTCTTAATTCTAGTGCCCCTTTCAAACATTTGCTGCATTTATGTAAGCTACAACACATATTGTGTCAACTTATTTTCTAGTTTCCCTTACTCTACGTAACAGTCTTTTGTAACTTTACTAGTAAAAGAATCATATAGCAGATCGGAAAAAATGTCAAAAAGCAGAAGGCCAGTCCAAAGAAGTTTGTTGCTAGGCCGGACCAGGCAAGGCTAATCCAAAGAAGTTATGGGAAAATAGAAATGAAGTTGTTTGAATGCTAATACAATATTATTAAATTATTATTATTATTATGATAATTGTTATATAACAATTAATTAAAAATTAAAAATAAATTTAATATTTTAATTAATAATTATCTTATATATCGATTATATTTATAAAAAATGCTAATAATCCAAACATACCGTATCCTTACTTTACATTAAAAAAATGCTAAATACAATCACAGTGCACTTGTCAAATTTTAATTTAAAGAAGATTTCGTAGAAATTCTTAAATACAAAATGACGTACGTTATACATTAGAAAATTCTATAAATGTTATATTTGAAAATAAATCTTAAATCCTGTGGTAGATTATAAAAAATTATAGTATTAATTATAATTATAATTATATTAGTTATTAATTTTATTAACTTTTAATACCTTTTTTATAAAATTAAAAGATTAAAATTAACCTATTGCGATTACATCTAGAATGAGGCAATATAACATGTAATTTTTAACATTTTAAAACATTTAATTGAATGCTAACGAGTCATCAGATAACATTACTTGTATTTTAAAAGATACATATTTTATTGATATTTATGTTTAACTTTTAAAATGATATACATCTATATTTTTTTTAAAAGTACTCTTTTAACGAAAAAAAAATGTTTTTTATTTACAAAATATTGAAGGACAATAATTATTTTAGGTTTTTTTATTAGTTTATTTTTTTATTATTATTATTTATTTATTTATTTATTATCTTTTTATGTTTCTCACACATTTATCTATTTACATAAAAAAATTATTTTTTTAATAAACACTAATTTTTAAATGATAAACACTAAATACTAAAAATTAAACCTTAAATTTTAAATATTAAACTTTAAAACTTTAAATCCTAAAATATTAAATTTTAAAGATTAAACTTTAAACACTAAACATTAAATAATAAATATTAAACAAATAAGAAAAAGAACAAAAATATTAAAATAGCCTTCAACATATCATAAAAATATTATGTAAAAACTCAGTGAATAATAAATATAAGATATTAGTTTTTTTTTTTTTTGGAAAAGTCAGACAATTAATATAAGTGTTAATAAATTACCATAAAGCCGCTCGTATACTTTTTGGGAAAGATAAGTTTTGGAGATTTTTTTTTTTTTTTTTACTTTTTTTCCTAAACAGAACAGGTTTGTCTTTTTGAAAAATCGTTGAAGCATTGAAACTGGAAATGAAATTATTAATCACCGAAAAGCATAAAATGGGCAAATGGTTCTTTTAAACCACTCCTAGCGAGATTTATGTCCAAAACTCCAAATAGTAAAAACAATAATGAATGCTATTGAAAGTATTTTTTATTCATTTAATCATTAATTTAAAATAAAATAAAAATCATTTTAATTGTAACAAAATATTTATTTCTTTTGTACTCCTCAAAAAATTCTTATTTTATTTAAAATTTTATAAATCTTATTTTAATATTTATCATTGTAATCTATTTTGGGCTAAGTTTTAAAAACAAAAGCAAATTTTTATAATAATTATTGATACACATTTAAATAAAATAAAATTTTAACTTAGAATTAATTACATTTACATATTATTATATATCTTATCATAATATTTTTTCCACTTATACTTATAACTCAAAAATAATTAAAATACTTAACTTTTTATTAATTTATAACAATAAAAACCCAATTATTTTTCATTCACCTTTCTCATAATATTTCATCGTCAAATTTTAACATTAGTTAAGGTTAGATTATGTAAAATTTTATTTATTCATTTGAAATCATATGTTATGAAAATTTTAATATATATTTCGATATTGCTAGTTTGTTTCGTCTGTTTTTTTTTTCCTTTTTGTTTGTAAATTTAATTTCTGTTTAGTATATTTTTAACTCTAGCATAATCTGAATTTCAAATATCTTATATTTTAAAACTTTAATGTCTTTTTTTTTTCTTCCGTAGTTTTTAACATCAATAAATTTTAATATATTTCATTACTCTACCGGTTTGCTAAGATATAAATTTATGGTTCATAAACTGAATATATTTATAACAATAAAAGCTTTAGGATTAAAATTTTAAATTTTACTAATACAAAAATTATATTTTGTGATTGCGTATTAAAAATCTTTTAGTATGATTGTTATCCAAAGATTTTTAAGAATATCTTTAGACTTATTTTTCAGAAAATGATTTTTTTGAGATGGTTTATAACTATATTTAAACAACTATTAAGAGGGATGAGAATTTTTTTTATAATTAAAATAGTCTAAAAATTTATCTATATTGTTTTTTTAGTTTGTTATCACATTGAAATTTACTTTGGATCCTCCTTAGAAGATAAATTCTCCTTTCAACCCCGTTTTCGATGATTAGTATTTTTTTTATTATTATTGTTGTTGATTAACATAATTAGGCTTGCTAGGTACCTCAGGGTTTTAAATGATTATTATTATGGTTAAAACTTTAAACGAGACTTCATTTGATAGATTTCAAAAAGCTTTTGAGCTGGCTAATTGTGTGTTGCCAGCTCAAAAACATTTGATATTTGTGTACATTAAATTTGATATTCCATCTAATCATGTTTATGGCTGTTTTGAATATTGTAACGATGCTCTAAACAGAGTGGTACTCGTTTCTTCGTCGAACGAATTCCCGCTTAATGGTCTGGCAAGGTCAAATCAATCAAATATATATATATATATATATATTATAACAAAAGTTTATTTATATATTTAATTATTAATTTATATAAAATATTAAAATTTAATCCATAATATTTTTATTAGCATTATTTAATATTTCATATTTTTAAATTTAATTTAAAATTTTAATTTATATCAAATTAATTTAATAACATCATAATTAACAATCATATAGTTAAATATCAAATTATAAATTTTACAGTAAATTAATAATTAATTATATTTAATAATATAAATTAATAATTAATTATATTTAATAATTAATTTGAAGACAAAATGAATTAAAAGATAAGTGTCTGATAGTTTATTATAATATCATTAAATTAATTTAATATAAATTAAAATTTGGAATAAAAAACTTAAAAGAAGTTAAATATTAAATCTTAAGAATTTAAAAATAAAAAATCAAATTATAATATTTTAAATAAATAAAACTACCTATAATTATATATATTAATCATAATAGAAGAAAAAAAACAAACTTAAAAAATTATTACATTTTTTAATTCATTATTGAATTATTTTTATCTTTTTATACCATTTAATTAGTAATTAAATTTTTTTATTTATATTATTTTATTAGTCTATGTTTAATTAATGATAGTATAAGTTATAGTATAAATAATTATTTTAAATATATTATTTAATTATTGAAGTTATTTTAAATTTATTATTAAGATGTGAAATCAAATATTTATGAATTGAGTGGAATAAACATGAAGAAAAATTATTTGATATACGAACGAAATAAACGTAATAATTCAATAATATTTCTATCGATTTACTTTAAAAAATCCACTTGGGTTGGAAGATTTTAAATTTATTTTTTTAGAAAATTAAAATTGAAATTCTTTAATAAAATAAATAAATTAAAATTCATTCATATAAATACGTTAATAATTAAATTTAAAATCAATTAAAATTAAAATAATTTTGTTATCGTAAGGAAAAAAATATGACATTTCATCGTTAACTATAATATTTTTAAATTAAATTTTTTATTATTTTAATTAATATATTTAATGTTTTTTATAAATAATTAAATTTTGATATTATATTTTAATATTTAAATTCTTATATACAACAAATTTAGATGAAGATTTAGACTCCCAATAAAATACAAACTAAATGAGTTTAAACATAAAATAAATCATGTTATATTAATATAGATGAAAGAAAATCACTTTAAAACAAAATCTACTTAAAGAAATATCTATTCAAAAGATTACATGTAATTGATCACATTGATTATTAAATTTTAAAATAATGTATTTTAATAATTTTATTGTTATATTTGTTAACATTTTAGTCGTAGACTAATTTTGTTAATTTTAATTATTTTTTTAATTTTTAAGATATTATTCACTTTAAATAATTAATAAACTTATTAGTAAAATTTAATTCAATTTAAATTAAGTTTTTAAAAAAATAGACAATTACACAAATGTTTAGAAAAGTAACTATTGTGATTTATTTACGAAAGTTAAGCGACAAAGTTAACATGTTGCTAGAAAAATTACTTAGAAGATTTTGGGTAGACGTGAGAGCGACTATGGTAAACGTGGAATTTTTTATTATTTTTCAAAAATGTTAAAATTGATTGAATCTAAATTAATATAATAATAAAAAAATATCATTTTCACGTATATTATAATATTATTAAAAATTAATTTTAAAACTAAAAATTAAAGATCAATTTTTTTTATTTTTAGAAAAAAAATTAAAATAAATAACAGTAATTAATTAATTCAAAATTAATAGTTAAAAAATATATATGAGAAAATATATAAAAATATTTAATTTTTTATTTTTTTAAACATGTAAATCATTATAATCTTCAATATAATTACAAATCAATTACGTGATAAAATAAATATAACCTAATATATATTCATCTCTCAAGTAAATTATAAATCATATAATAATTAATTTAATTACACTTTCATGTAAATTAAATTACATATTATTAATTAAGTTCATCAATTATGAATCATATATATGAGATCTATAAATCTTTATCTATAAATTATTTATATTATTTAATCAAGATAGATAATAAAATAATTTTCTCAAAGTTATTTAATTGTATTTATAGAGATTAAATAATTAATATAATTAAATTATAATTATAATTGAGGAGATAATATAAATTTTAATTTATAAACTTAACACGTAAAATAAATATTTTTAAAATGGGAGATAAACAGAGGGGTGATCAGATGTGATATAAGTACTGTTAAGTTTTGAATAAAAAATATTTTAAATATAATATTTATAAAATTAACTATAAATTATACGTATAAAATGTAACGCTATCTCAACTAAACTTTAACTTTTAAACATTTTTTAGTCAATAATTGACTATCAATAATTTTAACATATATATACACAAATGTGTTATAAGTAACACAATTTTTTATTAAATAAAAAATAAAAATATATATTTATAATTATATTAACTTTTAATCATTAATCATTAATTGTTAAATTAAAGATTATTGGGAGTAAAAAGTAAACCATGTCCCTCCTAAATTTTGAGGCTAAATTTAACTATTTTTATAATCTTTATTTTCTTACCTCATTTTATATTGATTTAATATATGATGATTGTTTTAAATCTTTCTAACATAACTTTTATTATTGGAAAGGAAAACATTTCTAAATATTGATATAGAAATAATAGATATTATATTAATAATTGTTATTAATTATATGTTATATTTTTATAAAGATATTTTTGGTAAAAAAATAACAGGTAAAAACTTATCAAATTAACTACCTTTAAAATGATTTTATAAATTAATTTTATGAATATGATAAAATTTAATTTACTCTAAATCGTAAATAAATTAATAATTAATAAAACCAACCACACACATGTTACCTGGATCTCGTCTCTTAAATGACTATTGATACTTCTCATATAATCTCTACTATATATATATATAACAATTATAATTAATTATTAGATACAATTACATGAATCTTAGTATATTTATTAATAATACTATATTATCTTAATTATAATTTATTACAAATTTATAATAAATTAAATTCTCACTTTAATAAACTTATTTTCTTTTATCAAACGGTCGATGACTCTCACAAGTCACATCTACGAGGGTTTTGCCTCATGCGACGATAATTAGTATAATTAGTATGCAGAATAATTAATTATTCTTTACATTAGAATTTATTACAATTTTCTTCCCAAAAAAGAATTATATACGATTTTATACGCATTTTTCATAGATGATTTTATAAAATTTTATATATAAAAATTTTCAAAATTTTAACTAAATATGATATTTTAATTTATCATTTTATTCTCGATAAAACCAAGTATTTATCGGTAATATATACAACTTTTATGGTTAAGATTATTACAATGATATTAAATAAGTTAAATATAATTATATTTAAATATATTATATTAAATTTTTTTACATAATTTTAAATTTTTATTAATTATAATACGATTTGATTATATAATTAAACATATCATTGTATAAAATGTTTTAGTACCGGATACATAATATCTTTTTAGCAACTAAACATATCTTTATATAAAAATTATACCGTAAAGATTTTTAATACAAAATAACATAGAATCTTTTTAGCAACTAAAGTATATGCACGTCGGATTTGAATTATCTCATTATTTTTTTATATCTTTGTTTTCCATTGATTGCAACACACCTAATAATATTATGAATATTAATATATTATATTTTAAAAATATTATTTGAATTACCTAACATTTAATATGATATATATATATATATCATTAGTTCAAGTAAGGATTTTTTTTTTTACAATGATATTTGAAGATAGGATCGTAGGAAAACTGAATCAGAGTGTTTTTACCTTTTATTTTTATAATTTTTTCCTTTTACCTCTGGGGTACACTAAATGGCTGTCGACAATTTCGAATCTTAAATACAATTAAAGAAATGTATATCCATTTAAGCTTAAATTAAGGAGAATAAGAGGTCTGAAAATATATTAAATTTGATGTGGAAAATAATTAACATTTCGTTTCAATATAAAATGCATACAATAAAACGCTGAATTTGAAATACCTTTTTGCAATGTATCCAGAAAAGCGTTTCTGCTTCGATTGTAATTCAAATAGCCATGTTAATATGTGATTAGTCAAGTTATTAGAAGTGAAAATATATACCTCTTCAATTAATATACTATTAATTAAGTGATTAATTTGACATTTTTAATGAGCACTCACTTAATTAATAATTAAACATATATTTTTGAAAGTCATCACAAAGTCAAATAAGATAGAGTAAATTCGTGAAATAAAGGGCTAAATAAGTAAAGGTAAATAAATTGGGAGTAGAAAAATTAGAAGAGATTTAAATTAAAATTAATTGACTCATATAACAAGAGTTAAAATTAATAGAATCGAATTCAATAATTTACATTCTAATATATAATATATTATCATTCATCGATTGCTATCATCCTTCACGTTTTGATTTGTTTTTAGTGTGGTGTTAATTATGTTGTGACGGAATCAATAAATAGCGATATATGAAAATATCAAAGCGATAAAATGAACATACAGAATTTACGTGGTTTGTCAATTCGCTTAGGTTCATGGGAGGCAACAGATATTATTTGAACTGAGTAGGAAATATACAAAATACAGATACAGATTTTCTCACTAATAATATCTCTCAATTGTTTCCACAAACTCACAAGTATTTTCTCTCTTTGAGTTTGTTTATGCTCTCTATAATTTTTTTCTGATTTTTGCCTTGTATTTCAATGCATTAACTCTTCCTTATTTATAGATGAAGCAAGACTCTCTTTCCCTAAATTGTGCCATAATTTAAGCTTTGAATTGGGCCACTAATTTTCTTAAATTATGCCACTAATTTCCTTAAATTATGCCACTAATTTCCTTAAATCATTACACAAATTAGGCCACTAATTTGTTACTTTTAGAGGCAATATTCAACAATCTCCACTTTGGCAAAAAAGTTCATAACGATGCCTCCAAATGCGCCCTAGGCACTCTAAGCTCGAGAGATGTTGATCAAGTTCAAGTAGTGTTGAAACTTGATCCTTGTAACCACCTTTGTAAGCATATTTGCAGGGTTATCTGCAGTTCCGACTTTCTAGAGTATAACATTCCCTTCATCAACGATTTCCCGAACAAAATGAAATTGAACATCGATGTGCTTGGTACGACCATGATGAACTTGGTTCTTCGCCAAACAAATGGCACTCTAACTGTCGCAGAAAACCCCCACATTCTTCTGAAAAATACCCAAATCCTTGGTCAATCCGAGAAGCCAGATAGCTTATTTGAATGTTACAACCATATACTCTGCCTCTGTAGTAGACAAAGTTACAGTTGACTGCAATGTTGATCTCTAACAAACTGATCCTCCTGTCATTGTGAACACATAACCAGTTGTAGATCGACACTTATCCAGATCTCCAACATAGTCAGAATCCACATATCTAACTAGGTGTTTGCCTTCAGTCTTGTCTCTCTCAAACTTCAAACCAATATCCACAGTACCATAGATGTACCGTAGAATTCACTTCACTACTTGCTAGTGTCCTTTACCGGGATTATGCATGTACCGACTGACCATACTAACAACGTGAGAAATATTAGGTCTGGTGCAAACCATTGCATACATCAAGGCACCAACAACATTTGCATATGGAACACGTTCCATTTGCTTCTTCTCATCGGTGGTGCTAGGTGACATTAATGCACTTAACTGAAAGTGAGGAGCAAGCGGTGTACTTACTGGTTTGGTTTTTTCATCAATGTCAAACCTTTGTAGTACTTTCTTCAGACATCGAGTACGTGTCGAGTACTATGCTTGCAACTCTATCTCTTGTGATTTCCATCCCAAGAATTTTCTTATCTTCTCCAAGATCCTTCATTTCAAATTTTGAACTCAACATAGCCTTTAATCTGTTGATCTCTACCTTACTCTTAGATGCAATCAACATATCATCAACATATAAGAGCAAATAAAAGAATGTACCATCTTGGAGTTTCCGAAAGCATACACAGTGATCAAACTGACTACGTGTGTACTTTTGCTCTTTGATGAAGCTATCAAAGCGCTGGTACCATTGTCACGGTGATTGCTTTAAACCATAAATTGACTTACTCAGCTTGCAAGCCCAATTCTCTCGTCCTGGAATTTTGAAGCCATTCGGTTGAGACATGTAGATTTCTTCGTTCAAAGTACCATGGAGAAAAGCTGTTTTGACATCGAGTTGAGCTAACTCGAGATCAAACTGTGCTACCAAAGCCAATAGTATCCGAATAGATGAATGCTTAACAACAGGTGAGAATACCTCATTGTAGTCTATTCCTTCTTTCTGAGCATAGCCTTTTGCTACTAGTCTGGCTTTGTATCTGATATTGTCTATACCAAGAGCACCTTCCTTCTTGGCATAGACCCATTTGCAACCAATAATTTTCTTTCCTTTGGGAAGTTGAACCAACTCCCAAGTCTAATTCTGATGTAGAGACTTCATCTCTTCATCCATTGCCATCTTCCACTTCATACTATCAACTCTTTGCACGGCTTCTCTATAAGTGTATGTGACATCATCATCAATTACTGGAAGTGTGAATGCTACCATGTCTGTGTATCTGGTAGGCTTCCTAATCTCCCTTCTCGGTCGAGTAGTGGCAATAGATTATGGCTGCTGATTAATCGGTGGTGATGGTGAGAGAACCTCCACCTCAAATGAGATCTCTTCTTGATCATCAATTTCATCTTTACCACGATCGATAAATGGTGCAATCTTTTCTGGATCTTCCAGAATCTCAAGTATCATCTTAGAAAGAGTATTTGGACTTTCATTCTCTTTCTCTGAATTTTTCTGTCTCAGCATAACAGACTCGTCGAATTTAACATCTCGGCTTAAGATGATCTTCTTGGATTCACCACACCAAAGTCAAAATCCTTTAACTCTTTCCTTAAAGCCCAAGAAAATAGCTTTCTTTGCTCTAGGATCTAGTTTGGATTCACTAACATGAAAATATGTAGGACATCCAAATATTCGCAATGAATCATAATCTGTAGCAGGTTGTCCAGACTATACCTCTTTAGGAGTTTTCCCATCTAATGCAGTCGCAGGAAGTCTGTTGACTATATGAGTTGGATATGACAAAGCCTCAGCCCAAAATGTCTTGCTCAATTTAGATTGAGATAACATACATCGAACTTTCTCAACCAAAGTACGATTCATTCGTTCTGCAACTCCATTCTGCTGTGATGTACCAGGAATAGAAAAATTTCTGATTATCCCTTCATCTGGACAAACTTTGAAGAAGGGATCTAATTTGTACTCGCCACCATTATCAGATCTGAGCCTTTTAATCTTCTTGCCTGTCTGAGTCTCGATCATTTTCTTTCATTTAAGAAAGATATCTAGAACTTCATCTTTGTGACTCATGGTGTATATCCAGACATATCTAGAGAAATCATCAATAAAAGTCACAAACCAACGTTTTACCTCCAAGTGAAGCATTCTTTGAAGGTCTCTAGACATTCGTGTGAATATAATCAAGTGATCCCTTAGTACGATGAATGGTAGTGCCGAACTTGACTCTTGTTTTTTTTTTCCATTACACAATGCTCGCAGAAATCAAACTTTACAGTCTTGGCACCTTTCAAAAGACCTTGCTTTATTAAGCCTTCCAAAGCCTTTTCACCGACATGCCCTAAGCGCATGTGCCACAGGCGGGAAGAATCATTTGTCTTTTCTTTAGAACTGCTTGAGACAGCTGCTCTTCCTGTAACTGTACTCCCATCTAAGAAATACAAGTTTGCCTTCCAAGTACCCTTCATCGCTAAAATTCACCTCGTACAACTTTCAAGACTCCATTTTCCAATGTTACCTTGTAACCATTAGAATCTAGAACACCTAAAGAAATAAGGTTTTTCTTTAGGTCAGGAATATACCTTACATTTATAAGTCGTCTGATTGTACCATCGTGCATCTTTAGTTGTACTGTTCCGATCCCTTTTGTCCGACAGGCATTGTCGTTTCCCATAAGCACAACTCCTCCATCGAGCTCCTCAAAACTCGAAAACCAATGTCTGTTTGGACACATATGATAAGAACATCCAGAATCAAGGATCTACTTATCTGAGTAGGTTTCTGATGATGAAACTGAAAAAGCTTATTCTTCATCTTCATCGGCCTTCTGTGCAACATTTTCATTTGACTTGTCCTTGTTTGGAAAATTTTTCTTCTAGTGCCCTTTCTGGTGACAATACGCACACTCGTCCTTCGCAGGACGTCTTCTAGATGACTCTCCTCTGGACTTTGATCTGGATTGTTCCCTGTTATTTTATCCGCCAGAGTTTTTGTTGTTAGTCCTACCTCTGGATGCTGTCAATGCTTTTGATATTGAGTCTATGTGATCATGTTGATCTTTCTTTCGATACTCGTTATTTACCAAAGCATTTGAAACATCTACGAACTTAACCTCATCCTTTCCATATAACAAGGTTGTGGTTAAATGCTCATAGCTCTCACGTAATGAATTCAGCAACAACAAAGCTTTATCTTCATCGATAATTTCAACGTCTAAATTTTGCAGATCGGCCAAAATTTTATTGAAATTATCTAAGTGCTCAATCATAGGGGTACCTTTCTTGTATTGGAAACAGAAAAGTTTCTTCTTCAAGTAGAGTTTGTTCTCAATACTTTTCGTCATGTACTTGTCCTCTAGTTTCTTCCAGAGAATTGCGGCTACATTCTCTTTCCTGACAAAGTACTTCTGATCTTTTCCTAAGCACAGTTGAATTGTGCCACAAGCTTGTCGATTTACATAATTACAATCTTCATTTGAATAATCTCCTGGTCTGGTCTCAAAGGCTATATTAGATCCTTCTCGAAACAATAGATCTAATACCGTACATTGCCACATGCCAAAGTTATTGGTGCCGTCGAATTTCTCCACCTCAAACTTTGCGTTGGACAACATAGTTTTTTGAGTAGAACAACTTGGCTTGCCATAAATTCTATGATCAACTTGTTCACCTTTTTTGATCTCTCTTTTATCATCCATAAGTACAAACGGATAACTTAAAAACGTGTTTTTCTAAATTTTATACCTTATTTGAAAAAACGGAGTCTGTACTTAAATTTGGAATGATCCAATTAGCTAGGAATAGATCCAACTCAGTTGAAAACGGATGAAAAACGAACCAACTCGGTCCAAATATCACTAGTGACTAAGTTGACTCGGTCCAACTCAGTGAGTTGACTTAGTTGCTGGCAGCAGTACTCCGGCGGCTTCTGATGGTGATTCTGATTTCCGATTTGAACGATTCTTTCACCATTGCATTCGTTTCATCGAGAGCTTCGATTTGATATATAATACTGCTATATTTGGCTCTTATACCAATTTGTTATGGGCGGAAGCAATAAATAGTGATATATGAATATATCAAAGCGGTAAAAGAACACACAGAATTTACGTGGTTCGGTAATTTGCCTAGGTTCACGGGAGTCAGCAGATATTATTTGAACTGAGTAGGAAATATACAGAATATAGATACAGATTTTCTCACTAATAATATCTCTTAAGTGTTTTTTTAAACTCACAAGTATTTTCTCTCTTTGAGTTTGCTTATGCTTTTTGTGATTTTTTCTGATTTTTGCCTTATATTTCAATGCATGAACTCTTCCTTATTTATAAATGAAGCAAAACCCAATTTTTCTAAATTGTGCCATAATTTAAGCTTTAAATTAGACCATTAATTTCCTTAAATTATGTCACTAATTTTCTTAAATCATAACACAAATTAGACCACTAATTCTCCTAAATTATACCACTAATTTATTACTTTTAGAGCTAATATTCAATAAATTAGACATAGAATGCATTACTTTTTATTTAACTTTTGGTTAATATATTTGTGATCATTATATTAGTACCTTCGTATTAGTATATTTTATTTTTATTATTTTTAGATTTTTTATAATTAAATTTTAAGAGAATTAGTTTTTCATTTGCGAGAAGGTGCTGTAAATATTTCATGTATAACTGATATTATAATAATTGCTTTTATTATTATTATAATAAAAATATAAAAATTGATTATTTTTATTTATGTAATTAATTATATTCTAAAGACATTATTTTTATTTTTATTCGCTATTTATTAATTTTATATGTTTGAATACGGGAACGCACCAACCAAGAGCGAAAATTTCGTAGTATTCCAATATTTATTTTAAGGGAAAAATATTCGTATTATCCAAGTTGAGGTTTTGAAAATAAAAATATATTTTTTTTGCTACAATTAAAAATAAAATATTACCTTTAAGAAAAAAATAATAATAAATAAGCAAACTGAAAAGGAAAGGCCAGAGCTTTTAGAAGAGAAGAAGAAAAAGAACATCGAAGGCCAAAGCTTTACGTGGCTACGGGTATTAAGGGTCTAAATATATATAATTCGGTAACTTTTTGTTAGAGATACTTTACTCGTATTTTTTTAAAGTTAGTATAGGCATGGTAATCTTTCATTAGCGTGATAATAAAACGAAAAATTAACGTAGAGATTACTAAAAATATATAATTTAGGTAATTTAATTATATAATTTTTATTAAAAATATATATAAATAAATTACTTTTTAAAATTAATATACTTTAATAATATAAATTTATAATTATGTTACTAAACGTGTAACTTTTTTATTATAAAAAAACTGGTACTTAATCACATAATTAAGAATTATGTGATTAAAATATCATAATTTTAAAAATTAAATTATTTATGTATTTATTTTAAAAATTACGTGACCAAAATATTTTAATAATACAAATAAAATACTTTAAAAATTGATTATACATAATAAACTACTATATTAATAAGGAGAGATACAAATGCAAGTATAATTTTAAAAATAATAAGAAATTATCATAGGCTTAGTACATCTAGTAGGTCTAACATCGATAGGATTAAATTGGTTTATGTTAGTTGTGTAAACTAGTTTTATATTAAAAATTATAGAGAGTAAATTAAGTATATAGTTTGATAGATAATCCTCTTAATAGTTTAATCTTTTAGATTATAATATCAAGCATAACAAGTGGCATTAGAATTGTGATCTAATTTGTAGTGCATGAGTACATATAAGGTGGATCTAAGGGTGTTTATGGTACAATTTGGTCTAATTTTTAGTAAAAAAATTAACCGGATCGGATCTGGTCGTTTGATTATTAAAAATATTATAATTGAACGATTTGGTCTTATTTGGTTAACGGTTTTCAACAGTTTGATCTGGTAATAATACATAAATATGATACAATTAATAATATATATTTGATTAAAATATGAGAAATTTAATTAACGGTTTGTGAGAAGTGATATGAGAAATTTAATGTACTATTAAAATCGGTCTGGTTTGGTCCGATTCGATCGGTTTAAAAATTAATATAACTAGATCGAATCGTTTGAAAAACGATTTTAATTAATACAAACCAGACCAGACCGTTTAATTTATAAAATTGTTCAGATCAATTTAGTCTGGTCTAGTTTTTCAATTTAAGTCAGTTCGATCCAGTTTTTGAACACCCTAGATGGATCCCATGATGCTAGACTATATATGTGACCTAAGTCTGAAGAAATGATAACCCCTTTATTAGATTGCATTGAAAATTTCACAATTATTTTTTGAAGGTGTGATTAATTTGACATAAGTTCTTTAACCTTTTTCTTACCAAATTAATGCATTTAATGGAATATGAAGATCTAATTAAGTAGAATGTGGCTAAATGAATGGTCATTTTTATAAGGGGCATGATTCGAATTTCAGGGAAACAATGTGTTATCGTTCGAGAAAGATTATTAGACGTATAAATAAATCATATTTAAAAATTATTGAGAATAAATTAAGTACGTATTTAAATAAACTATTTCTCAATTAAATAACAAACTATAATAAAGAATAATAAAAGAATAAAAAAAGTTATTATTTTAAAGAGTAATAAAGTTTGTGTTTTACGTGTAACCTAGAAACAAAGAATTAAATTCTCCTAAAATAACTCTTATTTTTTTGGAACTGTATAGCATAGCTATTTGGGTTGTTCGGGTTTCATGGAAATTTTTCATCAACTCATTAGTGTTAAGAGTTGAAAAGTTGATTGGATTATAACCTGAATTAATTACATTTTTTTGAACCCAATCAATGTACATGAATTGAGTTGGTAAGATTGGTATGAGTTTTTCGCCACCCTTTATATTTATATAAATTCAATAAACTCCAACTTTTAAAAATTAAAATTTTGAACGTTTTATTGCGTTGAGGTTTTTGTTTTTATTTATTTTTATCTTGCAAGTCTTTAGAGCAAAATAGCTTCTATGTTTCGCTAATATTTCAATCATATATACAATAACATCATCAGATTTTAGTTAAATATAAAAAACTAACACATTAAATAAAATCATTAGTATAGTATTATAGAATTAGAAGTTTGCTCCAATACAACACTATTCGATATTTTCCTACAAATAATTTAGCATTAAGAAAGAACACGAACTGAGTGGAGTTTACTCTTATTTGACTCCAGTTAAACCTCTTAAGAGTACTCTTTTTTCAATTAAAGAAAAAAAAATCAATTTCATCCCTACAAAAATATTATATTTTAAAAAAATTAAACTAATTTAACTCAATAAAAAATTACCATTAAATAAAGATACTTTAATAATTAGCTGATGATGAACAAACCCCGCTGAATAGATATATCATTTAAATTCTCTGTCTGAATAAACAGAAAGAAAACATTCAACAAAAGCATAAAGGTCCGTTCTTTAATTATTTTTTTTCTTTATGGGTGGTTTTTGGGAAGCTACAGAAAAGCAAGTCTGAAGAGCAGAGAATGAGAGAGATATCAGATATGGCGAAGTGGGTTTTAGTGTTATTCGGTATCTGCATTTTGGGTTGGAGACCCAGTTCCATCTTTGCTACTACAGATCCAGGAGACGGTCAGTACCTTACCCACCTTCTCTACTCTTTTTGATTATGTGTGTATCTTTTTCTACGGAAAGTGCTACTTTATTTGTGTTCTTTGCTCTTTCAGTAGTATGTATGAGCTAATATGGACATATCTACATTCCTTAGCTTTTGGCCGCTTTGGGTTTCACTCTCTGTTTGGCACTTGAACTGTGATGAAAACTTACTGGGATCTGTATCTTTATAAATTGTACTCAAGACTTTGTATTGCTGGATCCGAGATGTGTCGTAGGTTGAACAACTGAGTTATCTGATGAGGAAAATTTGCATTTTTTATTTCACTTCAGAGCCATCCCTGCTGGGAAATTTACTTGGCCTTTACAGAGAATTTAGGAACTGAAGTTTGTGGTTGGACAGGGAAATGAATAATTCTTGCCAATAGATGCATTTGGTTTTTATGTTATTGTTGTAGTTGAAGTTTTGGAGAGAAAATAATTTTTCTGCCTAACAAAGAACGCAAGTCATATATGGAACTGGTTGAGTTTTGCTATTCTTGTTACTCTTCTTTAGGTTGGGCAGTTTTGTGTTCTTGGTCATGAATTTCCAGAAGATAAAGATAAGTTTATTTTCAAAGAAAGTTTTGCAGTTAATAGTTTCAATGAATCATTCTTGGTGTATCCTGCTGTTTTAAATGCATATTAAAAAATTCCGTTGTATTCTATTTAGACAATTAGAGCATCTAATATAGCTCATTGTTTAAGATTCACTTCATGAACCCCATGGTTTCTGTAAATGCGTATAGTTGTTTCAATTTGTTGCTCGTAGAGCCAATTTTTCAGCTTATTAAGATTGCATATGGTTATGCTCCTATTGAAATGTTCGTGGCATATTAAATTTACAGCTAATGGGCTAAAGAACATGTACAGTAGTTTGAATTCACCATCTCAGCTTACTCAGTGGAGTGCAAATGGTGATGATCCATGTGGACAATCATGGAAAGGTGTCACTTGCTCGGGCCAGCGTGTAACTGAAATGTGATTCCCTCTTCTTTATTATTCCATTTGACACGTCCTTTCTTACTCTTGCTGCTGATTATTCTATTACTTTTCTTTTATCAGTGACATATCGAGTCTCGCTCTTTCTGGATCATTTGGTTTCCAGCTTGCTAGTTTGACATACTTAACCAAACTGTAAGGGTATTTATCCTTATTTTGTCTCAGCTTTATTGATAGATATTCCTGTATCTGATTGGGTTATATGACAAATCTTACAGGGACGTGAGTAATAATAACCTCGCAGGCGGTATACCTTATTCACTTCCTTCAAACTTGACTAGATTGTATGCTCCTTTTTATGCTTTTTGTACATCTCTTTCTAATATTTTTTTTCCTCTGAAACGATTTAAGCTAATAATCTATGCAGACATCTCGGATCTAATAACTTCAATGGAGGTATCCCCTATTCCATTTCTCAGATAACGACTCTTCAGTACTTGTATGTATATTTTTCTCAGAACCTTCTTTGAAAGCATGCATCTAGTTACAAATAAATAAGTTTATATATCTTTTTGGATTGTAGAAACATCAGCCACAACCAGCTTCAGAACCAACTGGATGACTTTTTTTTGCCACTTTCTTCTCTCAGCTCAATGTGAGTTTTGGCTTTGAGTTTATTCGAACTAGTTTACTCGTATACACGAGTTGCAGTTTGCTAAATATAATTAACAACATTTTATCTGTTAATTTGTCTACTACGTTTTCTGGATTTTACCCTTATCATTTTCATGCAACAACAATATATGATTCCTCTCATTATGCTCTTGTGGCCAGAAATGTTTGATCTTGGATTTAATTTCCACCGTCTTATATTGTTTGAAATTTTGACAATTTTGTGAAGTCTTCCTTAGTTGTTGAGGCAATTCAAGTCACATAATTATTTAATAAAGTATTAGGTTATATTTTTACTGAAACTAAAGTAATGGTAATCTGAATTTTCTGCTCCAGGGATCTCTCCTTCAATGTTTTGACAGGAAATCTTCCAGAAAGTTTTAGCTCTTTGTCAAGTTTAAGTGATCTGTACGTATGTTCTAAGAGTTTGATTACTATGGTTCGAGAACTTCGTTTACTTTCCTGGTCCCTTTTCTGAGCATTTATCTTTATTCAGGTATCTGGAAAATAACCAGTTAACTGGCACTATTGACGTGCTTGCAAATCTTCCACTTGAAAATCTGTAAGTAATAGTATACTAACAAAGCAAAGCCACTTCCTTATTTTCTCTGTTACAGGGTATATGGTTTATGGCTGCTTCTTTTTTCATAGGAATATTGAAAATAACCACTTTACTGGCTGGGTTCCTGAGCAGTTGAAAAACATCAATTTGAAGTAAGCATGTAGAATTTTTCAAAGAGGTTATTTTTGTTATTTATTCTCGAAAAATAATTTGTCCACAATTTGATTCGAAGCAATTCCATGGCAGGAAGAATGGAAACTCATGGAGCTCGGGGCCATCACCCCCACCTCCACCTGGTATACCCCCAGCCAGCAGAAACGACCACCGTAACAAATCTGGTAGTGACAACACATCATCAAATGTTGGTAATGGGGGGAGTAAAAAGTCGGGAATTGGAGCTGGAGGTGTAGCTGGAATAGTGACGTCAATATTTGTTGTTGGAGGGATAGTAGCATTTTTTTTGGTAAAGAGAAAAAAATCCAGAAGGTCATCCTCTGACATAGAGAAGGTTGAGAATCAGCCATTTGCTTCTCTTTCTTCAAATGAAGTGCAAGGTAACCCAACTTGTTTACAGATCTCGGATCTTCTATTTGGTGCAACTTTAAACATCAGTAGGACTTCATCCTTATCATTTGTTTCAATTTCTTATTAATGCTTTTGCATTGATACTCATCGGACATTTCATTTGGATTTTATGCTTACTATAACAGGTGGACTTGCAATTTTGCAATGTTAATTTATTACCTATGCTACTATAATGCAGAAATGAAGTCTACACAAGCTTCTTCAACCATTGATACAAAGACCTTTGATCCTCCTGCTTCGATAAATCTTAGACCCCTACCTATTGATCATGTTAAGTCGCTTAACGAAGATGATTTCTCAAAGAAGCCCATTGTCGTCAAGAAAAAAATCACAGCTCCTACAAATGTAACATCTTACTCCATAGCAGACTTACAGGTGGCTACTGGAAGCTTCAGTGTTGAAAACTTGCTCGGTGAGGGGTCTTTTGGACGTGTTTATCGAGCCCAATTTGATGATGGCAAGGTATGTTTCCTCTCTAATAAATTTGTGGACCATGACAGTTTGGACTGAAAAGATACGGTCTTGTCTTGGTTCAGCATATATCCCTTTTCTTTGGCTTATTTTCTCCAAGCCGAGTTATTTTTTATATGCCAATACATAACACCTTTTGATAACTAATTACTGTAGATATGATGCAAAATGGCTAATTTATTTGCACGTACACCTCTTTGAAGTATGATTGTTTAAAATTGATTTTATCAATAACTTCTGTTAAAAGTCTCTCTCAATACGCTGAGATACTCTCGAATTTCCGGTGGAGATCATGCCACTGTTTGTGTGGTTATCTTTTTATTGCGATCCACTTTCTGTTTAAAATGCCTAAATTAGTCTTAGAATTGATAAATCTTAACAAATGACTTTATTTGCCCACCATTTTACAGGTTCTTGCTGTGAAAAAAGTAGATTCTGCTGTCCTTCCTAGTCATCTCTCTGAAGATTTCATAGAGATCGTGTCAAACATATCCCAGTTGCATCATCCAAATGTGACAGAATTGGTGGGTTATTGTTCAGAGCACGGACAACACCTGTTAGTTTATATGTTCCATAAGAATGGTTCTCTACATGAATTCCTGCATTTTTCTTATGAATACAAGCCATTGATTTGGAACTCACGTGTCAAGATTGCTCTGGGAACTGCACGGGCACTCGAGTAAGTTAATACTAATTTATTAATAAGTAATCATGGGACAAGGTTTCTAAGTCTAAACTATGGCGAAATACTTTAGCAACCAATTTCTCATTTTCAACATTGGCCTACTACTTTGACCAAAAATAAAAATAAAAAATGGCCTACTTTACTCTCATTGACCCTTTTCTTTGCTCATCTCAAGTTCTTTTCTGTTCAATTTGTTTTGTGCAATAGCTTTTTCATGGCTACTATATCATAATTCTTTCACGTTCTGGGATATTTTTCTTACAACTTTGGAAATAACCATATATTCAGAAGGAACTATGTTTATTAATTTCTTTCATGAGATTCACAAGTACACAATATGGTGATTTGCAGGTACCTACATGAAGTTCGTTCCCCATCAATCATTCACAAAAACATCAAGTCTTCCAACATATTACTGGATGCTGAGCACAATCCTCACCTATCAGACTGTGGCCTAGCAAACTTTATCTCAAATATCGGGCAGGTAATATTTGAACTTCTTTCATTTGATCTTGGTTCATGTGTTTTTTTCTTTTTTGGGAAATTAAAAAAACCCTAAAACTTATAGTAATAAAAATAGTTTCTTGAAAACATTAAATGGGTCTAAATGGTTCGTAGTTTAATTTGAACATCGTTTAATTGGACGATATTCAATGTGAAATGATGTGGTAGACTTTTTTCTAATAGAAAAAATATACGATATGATCACAAAGGGTGGTAGTTTTGTCATTTTCCCTATTCCCTCTTCTTTTTTGGTCAAAAGAGATGTTTCATTAGTGGCAACAAAAGTACAATACACAACCTCTAGCAAAAACCCAAACAAAATACACCACCATAAAACTTGCAATCTTTTCCAAACTCAATTGCTTCCAAATCCTCATCCAAATTTTTCTAGGCAGATCTGTCATAAATGGTTGCAGAAGAACAAAAATCAAAACCAAATCTCTTGAAAACCTTACTATCTAGCAAGATTTCTTTGATAAAGAGATAAATAATTTGACTCAAAAAATAAGTATCATAACATCCACCATCACATAATCCAAATAACTAAAGAAACAAATAAACACCACTAACCAACCCTTTTCACTATGGGAGGTAGAAAGTGTTGAATATTGGCTCTAAAAGTAACAATTAGTGGCATAATTTAGGGAAATTAGTGGCCTAATTTGTGGCATGATTTAAGGAAATTAGTGGCATAATTTAAGGAAATTGTTGGCCTAATTTAAGGCTTAAATTATGGCACAATTTAGGGAAAGTGAGCCTTTCTTCTTCTATAAATAGGGAAGAGTTCATGCATTGAAGAAAAAGGCAAAAATCAGAAAAAATCAGAGAGAGTATAAGCAAACTCAAAGAGAGAAAATACTTGCGAGTTTGGGAAAACACTTGAGAGATATTATTAGTGAGGAAATCTGTATCTGTATTATGTATATTTCCTACTCAGTTCAAATAATATCTGCTGACTCCCGTGGACCTAGGCGAATTGCCGAACCACGTAAATTCTGTTGTTCATTTTATTGCTTTGATATATTCATATATCGCTATTTATTGCTTCTGCCTACAACAAATTGGTATCAGAGCCAAATATAGCAGTATTATATATCAAATCGAAGCTCTCGACGAGACGAACGCAACGGTGAAAGAATCGCTCAAATCGGAAGTCAGAATCACCGGCAGAAGCTGCCGGAGTCCTGCTGCCAGCAAATGAGTCAACTCGCCGAGTTGGACCGAGTCAACTCAGTCACTAGTGATATTTGGACAGAGTTGGTTTGTTTTTCATCCGTTTTCAACTGAGTTTGATCTATTCTTAGCTAATTGGACCATTCCAGATTCAACTACGGACTCCGTTTTTTCAAATAAGGTATAAAATTTGGAAAAACACTGTTTTAAGTTATAAGTGCAAAATTTTTGTTATCAGTTTGTACTTATGGCTGATAAAGGAGAGATCGAAGAAGGTGAACAAGTTGACCATAGAATTTATGGCAAACCAAGTTCTACTCGAAGAAATATGTTGTCCAACGCAAAGTTTGAGGTGGAGAAATTCGACGGCACCAATAACTTTGGCATGTGGCAATGTGAAGTATTAGATCTATTGTTCCGAGAAGGATCTAATATAGCCTTGGAGACCAGGCCAGGAGATTATTCAAATGAAGATTGGAATTATGTCAACCGACAAGCTTGTGGCACAATTCGACTGTGCTTAGGAAAAGATCAGAAGTATTTTGTCATGAAAGAGAATGTAGCTACAGTTCTCTGGAAGAAACTAGAGGACAAATACATGACGAAAAGTATTGAGAACAGACTCTACTTGAAGAAACTTTTCCGTTTCCAATACAAGAAAGGTACCCCTATGATTGAGCACTTAGATAATTTCAATAAAATTTTGGCCGATCTGCAAAATATAGATATTGAAATTATCGATGAAGATAAAGCTTTGTTGTTGTTGAATTCATTACCTGAGAGCTATGAGCATTTAACCACAACCTTGTTATATGGAAAGGATGAGGTTAAGTTCGTAGATGTTTCAAATGCTTTTGTAAATAACGAGTACCGGAAGAAGGATCAACATGATCACAGAGACTCAATATCAGAAGCATTGACGGCAGCCAGAGGTAGGACTAACAACAAAAAATTTGGCGGATCAAATAATAGGGGGAAATCTAGATCAAAGTCCAGAGGAGAGTCATCCAGAAGACGTCCTGCGAAGGACGAGTGTGCGTATTGTCACCAGAAAGGGCACTGGAAGAAAGATTGTCCAAACAAGGACAAGTCAAATGCAAATGTTGCACATAAGACCGATGAAGATGAAGAATCAACCTTTTTAGTTTCATCATCAAAAACCTACTCAGATAAGTGGATCCTTGATTCTGGATGTTCTTATCATATGTGTCCAAACAGACATTGGTTTTCGAGTTTTGAGGAGCTCGATGGAGGAGTTGTGCTTATGAGCAACGACAATGCTGTCGACAAAGGGATCGAGACAGTATGACTAAAGATGCACGATGGTACAATTAGACGACTTACAAATGTAAGGTATATTCCTGACCTAAAGAAAAACCTTATTTCTTTAGGTGTTCTAGATTCTGATGGTTACAAGGTAACATTGGAAAATGGAGTCTTGAAAGTTGTACGAGGTGCATTTGTAGCAATGAAGGGTATTCGGAAGTCCAACTTGTATTTCTAGATGGGTGTACGATTACGGGAAGAAGCGGTGTCTCGAGTAGTTACGAAGAAAAGGCAAATGATTCTTCACTTTGTGGCACGTACGCGCTTAGGGCATGTCGGTGAAAAGGCTTTGCAAGGCTTAATGAAGCAAGGTCTTTTGAAAGGTGCCAAGACAGGAAAGTTTGATTTCTGCGAGCATTGTGTAATGGGAAAACAAACAAGAGTCAAGTTCGGCACTGCCATTCATCGTACTAAGGGATCTCTTGATTATATTCACACGGATGTTTGGGGACCTTCCAAGAATGCTTCACTTGGAGGTAAACGTTGGTTTGTGACTTTTATTGATGATTTCTCTAGATATGTCTGGATATACACTATGATTCACAAAGATGAAGTTCTGGATATCTTTCTTAAATGTAAGAAAATGATCGAGACTCAGACAGGCAGGAAGATTAAAAGGCTCAGATCTGATAATGGTGGCGAGTATAAATTAGATCCTTTCTTTAATGTTTGTCAAGATGAAGGGATAATCAAACATTTTTTAGTTCCTCGTACACCACAGCAGAATGGAGTTGCAGAACGAATGAATCGTACTTTGGTTGAGAAAGTTCGATGTATGCTATCTCATTCCAAATTGAGCAAGGCATTTTGGGCTGAGGCTTTGTCATATGCAACTCATATAGTCAACAGACTTCCTGCGACTGCATTAGATGGAAAAACTCCTAAAGAGGTATGGTCTGGACAACCTGCTACTGATTATGATTCATTGCGAATATTTGGATGTCCTATATATTTTCATGTTAGTGAATCCAAACTGGATCCTAGAGCAAAGAAAGCTGTTTTCTTGGGCTTTAAGGAAGTAGTTAAAGGATTTCGACTTTGGTGTGGTGAATCCAAGAAGATCGTCTTAAGCCGAGATGTTACATTCGACGAGTCTCTTATGCTGAGACAAACAAATTTAGAGAAAGAGAATGAAAGTCCAAATACTCTTTCTAAGGTGATGCTTGAGACTTCGGAAGATCCAGAACAGATTGCACCAATTACCGATCGTGGTGAAGATGAAATTGATGATCAAGAAGAGATCTCAGTTGAGGTGGAGGTTCTCTCACCATCACCACCGATTAAGCAGCAACCATAATCTATTGCCACTACTCGACCGAGAAGGGAGATTAGGAAGCCTACCAGATACACAGACATGGTAGCATTCGCACTTCCAGTAATTGATGATGATGTCCCATGCACTTACAGAGAAGCCGTGCAAAGAGTTGATAGTATGAAGTGGAAAATGGCAATGGATGAAGAGATGAAGTCTCTACATCAGAATCAGACTTGGGAGTTGGTTCAACTTCCCAAAGGAAAGAAAATTATTGGTTGCAAATGGGTCTATGCCAAGAAGGAAGGTGCTCCTGGTAAAGACAACATCAGATATAAAGCCAGACTGGTAGCAAATGGTTATGCTCAGAAAGAAGGAATAGACTACAATGAGGTATTCTCACCTGTTGTTAAGCATTCATCTATTCGGATACTATTGGCTTTGGTAGCACAGTTTGATCTCGAGTTAGCTCAACTCGATGTCAAAACAACTTTTCTCCATGGTACTTTGAACGAAGAAATCTACATGTCTCAACCGGATGGCTTCAAAATTCCAGGACGAGAGAATTGGGCTTGCAAGCTGAGCAAGTCAATTTACGGTTTGAAGCAATCACCGCAACAATGGTACAAGCGCTTTGATAGCTTCATCAGAGAGAAAAAATATACACGTAGTCAGTTTGATCATTGTGTATACTTTCGGAAACTCCAAGACAGTACCTTCATTTATTTGCTCTTATATGTTGATGATATGTTGATTGCATCTAAGAGCAAGGTGGAGATCGACAGATTGAAGGCTCTGTTGAGTTCAGAATTTGAAATGAAAGATATTGGAGAAGCTAAGAAAATTCTTGGGATGGAAATCACAAGAGATAGAGTTGCAAGTACATTTTGTCTGACACAGACTCAGTATCTAAAGAAAGTACTACAAAGGTTTGATATTGATGAAAAAACCAAACCAGTAAGTACACCGCTTGCTCCTCACTTTCAGTTAAGTGCATTAATGTCACCTAGCACCACCGATGAGAAGAAGCAAATGGAACGTGTTCCATATGCAAATGCCGTTGGTGCCTTGATGTATGCAATGGTTTGCACCAGACCTGATATTTCCCACGCTGTTAGTATGGTGAGTCGGTACATAATCCGGGTAAAGGACAGCGTGACGGTGAAGTGGATTCTACGGTACATACGTAGTCTTGTGGATATTGGTTTGAAGTTTAAGAGACAAGGCGAAGGTAAACACCTAGTTAGATATGTGGATTCGACTATCTTTGGAGATCTGGATAAGCGTCGATCTACAATTGGTTATGTGTTCATAATGGCGGGAGGACCGGTTGTTGGAGATCAACATTGCGATCAGCTGTAGCTTTGTCTACTACAGAGGCGAGTATATGGGCACATGTGAAGCATTCAAAAAAGCTATATGGCTTCGGGTTGACTAAGGATTTGGGTATTGTTCGGAAGAACGTGGAGGTTTTCTGCGACGACCAGTGCCATTTGTTTGGCAAAGAACCAAGTTCATCATGGTCGCACCAAGCACATCGATGTTCGATTTCATTTTGTTCGGGAAATCGTCGATGAAGGGAATGTTATACTCCAGAAAGTCGGAACTGCAGATAACCCTGCAGATATGCTTACAAAGGTGGTTACAGGATCAAGTTTCAACACTGCTTGAACTTGATCAACATCTCTCAAGCTTAGGGCGCTTAGGGTGCATTTGGAGGCAGCGTTATGAACTTTTTCGCCAAGGTGGAGATTGTTGAATATTGGCTCTAAAAGTAACAAATTAGTGGCATAATTTAGGGAAATTAGTGGCATGATTTGTGTCATGATTTAAGGAAATTAGTGGCATAATTTAAGGAAATTGGTGGCCTAATTTAAGGCTTAAATTATGGCACAATTTAGGGAAATGGAGCCTTCATCTATAAATAGGGAAGAGTTCATGCATCGAAGAAAAATGCAAAAATCAGAAAAAATCAGAGAGTATAAGCAAACTCAAAGAGAGAAAATACTTGCGAGTTTGGGGAAACACTTGAGAGATATTATCAGTGAGAAAATGCGTATACGTATTACGTATATTTCATACTCGGTTCAAATAATATCTGCTCCCGTGGACCTGGCGGGTGTCGAGAATCACGTAAATTCTGTGTGTTCATTTTATTGCTTTGATATATTCATATATCGCTATTTATTGCTTCTGTCCACAACAGAAAGTTACCAGAACAAGGAGCTGCCATCTTTGTTTCTGGCGGCAAAAACCCATTATAGTGGGCTCATTTTCATCATCCTCTTGCTCCATGCCAACAATAACCAAAAAAAAAAAGAAAAAAAGCACAAAAATAGAATGAACCCACTAGAATATTAGGGGGGATGCAAGGTCAAAGAGATAAACACCTCTCGGAGAAAATTGGTGAACAACAATAATGAAGAGTAGTGCGAGAGGCGGGACAAAAGGGTAGAGGTGGTGGTACTGGAGATGGTTGGAGTGGTGTGAGAGGTGGGGTGTAAGGATGGGTGGTTGGAGTAAGAAGGCGGGATGGGTGTTGAGGTTGGGTGGGAGAGTTGGGGTGAATGGGAATGAGGGTAGCGGCTAAATGGGGAGGAAAAAATAAGATGAAATCCTAGCGAGAAGGGAGTGTATGCAAGAGAGAGAATACAAAAATAAAACTTAGGTAACGTTTGGTTCACATAATGTAAAGGAAACAATATTATTATTACATTGTTTGGTTTAACCACTGGGATCAAAGAGTAATCAATATTACAGTATTTGGTTTACAATTGTAATGGAATGAAAAATTGTAAATTACCTTAACACCTTTATATTTAGTTAAGTTTAAATAGTGTCATTTAATTGTTATTTTTTCGTAAAAAAAAATACATTATTGAAAGTATTATTTTCTAAATAATTATTACTAAAAAATAAAATATATTATTAAAATTATTATTTTTCTAAATAGGGTTAAAGATTTTAGGGTTTGAGGTTTTGGGTTATATTTGTGAATTAGGGTAAAATTGAAACCAAAAATTAGCATGGAATAGAAACATGATTCCTAAATGGGAGGATGAAATTCTTATTTCTTTTTTCGGAATTAATTCTATTTTATTTCCAATTTATAACACAACCAAATATAAAATTGTAAAGAATCAACTACATTCACATTCACATTCACATTCTTACTAATTGCTGATCGGTGTAAAACTGTAAGTGCACAGTATCGTAATTTTATAATAAAATGATAAGTAGAGTATTGTCCTCAGAGATTGGTAACTTACTTTTGACAAATATCAAAATTATATTAATCTCAATTTTATCTAGAAAAATCACTAAACTTGTTGTAATTGAAATTTAAAATAAAATCAATTTAAAGAAAACATGCAGAAGAAAATAAAGATGTTCAAAGATCAAATTAACAGGAGGAAAACTTCTAAGAAGTCGATTTCACCTAATCCTTCGGTATGCTTTACTCATTTAGTTAATTGAATTTAATTCTCTCTATTTGTTAGCAATCTTCAAAAATATCTAAAAGCCTCTTTCGATAGTCAATTGAAAATAATCTTGTTAATTAATTTACACAAGAGTATGCAATTTAATAAAGCAAGAAAACATTAAGACGAATGATTTTTAAAACTATACATGTTCATATAAGTTTTTCGATCTCTATATTTATTTATGTCGAAATATTCTAGATCTATCTTATAATTCTCTCTTTCTATAGTAAATTGCAAGACTAAAATCATCTAATTAATATCCAGTTAATTAGAAGCATTAAACTCAGAATAAATCAGACAAACATTAAGAGAAATAATTCAAATTAACGTAGAAAATCAAGTATAATTTCAAATTAAATTAATCTTTTTTCTAAAATAAAAATAAATTAGTTCATACTAAAAATTAAATTAAATATAAACAAAATCACTATAATTTTCTAAGAGGAATTGAAAGGAAATTAACTCCTAAAAAAAATATCTATTTTTGCGTTTTCTGGTTGCGTTCCAATATGATTTCGACGCATCACTGTTCTTTTTTCTTTTTTCTTTTTTCCTGGCCACGCTCTTTTTTTTTGGTTCTCTCTATCTTTTTTTTGTTTTTGTATTGCGGCGCTCTGTTTCTTTTTTATATTTTGTTCTGCCTCTGCATGTTCTATTCTCTTCCCACTCTTATATATATATATTTTTTAAAATTTTGAATCTTCGTTATCTTTAAATTTGCAATAAAATTTAAATAATAATAATAAAATCTAAAATCAATAAAAATAAATAAAATTAGATTAAAATTAAAGTTAAAAAGTGATAAATTATACCAATACAAGTAATCGGTTGCCATCTAAAACTGCAATGGTAGCTGTAACAATTTCCATTCTCCTGGTTATGTGTTTTTGATTGCCATTAAATGCAAAGAACAATAATCTATCAACATATATTGAAACGTGTATTAGAAAGACTTGAATTTCTGTTTTTTTCTTTTTTGGAGTTGACGTACTCATTCACATAAATTTTTCCTTCTTTTTGAAGCAAACTATTAAATTCCAAGGATTATATGCAGATCTCCACTAGGTGTAGATATATTAGAAAAAAGTTGATCCGTGCAAACTTTGTTGTATATCAATACCATTTGTTTAAATGTTTATATTCGTAATTAATTACGCACAAAATTGGAATGATTTTCAACTAGCAGGTATTGGACCATAGTGCAGGATCTGGATATAGTGCACCTGAGGTTGTGATGTCTGGTCAATATACCCCAAAGAGTGACGTCTATAGCTTTGGAGTAGTCATGCTTGAGCTTCTTAGTGGACGTAAACCGTTTGATAGGTAAAGAACATTTGAATTTTGAAGTATGACCACTAAAATCAGTAACAAATTTGGTGATTTCCTAATTTTTGTAATTATTATGTGAACATGTATTACAGCACAAAGCCTAGATCTGAACAATCATTGGTTCGATGGGCAACTCCCCAGCTCCATGACACTGATGCTCTTGAAAAAATGGTAGATCCAGAACTCAACGGGCTCTACCCGGTTAAATCTCTCTCTCGATTTGCTGATGTGATTGCCCTATGTGTTCAGGTAACAGAATGTAAAATTAGAACCTTAGCTGATAAATGCATGCTTCTAACCCAGCCAACACATTGTGCCGAGATTGGCTTATAACTTTTTTGAAACGTTGATCCTAATTTCATCCATGTTGTGCAGCCGGAACCTGAGTTCCGACCACCCATGTCAGAAGTGGTTCAAGCATTGGTTCGGTTAGTGCAACGAGCTAACATGAGTAAAAGAACTATTGGAATTGATCAAGGAGGATCCCAGCGAGGTGACAGGGCAGATATTAAGGACAATATATCTTAAATGGTACCGAGCGTCTGACTTATGTTTTGTCCATGGCTCCACCTTATGCTACCCCACTGTGTATTTGCTATATTGTCTGTTCATATTTTACATAGTTGATGCCTTTTTTCATTGTAATTAGAATTTCCAAAATTGCTTCGGATGTTGGAAGTTGATTATGCTTGATTCAGATGAAACATGAAAATGATACTGGTTTTTCTGATGAAATAGCAGAAAATTTCATTGCTTGCATATGCATCGTGATAACCTTGTAAAAGCCTAATGTGAATCCATACAAATACATAGTTTTGATTAAATTTGATTAAGTTTTTCCAATACATCCGGAACAAAAGGAGGTATTAACCTATCATCTCCGACCAGCTGACCATAATATTGTACGTAAAGACGAATGACAGAAAAATGTTTATGATAAGATAAAACATTAATAATCTAATGTTTTGTAAGAGAACTTTTGAATGAACCGTGAAGTTTTTCCAATACATCCGGAACAAAAGGAGGTATTAACCTATCATCTCCGGCCAGCTGACCATAATATTGTACTTAAAGACGAATGACAGAAAAATGTTTATGATAAGATAAAACATTAATAATCTAATATTTTGTAAGAGAACTTTTGAATGAACCGTGAAGTTTTTCAAATACATCCGGAACAAAAGGAGGTATTAACCTATCATCTCCGGCCAGCTGACCATAATATTGTACGTAAAGACGAATGACAGAAAAATGTTCATGATAAGATAAAACATTAATAATCTAATATTTGTAAGAGAACTTTTGAATGAACCGTAAATTAATGTGTTAAAACAAAACAGATACAAGTTGAAATGCATTTGGATTTAAAGCAACAAAAAGACCATAACAAGTAGCGTTTGAATGGTCGACTGTCATAAAGCGTTTTAACAACCCCAAACAGAGCCATAAGAATCATTCATCTCTACCAAATTTTGGTAAAACCCTTTACATCTCTCAACTGACACGAATAGATAAACACAACATACCAACTTTGTTAGTTGTATACCATGTATTTAGGTGTTGCACTGAACTTTTGATACCCCTTGATGACTTTGTTCACTGCTTCTAGAAAGTCTTTTTCTGTCACTGTCTTCCTCCGTGCTCTGATTGCATACATTCCAGCTTCAGTGCATACACTCCTTATATCAGCTCCTGAGAGATATCCAAAGCAACGTTTAATAACACAGTAAATTAAAATATATACCTGGGAAGATCAAGCATGAAACGGGAAGTTGACAAGGAGCAACAAACCTAATGTTTTGCAAGACAATCTAATAAAATAATTTGATAATCGTTATTTAAGAAGTATGGACCATAATGCATGGACGGACGAGCATATTCAGTAGTAATGTTCCTACCGGTTGAATTTGGGCAAAGTCGAGACAGAAGCTCAAACCGAATATCCCTTTCACAATTCATTGTTCGAGTGTGGATCTTAAATATCTGTGTCCTACTCTCCAAATCAGGGAGGCCAAATTCAACCTTTCGATCCAATCGTCCGGGGCGTAAGAGTGCTGGGTCCAGGGTGTCAGGCCTAAAGGACAAAAAGATTCCACAGTATTAGCCCAAGAATTCAAGGATGTAGATGCAACATCTGAGACGAGAATAGCAAACCTGTTTGTTGCCATCAGCACTTTGATATTTCCTCGAGCATCAAATCCATCAAGTTGATTCACAATTTCAAGCATTGTACGTTGAACCTCGTTATCTCCACCAACACCATCATCAAACCGCGCACCTCCTATGGCATCAATTTCATCAAAGAAAACAATGCATGCCTTTTTTGAGCGTGCCATCTGTACAAGGAAGAAAACTAGGTATATATAACCATATTGAATCAACATAAAAACCAAACAATACAAGTTTTAGATGATAACTCATTCTGTCACCTGAAATAGTTCACGAACCATTCTAGCCCCCTCTCCTACGTATTTCTGAACAAGCTCACTCCCAATAACACGAATGAAACAGGCATCAGTCCTGTTAGCCACCGCTCTAGCTAGAAGTGTTTTACCCGTTCCAGGAGGGCCATAACACAGGACACCCTTGGGAGGATCAATTCCAAGCTTCACAAATTTCTCCGGATGAAGCATAGGCAATTCAACAACCTAAGAACACATGCAAAATCAGTATTTAAAGTGTAACACCATAATTTTTTATTTTTATTTTTATTTCATTTATTTATTTATTTTTAACTTCAATCCATGCATTTTAAACCCTTGGAGCATAAAAGCAACAAACCAACAAAACAGGCCAGCTGCATCACATACCTCTCGCATCTTTTCGATTTGCTCCTTACATCCGCCAACATCATTGTATGTCACATCTGGTTTCTCTTCAACAGTCATCATGGTAACACTTGGATCGATTTTTGGAGGAAGAGGAATCTGAATCTGATACTTGTTTCGATCGACTCTGCAATAAGGGCATAATGGTTAAAGAAATGAAAAAAAAAATCTCTCGAAGCTCTGAGCACCCATTCTAGAATCAAAAGACATCCATAAAGTTAACTAATAAAGCCTACCCCACACGCATGCCTTCTTCTATGTCAGTCGGTGAAACTTTGTCACCCAATCCAACAACAAACTGCATTAGCAATGAAGATCATTCAGCTCAAAGGGATACACGAACAATGATACTGCTAAAAGTTAATCCCTTGAAGTCTCAAGGCGATGCTTCACAGAGGATATGCGTAAAATAGCTGTACAGTGAGTAATATATGCTAAGAAAATTGGTAATCTAAATATAGGGAACTCAAATGCTCCAACTTTCTCCGAACAAAATCCAAATCCAGAAGAGCCAATTTGTCAAGTTGCAAAGTCCAAGTCGCATGTACCAAAATAGTGCAGAGCAAAAAGGGAACAGTCCAACTCTTTATTTATTTATTTATTTTCTTGGGAATAAGGCCATACCTTTGCAATTTGCTTAACATTGATGACATATTTGGCATCTTCAGTGTTTGGATTAATTATCTTTGTACATCTTGCCACCTTATGACAAAACCAACCACCAACTCAATTTTGAATTATACAAATTGAGGCATAAAAACAATGTTATTATTAAAATAAACACCTGAAGGGGCTGTTCCTCCTGCATCATTTGCTTATCAGAAACAAGGTCCCATTGGCTGGGTGCAGCTAAGCCAGTATCAGACTCCTTGATGCCTGCAAAACAATAAAATATCAACTAAGTGTCCATGCATGACTGTCAATGATAGAACAAAGTATATTACAAAGGGGATGCAAATTAGCAAGTTTCAAACACAGAGAGAACCACAACAGATCCCAGAAAGTACAATCAATAAGGAGTACTAATTGCTAAAATTAAATATCAAGGAATTCAAATCTATCAGCATAATGATGCCAACATATGAAGCAAAGCAGGTACTGCAAAAAAATAATTGCGAATGATTTAGAATTAAATTAGTGTGGTAGGCTAATAATTATAGGTTCATATCAAATCGAAGCAAGGTTAGATCTAATAAATATCTTAACCAATTACACCTAATTGACAGGATGGCTACTATCAAGCAAGATATAATTGTTTACTCTACTTGAACCTCAAGATTAATTAGTCAAAAATCAAGAGCCAGCAAATTCATTTGAACAAGTTCAAGGCGTATCACAAGACATATCAAATCGTAAACCAATTGAGGAAACTCATATTTATATACAATCGATGGAGAAATAACGTACGTACCACATAGATCGTTAACCTTTTTAGCCATCTCCTTAATTTCTTTCTCTGCTTTCTTGATAAGCGTAGAATAAGGTCCTAAGCCCTGAATGATAACAATCAATTAAAAATACACAAAAAGCATAATAAAAAAAAGGGTCTATCCACAACTGCCAGCATCAAACGAATTTGCAGTATAAAGAACCCTAATTGCATAAACATCTTATATGAGGATAAATTACACCCAAAAATGAACGACCATTTTCACAGTTCCATGTCTGGTAATCAATGAAGAGAGAAAACTAAAAATAATGACACAAATAAAAGTAGAAAGGAGCAAAGAAGAACTGAAATTTAAGAGAAAGAGCTGCAATCTAAGAGGAACAGATCGGAACTATGGGTTTTATAATAGTAAGCTTACATAAGTTTTGAGAAGAGCTATATCGTCCTCATCGAGAGGCTTGGGGTTCTTCTCGTCCTTAATCTCGTCTTCTGGTTCTGGTGCCATCGGAGCTCTACTTGGAGTTTTTCTTACCTATCAACCAACTCTCCGAATCTTATACTGCTCTCCGTCTCCGTCTCCGGCTCTGTCTATGCCGGTCTCTCTTTCTCTATTGGGTTTGGGCTGTTGGATTTTTCTCGTATAGATGGACCTTCACATATAACCCGTCCATTTCGTCAAAATAGAAGGCGTCATTCCTCAATCAAATCGAATAAAATTTACAAAATATAATAAAATAATCTTAAATATCTTATTCGTGATTATAAATAACATAAGTATAAAATATACTCATGTGAAATTTAAATTATAAATTAAATTAGTACAAGTTTTTAAATTTAAATTTAGATTCGATTTGAGTTAAATATTATTGTATCTCATGTAATTGTTAAAGTTAAATATAAACCTAAAATCAATCTTAAAAAATTTAAATAAGTTAAAATTTGAATTAATTTAAATTATTACTCAAGTTTTAATAATAAAAAAATTGCAAAATAATAACATATAATATTTAAATATATATATATTATAAAATTTAAAATTAACAGATATTTTACTTTAAATTCGAATTAGTTCGTAACTGTAATATAAAAATTTAATCCTAATCTTAAAATTATTGATATAGAATATTATCTTTAAGCTTACTTAAGTTTCAAACCCAATCGAATAAGGTAAAATCATTTGGTAAAATCATTTAGAATTTAACTGCTTTGGACTAAATTTAATCTCCTTTAAAATTAGACTATAATAAAATAACTATTTATATTTCTTTGGTTTTTCAAACTTAAATTTTTAATGGGATAATTCACCTATTATATTGTAAGATAATCTTGTTCAATTTAAATGAACGTAAGAATGTGTAATAAGTTATTTACATAATAAAAATTGCAATTTCTTGATAATATTAGTTTTCTTAAGCCAAAATATATATGTTTAGGTGATGATAAAAATAATAATTCATTTTCTAAAAAAGATTTATTAAAAAAAAGATTGTAATATATTTTTTTAAATTCTTACCAATAAAATTGATGGATTTGAGTAATATTTAAAAAAAATTAATTAATTTTTTTTTATTTTTATTCATGAAACTAGAAAACAATCAGTATTTGTTACAATCTCTATTCCAAAACTAATAATACAAATTTTATAACTTCAACTTATCAAAAACTATATTTGAAAAATTAAAAAAAAATCCTAATTATGAATATACAAGATTATAATTACTCAGCATATAAAACACACAAGAAGTTAATTTAGTAATACTCTTCCTTGCCTCCTTTTCATCTTATTAGGGTGCATAAAATATAATGCTCTAAGCCAAAATCTTATGTTTAAATCTCAATCACATCCCAAATCCATTTGTGTCTATTTCTCTTCTTCTTCTTCTTCTTCTTTTCAATCAAACTGAGAAGTACTTTCATTGATTGTAAACCTGTAAGTAATCAAACTCCCAGCTTACAATAATAAAACATACTAAATAACACTTAAATTAAGGAAAAACTATCGATCTCTTCACATAAATATATAAGCATATTAGTTTGATGAGGTGGATATCTAAAATCTTTCAAAAATGAAGATTTTTCTCCGGTAAAAGAGTGAATCACCAGTAATACTAGAAGGTTTGGGGCTAAAAGAGTAGAAAATGGATAGCAGCCAGTCTCTGTTGGTGTTGCGGCGCTCTGCTAAGGAGAGGGGAATCACAAGTATTATTGTTTGCGATACTGAATGCCATCTTCTATGCCATCGCGTGTGCAAGCAAAGTTAATTAATTGCCCTCTTATACATCGACGATAGTATTATGTTAGTTCCTTAATTTTCATGTACATATTGTTTTATATGTATAGTTTTGATTGACATGCTTATGTCACTTCCTCATCAGTCCTCGCTTTAGAAAATGCTCGAGCTAGTAACAGTTCCAGTTTTTTCTTTGATGCTCGTTTTCTTTCTGGTTTAATTTAAATACTACCATTTCACACATTTTCGTGCTATTTTGCTAACAAAGAAGTTTGGACTAGATAATATGGTGTTCAAAATCCATCCATCTTGGTCATTTTGAATACTTTCAAGCCATTAATTACATTTATTAGATTACAAATGATAAATATAAAGATATTTTTATCAAAACAATATTTGATAAGGAGGATTTGAATCAAAAATCTTTCCAAAAAATATCACATTTTTATCAATTGTACTAAAAAATTACAAGTGATAAATATAAAAATTTGATTGGAATAAATTGAAATTAAATATATATAATTAGATATTGTTCATAAATGACATATTAAGTTTTAGCTACGTAAAAGTTTTCTTAGTTTAAATAAGAAGTTGATAAATACACGTCTCATGTTTTTTAATATAGTAAGTATGATATGTGACCATGGTTGAACTATTGAATTTCATTTATAATCACAGTGTATTAAACTTATTTTATTTGTTTAAACTCTCATATTTTATCTAATTTTTACGCATACTCTCTTCGATATCTCTAGTTTAAGTTTTCTCACTCTTCTTTCTATCTCTTTCATCACATACATAACAGTTTCATACGTGTATACAACTATATATAACATTGTTGCACCTATATACACTACTCATATACTATTTTGGTTCATAAAATAAAATCGAAATAAGAATAAAATAGAATAAAAATAAAACAATGTTATTTTGTTTAATCATTGAAATCAAAAAAGGAATCTATAATGGAAAAAACTATAAATTACTTTAATACCCTTATATTCAGTTAAATTTAAATAATATCATTTAATTATTATTTTTTTATCAGACAAAATACATTATTGAAATCATTATTTTTCTAAATAATTATTACTTAGAAAGAAAATATATTATTAAAATTATTATTTTTCTAAATAAGGTTTAGGGTTTTAATGTTTTAGATTTAGGGATTTAGGATTTAGGATTTGAGATTTAGGGCTATATTTGGGTTAAAATTATTATTTTTCTAAATAAGTTTTAGGGTTTTAAGATTTGGGATTTGACATTTGAGATTTAGGGTTTAGGGTTTTGAGATTTATGATTTGACATTTTGGGTTTAGGGATTTAAGATTTAAGTTTTAGGGTTTAGAGTTTTGGATTTTAAGATTTGGGATTTTAGGATTTGAGATTTGAGTTCAAAGTTATATTTAAGGTTTGGATAAAATTGAAAAAAAAAATTAAAATGTAAATAGAATCATAAGTTTTGAAAGGGGAAGAAAGAATTGTGATTCCTTCTATTGAGGAATAGATTTCATTCTTTACTTATTTTTAACTTAACAAAACAACAAATGGAAAGAATCAATTCTGATCCCTTTTTATTTTTTTCAACCAAACACAATTTAGTGTAAAAAATGAAACACCCTACAAATAAAGACATAGACCCTTAAATTGGATGGTTTTGAAACCAATCTATTATTTCAAAATTTAAGGTTTCAAAATGATTAACACCCTTATTGGTTTGAATTTTTTTGTCTCCAAGAGTAAAGGGAAGAATAAATGAAATTTTTTTTTATATAAAAAATACCTTTAAAACTTATAACAATAAATATAACTCTAATAATATTGAACAATATCTAATTAAACAATGTTTAATATCGAACAAGTTTAATTTAATTTAAAAAGTGCTCAAAATAAAATAATATGCCTAATTTTTTTAATAATTATAATATATTAATTAAATATACATGATACTATTTTATTTTTGCAGTTATAAGTTTTTACATTGTTTTTTCAAAAAGAAACTGGGCAGTTAGGATCAACCCGCCAACCAAATTTGAGGCTTGAACTCAAGTGAATGCATTTTTGTAAAATGATAAAAAGCAAGATTTCTCACAAACTGCTCATTTGGAAGTTCTATATCCTAATTAGTATACTTTTCTCTAGTGTGACCAACCATCAGAAAAGTCATTTTTTATCTAATGCATTATCTTTCCAAAGTTAGAAAGCAAGGAAATAAAAGCACTAAAAAGACAACAAGCTTGTAAATTAACAACATATAGCCCACTTGAGAGTGTAAAAGGTTTGAGATTTACTGAGTAGTGAGTAGTATAATTATTTAAAAAAAGCACCTAAAGGTATTCAAGCTCTCGTAATACTCAATTCTTGAGATTCAGTAACCATTGGAGCTTTGAAGTTGCAAATTCTTCCACAGTACTTCCACTGTTCCACTATAAAAATTCAGCGTTAAAACTAACATTGCAATGCTTCAATCGAAACCAAGGCCACTTTCCATTCAATAAAAGAGGTTCAATGGTTAGTAAAGCAAAATTTCCATTTCCTTTACCAATAGTTGTCAACATTCATGAAAAGTATGTGGAACAATGAAAGTTACATTAGATCTTTGTATTTAAGAACATCATTTGTGTTCAGAGAAAATGCGTGGCAGATTTCTAAAATAGTACTTTTACTGAGATCATTTTGTTCTTTGCCACGCTTTACAAGTTCCTCAAGCTCCTTTGATGAATGCAACACCTGATATATACATAGTTGAACAGAATGCATTATAGTTCGAAAAGAGAAAAAATATATATCTGTACGCAATAATGTCATCATTGTCAAATGCCCTAATGGCCATGTATAAGAGCCACTAAGAGTAAGGTAAACATGGGTGGCATCAACCAGGTTGTCAGGGTAAGCATAAAGGTTGCAACTGATCAGCCATAAGAATGCCCAAGAGCAACAAACTTTTCAGATCTCATGCAAAATGCAGAACACAGAATTATCCATAGATCCTAATCAGTACACCAAAGCATAAAAAATGTGGAAAGAATAATTTGTACAATCTAGAAACACGGCACGATTTCAGAGGAAAGGTTATATTTAATGTGAGATGGACTGATTTTAATAGATGATCACCCATATCAATCAAAGTGAAGGTAAAATATGGGAAGATTTTTATAGGGGATCTAATTTATCACATTTCAGCAAAACCAGCTATTTGATGTAATCTTATAATATCTAAATTTCAAGTTATGGATTAAAAAAAAATCTATTTACCCCAAAAGAAAAAAAGGAAGCAAAGCATGGTAGGGTTGCAACACCAATGACAGATAGCCAAAGTAATTGTTATCCAAAATGGAAAAAGAACCTTATAACTACATAAATACCTACATCATCCACAGCTTCCACATGGAGACACGAAGATTATGTTTTTCTTTTCTGATGGATGAAAATTAGGTTGCTTATGATCCAAAAAATTGAAAAGGGGACGTGCCACAGCCCATACAAAATCTCATCTTACATTGCAGAGTTATTCCTAATAGGCTAGGATTTATTTATACACCTGTAGAATCACTACTAATTTATTGCCATTAAATTCAGAAAACATGTAGTAACATACCCACGAAGAAGGAAGTCCTCTCTTGACATTATGTACAGGAACATCATTATGAACTCCTTCCTTCACCATAGTAGTCTGAGAGCCATCTGAGACTAGCTGTAGGAGCTTTTCACTTCCCTAGAAATATAAACAAAACAGAAGCATTGAATAGATTATACAAGTAGCAGGTCTGTATTGATATTAGACCATCTCCAAAGAAAACCTCAGGTTCAAGTCCTCCAAAATTTTGAGCTTTCATTAAGCATATAATTTTCTCCCAGAGCTTTACATGGAATCATCGATGTCCCTCAACTTTTATAATGAAATACTTCGCATGTTGTAATATGAATCTAGCTGTATAAGTTATCGTGTCTAAGAACAAACCTGGAATGCACGCCAATGAGAGTATGTACGGAACAAAACCCAGAAGAATGGAACGTTAGGCAATGGTAAGACCTACATTAAAAGCAAAAACGATTGGAAAATGGTGCATTTGACAAATTGCATGGTAAAATGTGTAGAATTCAAAAGAGAATAAACTATTTCAAGTCAAAAAGAGTCTATAAGCATGAATCAGCACACAGTACCGTAAATGCAGATGCAAATGGAAGCAATGAAACTGAACCATAGAAGTACTTCTTGTGTATGATAGTGCCACTGATATTCCAAAAACACCCGTGTCAATAAATTTCGATTGTATAGTAGACATAAGGGAAACAATGTGAATCAAAGCATCCAATGGCAATTCAGGGAAAATAATATAGTTACACACTACAATCTTGCTTGACACTCAAGAGAACTCTAAGGTATATGATATAAGGATCCATAATAAGCAAAGATAACACCAAATACCTCATGGCAATATGTCTCAACCTTCGGCGGACAAGACGTGCATTTAAACTGCAACATTGCAATAAAGTTGTGATAAAAAATCTACTTGGTAGAACCGTAGGACTCACATAAACAAGAAAACTCTTACAAAGTAACCAATTATTCACTAACTATTAGACAAGAATGAAACCTCGCTGGGTACAAGACTTCAACATTAGTGACCTCCTGAGAAATAGATCTCAAAAATATCTCAGTTGGTTTAACTCTAGCCAACAGCCGCAATCCCAACCTACATCATTGTAAGTTTAAACGTTAACATCTCATAATCATAATAAGATCAATTAAATAATTATGTTGGCATTTAAAATAAAACAAATAGATAAACAGGAAACACAACAGTGTACCCATGAATCTTCTTTTTTAAACTTCCTTCAGGTGCCTTCTCCAGACCCACCCAAGCTGTATTCATCTTCCAACCAATACAACAAAAAACCCAATTACAAAAAACATTTTAAATTTTCTTCTCCATAAATTTAAGGGGAAAATAAGAAGATGATAACAGAAGTGATAGTGAGTGAGAAAACCTTGTTAGCGACGAAATCGACAAGAAGTTGGGCATTAGAGGAAAATGGGTTGAGATTAGTTGAGGATGAGGATGAAATCTTAACCCAGAGATCTTTGAGAGTTGAAGGAGAGCGAGCAGAAGCTGAATCCGAAAGTGAAGGCTGAGAAGACGTAGTAAAGCACCAGTTCCTCCCTTTCACAGGAAACACAACTACTCTTGCCCTCATTGTCTCAAATATCACCACCAACAGCTGATATTTCAACTCTTCTTCTTCTCTATTCAAGCAAATGTATTCGAGTCTCCTCGGGGTTTATTTTATTAAGAGGAATTAGTAAGATAGAGAGAGGGAGGGAGAACTCAAAAGCGAACTTCTCGTATGGACAAAGGATCCAAATTCAAGAAAGAATCACGAGAATCTCTGGGATAATTTTTTTTTTTTTATATATGTTTAAGAAATTCTAGAGTTTAGCCCTAATAAGATCGAGTAAAATCTAAATAATTATGAAGTAGAGCTAAGAAATAAACAACGATGAGCAATGCGAAATTCAAAGTTACGATTTACGAAGGTAGAGCTTCGTCGGATATATATAGACTTAAGAGCGGCGCGCCAATGAAAGTTTTCCGCCCTATATACTCAGTCAGATTTTCACACGCGCACCAGGTATTCGTCCACCAAAACTGAGTAATACGCTTAGGCATTCACCCCAACCGACGTGTCGCTTGTATTTTATTGTGCGTTGTACACTCGTTCTAACTTCTAGGATATAAATTCAGTTAAAGTGGGCCGACAAAAACTCGAAAATTTGGGTTTGGAGCGAAACTTTTGGGCCTGTAAATGTAAACTCAAAGCTTGATCTTAAAATATTGGCTTGATCTTTTGAATTTTAAAATGAAATGAGTTAATTTTTAGATTTAAATTATAAAATATTGCTATACACCATATATATTTTATAAAATTTAAATTTAACTAATACTTCAAGCCATACTCATAGTATAAATATTTTTCCTAAATTTAATCTTAAAATTATTTAGATAAGAACAAACAATATTTATATGAGCATAATCAAACTTTGAACCTAGTTAGATCAAATAAGATCTTTCGGGTTAAATTTACATCCTTACCAGATATTTGCACATATTGTTTCTTTTACTATTGCACTCTCGCCATTTGCTATCGTGTAATTCTATTTGTATCTATGGAAAGGAGTAACTATTCCCCAAAATTGTGCATTTTTTTTATTGGATTTCAAATATAAGTCTCACTATTAAATCATAAATTTAATGAGCATTTTTGAGTGAAAATCTAATGGGTGTTAGAGTATTGGATACATAAAGATTTGTGTATAATAATGTGTAATAGCTTTTATTTATGACGCCATATGCAAGAGTTTTTTGTGTATAATAATGTGCAATAGTGATTGCAGCTAATTAGCATTAATACGGAAATGCTAAATCTTCTTGTGCACAAGCAACCGGAATTTCCTTGATTCCATACATGCCACTTGACGGTTGACATTATCAAAATCGAAGAGATCATAGCTTTTGTTTATGATGTCATATGCAAGGGTTGATTTGTGTATAATAATGTGTGTAATAGTAATTGCAGCTAACTAGCATTCATAAGGAATTGCTAATCCTCTTGTGAACAAGCAACCGGAATTTCCTTGAGATAAAAAATTATAATATACAAAGGCAACCATAATATCCTAGAATTAATGGATTAAATAAATAAATCAACTCCTGAGTACACATAGCAATACCTGACAACAAAAGAACATGTAATAGTCAAAAGAATATACCATTCCAGCAGTTAAGGTAACCTAGTAGCATCCATTTTAAATTGTTTGGTACTTATCGCTTCTCATGATCTTGACTGTTACCATTTTAGTACCATATTTCTTAAATTGGTATTCATTTGGTCAAAAACAAGTCATATGCATGGTATGGAATGAAATTGAAGGATAGTTTGGTTATTAGAGTACTGAATTGGTACCACTCAAAAACATAAGAAATAATTGTGCCAAACAATTAAAATGAGTACCACTAGGTTATAGCAAGTTCAGCTAACTAGCATTACTAAGGAATTGCTAATCCTCTTGTGCACAAGAAACAAGAATTTCCTTTAGAGGGAAAATATATATATATATACACACACACACCCAAAAGCAGCCACAAAAACCTAGAATTAAAGGATTAAATAATCAAGAAAAAAAGAACATGTAAGAAGTAAAAAGAATATACCAGTCCAGCAGATGCTAAAAGTTATTCTAAAGAAAAAAGAGACAAAAATCTATAAAAGATATTAAAAAAATCAAATCTCCTTGTCACCAGTTCATGATAATCACAACGTACAAATCCAAATAACTGGAAGCAACTAGCAAGTAATGTGAATCACATCTTAGGAAAGAAGGGAAAAGAGAAGAGAAGTAGAAGAAATAATGTGAATCATAGAGGCAGAGAATAGAGAGGGGTGCTTAAGTCCTTACATGCCCTGTTAGTATGTACCACAGACAAGCAGATCAAGTACAAGTCTGCCTTTTATTTTTCTCGGATTGGCAGGATTTATAATAATTTTACAGCTCCTAAATATGAAATACAAAACTTGCTCACAGTTTCTGAAGTCTGCTATAATACACTAACATACAAATCAATAATTTTGGGGAAGCAATTCACCGATTAGAAGTGCAGAAAGAAAAGAGCAGGTTAAGCCACATTTTAAACGATCACCTTATTTTTCATATCATCCTCATTCATTATCTGCTATGAAATTTGGCTCTTCACCATGGCAAAGATACTCGTCACATAAAGACGATGTGCCCCAATCTTTCCGAAGTCGCAATATATCCTTTGTAAAGGTGGAGCCAGAGGCTCCAATGAAAACACTAGACAAAGCACTGATTGTCTTATCCAACATAGCTTCCACCTGTAAAATTATTTAGGTTTCAGTTTCTAAGCAATAATGATGCTGCAGCTAGTCCAATTGTTCTTTTAGCTGAGCTAGTGTGAGAGCTCTTTAAACATTCTCGTGTAATCAAATTGTTGTTTTTACTCCATAAATCACTTGATCATATTTTCCAGATTTGGTAGAGTAAAAAAATATTAAAGAATAATGCTTTATTTTACGGTTGTAAAAGGGGATTAATGGGAAGAGTCTGTAATATGTCTCTTGTATGCAAACTATTCATAACAATTAACACAGACAAGTCATTCCTTTGCATCACAAGCGTCTGGTTGTGCTCTTTCACATCTTATATTTTATCTTGGGATCTTTGTGCAAAAGCTCTACTGTATGATCTAAAGATTAACAGGGTACAGACATGTTACAGATACTGATAAAATGTTATCCAGCTAAGATGTTCAAATGCCCCATTCTGAATCTGTGCTAATTAATGTCACCTAGGAAGGTGAGGAAAGTTTGAAGATGCAGCTAGCTTACTAGGATACTACAAAAAGTAAGACTAGAATACCTTTAGCATCGCCTCCAAAATAAGTAAAAGGGGAAGAAAGAAGAGAAGCCTTGCAGACGGTCAACCCATCATGAGGTCACCTAACAAAACAAAATTTTAGGAAAAACAAGTTGGAACACCAAACTTGGAAGGTGGTTTCTGTTCAAGGGCTTTTTTTCAGCAAAAGTTTTGCATTAACCACATGTTAGAGGAGTGGGGGGTTTAAATTTGAGTTAACTTTAACTTCTAGCTTTGTTCCCTCGTCTGTGCATGAGTTGTCTTCAAAAAACTTCCCCATTTCTTGCTATTAAAAAATAATAATAATTCTCCCAATTCTCTGTACCATGAAATCCTCTCTTTATTTTGAAACGATGCAAACAAAAATTTTCTTCACGAACTCATAACTTCTCACAAAATCTACGCTCCAAATTCTTGTGTCGTTTGGGAATAAGACTTGCATGATTGACATACAAAGCAGAAACCATATGACTACATTTTTTTACTATATATTGCATAAACTTTCATGATGCCACTGGTAGCAGTACACTATTGTTTGTGTCGTAAGTCTATTTCAACATCTCTAGCAATTTAACCTTAAACTATTATGCTATTATTTTCACTGTTACCACCACCTTAAGCATAATGAAAAATCCACTACATTGACATCAACTACTACATTAGCATTTATGATTTTAACCCTATTAGCACCATTGCTACTAAAATTTTGAATATTCAGCACCATTTCTACCATGGTTTATTAAGAAGAAAAATTATGCCTTTGCCATCATTGGTGACTACTTTCATAATAGAAGACATTCCTATGAATGCCCCACAACCCCATACATGTTCCTTATCATCAGAGGCTCAGACTTCCTTTATCTAAAAAGATGTCATCATCACTTCTACTGCTATTCTACAGCTAATCCCAATTAACATAAAGAAGTCAATGCTCATTATTTTTGTTAATATTTAATTAATCAATTATGAAATATATCTCTCCATTTTTTTCATTTTGCTATACGACGCATGAATCTTGCACAAAAGACTTATCCACCACATGCTGAATGGTATGTTTCCTAAGATATTTCTACAAAATACTTATCTGAAAAAGAAAAATATAATAGTTCATTATATATTCTAGAATAACATCATATTATTAGGATCTTCTCAATCAGCCAAGAAAAATATTAAAAAGGAGGTGCAAAGCTCATGAAAGTGAAAAACTAAGCATATTTTACCTGGGAATCCCCCTCAAGGCCATGCCTGTACAACAAAGCATCCCACTTCTCATCAGAATTACGTGCAGGCCGTTTGACTAGTGGGACAGTATTCCCATTCACCACTATTAGAGATTGCAACAAACCAGTTTCACTTTCAGCTGCATCTGTGGAGAGATATATGACAGGCGTATTTGCCCTTCCAATCACCCGACTGATGCAATCTGCAGCTTGGGGAATGGGAAAAAAGCAACTTGGTTGCTTAGCATTGCTGGAAAAGAAGCAACTGTATATTAGAACACATTACAAATATAAACACATTTAGGTACACCCTCAATTTGAAAAAATCAAATTTAACCGTACCTAAAGAGATTTGGGTACAGTTAAGTGTGAAATGTATGTGCAGAAAGACTTATCATTACAATCAAATGTATGCAATGTGGAATTCTAATAAAGCATGTGCTTACTCCTACTACAAAAGAACACAGGCTGACACTTAGATGTTACTACTGCATATCTTAGTTGTAATATTAACAACTCAAGCTTTGATTTTATGTCATCTCACTGAGTGGGAAACACATGTTGTAGGGAGTGTTTTAAACAGAACAGTAAACACTGAAATGTTATGTAAATAGTACAACCAGAGTCTCCCACTTTGCAAGGCTGCAACAAATGATTGAAACATTGTTAAATCTATTTAATTATACAACTTGCAATCACTACCGGTTGGCTACGGTTCTGCACTTCTTAGAGCTTTCACTCACAAGCAGAATTTGTAATCTTAATGCTGTTCAAACAAAATGGATAACCGTAGTCGGCCATTTAAAGATGATCCTTGTGCAAAAATTGAGAGTTTAAAGAAGCTAAATTAAAATCGCATTTGAAGTTTTTAACATTAATCAACCTAGGAAAACTTGTTCCTTTACATGTTCACTTCTCCCTATGCCCAAAATAAATGTAACAGAAAACAAGAAATGACTGCTTACCAGAACTTCAAGAATCCATGTCGCCTGAAATGAAGCGCCACATAGTTATTTCCCAAGAATGTTTGAATAAAGCGCTGAGCTGTAAGCATTATAAGCCTACTTGGTTCAATCAAAGCCTTGCATTTGTGAGCTAATGGACCACCTGGCTGCTTCACCCATTCTTGCTCCACTTCGGCATAGAAAACATCCCCAATGGCAATAACATCATCGTTGGAAGAAAACTTTGACTCAACATCTTGAACCGTTCTCTTGTTTGGCTTCTTAATATCTTCCACCCAAGCAGGCTCAAGTTTACTACCCATTGAAACTCCCAATCCCTTGAGCTTCTTAACATGATCCTCATCCACATAACAAGGCTGAGGTAGCGAAAAATAACATATAAACCTATCGATATGCACATGCTTCCTATTTTCAGCAAATTCTTCAAAGGAAACAACTACTTTCCTTCCCAAACACTTATTAATGTTATCAATGTCCAGCACTCTACTGTACTGATAATCCACTTTGGCACTAGGAATAACCAAAACCCGGTGAAGCAAAGCCGCGAAGAACATGTGCTTCTCCAAACAAATCAAATGATTCGACATTTGACCCAACAAGCAAATGGCGAACAAAAACTTATTCGAATTAGGCTTCCATTCAATGGTTCTCCTCTGGTCAAATTTCTTATCCAGCTTCCTACACCTATCATAACCAATCTCACGCAAACTCGCATCACCACCATCGATTCCCATGTCGGACGAATTCCCTACCTTATGTGGAGCCAACAGAGCATGTTGAATCTCTTTGTTCAACGAAATCTGCCTAAGAACACCCGATTTCAGATCCTCAATAAACACAGAACCCGAATCAGACTGATTCGACGTGGAATTGGAAAGAAAGAGAGAATGATACGGAGATGTTTGGTTCCAAAGCTTAAACAGACCTAATTCTTGCTGTCTCAATAAATTAAGCGCTTGTAACTCGGACTCGCGAGCCCATTCCGAGTTCGAGTACCAACCGGGAAGGATAGAGAAGCTGGAGGTGGTGGAGAAGAGGTTGCGAATGTCGGTAGAGAAAAAGAGAACAACGATAAGAAGAGGAAGAATAACGGCAATTAAGTACCTCTTGTTCCGCAACTTGAGAGTGCTGAAACGAGGACGTATTCGATTATGGAGATGGTGAAGATGGTGGTCATTGTGATGGAGATGGTCGAGATCATTGTCATCAATCTGGAAGGTGGATTGAGAGATAGGGAGTTGCCGGCCATTTTGCTCGATCAAGATTTTGCGATCCTCTTCTTCTTCATCTGAAGAAGAAGATGGAAATTCCTTAGGTCTCTCCATTTTTTAATTGATTTTAGTTATAACTCTTAACTGTGCAAATGTATATTTTAGATACGATTAGGGAGTCAGATGGAAATATGTTTTTAAGGGAATATTGAAGAGATCTGAGACTAAAATCAGAGACGACATGGATGAGTGAATGTGAATGACTGTGTGTGGGAATTTGGTACGAATAAAGGAGAAGCCCGGCAAAGAAGGATTGGTGGAGTGAGATTGACCGGGGAGCTGTTGGTGGCTGAGAGCTTGAAAATGACGCTTTACAATTCCAACGGCGGCAACTGTTAGAAAAATGTTGACAATCATTGGATTGTTTTTTTTTCTCCGTTTGTTGTACTTTTTTTATAAAAAAAAAAATCACGGAAACACTCTCAGATAAAAGATACAATAATACATCAAAGTCTATTATATTTAGTTATTCGATCTGTCACATAATATACACGTTTAATATGTACTTTTACCTATAAAGAAAATCCCACAGATATTAAACAATTTCAATGAGACAAAGTATCTTGTTATAGGTAAAAAAATAAAATTTAATTTAAAATTATTTTTATGTTAAATTAAAAACCAATTAAAAATAATAATACAAAAATATAATATTAAACTTCAATATGTAACATATTTAAGTAATAATTAAATTTTAATGAATAAGTAACTTATTAATAAAGATTTAAGGATATTGTTATACGTAAAAAATAAAATTTAATTTAAAATAAAAAAAATTAATATTAAGCCTCAATATATAAGATATTTAAGTTTTTATAGATGAGATAATTAAATTTTAATGAATAAGTAACTAGTTAATAAAGATTTAATACAATAAAAAAGATTAAATTTAATGAAAATTTAAATAAATAAATAGAAAATGTGAGATAGTAATCTCAATGAAAAGTTCCTCCTTTAGTGTTGGTTTGAATGGTTAAAAAGTATTTAAAAATTATTAATGGTATAAAATGTTAACTTAAGTTTGGAGTTCAGTTATTGAATGTTAGTAGTAGGTAGCTAATGACATTTATGAGTTAGTATATTCTTAATCGTTTCTAGACTTAGCTTCGTTACAAAGTATTTTATTAACTGTAATTATATCAAAAACAATTATATTAATCATAAGTAGTTATTGAAAAGAAATTGTTTTCTATCGAATAATAATAAAGAGTTATGAATAATTATTAAATATTAAATAATACTGAAGAATTATGAGTAGTTAATAATATTGAATGGAAAAAAAATACTAAATTGTTAATATTGGTTATTGATTGATGCATAGTCATATATATATTTTTTAATGAAATGATGCATATCTTTTGGGTAGTAAGATGATGTATACTTTGCGTTTAAGAAGTGGTTAATTAATAAATAAGAATTAAGAAGTTGATAATTTGTTGACAATAAATTTTTAATTATTTTAAAAAAATAATAATAATTAAATTTGATATAATATTATTTATCTTATTATATTTTATGTTAGGTTAGGATAATTTTTATACCAAAAAATTACAACATTTTGATATAATAATAATGTTAAGTTTCAGATAATCTAACAAAACAACTTCAATTGAGGCGGATTATGCTAATAGCTTAACCCCGAGAAACGTTCGGAAGAGTTAGGAAAAGTACAAAAATTAAGAGAAACTTGGAGCGAAAAAAATTGCAAGTAAGCTACACTTTTTTTAGGTTTTATATTTTACACGAAAGCATTGATTAAGGTTGATCACTAAAAACTTTTAATCTTTGAATTTCTCATTAGTTTTTTACTTATTTTTTATTTATTAGATTACTTTTAATTTATTATTATATATATATATATAGTAAAAAAAATTCACCTTTTAAAGCATAATAATTTTGAATTTTATGACGAAGATGGTAAAGATGTTGATGATAATTATGATTATATATTTAATACGGTTATAAAATACATATGTAATAAAACTTTAACAATACTATCAAAAAGTATTAATAATTTGGTATAATCAATTTTATTTTGTAGTTACTTTCTACTAACAAAATATGTAAAAATTATATTTATTTTATTATTTATAAGAATTTTGGATTGAAAAGATAAGTATTTTAATAGATGAAAAACAAATTGCATGACTATTAAAAAATAAAATTAAAATGATTGTAATAAGAATTTATAAGGAGGAGAAATAAATATTTCTCCTCTATTCTATATATATATATATATATATATATTCTAAAGATTATTATGATATTAATAATTATAAATTAAATTGTAATATATATCATATTATCATAATATATCATATATAATAAACCTAAAACCTTGACCAATCCCACATAATTTTGACACAATTTTTATTTTTAATATTTATTTAAAAACTATTTACCTTATGAAAAAAAATTATAAATTAATATAATAATTATTTTATTAAATTATTATTAAATTTATAATATTGATTTTATTTTATTTTTTATTATTTAGTAAGTCTTAGTAAATTTAAAATATACACATACAAAAAAAATAATAAAACTATTGAAATTGTAGCATTTTTAATACTAAATTTTATTTTAGTATGGAATTATACGTGTTTAAAACTGATAATATATATATATATATATAATTCTATTAATTATGATTTTAGATTTTTAATAATTTATGCAAAATTAGTTAAAATTAATTTCAAAAAATAATCTTCAAATTTTGCTAATAATCACAAATTTGATTATTCTTAGATAAAATGGTCAACTACAACAATAATGTATCAACATTTTATTTTATTCTTATAATTAATTACATTTTTTATTTATTTTTTGCTTGATGAAATTATTACTAACAAATAATAATTGTATTAATAACGTTTAAATTATACCTATATCACCATCCTTATTTATGTGATGTTCTACCATGACTTTTCAGATAACATTTGAGAGTAAGATGGGCAAACAATAATTTTAGAAACTAACAACTATAACTCATATTGGTTTTTTTCTATCAAAAATAATTCTAACCTAGCTAAGAAAAATGAAGAGGATATTTAATCCATCACTGTAGTGATTGCAAATTATAATAATTTCTTAAATAAGGCTCAAAATCATAACATCAAGTTCAAAGTTATAAGATATTGCACATTTACTAATAGATTAAATTGGAAATAAAATATTTAATATGATAGATATTTACCTCTAATAATAGACTAAATTAGGAATAAAATATTTAATAATAGACTAAATTAGGAATAAAATATTTAATATGATAGATATTTACATCTAATAATAAAAATGATAAAGATAACATATTTAATAATTAAAATATAATTTTTTTAATATATATATATATATATATATATTAAAAAGATTAAAATAATTATAAATCTAATTAGCATATCAATATTTTTCTTTTTTGTTTAAATTATTTCTTCTAATTATCGATACTCTATTTTTGTTAATTTTACTTTTAGATATAAATAGTCACTTATTTCCCAGAATTCTAAACATGCTTTTCTTAGTTTTTATCATTAGATGTAAATAAATATCTAATAGAACATTTTATTTCCAAATCTGGTTCTTTTGATATGGGACTTTTGGGTATAAGTAGTTATCGTTGGGCCAACCCACCAGATGTTTTTTTTACTTTTTTTTTCTTTCAGCACTACTACTACTATATTATATTATATTAGTTTTTTTTTTTTGTAATTCTAAATACATTTATGAAAATCTTAAAATATATACCTTTAAGAAAGGTATCCTTATGATTTTACACATTGAGGGTATGATTTTACTACTACATTACTTGTTCAGTGTGTTTATCTCCTTTATTTTTCTTTGCTAAATACATTTGTTTGGACCTCATGTCCACTTTTATACTTTAGCATATTTTTCTTTCTTTACCGATACCGAATCATGGATCTGGAATTGTTACATTGGTGATATTTTAGAAGCCAATTATATATAGCAGATAAGCAAATGGATTAAAGACATAAGCATTTTCAATGTCGAGAGAGAGGAGAGAAGAAGAGAGGGGGAGAGAGACGACCATTGAAAGGAGAACAAATCCTACTTTATCTGTAACATCAATCCTTTTCACACTCATGGAAGCACTTTATACTTGGGAGTTCATCATCCTCCCTTCTCAATTAGCTTGAGGAGTTCTAAGGATCATAATTATAAAGTATAACGCACCATCTACCTGAGTTGAGACAATAAGAATTGTTCTACCACCCACTCGGATAAATAAAATGTCTTGAATAATCAAGCACCAAAGCAAAAAATTAATTAAAATTTATTACAGCGGCAACTCCTAAACGATACAAACTTGGTACAAAACAACATTAAAGGAAATATACTGATGAAAGTACTATGTTAAAAACCTCTAATTCTATTAATAAATCTCACATATATGATCCTCAACAAGTAGATGCTGATTAATCAGTATAAAGATTACGAGCCAACCTGGTGCTTTAAGTAAAAACGGAAGCTATGTAAGCTAGAATCATTATGTTGTCAAGAAACGAATTCTGGGTTTTAATGGAAAAACTACTTTGTAGTTTATGGTGTCTACTTAACCATTCCTAACCTCCTTCTGCAACTTCAACCAGCCTCCCACAAACCCACTTCTTCGTTACAGCTCTAGAGTTAGAAGGTGTTTCCTCTTTGGGAGTTTCAACTTTCACTCCATTTGGTTGAGGTTCGTGTTCCCTCGTGTTCTCTGCATTTGGTGGTGACTGTTCTGGTTCATCTCTTGAATCAGTTTTCTTGATTTGATTCTCAGAACTAAAAGGAGACAAGCCATAGTCACTAGAGCTCTTTGGGATAAGTTCTTTCTCATCATTAAATATATCCTGCAAGGTGGACTTGCTGAAATCGGACTCCTCTTCATCTTTAATTTTCGCTAAGGTTTTGGTTCCATTTATTTTTATCCCATTTGCTTCACTCAGAATCCCATTCCAGGCATGAATTTCCTTGTCATCCTGGCTTTTTAGTTCATCTGGTGCGGCTGAAGGTTCTCTGTCATTTTCTTCAGAAACGGGGTGGTCTGCATCTATAGATTCAAGTGATTGAACTGCTTGTGCTATGAGCTTTCTGGTTTCTATGAGAGCAGCTTGGGCAATAGGGCTCTTCGTTGCAGCAATCTCAAGGGCCTTGGCAGCCTGCTCTGCTTTAGCAATCAATAACCTGCAGATGACAGAAAGAGTCTCTTCAATGAAATCCAACACGGTTCATAAAAATGGCTATCATAACAAGAAATTTTATGATGCTTCACACATTTAAGTGGCTTTTTTGTCATCATTTTCAGCAACTTAATCGTCTTCACTTGCTACTTAGTTAACAAAAAACTAAAGCTGCAGAAGCAATGTAAGGAACTGATTGCGACTTATAGTTATTCCGGATATGCGCATTGCACTCAAATATGCAAGCATGCAGTAAAGTTACCTAGCTCGTTCGATGACTTCAGCTTTCTTGGTTTCTGCTGTTGGTCTCTGTGCTCTGATACTCTTTATCATCTCTAGCTTAGAAATTGCATGAAGATCTTTATAAAGTGATGCTTTACGTTTTCTCAACTGCTGGCATTGAAATTTATTCTCACTCTTAGAAGAATTATTTGCCTCGTTTAATGTTTTTTTCATAGTTTTCTTTTTCACAGACTGCGTAGTGTCATTAGGTGTTCTCCTTGGCTTTCGTTCTGTTCCAGGTGGTATTCCATGAAATTTTTCCAAGGCAGAACAAACTCGGCCACGATATTCCTGATTAACAAATACAGGGCACGAATGAAAAGAGGAGTCAAATGGCATTATCAGCAGGAATCACAAATACAAGTATAAACTGGGATCTTTGAAAAGATGAAAATTTAATGTGAGCACTGAACATTGAAGTGCTTTAAGAGACAATCCATAGCTTATTTTCTTATCCACTAGTGAAAAACCCAGAAATCAAGGAAAAGGACATTTAAATACTACAAAGAAGATAGAAACCGAAGCGTTCTTAATATTGAGAAAACACAAAATTTTAGTGAAACGGCATGCAGGAAGACCATTGAGGCTGTCCTGATATTTTTTGAGGGAAAAAATACAAACTTAAGTGGAAGGTAACAAGGGGGAATTATATCATTACAACGAATGATTTCATGAAAGAATAATAGCACTTACAGGGTCAGTCCATTTTCTAGAGATTGCTTCTGAGATTTTCCTCCTATGCTCAAGAGGCTTGGGTGCTCTCTTGCTACCTTTGGGCATAGACACTGATTTCCTTTGTTCAACACTCTCCAACCACTCCTCCTTGTGCTTTTCATGCAAGATCTTATAGGAATCCCACCGCAGCTCCTCCTCGCCATCATAGCCTTGACTAGCAGCTTCTGCAATTAAATTTTGCCATCCAAAATAGCAACTTTCCTGCATTAGTTGCTTCTGACGTCGCTTTTGCCACCCCATTCGCACACCAGCCCCAATTTTCAGTTTTGTCTCTTCACTGTACAGTCAACAATAGGGAACAAAGCAATAGCTCAGACTTACAATTAGCCTGTCAAAGACCCTGGCCCAAATAAATTCAGGCTTATATCAAGCCACATCGGATGCTAGGAAAGAAGTATAAGGACAATAAGAAGTGATTCGAAACTTACCTTTGAGCATGTCCAAGGTTGGCCAATTTCATTTTGACCTGCACAGCCAAATTTTATTAGCAATGCAAAGAACTATGTTTTCAACCAGAAGAACCAATACACGTATTACCTGTACAATGAAGAGTCATGTTATTGGAACCTATTACCTTTAGCAAATATATAATCCACAATCACCTCAAGCACTAAGCAATTTCAGCAATGATCCCCTTTGGATTGGCTATCTCAAAATTGGATAAAAAGTGGTACAAAACAGCCAGGAGACCTAAAAAAACTCATTTAACTCAAAAGGAATAATTCATTTGGATAAACCTCAAAATGGTATTTGAAGTTTGTACATAACACTAACAGATGATAAGGCCCAAAAAAAATTATTTTTCAATGAAAAATTTAATGATCTTAAAAATCTAGCAATATATAATTATTTGGTGCTTCAGTTCTAGACATTTTTTATTCACAGGTTTGTCAATTTTTTGGTTCAAGTAGAAGGCACGATGATCAATGGTATACATAAACTTCATATATGTCATACTGTTAAGATGGTGAACATGTTCTATTCAAGAGCAATGGACTGAAATGTGATTCTCCATAATATGGACTCTTCTTTTAATTCAACAATTTCTAACAAATATGACACGGATGTGGAATGAGTAGTAACACTCCAAATACGTGAAATTTTACAGAAATTGAAGAATGTAGGCCTGCCAGTCACCTAAATATGTACGAAATGGAAATCCCAAACAAGCCCATGTAACATAGATGTGATTCTTTCTCCCTATGGTCTAAAAATGTTAAAATCAAAATCAATCCAAGAGAACATGTAAGATTGTTCTTACATGACATCACCTTAGGGTTCTGCATTGCAAGCCTTGTATTCTCTCGGATCCGCTGAAGGGTTTCTGCAAATTATTCAGGAATTGGAGCTAATATCTCAAATGATACTAGGGAAAAGAGATCAATACAAGTCAAGATTCCATGAAGTTAAAATTACCAGGACTGTGCTTCCTGCCTTTGTTCCATGGTGTGTTCCCTTTATTTGCTTTGGAAATCCGCTTTCGCCTCAATTTCTCTCTCCCTTCCAATTCTGCAGAATCTTTACATGAAGATTCAAGCTGAACAGCTAGGATACTAGCATCCACACCTAGTTTCGAATTGTTCTGTCCTGAGTGCTCAATTTTAATCTTAACCATAGACTTGGGTTCAAAAGTAGCAACTGCCTTAACAATAAGTCTTCTACTAGGCATCTCATAGTGCTTCATGCCAAACTTTAAGTTTTTAGTTGCTTCCAAGAATTTCCATGTAGATGATAATCTCTTCTCATTTCCATAGGTAAAGGGTCTTGAAGATACTTTTTCATGAATTGGTGTATGAGCCCTAATTCTGCCCAAATGGTTTTGGAAAGCATGCTGCGTAACAGCAACTTCTGCTAAGTAACGGAGATAAAATAGATATCAGAAAGAGGCACTAACTATCTTAACAAATAACTATCCATTGCAGAATTAATAATACATTAATATCATCAGCCAACAGTTGTCACCAAAATTCAACATTTCCACGAATCTAGATTCCTCTTTCACATTAGTTAATTCTTGGAAGTTGGAACAAATAATCCTTAAATTAAGCTCAAAAACTAATCAATTTGCAAAAGCTCAGTCTTGTAAGTGTTTGAAAAGTGCCATCTCATCTATCAATGGTATATTCAGAAACAAAAGAAAATAAACCATATCAGAGAAAACGATAAAAGAAACTAAACCCAGGAAAATTTTAAGGGTGTAATTCATGAAAAACCCAATTTTAATAAAAGAAATCCATAAAAGTAGAGGACAAGAGTAATTACCAAACAAATGCATGAGAGCTCATTCACTGAAACAGAAGAGGATGCATAACGTAGGTATTATAGCAAACAAAGGCAGCAATTTTTTTTTATATTATAGTGAATGAATTAACCAAAAGATGTCAGAAAATGAAGTGAGCAAGAACCCAGTTGAGCATAGAAGTGTTGGAGCCAAAGGAAGCAATAAAGCGAATGCGAATAGAAGTAACACAGCAACTGCGAGAGCCACACCGGTAAACGAACGCCCACAGCACAAAGAAACGATTAGTTCGATAGAGTTGGCAAAAGGCACCGGAAGGATAAACTTCCTCCATTATCCAATGCGATACCTTATTAGTTATTAGTATCTTATTTTATTTTTAATATAATTTTTTATTCATATTTTAATAATATATCGATTAAAATATGTTAATTGAATACAATTTTTAATTTAACTAATTTTTTTTATATTTATATTAATATAGGGGAGATATTTATAAGTATTTTTAAAATAATAAATAAATTAAATTATATTTATATAACATTTTTATATAATCAATTAATTAAATATTTAAAAATATCTTATAAATATAGAAAGCTTATTACGACATATATATATATATAAATAAAATAAAATAAAAAATTAAATTAAATTAAATTAATATTTTTTTTAAAAATGATACCATTAAAATAACATCTCAAAATATATAAAGAAATATAAAAAATAAAATTGTGTTATAATAAGTCGTAATAAGGTATAGAAGTTTTATCACATAATTCGAAATGTTAATTCTAGATACATCCTTAAAAATCTATAACTAGATATCCTTTGTGTTTAAAATTATTCAAACATTTGTATCGAAAGGTATATAATTGTAGGTTTTAATGGATATAGGTAGAATTTACTAATCCGAAACTTCTTTAGGTAGCCTAGGTCTAATAAGTAATAAGAATACTTATTTTTTTTAATGTTATTATAGAGTAATATCATATAAATTTATACTATTTTTTAACTATATTTTTTTTATATTATTTTATATATTAAATTTTTATTAAAAATTATAAAAGTAACACAGTTACACCGATAAACGAATGCCATATCACAAAGGAACGATTAGTGTAATAGAGTTGGCAAAAGGTATCAGATTGATAAACTAGCTCCCATTATCCAATGGCCACTGCTAAGGGGGTTCGCTAAGTATCACATTTTATTTTTTGTATCATTTTTTTTCTTTATTTTTAAGATGATATTTAGTGGTATCTTATTTAAAAAGTATTAATTTAGTGTAATTTTTCATTTAAATGGAGATTTTTTATGTGTAATAATAAGTATATGATATTCATATGGATATTAATCTTATATTTTCGATTTATTATCTCACTATTATCACGATTTTATTTTTGATACCATTTTTTATATATATTTTTGAGCTGATACCTTAGTTGTATCTCTATTTAAAAAATGTACTAATTTAATACAATTTATTATTTAATTGGATATTTTTCACAGATATAGTGATACATATGCGATATTTAGAAAGTATTTTTGGATAATTAACTAATTAAACGATATTCATAAGATATTTTGAGATAATTAATTAATTGATTATTTAAAAATATTTTTTGAATATCTCACGTGTATTACTATACATATGAAAAATTTATAATCAAATGATAAATTACATTAAATTAATACTTTTTTTTAAATAAAGTTAACATGAAAGTATAATTTCAAAAATATAGGTAAATAAAAATAACAAAAATAAAATCATAGTACAATTAAGTTAAGGAAATTGGTTAATTACGTATAATCAATTAATTGATTATTTAAAAATGTTTTATAAATATTAGTACGTATATTATTACACATGTAAAAAAATTTAAATTAAATGAAAAATTATATTAAATTAATATATTTTTAAAATAAAATAACATTAAGATATTACTTCAAAGATATTAATAAAAAATACAAAAAATAAAATCATGTTATTAGAACTCATACTAAGGCATTAATATCTTGTGTTTTTGTATGAGAAGATATTAGCCCCGATAATGTTGAGCTAGATACTAGAAGACTCAAAGAATCACGAGCTAGATAGAAGCTTTAGCTTGTTATTGGAAAGGTTAATTAATTCTAAATACATCTTTTAAAATCTATAACTGAATACTTTTGTGTTTAAAGTTATTGAAATACTTGTATTGGAAGGTATGTAGTTGTAGGTTTTAATGGATATCGGTAAAATTTAGCTATCTGAAACTTCATTAGGTGACCTAGGCATATTAAATAACAAGAATGTTAGATTTTTTTAATATTATTAAAAAGTTATATCACATAGATTTATATTTATTTTTTTTATATTATGTTATGTGTTAAATTTATATCAAAAATTATAAAATTGATTAATTTTTTTAGATAATACTAATACATAAAATAACATAAAAATTGTAATTTTAAAATAGTGTAAATTTATTTAACCTTAACATTCTTTATGTAAATAGCTTTACATTACATGCCCACTTTTGACTATTCTACATTTTACACTTTGATTTTTTTCTTTCTTTATTATTTAAACCATTTGTTCTTTTATTACTACAATTATATCCCTTATCTTTTTCTTCAAGTACTTTTTTTGTTATTATTTAACACAATAATGTCCTTACTTTTTACATTTTTAAATTTTAATTTTAAGTTAAATCTCAAATTTTGAATTAAATATACAAAAATTTAAAAATAAATGAATTTAATTATAATAAAAATAAGACAATTAAAGTATAAAATATAGGGTAGCTAAATTTTAAGAAAAATCATAATAAAAAGATTAAAGTATAAAGTATAAAAATAGATAAATTATTAGGAAAACAAAAAAATATTACCCTATAATTTTAATTATAAAAATAATATTTTTTATGTTTAATTCTTATATTTTTACTATTAAAAAAATATTTAACACATAAATTATATATTGTTTAATATTATTAAAGTGTTATTTTTATTATTATAAATTTTAAAAATATTATTTTATATAATTTCAAAAATTATTTTAGTTAGAAAATAAGGTATGTGGTATTTTCTTTTAATAGGTTAGTAAGTTGTCGTGGTTTTAATAATAAAAAAATTACTTTTATTTTTTATTTTTTTATAAGATTTTATTTATTTTGAAAAAATATTCACAGTTTATTTTCTTAGAATAAAAATATTATTTAATTTTTTAATTTTATAAAAATACTTATTAATTATTTTACTTATAAAAAGATAATCGTTAATTCTTTTACATAAAAAAAAATATCAATTAATTTTTTTATTAATAAAAATGAGTCATCAAAACATTTTTGTTGATTAAAATAATTTAAAAGAATATTAGTGATGATATTTTCATTATTTTTCTACATCTTATTAAATAAAAGAAAATTACAAATATAACAGATTAATATATATTATCATCTTTTGCTCACATTCTAAATTACTAAATCTTTGTTTTTGGTATCGTTTTTGAAGTTACTAAAGTAAATAAAATCTTTTGTATAAGTAAAAATAGCAACGTGACATTTCACCATTTATTTTATATATTATTAATTTATATAGAAAAATATATTATTTAAATAAAAGTATTATTTAATCTTATAGTTTTTAAAAAGTAATTATTAATTATTTGCTTATAAAATAACATTCATTAATCATTTTAATTATAAAAAATGTGATTGTTAATCTTTTTATTTATAAAGAAGAAATCATAAAAAAAAATTTATTGATAAAAAAATTAAATAAATATTAATGAGAATATTTTTATTATTTACCCTCACCTAACAAACCAAACAAATTACAAATATAAATTATGAGAGTATTTTTATATTTTAACCTCATTTTAAGATTTGTAATCATTTTTTTTAATAAATTTAAAATTATTAAATATTTTTTTAACATCATTTTTATAAATTAAAAAACTAAATATCATATTTGTAAAATTAAAAAACTAAATATCATATTTTTAAAATTAAAAAAATAAATTATATATTTTATATAAGTAAAAGAATCTTCAAACTTAATTTATATCATCATAGATTCATAATCGAATTCCAATAAATAATTTATAATACCCGATTACATAAGATAGGTCTTCGAGAATGTTCAACCTTGGCACCCTATTTCTTTTTCTTTTTTTAATTCCATCAACGTAATATATATTCTCGCATTTTTTATAACATCCTTTACTCTAACAATATTTTACTGTTTGGATACTTTATTTATTATAAAAATAATATTTAAATTATATGTTTATTTTTTAATAATTTAATTATATTATTATTAAAAATTAAGGATACTTTATTTATTATAAAAATAATATTTAAATTATATGTTTATTTTTTAATAATTTAATTATATTATTATTAAAAATTAACTGGATAAAAATAAAATTATTTTATTTTCTTTTTTTTCTTTATATTTTTAATTAATTATTTTAATTTAAATAAACTCTAACCAAATAAATAAATAAATAATTATATATAAATACAAAAATATATAAAAAATATCAATATATTTTTAATAAAAATAATTTTAAAATAAATATAAAACATATGTATTATTATTTTACAATAAAAATGATAACTTACTTTAAGAAACTTATCCCATTTGAATAATTATACCGGCTATTATATTTTAAAATAATTAATATAATCTTTTAAATTATAAGTGGTATTATTTAATTATTAAATTTTAAAAAAGTATCAATTAAAAATAAAATATATTATTTTATTAATTTTTTTTATTTAAAATAGTATTTAATATAAAATTATAGTAATAATATAATTTATTTTTAATTTAACTACTTTTTAAAAATGAGAGGAATAACTAAAAACTTATAATTAACTTAATCTAAATTACATTCATGACACTTGTATATAACGATGCTTCCACAATTAACTAAATCATTGTACCTAGGTTACACCATGGTGTCAAATTAAATCGCTAACTAATGCATAGAATCTGGCTTGGAAGCTGGGTTAGATAACTAATTAGCTAATTTCAATATATTGTGACGTGACGACCACTCTTAGTTGAAAACGTGTTATTCTTATTATTTTTGAAAACATCTAATTTAATTTTATTAATTTAGGGTTTTAGACCAATTGGTCATATTTTTTTAAACAATCAAATAAATTAAAATCATAATTTTATGTTTCAGTAAAATAGTATAATAAATGTGAAAGATTCTTAGTCTTTTTCTTCTTGAGTATCTGATAAATTTTAACAATTTTAGTGCAAAAAAATAAAACAATAATATCATTAAATTTTATTATTTTTAAATTAAATTTTTTTATGTACAGTGGGGAAAAAAGATTCTGAATTTTTTATTACCTATAAATATATTTTTTCAAATTCTTATTTGTTTTAGTTTAAAATTATTAAGTTAATTTTTTATTATGAATAATGATTAATTTTAATATTGTTACGTAAATTAGATTAATTTAATTATTTTTATTAAATTATGAGATCTAATTGATACTATCCAAAAATTATAAAATTAAAATAACTATTTTGTAGAATAATTATGGTAATAAAAATAACTTTTTTCCCCAAATTGTATTGTGGTAATTTATTTACATTAGTGTTCAAATTCCAATTACTGCAGAAAAATAATTCGACTCATAAAATCACAAGTAAAACACGAGACTCAAGTTAAAGTTCTGCTCATTTTCAAGTTTGAATATCAAAGAAGGGTCTGATAATTGAGAAACATCCTCGATAAGCTAGCATTTCGTTAAAGTTCTGCTCTTTTTCAAGTTTGAATATCAAAGAAGGGTCTGATAATTGAGAAACATCCTCAATAAGCTAGCATTTCTCAAGCCTTTCGTAATAAAATCAATTATAGCAATTGGGTCATCTTTCACAAGTGGAGAAATACTAGTCAAGTTTCTCTCATTTGACTAGCATAATAGTTGAATACTCAGCACCTCAAGAAAAGAATGTTGACAGAAATCAGAGACTTTCATTCAAGTCATAATAGGCGTCAAAAGTGATAAATAGGGGAAAGAAAATTAAAGGAGCTAAAGAAAGCGACGTGGAAGGTTTTGAAGTTTTGTTCAATTCAAACTTCATATGAGGACCTTGAAGAGATGTCATGGACTCTTCTCTTTTTCCAAGCTCCAAGCAAATAGTAAAGTCCAAATTTTGAATCCCTATAAATTATCTCTTGAACTTTTTTTGGTTTATTTTATGAAACACTTTGTTCACGTTTATGCCTAAACCTTCATTTCTTACGAGACTTTGGGTCTGCCGAAGAACAAGTCCAATTTCACCTTCTCATTTTACCCATCCATCTTTACTTCTTCACTTTCATATTTATTAGGTTTCATCTGCTAATTTCTTCATCAGCTTTTGCTTCTTTCTTTCTACAACCCAAATTGCTTTCACTTGAATCAGATCAATTTCTCCAAAAAGTTCCAATCTTGGATTTTGGAGATAAAATTCTTGTCCGGGTTTGTCACAGAATCCATAGAAATCAATATCTATGGGAGACCCGACTCCTTATGCAGACAACTTGGACAATTCAAATGTGTTGGAGCTAATCGGCAAAGTTGTGATACTTGCAATAATTGTACTCTTCTTTGTGGTCGTCCTCACGTTCTTGCTCCACATATACACCAGATGGCTCTGGAGAGGCATGGTGGTAGCCACCGGAAATCCCAATCAATCTCGGCGCCGTCGCCGCCGGTTAGTCTTCACACCTGGGCAAGACATACGAAGAGGGCTGGACCCATCTGTTCTTGGGTCCCTTCCTGTAATGATATATCGCTCGCATGACTTCAAAGATGTGCTTGAATGTGCAGTTTGTCTTTCTGAACTTGTTGAAGGAGAAAAGGCCAGAATACTTCCAAAATGCAATCATGGTTTCCATGTTGATTGCATTGATATGTGGTTTCATTCCCATTCAACTTGCCCACTTTGTAGAAACTCCATTGCTTCTGAATGTTCTGAGTCTAATACTTCTGAATTATCAGAGAATGTTGAGCTTTCTGAGAACAATTTAGGTTCTAGGCATGTCACAGAGAATCCAAATTTACCCACAAATGTTCTGTTTTGGGGAGATGAAACTCAAGTTAGCTCTGGTTGTGCTGGTTTAGAAGAAGGTCCTTCTTCTTCACAACCTTCTGTTCCACCTTTGTTATCTTCTTCATATACAAATAGGCACCCAGATGGAATGTTGGTGATTGACATACCAAATGAAATGTCTTTTTCGTCTGTATCACCTTCTGCTAGTAGATTTGCTGATGAGGAATTGAAATCATCTGTAAGTACGAGATTGAGATCGCTAAAGAGACTTTTAAGCGGAGAGAAACGATCAAGCCCCTGTAGTCCTAGTTCTGTTGATATTGAGCAAGCAAGTAAAGTACAAAGTTAGAAAAAGCTGTTCTGTTTTTATTATTCATTCAACTATATTTTTAGAACAGTGAAGAACCTAAAAAATGGATCTAGAATTCTTGATTATCAGAAAGTGTTGTTAAGGATTAGTTCTGATAATTATTTAGGTGAATTGACTAAAACCTCCTCATATAATATTGCTCAGCATAGTGTAGTATTAAACATCCTCATGTCATCTCGGAGAGTTGATGCTAAAATGCTGGAGCTTCAAATATTTTCTTTTTGATTGCTAGGCATGTATACAAAAAATTTGTAAATGGTAATGCAACCTTTTTATTTGAAAAACGGAACTCATCATTTGTTTGGGATCAATATACAGTGTAATATAAAAAGAATCTCACTTTGCCTTGGCAAATTAATCCGTTGGAATCTTCAAATACATAAATGTGATGTTTAGTTAATTTGAATCTACTTTAAATTGATTTTTTTTAAATTTCTTTTAATATGGTTAAAACGTAAAAATAAAATGTAATCAATTCCTAAAAAATAAGAAATGATAATCCTTTCTCTCTCCCTTACAAATCATGATTTTATTTCTATCTTAATTTTACCAAAATCACAAATATAACTCTAAACTTTAAACCTTAATCCATTTACCTTATACCTTATACCTTATACCCTAATTCTCAAAACTTTAAATCTTAAATCCTATTTAGAAAAATAATAATTTTAATCTTAAATCTTAATCCATAAATATAACCCTAAACATTATATCTTATACCCAAAGCCATAAACCCTATATCTCAAAACCCAAAACTCTATTTTGAAAATTTTAATCCTAAACGTTAACTCACAAATATAACCATATACCCTAAATCTTAAAATCCAAAACTCTAAATCCTAAACCTTATTTAAAAAAATAGTAGTTTTAATCCTAAATCCATAAATATAACCCTAAACCTTAACCCAAAAATATAATCTTAAACCCTAAACTCCTAAATCTCAAATCTCAAAACCCTAAACCCTATTTAAAAAAATAATATTTTCAATAATGTATTTTGTTTAACAAAAAATAACAATTAAATGATATTATTTAAATTTTACAGAATATTGAGATACTAAGACAATATACATTGTTTTTCATTTCATTTCAATTGTAAATCAAATACTATAATACTGATTTATTCTTGGATTCTAATAGTTCAACCAAACAATACTATTTCTTTTTTATTCTCATTCTCATTCAAATTTCTTTTTTATTCTCATTCTCATTCAAATTTCATTCGGTGAACCAAACGTAACCTAAGAAAACTTTTGTCTCATAGAATGAAAAATAAATGAAAATAATAATGATAATAAAATTAAATATAAAAAAGTATTACATTACAGTGTTTGGTCTGATTCATATATTCAGTAAATTTTAAATAATATCATTTAATTGTTATTTTTTACATTAGACAAAATATATTATTAAAATTATTATTTTTAAATAATTATTACTTTAAAATATTATTTAATCTTATAAAAAGATTAAAAATGAAAAAAAAAATTTAGACAATTTTTTTAAATTAGGATTTATTAGTGTGTGTTTTAAAGGATAAAATTGAATTAAAAGAGGTATAGAAATGGAATAAGAATCAACAAAAAGACAATAGAATTGTTATTACTTCTCTTTTAATAATAGATTACATTCTATTCATAATCTATAAAACAATTAAATATAATAACATATAAAACTAACTCTACTCTCACTCTGACTCTGACTCTGACTCATGTTCTCATTCATACCAACCAAACATATTGAGAGAGAATATTCATTTACATTTGATAGGTAAAATGAAAAAAGTGCTCTCGCCAACCACTATAATAAGTATTATTGATGTACTGAAATTATTCTACCTAATTAGACTTGTAAGGCAAGTTTTTTAGCACCAAAATGGAGAAGGAAGTTTCATCTGCAAAACTTCAACTATAAATGTTGTTGGAAAATTACGTAAATTCTCGATAAACTAGATTTATAATAAAATAAGGTAGACAAAATAACATACAAATTTGATAACAGAATTCAGCCAATCTTGCTTACGTCTCTGAACCTGCTGCATATCTTTTTATTGAAAGGGAAGAAATTACACAAGATGTTTACAACACTCACAACCCAATTGGACCCAAGAAAATTACTCTCAATTGGAATGAACACTTGGTTTATTAATTCATTACAATTACACATCTATTTATAGGAAAATTCACTCATTGAATTACTCCTTAAATTAATGGTCCCTTAAATTAAGCTCTTTGTTTTGCTCTATGTTTTGCTCCTTAAATTAAAGAGCTTTATAACAATCTCCCACTTGAAGACTGATTTCAATATGTCTTCACACTTCGATCAATGCAACAACTTTTCTAGTCTTGTTACTCTAGCAGACCAACTGAATTTAAGCACAACTTCAATTTCATAGCAAGCTCTCACTTGCTGGCATCTCGAGTCTGACAAGGTTCATCATAGCATTCAGGTTCTCCTCCATCAGTCAGCAACATATAGTTCATGTATCTCATGTTAGGCACATGAGGTCGAGAAGACCTTCTCAATACAGGAGTTGTAGTAGGAGGTTGTGATGTGTCAGACTGTTGCACACTACTATGTCCAACGAGTTCCTCTGGTTGAGGACTTGCTACGATTGGTTCCTTCACGGAACTATCTGGGACATCATTTACATCTACAAATACTGACTCATTCTGCTTTAAGTCGTTGGTGTTTGTTTTATGCATGTCCTTATACATCAATCTTTCTTGTTTTCGTCATCCCAAATGCGGTAGCCAAACTCATCCTCACCATAGCCGATGAAGGTGCATTTCTTAGATTTAGGATCAAGCTTATTCCTGCCTTGATCACTAATATGCACAAATGCTACACAACCGAAAAGTTTTAGATGTGATAGTTTTACCTCTTTTCTGTTTCATACCTCATCTGGTATTCTATGCTCTAATGGAACAGATGGACCTTGATTGATCAAATAAGCTGTCGTGTTGAGTACTTCTGCCCAGAACTGCTTTGATAGACCTGATTGTATATGAATTCTTCTGGCTCTTTCTGTCAACGTTTGGTTCATACGCTCAGCTACACCATTGTGTTGAGGCGTGTCTGACATAGTTCTTTCCATTCTAATCTCGTGCTTATAGCAAAAATTTTGGAATATGGTGTCTTCATATTCACCACCATTATCGATTCTGAGCTTTTTGATCTTCAAACCCATCTCATTTTCCACCATAGCTTTCCATCTTCTAAAAGCCTCAAATACTTCAGACTTATGCTTTAGAAAGTAAACACATACCGTTCTAGAGTGATCATCAATGAAAGTCACGAAGTAGTGTTTCCCACCAATGGATGAGATGGTTGTTGGTCCCCAAACATCAGAGTGAATGAACTCTAGGATTTCTTTCTTTGGGGTTCTACCACTTGTCTGAAAGCTTACTCTCTTTTGTTTTCCAAGTATGCAATCTTCGCACATGTCTATCTCTGTAGACTATAGGCTTGGAAGTTTTCCCTTTGAGTGCATAATCTCCATCCCCTTCTCACTCATGTGGCCTAGTTTCTAGTGCCACAAATTTGGTGTTTCATTGCCTGATGCAACTGCGATTGAACAACATGCCTCTGTTGTCATGTAAAGAGTGTCACTCTGCTTGCCTCAAGCAACCGTCATTACACCTTTTGAAATCTTCCAATCATCACCATGGAAGATCGTATTGTAGCCTTCACTAGCCAATTGCCCTACTGAGATTAAGTTCTTTCTTAGGTCGAAAATATGCCTAACATCCTTCAATTCCCAAACAGACCCGTTCAACTTAATCTTCACTACACCTTTGCCAATTATAGCACACGGTTGATCATCACCAAGATATACCTTTCCAAGATTTTCGGGGACATATTGCTTGAAGAATTCTTTCTGTGAAGTAACATGGAACGATGCTCCAGAGTCTAACACCCAAGATTCTTCGTTGCTCTCCAAAGAGCATATCAATGTATCATCTCCTCCATCTCCTCCTAAGGTGGAAGTAAGAGTTTCCTCTGCCTTCACTTGTTTGTCCTTCAGTGCACTTTTGCGCTAATTTTTGTAGTGCCCGGTTCTCCCACCATTCCAACACTCGATAGTCTTCGAGCTATGAGAATTATTAGGATTCCTGGATTTGGGCCTCATGTCCTTTGATCTATCTTGGTAGTATGTTCTTCCATATCCATTCCCTCTGGTTGAATCTCTTCCTTTTGACTTTATATGCAAAACTGAAGAGGTTGACGATTCACCTGACTCTCTATGTCGGATCTCTTCATTGAGAACCAGATCACAAACATCGTCAAATTTCAACTTATTGCTTCCTGACGAGCTACTCACAACCATGACAGTAGCATTCCAGCTTTCTAGTAAAGAAGACAAAAGGTATCAATGCTCGTACTTATTCATCGAATTCAATTTCCATTGAACTCAACCGAGTTGTAACTGTGTTGAGTTCATTGAGATGTTAAGCTACCGATGCGCCTTTCGTCATCTGCAAATTGAACAAACACCTCATCAAGTGCACTTTATTTGAGGTTGATGGCTTCTCATACATATTGGAAAGAGCTTCTATAAGACCCGTCATGGTCTTTTCCTTTGCTATGTTGAAAGCAACATTATGAGATAAAGTCAATCGAATAACTCTGAGGGCTTGTCTGTTTAGAAGATTACATTTTTCTTCCTTCATAGCCTCTCGCTTCTTCCCTGAGAGAGGTTGATATAGATTTCTTTGATACATATAATCCTCTATCTGCATTTTCTAAAACCCAAAATATGTGCCATCAAATTTATCGAGTTTCACCTTTCCTTCATTTACTGCCATTGCTCCCACTCAAATATGATTTCCTCTGGATCGTTTCTGACTATTTCTGCAAACCACTGTGTATTAGAACACTTCCGTCAATGAACAAATATCGTCGACAAAATTTCACTATTCACATGAATAGTAACATGTAGGAAATTGATAGAAATCACCACCAAAAGCTTTGATATCAGTTATTGAGAAATTATGCAAATTCACGATAAACCAGATTTATGAAAAAGCAAAATAGACAAAATAACACACAAATTTGATAACGAAGTTCGACCAATCTTGCTTACATCTCCGGACCTACTACAGATCTTTTTACTGAAATGGGAGAAATTACACAAGGTATTTACATCACTCATAACTCACAACTCACAACCCACAACCCAATTGGACTAAGGAAAATTACTCTCAATTTTCTCTCACAAAAGCTTTTCTCTCAATTGGAATGAACACTTGGTTTATTAATTCATTACAATTACACATCTATTTATAGGAAAATTGACTCCTTGAATTACTCCTTAAATTAATGGTTCCTTGAATTCAGTTATATGTTTTGCTCCATGTTTTTCTCCTTAAATTAAGGAGCTTTATAACAATCTCTAACAAATGCACCCCTAAAACAAAAAGAGTATGAGAATGGACGTTTAAAATTTAGACACCAGTTAGGTTCAAATTAGTCCTTGAGGTCACATTGTTAGTTTGGATTGAATTGTTATTAAACATCAGACTTGTGAGCTTGATTTAGCCAAGGGGCATAGCAAGCAAGTACTTGTCATGTTTCAAGGGTTGAAACCATAGATGCCAAACACACATCGTTTACAAACATGTTGTGTTTGAACATTAACTAACAAACGACCAACATTTCTAGAGCAAAACAAAAGTAATAGCCATGTGATTCAAACTCAACATCTTCGGCAAATACTAGGCTATACAAAATTATGTTAAAAACCCACATAAGGGGCCATTGGCTTGAGTCCCTGAACTTGCTTTAACTATTAACAACATAATGTTGTAATTTGCAAAAGCAGGAATTTTCCCTTTTGTGTCCTCCTATATTAAAGTTGTAGCAGAGGCAATGACATTATAATGCCAAATATGTACAACATTAACAACATTACCCAAGCCGGTAAGGTCGTCTTTTTCCTTTTCTCCTAGCATCATCTACTCCTTTCATATCTCCCTTTTCCAATAAAGACTCGGAGTTTTCTACCTGAACCGACTCTGATGACACTTGCTTTGAAACATGCTCCTCCAACTGCACCTGCTGCTGGTTATACTTTTCCAAATAATCGGAAAACAATTTACGAAATGTTGGGCTGTTAAATTGAAGGATATTGATGTTGGAGATTGTTATAAAGCTCTTTAATTTAAGGAGCACATTAAGGAGCAAAACATGGAGCAAAACAAGGAGGAAAACATGGAGCAAAACAAGGAACTTAATTCAAGGAGCAATTTAAGGAACCATTAATTTAAGGAGTAATTCAAGGAGTGAATTTTCCTATAAATAGATGTGTAATTGTAAGGAATTAATCATCCAAAGTGTTCATTCCAATTAAGAGAAAAGCTTAGAGAGAAAAGCTTTTGTGAGAGAAAATTAAGAGTAATTTTCTTGGGTGTAATTGGGTTGTGAGTTGTGAGTGTTGTAAACACCTTGTGTAATTTCTCCATTTTCAGTAAAAAGATCTGCAGTAGGTCCGAAGATGTAAGCAAGATTGGCCGAACTCCGTTATCAAATTTGTGTGTTATTTTTCTATTCTTGCTTTCTCATAAATCTGGCTTATCGTGAATTTGCGTAATTTCCCAACAATTGAGTGCAATGACAAGGAAGAAAAAATTTAGCTAAACGAGAAGTTTTACAGCTGACTGGTCTCCTTAGGAGCAGAGTTACAATTTGAAGCAAAAGCAAGCCGCCCAAGAAACAAAATGTAACCCCTAGCATCTACAATTTGTAAAAAAATAATAGAACAGCGGGAGCTGATCTGTACAAACTAGAACAAAGGCAAAGCAAAGAATAAACCATTAATGGCTCTCTCACAAAAAAAAAATTGGAGCATCATGCTCCTTTTTTCAACCTTTTTCCAAGTTGTATAATTGAATTAGGCTAGAATTATAGATGTAAAGTAAACTGTCTAATCTCATCTTATGTCTCATTTAGTGTCTTTAATGAACTCATGGTGCAATGTTATCTCATTTCATTTAAATATCATTTTATCTTATTTAAATTGTAATCCTAATAAGCCTAATTTTAAACATATATTACATCATTTTTTATATTAAATTTACATTATAAATTAACATTTATCATATTTTCTATTATTTTTATATTCTTACTCGTCTCATCTAGACCTAATAGGAATAAATGAGATATCTCAATTAATACTATTTTATTACCATCGTATCTCATAAAAAATTAAGTGTGACAAAATAGTGAGACAAGATAAGATAGATTTTGAAAATTAATGGATTATCTTATGAATCTCATTAACATCTTATCTCAATTTACACTTCTAATTGGGACATACATTAACATCTTATCTCAATTTACACTTCTAATTGAGACATAAAAAATTGTATGCACAAAGGAAATAAATTTGGAATTATAAATGCAGGCATGTGAGCACGTATGTGTCTGAGCACAACCATTCTACCAGGTCCAATTGAAAGCTAGAGAAGCCTTTGCCAAATCTTGCTTTTGAGCAGCAGTAGTGTTCACACCACCATTTGTAGGAGTGCTATCCGTCTGCATGAGAAAAATGCATCCTCAGTCTTCACACAGCCTTTGTGAGAAAGAAATAAAACTAAGCTACAAGCTAACCAAGTAACATATGTTCTCATTTTGGCAGAGTTGGGAGAGGGGAAGAAAAATAAAGGGGGAAAAACATAACAAAATACCAAGGAAAATCACTTACCATGAATGAAAGAGTAAGTATACTGCGCTTATGAAGAACAAAAGCTGTTAGCTTGGTATTCCTCCATGATTGTTTGTTGAAACAGTTTCAACTGGCTAACACGGGGCACAAAAGGAATACAAGAAAGTAAGACAAAACAAAATACAGCCCTCTGCAACTAAGTTGTCTTACCTTGATACAGACCACGTTTGATTCCAACTTTCAGGATGAACTGCAAAAGGACCACACGAAGAACTAATAAAAAACTGGCGAAGACAATTTAGGATTTTTCTATCTGCATGGAACACAAGAAAGCTTACAATCGCTCATAGATAAGCATATTTTCTTTTGCTCTCCAAATCGACCGTTGGGAGTAATCATGCTACAAGGTAGGTAACAGTGACTAAAAGTCAGAACCAATCGAGAAAACATTACAATGAAATTAGGAAACTGAAATGTAAATTACATGATTCCTGGAGGATTATATGGATAATCTGCAGGGAAGTTTATCTTCCCATAATATGCCACCTTAACAAGAAAAACCAAAGCAAATAGTGAGTTTAGCAAAGTGTTATTTGTTTGGCCCAAAACTGAAATTAGCCCAAAGCACAAAACTAACTAATTAAACCCTTCTCCTCTTATATATATATATATGCATTTTGTTTCCTTGCTGTGTGAGTTTTGCAGCAGCCGAAAGAAATTAAAAACAGAGAGCAGAGAGACTAAAAGAAAAGAAAAACTGCAGGGAGATATAGCAACTGCAGAAATTGGAAGAAGAAGAAGCTGTTTTTTCCTTCCACAGTTTCGTGTCCTCAATGTTGTCAATTATATTCCATCTCATTTTTACGATAATATTTTGATTTAATAGTAAGTTTGTTAATTTATCTTGTTATAAATTACCAGTAAATTAGAAGGGATATTTTGTGAGTTGATTTTGGATTTTGATATAATTTGTGAAGCTCTCTAGAAATTAGTGTTTGTATCTCCATTTGTTTATTAGTGGATTTTTTCTCGGTGTGCCGTCGACAATGGAGTAGACTTTTCACATTAAAAAGTTGAAACACTTAAATCATGGTGTGTCATTAATTTTCTTACTACTTATTATTTTGCTATTACCCATTATTATTAATTTATGCAACCAAAATTGGACCCGATTTTCGCTTCCGCAGGTGCCTAATTTATAACACAAAGTACTGAAAATAATCATAATTCATAAGAAAGTGTAAAGGTTTTGAAACCAACCAACAAATAGTCTAAAAATTGGAAGTAGAGAGAGAGGAAGGAGAATAAAAAGAATATAAGTCACTCTAAGTCTCTTTCTTACTATAAGACACATCAAAATTAGATGAATGAAGAATTTCAATTGAATATCCAATCTTATGTGCTTATGCCAAACAAAATTCTATTAAATTCTAAATACATCAGTATTAAATAAACTTACGCCACTCAAGAATGTTATTTGGGGAAGGACGGGCTACCACATGGGGAACTGGTTCCTAATTCTTTTGAGAAAAATAATTAGCATGGCCATGATTACAAAAAGAAAGATCAAATACCATCAAAGAAAAATAGGATATCATAAGCTCAGCAAAATGTAATTGGTAAAAGGACAGGGTCAAATAAGAAGCAGAGGGAAGTAATAAAAAAATTTGGTCATTTGGAAAGTAATAAATTATTGATAATGCAAAAAGTGTTACAAAATTGGAAAATGCATAAAAGCACACGATAAATTTAAATTTACACATTAACCTATGCTGAAGCCTGAAGAATAATAGTAAGTTAAATAAACAAAGTAAAAGAGAAAGCAGTATAACCTTCATGTTTAGGAATGAAACTATACTAGTTCAAATGATAACAAAAACATACTTTACACAGTGCTCTGTATTTTTTCTGAATCGCTTGATGCATGCTTTATCAGCCATCTCACAAATTACGAGTGTAAATGACAAACAAACCTGAAGCCAATCCTCTAATTTTCAACCTATAAAGGAAATATGGAAGTCAGCTAAATCATAGTATGATTCTCAAGAAAAATAACATAAAAAATTTGACAAAGTTAAAACCATATTATTTCGTCATATGGAGAGCCATTCAAATGCCAAGTATAGATAACATATGCCTTTGTGTCCCATAAACATGCAAACATGTATAATCACAGAAGCCAAAATCACAAAGCACCATTTCACATCGTGCTGCTTATGTCATCATCACGAGTAGTTAAACATGGCAGAAAATCACGTCGATATTATAAGACTGCTGTCCAATTAACAATTCTAAATTCAAACATATATAATCACAAAAGCCAATGTTACAACACAAATCACATCGAGCTACCCATGTTATCGTCAGTAGCATAAGATAAACATGGTAGACAATCACGCTAATATTATTAAACTGTAATCATATCCAAACATGCACGAAATTATAAGAAGCAAAAGAGAATGTCTCTTAGCAAACATGGGTAAAAGCAAAAGGGAATAGGATAGATGACAAAGAAATTCTCTCAGCAAACATAGGTGCAATTTGCAAGGCTACACCACACATTACACGAAAAAGGTAGCATATATAGGCTGCAAAAACTATTGTTCGTTAATTCTTAGACTTTATACATGAACAACCATAAATTTTGGGCCCCATTCTTTGCATCTATCCTAAGACTACATAGATTGTCAGAAAACAAATCTGTTGCCTGCGTTATAAAGTGGAGAAGAAGATAGGAGATAAAGATAAATATAGTAGTTTATAGTGAATTAGTAATTGCTTTACTGAGTCTTTTTTTGAGTCAACAAGAAAAATATTTCAGTAACAAAACTCTCAATCAAGAGTAAGTACAATCAGTTCTCCAAAGTAGAAACAAAGAAAGCGTCCTAATTTAATAGAACAAGACTAAGCAGATATGATTTTTGACACAATTAAGATTGTAAATGGCATAGGTAATACTCTATACTAGACTTCCGGCTAGGAGCAAGAAGAAACCAATAGGAAAACAATCCAACCTTATAAAGGATCATGTCCAAAAACGAAGCATAACAACTATGGACAACGCTAAGAATAACGAGAAACCAAACAGAGATCGCACATTCCAAACAATCTATAAACCCACATAAACTAAAGCAAGACCACAGAAATTCAATAAAGAAACAAAACCGATCTCTTAGAAGAATTGCAACTTGAAAATCAAAGAAGTCGTCATCAATATCCAAACCGCGTCCGTGAGAGCTTTGCCTAGATCCCCCACCTCTCTACCATGACCATCAACAACAAGATTCAACTCATTTCTAGATGAAGAGTATTCACAAATCCCTTCCATCCTCCTACTACCAGATTTGGACCCCCAATACCATACAACTCACATAAACACCAGGAAGCAAACCAGAGCCAATCACAAGCAAGCAATTCCAAAAATCAAAACTTATGGAAGCCTCAGTAAAATAATTACCATCCATGCTTGCAGCAATCCCCATAGACACAAACCACAATAAGAATGAGAAAATAGCTGAAATGATCCTGTAACTATTGAAAAAGTGCAACTTAGTAACTTAATGATTGACTTGAGTCAAATTAGTACACTAATTATATTAAAGCTCCAAATACATAAAAAAAAAAAACTCAAAATGACATAATTTGCATAGCCACATGAATTATTGGAGGGAAAAACTAGAATATCAAAAAAACATAACTAAATAATTCTTAAATTCGAACACCTCCACCTCCACTTCATCTAACCATTTCATTTCAAACCCATCCTAACTGTTCAAACTCTAAGCTCACGACAACCCCTTTCTCAAATTCGAACACCTCCACCTCCACTTCCATCTCCAACGAACACCCTCACCTCAACCACCTATTCGATTATATCCTATTGAGATGAAGCTGGGGTGGGGGTGGGGTTTTAGATAGTGTGACAGAGGTGGGAGGCGTTGGGTTTTAACGGTGATCTGGTGGGGAAAAAAATGGGAATTAGTTGGGCGGTGATTTTTGGAGGGAAAAATAATTTTTTTATATAACTTTGATACCCATTAAAAATGAACATGTGCCAAACACACGCTAATATTGTAATTATTTAAATTTTTTATTAAATTATAATTATTATATCAATTAATTAAAAAATTATTAAATTATACATTTTTTTAAGTTATACAACCTATTTTGCATTAATCAGGTTAGAGGTATCAAGTGGTATGAAATATCTCATTAATCTATGATAAAATTCTTAAATTTTGTGAGTCTATTTTATCTTGTTATATTTTTTTATAGATTATGATGATAAATAATAAAATATCTCATTTGTTATAAATGTATTTAAATAAAAAAAATATGATTTTGAGATAAGATTTAAGATTTATATAAAACTAGAAACCAATAAAATGATTAGAGATATTATATGGGAACTGTGATGGTAAAGCTTATTTTAGAACTCTAAATCCCATTAAGATTTAAGAAACATATAGAAAATAATTAAAATACTAAGCACAAATCAGCCGGTAATCACAAACTCAAACATATAGATGTTAGTTTGGCTTTTGCTGATAACACCTACCAAAGGGAGGAGGTCATACTAGCAAATTTTTAAATTTTTAAAGGCCAGAGAGCCCCGGCAATTTTATATTAACGTATGGGCCTATATAAAGGCTTAATTACTCTTTCTACTATTTTCGATGCGGGACTCCTACAAATGATATGGGTACCAAAACACATGGAAAAATAGAATATTTACTAGTTATTTTACTAGTAAAAAGGTAATTATTAATTTTTTTATTTATTACTTAAAAAAAGAAGTCACGAAAATATTTTTATTAGTTAAAAAAATTTAAATGGATATTAATGTTAATATTTTCATCATTTTAACTCATTTTATCAAATAAAAAAATTATAAACATAACTTATAAATGTTTTATAATATTTTATTCTCATTTTATTACGAGAATAATCATGATGATTTATATTTTTTTAAATGAATTTAAAATTATTAAATATCATATTTTTAAAGTTATGAAATTAAATAACATCTTTTATATAAGTAAAAGTATTAACTTAATATTCCACCCTTTATTTTATATATTATTAATTTATATAGAAAAAGATCATGGATATTTCTCTTTTAAGTAAAATTATTATTTAATTTAATAATTTTAAAAAAATATTATTAATCATTTTATTTATAAAAATAATATTTATTAATTTTTTTATTATAAAATATGTGATCATTAATCTTTCTACCTATAAAAAAAAGCTATAAAATGATTTTTTTGGTGAAAAATCTTAAATAGATATTAATGAAGATATTTTAATCATTTATTCTACCCTAAAAAACCAAAAAAAATTACAACATAACTTAGAGAATATTTTTATCTTTTATGGCTACCTTAAGAATGAAATATTCTTAATAATTTTATTTAAAAAAATTAAAATTATTAAATATTTTTTAACATCATTTTATAAAAAAAAAAAATATTATATTTTTAAAATTAAAAAACTAAATTATATATTTTATATAAATAAAAGAATCTTCCAACTTAATTTATATCATCATAATCGAAGTCCAATTAATAATTTATAATATCCGATTACATAAGTTATGTCTTCGAGAATGCTAAACCTTGGCACCCTAATTCTTTTTCTTTTTTTAATTCCATCAAAACGTAATATATATTCTCGCATTTTTTACCACATCCTTTGTTCTAATAATATCTTTATCAAATTGCACAAAGTTAATATTACTGTTAAAATACTTTATTTATTATAGAAATAATATTTAAATAATATGTATTTTTTAATAATTTAATTATTTATTATTAAAAATTAACTGTTTAAAAATAAAATTAATTACTTTTCTTTTATTCTTTTTTTATTATTTTAATTGATTATTTTAATTTGTATAACTAAAAAGATAAATAAAAACTTAAATATAAATAGAAAAAGATATATAAAAATGATCAATAATCTTTCATGGTCATTTTTTAATAAAAAAACATGTTAAAATAAATATGAGAATTGTATATTATTATTTCATAATAAAAATAAAAACTTATCTTTAAGAACCTAATAACATTTGAATAAATAAATTATAGGTATAAATTTTTAAATTATAAGTGGTATTATTTAATTATTTAGATTTGAAACTGTATGAATAAAATATATTATTTAATTAAAAAAATATTATTTTTAATATAAAATTATAATAATAATATAATTTATTTTTTTAAACTATATTTTAAAAATGGGTGGAGTAATTGAAAAGTTGTAATGAACTTAATCTAAATTACACTTGTATATTACGATGCTTCCACAATTAACTACATCATTGTAACTACGTAATTAATGATGATGTCAAATGAAATCGGTCACTAATGGATAGAATCTGACTTTGAAGCTGGATTAGATAACTAATTAGCTAATTTCAATATATTGTGACGTGACGACCATTCTTCCTCGAAAACGTGTCATATTACTAATTAATATTATTTGTAATCAAATTGTAAAGTGATTTTTTTTTTTTTACTATTGGTTTGACCTATTGAGGCTTTTATTTATTTATTTTTAGTTAACTTTAGTGAAGTACTGCATCAGTCTCCTAGTGTTACTCTGTTCTGTTACGTGATGTCTGTCGTAAGCTTTTGGTTTAGATAAATTATCCATGATGTATTCTTGATATAATATTTTATATCAATAAAAAATTATATATATATATAATTTTTTCTTAAAAACCCAATTTTTATTATATTTTTTACATAAATATCAATTTAATTGACTTAAAACACCAATTCAATATAATCAAAAATAAATAATTCAACTTTGATTACTTGAATATGTAAGAGAGGAAATTTATGTGATTTCAAATTGTCATATGGATTGAATTACTCCTATTATTTTTTTAAATATCTAATTTGATTTTGTTATTTTAGGGTTTCAAATCAATTGGTCCTATTTTTTTAAACAATCAAATAAATTAAAATTAAAATTTTCTGTTTCAATAAAATAGAATAATAAATATGAGACATGTAGTCTTTTTTCATAATATTTGATAAATTTTAACTATTTTAGTACAAAATAAAACAATAATATCATTTAATTTAATTATTTTTAAATCAAACTTTTTCTTTGTACAGTGAAAAAACAAAAATTTTAAGTTTTTTGTTACGTATAACTCTTTTTTTCAAATTTTTATTTATTTTAATTTAAAATTATTAAATTAATATTAATTAATTAAACACGTAATTAATAAATACATTTTTTTTTGCAATGAATAAAGCTTAATTTTAATATTGATATGTTACTTAGATTAATTTAATTATTTGCTAAATTGTGAGATCTAATACATCCGATTCAAAAATTATAAAATTCGAATACATATTTTGCAAAATAATTATGGTAATAAAAATAACTTTACCCCCTAATTGTATTGTGGTAATTATATTTACATTAGTGTTCAAATTCCAATTACTGTAGAAAAATAATTCGACTCATAAATCACAAGTAAAAATGAGACTAAGTTAAAGTTCTACTCTTTTTCAAGTTTGAATATCAAAGAAGGGTCTGATAATTGAGAAACATCCTCAATAAGCTGGCATTTCTCAAGCATTTCATAATAAAATCAATTATAGCAGTCGGGTCATCTTTCAAGTGGAGAAATACTAATCAGAGACTCTTAAGTCATAATAGGCGTAAAAAGTGAAAGCACTAAGAAAAAAATGGGGGAAAGAAAATTAAAGGAGCTAAAGAAAGGGACGTGGAAGGTTCTGAAATTTTGTTCAATCCAAACTTCATGCGAGGACCTTGAACAGAAGTCACTCTTCTCTTTTTCCGAGCTCCAAACAAATAGTAAAGTCCAAATTTTGAATCCCTATACTTATCTCTTGTACTTTTTCTGTATATTTTATGAAACACTTTTTTTCATGTTTATACCTTCATTTCTTATGAGACTTGAGGTCTGCCGAAGAACAAGTCCAATTTCACCTTTCTCATTTTACCTATCCATCTTTACTTCTTCACTTTCATATTTATTAGGTCTCGTCTACTAATTTCTTCATCAGCTTTTGCTTCTTTCTTTCTACTACCCAAATTGCTTTCACTTGAATCAGATCAATTTCTCCAAAAAGTTCCAATCTTGGATTTTGGAGATAAAATTCTTATCTGGGCTTGTCACAGAATACATAGAAATCAACATCTATGGGAGACGCGACTCATTATAGACACAACTTGGACAATTCAAATGCATTGGAGCTAATCGGCAAAGTTGTGATACTTGCAATAATTGTACTCTTTTTTGTTATCACCCTCCTGTTCTTGCTCTACATATACGCCAGATGGCTCTGGATAGGGGTGGTGGAAGCCACCGGCAATCCCAATCAATCTCAGCGCCGTCGCCGCCAGTTAGTCTTCACACCTGGGCAAGATATACGAAGAGAGCTCGAGCCATCTGTTCTTCGGTCTCTTCCTGTATTGATATATCGCTCGCACGACTTCAAAGATGGGCTTGAATGTGCAGTTTGTCTTTCTGAACTTGTTGAAGGAGAAAAGGCCAGAATACTTCCAAAATGCAATCATGGTTTCCATGTTGATTGCATTGATATGTGGTTTCATTCCCATTCAACTTGCCCACTTTGTAGAAACTCTGTTGCTTCTGAATGTTCTGAGTCTAATACTTCTGAATGTTCAGAGAACGTTGAGATTTCTGAGAACAATTTAGGTTCTGAGCATGCCACAGAAAATCTCAATTTACCCACATATGTTCTGTTTCGGGGAGATGAAACCCAAGTTAGCTCTGGTTGTGCTGGTTTAGAAGAAGGTCCTTCTTCTCCACAACCTTCTGTTCCACCTTCGTTATCTTCTTCATATACAAATAGGCACCCAGATGGAATGTTGGTTATTGACATACCAAATGAAATGTCTTTTTCGTCTTTATCACCTTCTGCTTGTAGATTTTCCTGATGAGGAATTGAAATCATCTGTAACTACGAGATTAAGATCACTAGAGACTTTTGAGCTGAGAGAAACGATCAAGTCCCTGTAGTCCTAGTTCTGTTGTTATTAAGCAAGCAAGTAAAGTACAAAGTTAGATAATGGATCTTGAATTCTTGATTATCAGAAAGTGTTGTTGTTAAGGATTAGTTCTGATAATTATTTAGGGGAATTGACTAAAACCTCCTCATATAATATTGCTCAGTATAGTGTAGTGTTAAACATCCTCATGTCATCTAGGAGAGTTGATGCTAAATGCAACTTCAAATATTTTCTACAATCTTGTTGATTGGTAGGCTTGTATACAAAAAGTTTGTAAATTGTAATGTAATCCTTTTATTTGAAAAACGGAACTCATCAATAGTTTGGAATCAATGTACAGTGTAAAAAAATCATATTTTGCCTTGGCAAATTAATCCGTTAGTCTCTTCAAATACATTAAGGTTGCGTTTGATTCACGGAATGGAATTGGAATGATATTGAAATGAAAAGGAAACAATTTTATTTAGTTTGACCGTTAGAATAAAAAAAATCAAGATTATAATGTTTGGTTTACAATTAAAATAGAATGAAAAACATGTATATTATCTTAATACAGGGCATATTTAGTAAAGTTTAAATAATGTTATTTAATTGTTATTTTTTCGTCAGACAAAATATATTATTGAAATCATTATTTTTCTAAATAATTATACTTAAAAATAAAATATATTATTAAAATTATTATTTTTCTAAATAGGGTTTAGGATTTTGAGATTTGAGATTTAGAATTATATTTGTGGGTTAAGGTTTAGAGTTAAAATTATTATTTTTCTAAATAAGTTTTGGGTTTTGGGTTTTGGGTTTTGGTATTTAGGAAATGTTTAAGATCTAAGGATTTAGGATTTGAGTTTAGGGTTATATCTGGAGTTGGGATAAAATCTCAAAAATAATTTGAGATGGGACCACTCTTAACTCATTTTTCACCCAACCAAACACACAAATGGAAGGAATCAATTCTGATTCTTTTCCATTCCCTCCAATTAAACACAATAATAGTATTTGATTTGAACACTAAAATAAAAGGAGATCAGTGTTATAGTATTTAATTTACAAGTAAAATGAAATAGAAAACATCATATATTATCTTAATACCCTTTATTCAATAAAATTTAAATACTATCATTTAATTGTTATTTTTTTCATCAGACAAAATATATTATTAAAATTATTACTTTCTAAATAATTATTACTTAAAAATATTATTTAGTTTAATAAAAAGATTAAAAACAAGAAAAATATTTTTGATAATTTTTTTAATAAGGATTTATTAATATGTTTTTAAGGGGTAAAATTGGAATAAAAATGAATATTGGAATGAAATAAAGATTATCAAAAGGAGGTGTTGGAATTGTTATTCTTTTCTTTTAAAAATAGATTCCATTCCATTCATAATCTATAACACAACCAAACATGAGAATGTATGCAATCAATTTCATTTTCACTCCCATTCCTATCAAGTAAACATGTTGTAAAAGAATTCTTTTACATTTATAGGTAAAATCCAAGAAGAGCTCTCGCCAACCATTATATTACGTATTACCGTTGTACTGAAATTATTTTACCTAAATAGACTTGAAGCATCATCTACTCCTTTCATATCTCCCTTTTCCAACAAAGACTTGGAGTTTTCTACCTGCACTAACTCTGATGACACTTGCTTTGAAATATGCTGCTCCAACTGCAGCTGCTGCTGGTTATACTTTTCCACATAATCGGAAAACAATTTACGGAATGTTGGGCTGTTAAATGAAAAACTGAGGTCAAATAATAATTCACAGCAATCATACAAGAAAGAAGCATAGAAATAATGAAACCTACTAAAAGATTCCTAACCACTGCTGCGGTCATGGATAGTTGTAAATTGAAGGATATTGAGTGCAACAACGAGGAAGAAAAAAATCAGCTAAAGGAGAGATTTTACAGCCGACTGGTCTCCTTAGGAACAGAGTTACAATTTGAAGCAAAAGCAAGCCGCCCAAGAAACAAAATGTAACCCATAGCATCTACAATTTGTAAAAAAAATAAGAGAACACCTGGAGCTGATCTGTACAAACTAGAACAAAGACAAGCAAAGGATAAACCACTAATGGCTCTCTCACAAAAAAAAATTGGAGCATCATGCCCCTTTTTTCAACCTTTTTCCCGGGTTGTATAATTGAAATAGGTTGGAATTGATGTAAAGTAAGTTGTATCTTATGTCTCAATTAGTGACTAATGGACTCATGGTGCAATATCATCTCATTTATTTAAATATCATTTTATTTCATCTTATATAAATTGTAACCCTAATGGGTTTAACTTCAAACATATATTGTATCATTTTTTTATATTAAGCTTACATTATAAATTACAATTTACCATATTTTCTATTATTTTCATATTCTTACTCGTCTCATCTAAACCCATTATGGATAAATAAGATATCTCAATTATAACAGTTTCATTACTATCTCATCTCATCAAAAATTGAGTGAGACAAAATAAGATATATTTTGAAAATTAATGGATTGTCTCATGAATCTTATTTAACATCTCATCACAATTTAAACCTCTAATTGGAACATAGAAAATTGTATGCACATAGGAAATAAATTTGGAATTATAAATGCAGGCATGTGAGCACGTATGTGTCTGAGCACAACCATTCTACCACTTCCAATTGACTTACTTGTTGCAATTGAAAGCGAGAGAAGCCTTTGCCAAATCTTGCTTTTGAGCAGCAGTAGTGTTCACACCACCAGTTGTAGGAGTGCTATCCGTCTGGATGAGAAAAATGCATCCTCAGTCTTCACACGGTCTTTGTGAGAAAGAAATAAAACTAAGCTACAAGCTAACCAAGTAACATATGTTCTCATTTTGGCAAAGTTGGGAGAGGGGAAAAAATAAAGGGGGAAAACATAACAAAATACCAAGGAGATTCAATTACCATGAATGAAAGAAGCCCCGTAAGCATACTGCGCTTATGAAGAACAAAAGCTGTTAGCTTGGTATTCTTCCATGATTGTTTGTTGAAACAGTTTCAACTTGCTAAAATAGGGGGCACAAAAGAAATACATGAAAGTTAGACAAAACAAAATACAGCCCTCTGCAACTAAGTTGTCTTACCTTGATACAGACCACGTTTGATTCCAACTTTCAGGATGAACTGCAAAAGGAACACACAAAGAACTAATAAAAAACTGGCGAAGACAATTAAGGATTTTTCTATCTGCATAGAACACAAGAAAACTTACAATCGCTCATAGATAAGCATATTTTCTTTCGCTCTCCAAATCGACCGTTGGGAGTAATCATGCTACAAGGTAGGTAACAGTGACTAAAAGTCAGAACCAATCGAGAAAACATTACAATGAAATTAGGAAACTGAAATGTAAATTACATGATTCCTGGAGGATTATATGGATAATCTGCAAGGAAGTTTATCTTCCCATAATAATAGCCACCTTAACAAGAAAAACCAAAGCAAGTAGTGAGTTTAGCAAAGTACTGACAATAATCATAATTCATAAGAAAGTGGAAAGCTTTTGAAACCAACCTGCAAATGGTGTTCCTTCACTCCCCTCCAAAATCATATTTGGAAGTAAAGAGAGAGGAAGGAGGATAAAAAGAATATAAGTCACTCTAAGTCTCTTTCTTACTATAAGAGACATCAAAATTAGATGAATCAAGAATTTCAATTGGATATCCACAGTCTTATGTGCTTATGCCAAACAAAAAATCTACTTAATTTTAAATACATCAGTATTAAATAAACTTATGCCACTCAAGAATGTTATTTGGGGAAGGTCGGGCTACCACATGGGGAACTGGTTCCTAAATTTTTTGAGAAAAATAATTAGCATGGCCTTGATTACAAAAAGAAAAATCAAATACCAGCAAAGCAAAATGTAATTGGTAAAAGGACAGGGTCAAATAAGAAGTAGGGGAAGTAATAAAAAAATTGGGCATTTGGAAAGTGATAAATTATTGATAGAACAAAGGTGGCAAAAAATTGGAAAATGCATAAAATCACACGATAAATTTAAATTTACACTTTAACCTATGCTGAAGCCTGAAGAATAATTGTTAGTTAAATTAACAAAGTAAAAGAGAAAGCAGTATAACCTTCATGTTTAGGAATGAAACTATAGTAGTTCAAATGATAACAAAAACATACTTTACACAGTGCTCTGTATTCTTTCTGAAGATGCTTGATGCATGCTCTATCAGCCATCTCACAAATTACGAGTGTAAATGACAAACAAACTTGAAGCCAGTCCTCTAATTTTCAACCTATAAAGGAATTATGGAAGTCAGCTAAATCATAGTATGATTCTCAAGAAAAATAACATAAAAAAGTGACAAAGTTAAAACCATATTATTTCATCATATGGAGTCATTCAAATGCCAAGTATAGATAATATATGCCTTTGTGTCCCATAAACATGCAAACATGTATAATAATCACAGAAGCCAAAAAATAACTATACTAAATTGTACATTTTTTTAAGTTGTAGGACCTATTTTGCATCAATCCCATTACAGGTGTCAACTGAAATGGGATGTCTCATTAACCCATGGTACAACTTATGAATTTTGTGAGTCCATTCCGTCTTGTCCCACTTTTTTTTTTATGGGCTAGGATAGTACATAATAAAATATCTCATCAAATAAAATTACAAAAACAATAAAAGAAAGAAATATGATTATCTATAATAATCATGAACTCATTAGGGACAACTTTAAATGAGATAGGATGGAATGAGATAAGATTTAAATGAAATAAGATAACTTTAATCCACGAACCTATTAGAGAAATTATATGGAACATGAGATGGAATGAGACAACTCTAAATCCCATTAAGATTTAAGAAACACACAAGAAACATATAGAAAATAATTAAAAGACTAAGCTCAAATCAGCCGTGTCACAAACTCAAACATATAGATATTGGTTTGGCTTTGCTGACACCTACCAAAGGGAGGAGGTTATGCTAGCAATTTTTTTTATTTTTTGAAAGACCAGAGAAATAAAGAAACAAAAGGTTCAAATAAAACCGATTCAACATAAACGAGCCCCGAAACTCGAATTTCAAATTCGTGAACACAAGGGAGAAGAGAATAAAGATGCAAAAGGTTCAAATGAAACCAATTCAACATAAACGAGTCCCGAAACTCGAATTTCAAATTCGTGAACACAAGGAATTAATTCAACCCCAACATGAACGAATATCACAAAAAAAAAACACAATATCGACGGGGAAAATCCACCAACTGAGACATGAAAGCGAATCACACAACAAAAACGAAATCATCTAGAGTATTAAAAGGAGGAACAATGATAATAAAATTATAAAGATAGAAGGCATACCTAATTACAGCAGAAAAACGAACAGGCAAGTAACTTGTACGATTTCGAGGTTATCTCAATCAGCGTGAGGCGCTAAATGCTAAATCCAGTGCTTTTGATGTAATTTTCTGGTCCAAACATCCATATTCACCGCTAAGTAAGAAGACTGACGCAGAAAAACTTCAGATCTAAACAACTTGCGTTTCGTTTCGTTTCGTTTCTCATCTAAAAGGACATAGTGACATGAGAGATTGTTGTGGATAGACTCGATTTGGGAGGACTATTGCGCTGTAGAGAGAGAGAGAGAGAGAGAGAGAGAGAGAGAGATGAAAATATTCAATTTCTAAAGGAAGACTCGAGCGCCTGTGGTTTTCCACTGCTGCGAGCATAATTTCAACAGTGACGGATAATTGTTTGGGCTTACATGGGCTGAAACCCTCCAATATTTTTTATTTATTTCTTTAAATTAATAACATGTATATTAATAAGAAGCTGCGAATTTTATAGATGCTATTACGATAATGAATCCACTTAAATTCCCGAGTTAAATCCCGCACAATATAAGCTAGCCCATTTCTTACTCCCTATCCAAAACCCTAAATACTACTTTTACCAAGTTTGCCACTGATATAAGAATCTTTTATTCACTTTTGTTAGTTATTCATTTTTTTTTCTGCAAATTCATTTATATGTATTTTATTAGTTCTTAAATTACTTATAGGGAAGATTTTTTTAATATTGTAAATTCTTATGTAAATTAACTTTACTGTGAAGTTGAACAAAGTTAGAAAAATTAATGATGAAAACGTTACAAATGTAAAATATGATTAATAATAATACTATTACTATTATTTCCCTATAAAACAATTTATTAATTAATAATATTACTTTGTATCTAATTCCTTTGTATCCGTTTTGAATTTTGATTTCACTTTTCGGATTTTCAAGGCAACGTTTCCCGAGTTAGTAAAAAAAAAACAAGATTCAAATCCTGTATTTTCATATATATTATTTATCCGAACCCACTTGCATATATACATACCACGTAAACAAAAATATCGATTTAGTAGCTTTATTGTTTTTGTATTGATTTATTTATTTTATTTTAAAAGTTGATAATATAATTATTGTATTTTATTTATTTATTATTTTTTAATTATTATTGAAATATCATTTTCATAGATTATTTTTAACAATATAAAATAATTATTGCAAAATTGATTAAAATAAAATGAAAATAAAAAAAATTCAAAATTTAATAATTTTTAATTATGTTATCATTTTTTTATAACAAAATAAAAAATATGTTAAATTACTCTCGTAATTATAAATAAAGAATATTTAAAATTCCCTTGTTCGTCCCTTTTTTCTTTAATCTTCTTCCTTTTCAATTAGACAAGCTCCTTATTAGAAAAGAGAAAAAGGAGACTAGACAGCTTACTAGATTCTCTTTACTCATTTCTATTAGTAACATTTATATCACAATATAAATAATAAAAAATATCTAAAAATGATTATTTTTTATTATATCTTTCACATATTTAAATTTATATTTTAAGTCATTTATTTGTTTTCTTGGTTCCAAAACTTGAAAATGAGACTCTTTCCCGGCCGACATTTGACACTTTGACAAGTTGTCACCATTCAAGATAAGTTTTATATTATTTTTAGAATTAATTATACACACATTAAAACATACAAATATTATTAAAATTCAAAAAATTATAAAGTAAGATCATCTTTTAAATATTAAGTTAGTTTCATGTAATAAAATACAAATCTATATCTAAATTAAGATTAGCATATAATGGAAAAGAAAGAGTTTTATTTTGTTTAAATACTAAGGAATTACTATTACATTTTTTGGTTTACAATTGTAATGTAATGAAAAATATTGTATATTACCTTAATACCTCTATATTTAATAAAATTTAAATAATATCATGTAATTATAATAATTATTATTTAAAAATAAAATATATTATTAAAATTATTATTTTTCTAAATAGGATTCAGGGTTAAAATTATTTTTTTTAAATATGATTTAACATCATATTTGTAGATTAAGATTTATAATTAAAATTATTATTTTTCTAAATAATGATTAGGGTTAATTTGTGAGTTAAGTTTTAGTATTAAAATTATTATTTTTCAAATAGTGTTTATAGTTAAAATTTAGGATCATGTTTAAAGTTGAGGTAAAATAAAAAAAAATATTGGGATAAAAATGGAATCATAATTTCTTAATGAAAAAATAGAATCATAATTCTTTCTATTTTAAAAATCAATTGCATTATATTCCTAATTTTTAATTTAAATAAATATAAAATTAAAATAAAATTAATTATGATTTCGTTACCTTCTAACTAATTAAACATGTGTTAATATAATAATTAGTAATTTAAATTTCAAAGTGATTTATGTAATGATTCATAAGCCCATATTACAACGGATAAATATGATAGAATTATAAATTAATTTAAGAGGTAGTAATATGATATTCTGATTAATTTTATTAATTGTATTTTAAATAATTATTAAATATTTATATTTAATAATTTAAAACTAAAGTATAAGTTTTTTAGATACTTAATCTACCTAGAAAAGCAAGCCTGTTTAGAAGAAAAAAAATAGTAAATGAATAATAATACTTCAAAGATTTTTTCGTAATTTTTTTTTTCCAAAGTTGATTTTTTTATTTTTATTTTTATCTTTCAAATAGATAATTGTTATCTTTTGCCTTGTATTCTAAATTTTATCAAATCAGTGATAGGGTAGTTGCTAATAAAGCACTTAAAACTTTTTTTTTTTTTTTGTTAATACTGTGGCGTGAAGAATTTTGAACTAAAAAAATTCTTTGAAAAAAATACAAGTGTTTTGCGACTATTCTTTGAGTTGGTATGCTACTTGGGATATACATGGTGGTCCTTTTTTAGCCACTTGTGTTCCCATAACTAATTGCTGAGGTGTTTTGTTTATGTTTTTGTCATATTAATACAATTTTATCTTTCATTGAACAAAAAACATTTATTAGTATATATACGTTAACTAATAGCTAAATTCATAATTATTTAATTCTGTGTTGACACGTTTGATGCTTAAGAATAACATATTTTTTAATTATTTTGATTGAAAGTAGATAAAAAAAAATTATTACTATTAAGTGATTATGTTTCAAATTAAGATGAAAGATAATAAATAACATGATAATAAATTAATAACCTACAATTTGATTTGTAATATTATAAAATTATTTTTAATATTTATTTTAATGTTTATATTATAAATTTTACCAAATAAAATCAATTTCAACAATCAAATCAAATAAATCTAATCTTTTGATACAATTTATTTAAATTTTATAAAATTTCGATAAAAATGAGTTATATCCCCTTTCTAGAAGCAACCTAATGCTTTAGTTACCACGACAAGTCGCCGTCCAACTTGATTTGACGCTTTAAGCTTTTATTTTATATTTATAATCCGGTGACTTTATTCAGTTATTTTGAAATTAATCTAAATTTCACCCAAAAAAAATAAAATAAAATAAAAAGGGTTTATATATTTAGGATTTTTATAGAGTTTTAAATGGTTATAAAAATTTAAAGTTTTTTATAAACTTATAAAAACTCATTAGATTTTGATAAAGTCTCGTAGATTGTAATAAATTTTATCTAACAAACTTGAATCTTTTGAATTAAGGGAAGTACGTGTTGGATTTTTTAACATATAATTTTAATTAAAAGGATTTCAAAATTCTTTAAAATTAATGAATAATAACATTCAAATTTAAAAAAAATGTAAAATAAATATCCAATATTTTAAATTTATAATAAATTATTAAAAATCTCAATTATATACACACTATTTTACAATATTCGTACATTAAAAAAAATTATTTTAATTTGGAGTACAAAATTTGCAAGAAACCAGTTACATAGTAATTTGGGATGTAAATAATTTAACATATATACGACAAAAGAAAAATCATTCAGACGCTAGGTGACACGAGCATGTAACGTACTTTTTCTCATCAGAACATGTCTACGTTACAAAATTATTAACATACTTTAAGTTATATTATAAATTTCTTTAGTTTTAATAATTTCCCATCTGTCTGCAATTAGTGTTTGGATGGACCACTTTATATTTGTGGTTCGCCCAACTACTTCAAAAAAATATAAATTAATTATTTTGGTTATAACGAATCATTTATTGAATAAAAACAAAAAACAAAGAGTGTTTTGTGGTCTCTAAATTAGGTTTTTGAGTCATTTATAACTATATAATTTAATAATATTTTGTTATTGGTAAGAAAAAAGATTTAAATAATAAATATTTTTTTAATTAATTTTATCGTAATATTATACATAACTTTATAAATATGACTTAAAATTATTATTTTAATTATTATTTTTGTATTTAACAATATTCTTAGTAATTTATTTTGTAACTTTGTTTCTTGTTTATATTTTAGTTTTAATATCAATTTTATCATATTTTTTAAATAATAATATTTTAGTAACATGTATTAAATAATAATATTTATTATTAATTTAACTGTTTATTCACTTATTTCCAATAATAATTAGACAAAAAAAGGGTACAATGAGATATATTAATGCTAATAAATCTTCCACGTTCACGTTCACGTCCAAACGCTCCTGATAGGGATGGAGTCAAAGAACCAAGGCAAGGTTCATGGGTGTGACTTTTTGCCACTGCATTCAAAACATTATGAATAATTTAAATGTATTAATATTTTTTAAAAATAAATTTTAATTTTTTACTTCTATTATACATATATTTTTTCATATAACAAAAAATATATATTTTGCTTATATTAAAAAAAGGGAAACAAATATGTTTGTTTGATAACATTAAAATTTGATTTGAAAGTAAAATTAAAGGAATGAGTTGATAATATAAAAATTAAAGGTAATATTTTTATAAATTAATAAAATAACGTGTATACAATTTTCATTTATAATTAACCTCCTCAACTTTCAAAATTTGAACTTCGCTCCTAATATTTATTTACTTGTTCATCTTGGCTCCATCAATGTGCTAAGAGTTTGAGATAGTAGTAGCTAGACTCATAGTTTAACTGGTTAGATGTAATTGCCGGTGAGAAATAACATATCAGTCATCCAAGAATTATTATTTATTAAAGACAAGGTCTTTATTATTATTATTATTATTTCTTCGGATGCTGCTGCTAATAATAATACTATTACTATTATTTCCCAATAAAACAATTTATTAATTAATAATATTACTTTGTATCTTATCCGTTTTGAATTTTGATTTCACGCAAGGCAACGTTTCCCGAGTTAGTAAAAAACAAGATTCAAATTCTGGATTTTCATATATATTATTTATCTGAACCCACTTGCATATATACATACCACGTAACCAAAAAGATCGATTTAGTACCTTTATTGTTTTTATATTTATTTATTTATTTTATTTTAAAAAGTGATAATATAATTATTTTATTTATTATTTTTTAATTATTATTAAAATATTATTTTTAACAATATACAATAATTACTACAAAATTGATTAAAATAAAAAAATTTCAAAATTTAATAATTTTTATTTATACTATCATTTTTTTCGTAACAAGATAAAAATATATATTAAATTAAGAATATTTAAAATTCCTTTGTTCGTCCCTTTTTCTTTAATCTTATTCCTTTTCCATTAGACAAGCTCCTTATTAGAAAAGAGAAAAAGGAGACTAGCCAGCTTACTCGTTTCTCTTCGTTACATTTATATCAAAATATAAATAATAAAAAATATTTAAAAATAGTTATTTTTAATTATCTCTTTCACATATTTAAATTTATATTTTTATTCATTTATTTGTACTATAATTTTTCTTCGTTTCAAAACTTAAAAATGGGACTCTTCCTCTGCCGACACTTGACACTTTACAAGTTGGCACATATGAAGATAAGTTTTATATTACTTTCAAAATAACTACAATGTTATCAAATTTTAAAAATATTATAAAGTAAGACGACCACTTTAATATTATAATCCGCTAAATGCCAAAGTGCTTTATGAAAAGATCTATGGCCCACCCCCGTTACAACGGATAAATATAATAAAAATTTAAAATTAATTTAATAAGATATTCTGATTAATTTTATTAATTATATTTTAAATAATTATTTAATAATTTAAAACTAAAGTATAAGTTCTTTAAATACATAACCTACCTCTAAAAGCAAAATATTATGGTTCATATAAGTAAGTGTGTATTTTTTTTCATTATTCAAATAAATAATTTGATTAATTTAATTAAATTTAACTATTTGATTTGAACTGTTATATTCAAATTTAATTTGATTAATAATCTTTATATATTTAAAATTATACGATCTAATCAAATTTTTGAATTATATTTAGATTAATAAATTTCATAATATATTTTATTCGATACATTCAATACATATTGAATTATTATTAAATTATAAATAAATATTTTTTTATTTTATAATATTTTATATATAAATATTATACGTGCTATAATTATAATAAATTATTATTTTAACTTAAAAAATAAATATAAATATTTATTATTATTTTCATAATTGTATATATTTATTATTATTTTATTTTTTTTAATTGTAGTTATAAATAATAATATTTATTATAAAATTATCAATTTAAAATTTAAATTAATATATATCTTGTTTTATATATAACAATAATACATAAATAAATATTAATATAAATCTAACGTTATCAAATCCATAAAATAAAGATATGTTATTATTAGAATTGATTGTATCATCGTATTAAATTAAATTTAAATTGATAGAAAATAAAAAAATTACATTGCCTATTGACCCGTAATTCACGTATCTACTTGATGACTAACATCACAAGCATTTTCCATATAAGTATTCAAAGGATTATAAATAAAATATATACATAATTTGTGAAAACTTTGATTTAGTTATTTTAATGTGAAAATTTTAAGATTTATTATTTTTAATATATATTTTATTTTAATTAATTATTTTTATTATTGATATATCTTCTAATTAATTATTTTGTTCAAAAATTACCAATTTAATTAAAAAAATTAATTAACATGTAAAATTATAACTTTTTTATCTTATTTGTAATACATATTTATAATTTTATGTGATATATAGGTAAATAACATATTTTTAAACGGATTAAAAATAATATCATAAGCATAAACAAATCATATATTTACGGGAAAAAATATATATATTTTGTTTGAAAACAAACCGTCATGATTCTTAATTATATTAAAAAAAAATCAAAAGCCATTTTGTACTTGAAAACTTATAATAGTTTTTCCAATTAAGTACCGCGTGTTTTTGAATAATAAATATTCAACTGTAGAGTTAACTAAACAAATTTCCAATGAGTAGTGGTGAGTTGTGAATTATCGATGGGTCGGCTTTATACAACGTACGATTCTCATTATTCAACATCTAGTCAACTATCTATATCATAATATGAATGTTTATTTATCTCTTACAGTAATTACTTTTAAAACAATGCAATTCATTTGTAATTAAACGGTGACCGTTTAATTACCACGATTATTAATGACGTGCATTGTCTCTTTAGTTAAATAGATTTTTTTATAAATCAATTTTTTTTTAATGATATTAAAATTTATTATTACAAAATCATAGGATAAAACAATCAAAATTGAAAAATAACGTTATGATTAATTGTAAATAAGAAAAAATCATAAACTAATCATATATTACATCTTCATTCAAACATTAAATTTTAAATAATATATATGATATTTAAAATATTATTAATTTTAAATCATAATATTATATACAATATTTTAATAATATTTTAAATTTAATTTTAAATTAATAAATTAATTTAATAAGCCAGCTATGTTTTAATATTATACTAATCGGCGAGGGGAATCAAATATATTTCATAATTACATGTGAAGCAAAAGATTATTGACTCATTTATTTAGGGCTTTTCATCGTAAAAGACATAGCGTCCAAATAAAGAAATTACTTGGTCGGGATTTTCATAATCACGTAACAAGCTAATGCCTTTAGAGTACAAAATCATATTTGATATTATATAGTTTTATTTTATTTAATTTTTAAACATATAACTTAATTTATTAGAATAATTATAATCTACTTGGTAACTATTAGCTGTATTCATTTGGAAGCATACACAAACCCCCAAAAGATAAATAAATAAAATATTTTACAAGCATACATAAAATGTTATTTGTTTTGACCATTGAAATCAAATAAAAAATCCTTATTACAATATTTAGTTTATCATTTATCTTAATATTTTTATATTCAATAAAATTTAAATAATATTATTTAATTATTATTTTTTCGTCAGATAAAATATATTATTAAAATCATTATTTTTCTAAATAATGTTTAGGGTTTTGAGGTTTGTGATTTATTGTTTAAGGATTTAGTACTTGAGATTTAGGATTTAGGAATTTAGGGCATAAGTTTATATTTTGTGGGTTAAGATTTAAGGTTAAAATTATTATTTTTTTAAATAAGGTTTATGATTTTAAGATTTGTGATTTAGTATTTAGCATTTAAAGATTTGAGATTTAGGTTTTAAAGTTTTGGAATTTAGTATTTAGTGTTTTGTGTTTTAGATTTTGAATTTAATGTTATATTAGAAATGTGACTAAAATTAAAAAAAAATTGAAATAAAGATGAAAACATGATTTCTAAAAAGAAAAAGTATTATGATTCTTTTTAAAAAAAAAATCGATTTTATTTTTGACTATTTTTTGAACCTAACTATACACACAAATATAAAGAATCAATTTCATTTCCACTAAACAAATATAACATAAGTTATATATTATATATTTATATAATTTACAAACACTCTTTTTTTTTTTCTTCTTATCCATTAACTTTACAAACTATTAGCTACTTAAAAATTTCATAAGCATGGTCTTGAAGAACAGTAAATCACGTGTGGTCTTCAAGAGGGAGGGGGAAAATATCAAGTAAGAAAACCGAATCCATAGGACCATAGGGCATATTCTGTAAAGTATGAAGTGGAGGACATACTTGCTTTAAAATCAGAAATTGAAAAGGACGTAATTGTTTACACAATTTATTTATTATTAATTTTTAAAATTATCAAAAATCTTCCTAATAAATTTTAATTAATATAAAATAAATATATTAAAAATAATAAATAAAATGTTTCAATAATCCACCTTTATTTAACATTTAAAAGTAATTTATAGAAAGAAAAAATATATAAATAATTTAAGTTTTTAATTAAACATTAAAAATTATGATCTTAAAGAATTTGCAGAAATAATATACAAAGCGACACAAGAACCCGGACGGCCCGAGCTACCACGTGGGCAGTAATAATTTCATGCGACCCCCCACTCCCCCTCCGATCCCTTGCCCTCTTCTTCAAATTTCTTTTTCTTTTTGGTTTTTTAAAATTACTTTTCACTTTTTTTTTCCTTATTTATTTATTTATGTTTCTTTAGTTTGTGTTCTTTACTGTCTTTTTGGAAAGAGAAAAAAAAACTTTATATATTTTGTTTATACCATATAATGAGTAAAGATGAATAAGTGTAAAAAGTATTTTAAGTTTTGAAAACACGTTTATCACAAATTGATTAGTATATATAATCAATGTGTATTCAAATTTCATATGTTAGAAAAGTAAGTATGCATACTCATCTTTTCCTTTCCTTTTTTGATTGAAGAGATAGAAATGTAAACTCTTATTTGAATCGTTATTTATTATTCATAGATAAAAATTTAAATTAGATCTTACTGTACATTAATTTATAAAATATATTTTACTTTATCTTATTTATTTAATTTTTAATTACAAAAAATTATAATAAAATAATATTAATTAATATATCTTATTTATTCTTAATAAAACAAATAAGAATACAAAAATAATAAAAAATATGATACATAATTATTTATAAATTTAATAAAAAAAATGATATTAAAGTTAGATCTATTAATAATAAAATCTAAATAAAATAAAATAAGATAAGAAAATATTTAAATAAAATGAGATAATATTATACTATTGATTTATTAAAAATAATAAATAAGATGATAAAATTTATTTAATATATATATTTTTAAAGTAAAACACACATCAATTAAATTGTTTTTTTTTCTTTAATTCTTGTTACGTGGGTTAAAGTAACAAATCATCACCTCATCCGATAATAATTAGTAATTGGGTGAGTGTTTAGAAATCTATTTTTCCAAACTTTTGAAATAGTAATATTTTTAATACATCAAGTTGAAAAATAATAATAGAGAAAATAAATGTCTTTCTTATTAAATAAACTAATTAAAATAAAAAGGAAAAAAAAATTCAAAGGCATTTTTTTCCTACTTTTTTTTTATTTTTTATTTAACGTATTGATGTGCAAACTGATGGCTCCAGTCCGTGATATAAACACCACACAACTTCGAACCGTAATCACAGTCTGCCCAGGCCATTCCTTCGTCACTTCCCTGTTACCTCCTCATAGTCAACAGTCTTCTCTTTCGCTCTTCTTCCATATTATACTATAATGAAAGAAACCAAAGACACCTCTGTTCTAATGTCACACACTAACAAAAAACTCAAACCCCTGTTCCAAAAACACAAGAAACTCTTTCTTTCTCTATTCACAACCCTTTTTCTTGTTGCCATTATCATTGGCGTTGTTGTTAAAGTTAATTCCAACAAAAATTCAAGTCCCTCTTTACCCTCAGCTACACACACCATAGTCAAAAACTCATGTAGCAACACTCTGTACCCAGATTTATGTTACTCCACAATAGCCACAGCTCCAGAATCTTCTTCCAAAAAAATCAAAAACCAAAAGGACATTATTGAACTTTCTTTAAACGTCACAATCACAGCTGTTCAACACAATTTCTTCTCAATTGAAAAACTCATAAAAAACAGAGCAGGTCTTACCAAGCGTGAGAAAACAGCCCTCCATGATTGTTTAGAGACCATCGATGAGACTCTCGATGAGCTTCATGAAGCCGTAAAGGATCTTCACGAATACCCAAATAAGAAATCTTTATCTCAACATGCTGATGATCTCAAAACACTAATTAGTTCAGCCATTACAAACCAAGAGACTTGCTTGGATGGGTTCTCACACGACGAGGCTGATAAAAAAGTTAGAAAAGCTTTGATTAAAGGTGAAATTCGTGTTGAAAAGATGTGTAGTAATGCTTTGGCTATGATTAAGAATATGACTGATAATGATATAGCTAATTATGAGAGTAAAGTATTGAAAAGTAGGAAGCTTAAGGAAGATTTAGATCATGATTTGCCAGTTTTGGATGAAAAGGGTTGGCCAAAGTGGTTGTCTGTTGGTGATAGAAAGCTTTTGCAAGCTTCAAGTGTGACACCTGATGTGATTGTTGCTGCTGATGGAAGTGGAAAGTATAGGACTGTTTCTGAAGCAGTGAAGAATGCTCCTGATAATAGTAATAAGAGATATGTAATTAGAATTAAAGCTGGTGTTTATAGAGAAAATGTGGATGTTACTAAGAAGAAGAAGAATTTGATGTTCGTTGGAGATGGGAGGACTAGTACTATTATTACTGCTAGTAGGAATGTTGTCGATGGAAGTACAACTTTTAACTCTGCCACAGTTGGTAAGTCTAAATTCTTATCCATATCCTTTTGGATCTAACTTTGTAAGGTTATTTTTTGCAGTTACTATTATTATTATTTGCTTAAATAATCTCTTCAATATTTTTTGTTTTTAAACTATATTAATTTATTGAATAATTCAGAGAAACACAGATAAACGTGCATTTATTAGGGCAATATTATGAGGCTGTAACTTGTCTTAAAAAAAATATTTATGTTTTTTATTGAGAAAATATATATATATATATATATGTTTATGTATCGAATGTTTCAAATGAACGCATTGTTTAAAGGTAATGTTTTGAGACCCTTAAATAATTAATAATAATTCGTGTCTAAGTAACTTATATACTAATTTCATTATATTTTGGTAGATCAGATAAAGATTCATTTCTATACCTACATTATACAGTATTGGAACGTGGGGTACATGATTAATCATGTCATATTAATAATGTCAATTTTTTTTCTGTTTGTTGAAACTTTAAAATTTATGTAACATTTCGTCACCTTTTTTTTATTTAAAACAGTAAAAATATAATATGAGCACAGCTTGAAATCTAAAAAAAAAAATATTTGTTAATCTTCACTTGTTATAATGGTATTATTGGCTAGATATTGACACTACATGCAAGCTCTAACATCATAATCAATTTATTCATTTAACAGCTGTTGTGGGAGAAAGGTTCTTAGCCAGGGACATCACGTTTCAAAACACAGCAGGACCTTCAAAGCATCAAGCAGTGGCACTACGTGTAGGAGCTGATCTCTCTGCCTTTTACCGTTGTGACATGTTAGCTTATCAAGACACTCTCTATGTCCACTCAAACCGTCAATTCTACATTAACTGTTTAATAGCAGGCACAGTTGATTTCATTTTTGGCAATGCTGCAGCTGTGTTACAAGACTGTGACATACATGCCCGTCGTCCAAACTCAGGTCAAAAGAACATGCTTACAGCTCAAGGTCGAACCGACCCAAACCAAAACACTGGAATTGTTATACAAAAGAGTAGAATTGGAGCCACATCTGATTTGCAACCAGTTAAGAGTAGCTTCCCAACATATCTTGGAAGACCATGGAAAGAGTATTCAAGGACTGTGGTTATGCAAACAATTATTAGTGATGTGATTAATCCAGCTGGTTGGCATGAATGGAGTGGCAGCTTTGCCCTGAATACACTGTTTTATGCAGAGTATGCAAACACTGGAAATGGGGCTAGTACTTCTAGAAGAGTGACCTGGAGAGGGTTTAAAGTTATAACAAGTGCTACTGAGGCTCAAGCTTATACTGCTGGAAGATTTATTGCTGGTGGTAGTTGGTTGAGTTCTACTGGATTTCCTTTCTCTCTTGGCTTGTAATTTAATCTCTAGTTTTGATTATATTAACGTTTGATTTTCAACCTTAGTTTTTTTTTTTGTTGAGTGATAAGCCACTTGGAAATTGTATTGCTTCCTTTATTTGTTCTTGAATGTTACTTTACCTCTCAATTTTAATCAATAAGCAAATTTTCGGCTTATCTAAACCTTTTCATAATTTTTCTAATTTCCATGAATTTAATTAATTGTTTTCAAAAATAAAATAAAAATGAAAAATTTATTCCATTGTTCTTGCTCTTTTCCCATTTCTAATTATATGTTCTACTCTTCTTTTGGTAACGTTTTTAACATCCATAATAATTTATGGAAATTATAAAATCACATTATATAAGCAACTAATTCGTACAATTTTTTTTCCTCCGATAAGGAGTGAGGTTCACGGTAATTCATGTCTTTTCTCACACCTAATGACCCAATCGCCAATTAGCTGTCTGACTTTTGCTTCGTAGAAAACTGAGCACACTGATGCTGGTTTTATGGCCCATGGTCCTAGATGGCTTCCTTTAAATCTTTTTTTTCCTACGTGATATAGCCGGAGGGATAATAACGATATCATTTTTATATAAAATTGATAAATTAAATTTTATTATTCTTAAAATAATTATTATAAATTTTATTGTTATAAAAAATAAATATAATTAATTTCATAATTATTAAAAAATGAATATTTTAATTCTATAGTTATTTAAAATCATACATTTTATCCCAAAATTGATATACTTTTTACAATACGATACCTTATTTTTTATAAAGTATAAAATTAAGTTAATTCATGATAATAAATTTACTGATATTAAATATTAAGTAATAATAATACTCTTTATCTCCATAACAGGAATATACATTTTTTTCTTGTTTGTAGTATGTATAGTATATATATGATTATTTTTAAAATAAATAATCAATGGTTTTATTTTCATATTATTAAGATTTATCTATCTATAATAGTTATAATTATATAATTTATTTAATTATTTTAAACCTTTTAATTACTCATTTTATAATATTTAGTAAAAAATAAGATATATTTTATTATATAATATTTTAATTAATTGATAGATTAATATAAATATTTTAAGTATTTACAAATACATGTATTAAATAAATAATTGATTTAAAATATAAGTATTTGATTATTTTGATGTTTTATAAAATTTATAAAACAATTTACATTTTTGATGACAATATCTTCAATATTTTTATAAAAATTATATATTGACATATTCACCGATATCAATATTTCAAACACAACTATATAATACATAAATGTTATAGTTATTTAATTTGTTTCAATTTTAACTCTCTTCATACAAAAATATATATATGTATATTTTTTTACAATGTTAAAAAATATATTCATTTATGTTATAAGGAAAAATAAATATATTTTTTAATTAAGTTTAAAATAAAATTATATATATAAAAGATGAATATATTGTGTAATTAAATTTTTATTTATTTGAGTTGTGTTGCTGTTACTTAAATTGTAGGGATTTTTAAAAAAATTAGACCGGCAAGTGTTCATTAAATTTAGGTTGAAGGGTATTGTTGGTATTTATTTTAAGATAATGATATTGCATAATAATTTTTTTTAATATAATAAAATATATGAATTAATTATTATATTCTTATTATTAATTATATTTAAATGTTATTATTATTATATAAAATTATCATTTAATTACTTATATTTTATATCATCATTAAAAGAAATGTCTTTTAACTCAAAAATTTAATATTTTTGTCCTAATTACTTATATTTTATATCATCATTAAAAGAAATGTCTTTTAACTCAAAAATTTAATATTTTTGTCCAGAAATTTGTTGAATATTACATTTATGTTTATTTATTATGCTTAGATATTAAAATTATTAATGTTTATTATAATTAGGTTTTAAAAATTATTAATTACGTTTACTTTATAAATTTTTAATTTAAAAAATGTACTTTGAAATATGATGAATTAGTGAGTAAAATGTTATGTCTTTTTAGCATTAAAATTTTTTTATCAATAAAAGTATAATTTGACTTCAAACAAAACCCTCCGTACTTAAAATTAGGATAATGATATTATTATAATATAAAATATTATTACTATAAAAATATTTTATTAATAATAATTGTGTTGAATTTAATAATATTAAAAATAAAATAAATATTTTATATATGATAATAATAATAATGTGACGACCTGTTTTCAGATCTGAAATGTTTACAAGTTTAGATTTTTGGTACGTGGAAAACCAGGCTGAGAGGATGGGATAATGCCGGTTTTGTGGGCAACGGTCTGAAATGACATGCTTTACTCTGTCCCCAATCCGCCAATCATGTCTTTATTTCCTTCTCTTTATATAGGCCAAACATTCACTACCACCCTTCTTCGTCGTCGTTTTTTATTAAAAAAATATATTTTTTATAGATAATTATTTTTATTAAATTAAGAGTTACAGTTAATATATTTTAAGATTTATTTTTTATTATTTTTTATATTAATAAATATCAAAATATTTATATAATAAATAAATTATTTATAAATAATTATTTTGTATTATTTACTTGTTTTTATTATAATAAGAGTAACTATTCGTATATTAAAAGGATGTATATCTATTTATTTTTTATATTAATAAATAGTAAAATATTTGTGTAATAAATAAATTATTTATAAATAATTATTTTTATTATAATAAGAATAACTATTCATATATTAAAAGAATGCATGTTTAGTAGACGTATTTAATAAATACTTTTTAAAAATATTTTTTATTTTTTATTAGTTTTTTATATCAATAAATGTCAAAATATTCAGATGATAAATATTTTTTTATGAATAATTATTTTATATAATGTAATTATTTTTAATACATTAATGTGACAATTTATACTATCCATAATTATTTATTTTACGAGTGTTTGGTGAATTTACTTATGATAATATCATATTTTTGTACATCAATAAATATCAAAAAAATTCATATCATAAATATATTTTCTAATTTTTGATAGTCTTTCACTAATAAATATCAAAATCTCTATATCATAAACATATTTTATATTAATAGATACTTTGTTTAATGCAATTGCTCCGGTTACATTAAGAGTAACAATTAATACATTTAATGATTATTCATTTAATAAATATTTAATTTATTTATTTATAAATAAATCATATTTTTATTTAACTAATAATTGTCATGTCTAGATCATATCATATCTTATAACAATTTAAAAATATATATAATTAATATAAATTATTTTAAGTAAAACATATTTATTAAATTTAATTAATTCATGTCTATTATTCATATAAGATTATCTTCTTAGATAATAAAAATATTAATTTAATAAGTTTATATGTTATTATATTACATTTGACTTATCTATTAAATAAAATTATGTAATTATTGTTAATATCTTGATAAATCACTCTCATTATTGTATTTGGATTATACTATTCATAAAATAGTTATTATTATATATTTATTTATTTATTATTAAAGTAACAACTTAATTAACTATATGTTTACATCAATTTTTCAATTATTATAAATATAACTTAAAAATTTATGTTTAAAGATCTAATTTTTTCTTTTATTTTATAATACAAAAAATTTAAAATAGTAATAATAATTACTTAAAAATTAATAATGTTATATATTTATCAAATCTTAATTATTTCACGTGTAAAACTATCAAACTATTTCCACGTAAAAACCTTGATTCATTGATTACCATTTTTTCATTCGATACTTTTTTAATGGTTTTTTTAATCTAAGAAATACTAAAAATTTTATAATAAATATATTATTTATTAATAGTTATATTTTATAATTTGATTATATATTGATTTATATTATTCATTGTATAATTATTTTTATTATATTAAGAATAAAATTCATATCGTTAATACTTATACATTTAATAAAAGAGTTGTAATTGATCAATTCATTTATAAATATATTTTATTTGTGTTTAACTAATTATTTTTGTATCTAGATAATGTTTATCTTATATTTATATACTTAAAATACATTAATATTTGATCCGCACTCACTTTTAAAAAAAAATTGTTTTTTAATAAATGTCAAAATGTTTTTATAATAAATATACGTATTTATTTTGATGGTTTTATTATGTATTAATTTTACATTATTATTATTTAATAATTATTCTAATAATATTAAGAATAATAATTCATACATTTTATACTTTCATTTTAATATACATGTTAGATTCTATCAATTCACTTGTAAATATATTGATTGTATTTTTATTGAACTAATGTTTAATTTGTATCAAAATCATGTCATATATATATCAATTAAAAAATAATAAATTAATCCATTATTTTAGACAAAAATACTTTTATAATTGTTTATTAAATTCATCAAATAAGTTGTGTTTCTCGTGTTCATTTTGAATTAATTCATATATGATTATATTTTTAAATAATAATAAAAATGTTAATTAAATAAGTTTATACATAATTTCATATTATATAGATTTTACTTATTTATTGAATGGAATTATTAAAGTTTTATCAATATCGAGTTAAGTTATTTATATTCATATGATGTTTGAATTATATTATTTATAAAATAATTTTTATCGGATATTATTCTTCGTAAAGCAAAAAATAAAATTATTTATTTATTTTAGAAGTATTCATGCAAACCAACTAAATTTTTTAATTTCAATTTTTCACGTGGTTTTAATAAAAACAACCTAAAATTTATATCTAAATATTTACCATTTTATTTTATAAAATAAATTTTTTTAAACAATAATCATTATTATTTATAATTAATATTACTATATATTTATTAAATTTGATAATAATAACAATTATCGCACGAATTCAAAATTAGTAATATATGACAATTTTTTTACGTTTGTCAATGTATAGCAATCTATGACATTTTTTATTTTTTCATTGTACATGGAAATTGATGCATTTTATTTGTTATTGAATCTAAGAAGGCTTAATTAATGACTTAAAATGTCTTGTGATATGAAGTGGCAATTAACTCGTTTTGCGTCTATAGCTCTTTTTTTACACACGAAATGTCGCAACTAGCTAGTGAGCCATTACCTTCAATTAGATAAATTAGCTCCCCATAATCTTTTAATTCTTTCACTGACTCGGCACTTAAAACACATTACACAACATTGATTACTTCAACACCATTACTAAGGCAAGAAGTATTATAATTAAAAAAAAACATAAATAGCAAAATTGAGTATATTAATTGTGAGAAACTTGAAATAAATTAGTCATTTAAAACATTAATCTTTTGAGTTATAACAATTAATATACTCAATTTGCATATACATACATGAAATACTAAAGTGAAAGTGAATTTTCGTAGACATCAAATAGTAAGATTCATCTTGAATCACGATGATGTTTTAAGTTTATACAGATTCTCCATTGTGTTATTTGTTGGGCACAGCGGGTAAAGATAAAATGAATTCATCATAGTAGAATAATGACACCGGAAATTTAACGTGGTTCACCCTTTAATTTGGGCTAAGTCCACGGGACAAACTCCGAAATTATTTCTTCCACTAATAAGATTAATGGGTACAAAGTGAGAGGCTATACAACAAATTGAGATAAACCCCGAAAATAGTACACAAGTGTTTCCCAAACTCACTATTTTGTCATTACCTCTTTAGAAAAATATCCCAATATTTTTCTAAGATATTCTCTCCCACTTTCACACAACACTATTTTTCTTCAAAGGAAATTGTTCCTTTGGCTTTGCTTAGCTTTCTTGTTTGTTGTGTTGATGTTTCTCTAAGGCAAAGACATTGCCTATTTATAGGCAAAATTGCATATCAATGTTAGATACACCTACCATCATTGGTTTGTACCTACCATTTGTGGACAGACCTACCATTGGTGGTCACCTACCACTTGTGTTTTCTTCCTCTTAAATGTAGGAGGGACTCACAAATCTCCTCCCACTACGTAGAGGCTCCACCAATCCGGCCAACTAAGCGACGGTATTCAAAATTTTGTCTCGGGAGAATTTTTGTTAACATGTCGATCCATTTTCTTACGTATGGATCTTCTCGAGTTGTAATAGCTTCTTCGATTACATCCTAATCCGGTTGATATCTCACATCAATATGTTTTGATCTCGAATGAAAGCGAGGCATTCTTTCCAAGATGGATATGCTAAGTGACATCCTGAAAATAACCGATAACTGTCTTGTTGTAACCCAAGTTCTTTGAGAACTTTTTCATCCATAACAACTTTCTTTACATGCTTGAATTCTTTGCTATGAATTCTACTTCGGTAGTGGACAATGCGAACACATTTTTGTAACTTTGATTGCCGTGACACATGCTCACACTCGCAAATGTAATCAAGTAACGAAGTGGATTTTCTAGAATCCATATCACAGCCATATCTCGTATCCGTGTATCCAACTAACAGTTTATCATTTCCAAAAACATAGACATATTTTGGAAGAACCTCAAGATACGAAAATCCATTTCCCGCATCCCAAATGTTCCTTTCCAGGATTTGAAAGGAATCTGCTCACAATTCCAACTGCAGGTGATATCGGCCGTGTACAAACCATATCATACATTAGACTTCCAACTTGACGTATGGAACCTCTTCCATCTCTTCCTTCTCTTTGTTTGTAGGCGGCTCTCAGAACTTAGCTTAAAGTGATTAGCAAGAGGACAACTAATCGCTTTAGCCTTGTTCATATGAAATCTACGAAGTACTTTCTCAATGTATTTCTCGTATGACAACCATAATTTCTTGACGCCCTCTGTCTCTAATAATGGTCGTACGCTAAGAATCTGTTTTGTCGGTCCTAAGTCTTTCATGGAAAAGACTTAGTCAATCAACGTTTTCAAGTTGTTGATTCTGGAAATATTTCGGCCAACAATCAACATATCATCCACGTAGAGCAAAAGAATAATAAAATCATCATTAGAGAATTTCTCGCACAAAACACAAATGGTCTCAAGTAGTCTTTTGTAGCCTTGCTCCCCATGCACTCGAACTTCTTGTACCATTGTCTTGGTGTTGTTTTTAAGCAGTAGAGACTTTTCTTCAATTTGCGAGACATAATCTTCTTTTCCCTTTTGATGAAAACCCTCTGTCGCTCCATATATATCTCTTCTTCCAAGTCACCATGTAGAAAGGCGGTTTGACATCCATTTGCTCAACCTCCAAGTCAAGACTTGCTGTAACCCTAGCACAACACCTGGATGGATGTCATTTTTACAACGAGAGAAAATCTCGTCAAAGTCAATACCTTTTCTTTGGTCGAATCCTTGACAACCAACTGCGGATTTGTATAGGCTGTGTCCTTCATGCTTCACCGCACGAACACCCATTTATTTTTCAAAACCTGCTTTCCTTTGGGCAGCTTTATCAGCCCAAAGGTTTTGTTCTCATGTAAGGACTTCATCCTATCTTGCATGGCTTCAATCCATTTTTGTTTATGGATTCGTCATCTATGGCTTCTTCATAAATCTCAAGTTTTCCCTCATCAGTGAAATTTCATACTAATTTGGAGGATATGTGGTAGAGGGTCATCTCACTCTATCACTTCTTCTCAGTGAAATAGGAGAAGCTGCATGTATTGGTACTAGATAATGAACATCATTATCTCCATCATCTTCATAACCAACTTCTATGAGAGAATCATCTTTATCAAGTGGATAAACATGGTCTTCATCTCCAACTTGTAGCGGCTGATGTTGGAGAATTAATTCCAAATCACGAGTCACCATTGGAATTAGGAACATCTTTCTTCATTTTGATAATATCTTCAATGGTCTCATCTTGACAACAAATATAGCATCACGGCTCACGACAAGTCTCTTTGCAAGCGGATCGTAAAATCTATAGCCAAATTGATCTCGACCATACCAATAAAAATACACTGTCTTGTTTTGGCATCGAGTTTGGATCTCATCCTTGTGGATATGAACAAAAGCTTTACCAAACACTTCCATGAGATGATCATAGGAAACATCCTTTCTGACCACTTGCTATTTGGAACATCCATCTTGAGAGGAGTACAAGGTGAAAGATTCAACACATGTGCAATTTGTGAGTATGGTTTCACCCCAAAAGTTTTAGGCAACTTTGCATGTAGAGTAGACATCTAACTCTGCTCCATCAAAGTTCTATTCATCCTCTCACTAAGCCATTCAAGCTGCGGTGTCTTTTGAGGTGTCATCCGATGCAGAATACCATGCTTTTGCAACAAGCATGGAAAGGTCCAAGTGTATTCTCCACCATTGTCTGTCCGGATGCACTTTAGCTTCTTTCCAATACGTCTCAACCGAGGCATGAAATTCTTTGAAGACATCTAGACACGATCCTTTGTCTTTAGAAGATATACCCACGTCTTCCTTGGAATGATCATCAATGAAAGTCACAAAGTATTGAGCACCACCAAGTGACTTTGGCATTGGTCCACGTAAATACGAATGAATCGGATCTAAAATATTATTCATTGGAAGGAGGGAAGCTCTTGAAAGAACCCTATTTTGCTTTCACGCTAGGCAATGAACACATTTCTCCAAATGTACTTCATCCATTCCGTGCAATATCTTCTCTTTGGCTAGACTTGTCAAACCTTTTTCATCCAGTGGACTAAGTCTCTTATGCCATAGCTCACCGCACTATCTTTCTCTATGGCATTTCTTGTGTCGGTAGAGAGTTTCGCTTGCATTATATACAAAGTTGTACGCTTCACTCACTGGCCACTTTACTAAGGAGCCTTTTGTAAGTTTCCATTTGTCATAAATGAAGGAGCTACTGATATCCTTCATTTGCAAGTCGGCGCACGAGAGATCAAATTCAGCGCATATATGGAATATGCCGACATCGTAAATAGTACGGTTCGTTCTCTATTTCCAAGCAAACGTCTCCTTTACCTACTACCTTTGTGGGACCTTCATTTCCCATTCTAACAACACCAAAACTTCCGGTGTGTATGATGAGAAAAAATTCTCACGTGATGTAGCGTGAATTGTAGCACCACTATCAATCATGGCCCAACTCTCGGTGTGATGCAAGATTGATAAAATCTTCATCATAAGCGATATTGAACTCGTCTACGGTATTTGTTTGCTTTCATCATCACTTTGTCATCCTTTTTGTTACTTTGCCTGTGTTCGTTTCTTGTTCCTTCGAACACCCGACAAAATTTCTTAATGTGACCCTTTTTCTTACAACGATGGCATTCAACATTGGCAAATTTGAACGATTTGCCTCTGCTTCTTACTTCTCGATTTTGTTCTTTGTACGGTCTCCTTCCTCACTGCGTGATAAGGGCTTGTCTTACGAATCTCTTTCCTTGTTTTGTTTCTCGTATGAGAACAAGGCTTCTACAACAACTTCAAACTCCATATTTTCTTTTGCATAAGTCGAGTTGTTGTCAGATATGATTATATGATGAGGGTAGTGATGCCAATAACATCACAAACTTTCTCTTCATCGCAAAAACTCACATTAAATCTTGCTAAGTGAGAAGTCATTGAAATTGCTAACGTCTGCATCACGCTCACATTATCTTCCTTCTCATCGATATAGCTCCTTCCACAAATAAAATTTATCGGCAAGCGTTCTTCGACATGTACTGCTTTTTACAGAGTCCACGTGTTTCTTTAGCGGTCTTGCAATTTTTTGATTCAATGTTTTGTAAGACACTGTCTGAGAGATTTAGACGAATTGTACTAGGTGCAATCTCATCTATTTCCTCCCATTGTTCCTCGGTGACGGTTGCTACCTTCTTTTCTTTTCCCACCAACGCCTTATGAACCTTCTGTTGAATATTAATATCTTTCATCCTCCTTTGCCATAAAGAGAAATTATTATTGCCATTAAATTTCTCAATATCTACCTTTTGGCTTGACATTTTTTTTCGCTATGTTTCTTTCTCAGAATAAATACAGCCTCGACCTAATAAAATCTCTTCGATGTGGAAGATCGATCATCTTTGCAACTACGAAAGATATTAAGAATTTTACTAGACCGGTACGATTTTCCTGATTGTTGCAAGACACTGACCGGGTAAAGATAAAATGAATTCAATGTAGTAGAATAATGACTTAGGAAATTTAACGTGGTTCACCGGCTTTAATTTGGGCTAAGTCCACGACAAACTCCGAAATTATTTCTTCCACTTAATAAGATTAATGGCAATAAAGTGAAAATTTATACAACAAATTGAGATAAACGAAAATAGTGTCACAAGTCATTTCCCAAACTCACTATTTTGTCACACTTCTTTAGAAAAATATCCCAATATTTTTCTAAGATATTCTCTCCCAAATTTATCACACAACACTATTTTTCTTCAAAGCGAAATCGTTCTTTGACTTTCTTAAATTTCTTATTTGTTGTGTTGATGCTTTACTAAGCAAGAAAGACATTCGCTTTTATTTATAGTAAATTACATATCAATGTTAGATACACCTATTATCATTGTGGTTTCTTTCTATTTGTTGTTCTGCTTCCTACCATGGTGGTTCGACTCAATTGGTGTTTGCGACTATAACTTATTGTTTTCTTCCTTTTAAATGTAGTAGAGACTCACGTTATTAATTCTAAAATTTTATTGAATGTATTTACGTATTAAAAATAAAATTAAATATATAATTATAGCGAACATACTACCAAAAAGTTAACTTACCCAACAATCTTAACCCTTGAATTCCAATCCAAAAGTACTGCTTTATTGCCAAAGATGACACTCTTATAAGATCTTACCGTTCCAACATTCAAAACATAATCTTTTTACTATACTATTATTATCTTGATATTATTTATTATTTATTATTTATTATTTTTAACTAAAATACATAAAATATTCAAAACACAAAATAAGGGTGGTTTAAAACAAGAATAAGTAATTATTGTCGAGCATGACCTCGCCTTTTTTTTTTTTTTTGTAAAAAAAAAAATCATATATTGGCGTGATGTTAGTCGTTTTTTTTTTAAAATTCTTTTTTCGTTTCTTATCTTTCGCACGCTCGCTAAAGGTGTGTTGTTAGTGGTTGATTTTGATAGACGACCATACCACATCGTATATTTCATATTCCCATGATTTTTAACTTTTTCAGCTATAGACAGAACTGTCAATAAGTCCATTTACCAATATATTTACAATATCTGTACATATAAAATATTGCATTTTATAATTCTCCATGTTACCCTCTGTCCTTACCAAACAATCCAAATTTGTCAAATGTCTAACTATGTAAACTAGCTTATTAAATTAATAACTAATACATTTAAAATAACTAAAATTACTTTCATCGAAATTTAAAAATAAGGATTAATAAAAGCGACAAAAAGAAAGGATGAAACAAAAATCATAAAAAAATGTGTGTGACTGGCAATATAGATAGATGCTGTTGATATTCTATGGCCGCCTCTGAAGCTTTTGACAAGTAAACAAGAAAGTTCGCTCCTTTTGAAGAAAGCGCCCGAAATTAAGACTGACCCATCTCAAATTTTTTGATTTAACATAAAAATAATGTTAATAATATTCTTAATTATTGTCTCATTTTTCTAAATTATATTGATTTTTCTTTTTTCAAAACGTTTATATTATAGTGAAAGAGAGGGTATAGAAAGAGAAAACGATGCGAAAACTTGTAGGTGGCAGACTCAGAAACCTCCTCATCCGTTCTTTTCAGGTGCTGCAGAACCCACAGAACCACTATCTTTGTTCTTCTCAGTCCCGTTTCTTGTGCTCTACTTCTGTTCTTGATTCTGTTTCTTCCATGGCTGATTCTTCTAAAGTTTCTCCCCCAGTTACTCTTCACACCCTCAATCCCAAGGTATTAATTTTTTCCGTTCATCTTTTTTTTTTGTGTTTATTATTATTTAATTGTTTGATAGAGATTTGGATCTACTGTTGGGTTGTTTCTTTTGACACGGTTAAAATGATTTGAGAGCTGTTTATGCACCTGGGTTTTTGTTTTTTTGTCTTTTTTTTTACCTTGTCAATAAAGTAATATGACGTAGACAAGCTAACCTGCACAGCTTATTCGAGATTGAACGAGTGTTGATTTCATTGGTTTATGCTTGATTCATTGATCTAAGTTTTAGCTTCTTTTTTTGTTTTATTTAACATTAATCAATGAAGCATAAACCCATCAGATCCAAGTGATTCAATAATAACCTAAGTAGACAAGTAATATTATGATGATGCATGATGGGTTTTCTGTGCATAATATTAGTTGTCTACTTGGGTTATTGTGTCACTTGGATCTGTGTAATTATCACAAGAAAGGTTTATATTCAAAGCGCACCCTATGTAATAAGTTTGCTATTTGACCGTGTTACATTGGGAAGAATTTAGCCAAGTTGAGGAGGGTTGAGGGCACATGTCCCTCTCAACCCTTGATGGAGAAAATTTTAGGCAACATTTATAAAATTTAGATAAATTATGTATATGAAATAAAACTTTGCCTTTTGGATTTTAATTTTTCAAGTTTTTTACACTCAAGAACGTACTACAAATAATAATTTGATCATATTTACGGTCAAATGTTATACATATAACATATTTTTTAATGCAAAGCAAGTTGTAATTGAGAAATAAGTAATACTATTTTTTTATTGTTTGTATGGTGCTCCACTTGAGTATAAATGCTAAATCCGCCACTGGTTGATAAGCAGTCCTTCCTGTGTAAAATGAAAGAATTATTACAGCAATTCAGTTATGTGGGCTCCTCTTTCTGATGGGAGGTAACGATTACGGCATATGATGTAATGGTTGATGCTTTGCAATTTAGCAATATGTCGGAGATGGCTATGAGCATTTTGACAATAACAAATATCATTAATTTTGTTTTGAGTATTGAAATTCTTATTTGGAACTTTGAAATACTTCGTCAAGTTTATAAGAATGTTGTGTCATTCTTGCTGGAGATTTTGGAACTTTCCCCCTTTCCCGGAAGATTGGTGTAAAAGGGGCTTTCTTTGTTTTTGTTTTGATTTCACCATGTAATGGTTTCTTAGCTTGGTATTGTTATTTAAATTTTTTTCTTGCCATTTCCCCCCCTAAGTTTCTCTCTATTTTAGGTTTTGAAATGTGAGTATGCTGTTCGAGGAGAAATTGTAACTCTTGCTCAGGTACACAACTACTTTCTTATGAACTCCAAGCTTTCTTTTATTTTTCTTTTTATTTTTCAATAATACCAAAATGGTATGTTGTGATCAGCTTGACAAAGGGTTCCATAAAATAAATGCTCACGTTTCTTGAAATTTAACTTGATTCGATCTACGAATCTATTCTAATTATCAACGAATTCCTATAATTTGAGCCAGGATGGGGATTGTAATTCTTTCTTCTTATCGGGGTATAATGACAGACAGAGAGGTTCGACTAGAAGGGATCAATGGATAAATTATGTTAAGGAGCTTCATTTTTATCCTATGATCCAAAATGAATAATTTAATGGAAGCAAGCTGTGTGTTTGTTTGAATTTCTAACTATTTTAAAATCTATGCATGAGTTCATTTAGCCTGATTCTCACCTTTTTTAACCTGTTACAGAAATTACAAGAAGAATTGTTAACAAATCCAGGTGCTCATCCATTTGATGAGGTATGTATTCTTCTTCTTTTTCTGTTCATCTGGAGTAGATGTTTCTGTTTTTTTCTTTTCTTTTTTGCTAAGAATATGTTGGTATGTAAGCAGTCATTTCATGAATTAAAATCAAATGGTCATTCTGAACCTGGTTCTACTTATCTTATGCATATTTGCATCATTTCATGTATCATTATGTGATTACGAGTTGAACTTTTATTTGAACGCAGAGAATGAAATATTGATATTTTAAAATGGGCAAATCATAAAGAAGTTCCTCCGAAAGAAAACAGGAAATTAACTTCTTTTTTCTTGTGACTATCACAAGGAAACATATTATCTAGAAATTGTGTTAATTGACAATCTCAAGGCAATCTCATGTGAGCTTGATTTTCAAATATCTTATGCAGATAATTTACTGCAATATTGGAAATCCACAGTCTCTTGGCCAACAGCCAATTACATTCTTCCGAGAGGTTGGTTAGCTTGGCTTCAAGGTAGAAATCATTAATTTTATACTTACGAAATTCTGATTTCTTTAATCCCCCCCTCCTCTCTATTTGTTCAGGTTCTTGCATTATGTGACCATCCAACTATCTTGGACAAAAGTGAAACACAGGGTTTGTTCAGGTATTAGAAATGAGTGTCTACTAGTTTAAATAATTGAGAAATTTGAAATTTACTTCGTCCTTTCAAGATCAAGGTTTTGTTGTTGTTATTGCATATTCAGTTTTACTAGTGTTCCTTTCTTAGGTACGTTGCACTCTAAATGTGTTGAAGCCTTAGAACTCACCATCTTGGCTGAGGAAGAAGGAGCCTTAAGGCACATTTTGTTCTTGCTTTTGAAAACAAAAATTTAGTAGCATAGATGTTGTTAATACTGCTATAAAATGCTAATAACATTGTTTGTCTTATGATCATTCATTGGCTGTTCCTGAGTTTAATACCATAAATAAAAATATACATTATAAAATGTTTTCAGTTAATCTCTTTCTTTGTTTCTGCTTTGCAGTGCAGATTCAATAGAACGAGCTTGGCAGATCCTAGATCAAATTCCTGGAAGAGCAACTGGTGCTTACAGTCACAGTCAGGTACTAATTCCGCCTCTTATGTAATTCAACTTTGCCATATTAAAATATGAATCTATGCTTATACTAAAAATCCTCAAATCTTGTTAAATACTCATATTTGTTCTATATCAGGGTGTCAAGGGTTTACGTGACACCATTGTTGCTGGCATTGAGGCTCGCGATGGATATTCTGCAGATTCAAATGATATTTTCTTAACAGATGGCGCTAGCCCTGCGGTAATTTTCAAGATATTGCTCTTTTCTTAAAACTTCATGACGCATCGCCCCACAAGTTGGAGTGAGGGACCAAAAAAGGACGTGTATGGAATTATGGTTTGATTTGTCTTAACAGGTCCATATGATGATGCAATTGCTGATAAGGTCTGAGGAAGATGGAATCCTTTGTCCCATTCCTCAGTACCCTTTGTATTCTGCTTCTATAGCCCTCCATGGTGGTACTTTGGTATGTAGACATTATGTTAAGATTTTATTTAAAAATGTTTCTAATGGTTTTGGTTAGTTGTGCTATTCTTTCTACTCATCTTTTAACTTTAGCTGCTTCGCTGCAAGCTCAACCTGAATTGATTACTGAAATTCCTCGGGCTAGTGTTGAATTCTAAGAAAGCATGACAGAAATTGCCCTCATGAAAAAATGGTGGAAATTAAATTTCTATTTAATGACTTGTTAGATTGAAAATTGAACAGGTACCTTACTATCTTGATGAGGCATCAGGTTGGGGATTGGAAATTTCTGAGCTTAAGAAGCAACTGCTGGAAGCCAGGTCCAAGGGTATTGATGTGAGGGCCTTGGTTGTCATCAATCCGGGAAACCCAACTGGGCAGGTGAGCTATATTTTCATGTTGATGCAACTGATACTATATAACTAAAAATCAAAGTTGTTATGGCTTGAAGTTTTTCAAAGAAAATAAATTGCTTTTTTTTGGCACCCCCTGCACTTCTTGCATAGTTCGTTGATTTTGTCAAATCCTTTTACACAGGTTCTTGCAGAAGAGAACCAGCGTCACATTGTGGAATTCTGCAGGCAAGAAGGTCTTGTTTTGCTGGCAGATGAGGTAGTTGAATTTCTTAAAGGATAGATTTATGTCTTATATGTTTAGTCCATAACGTGGGGGTGAAATAGTGATTTTTAAACCTTGGATTTTCTCTTGGCCATACCAAATTGTTATTGATGATTTACCCAGTGTATGATCTCTGACAATTTTCTGCGAACACTTAAACAGGTTTACCAAGAGAATGTTTATGTTCCTGATAAAACGTTTCATTCATTCAAGAAGGTCTCCCGATCTATGGGGTATGGTGAGAAGGATCTCTCCTTGGTATCATTTCAGTCTGTTTCTAAAGGTGAGTGATAAATTGAAATTTATATTTTTTTAATATTAGGAGAATATGTAATGCAAAAAAATAAAGTTGGTTAGAGGAATTTGTAAAATTTTTGTTGCTTTCAGGGTATCACGGGGAGTGTGGAAAAAGAGGGGGCTACATGGAAGTTACTGGTTTCAGTGCTGAGATACGAGAACAAATATACAAAATAGCATCCGTGAACCTTTGTTCTAATATCTCTGGTCAAATTCTGGCAAGTCTTGTGATGAGTCCACCAAAGGTTACTATCTCTCTTTCTCTTCAATTCATGGCTGAAGTACTCTGAATTTCCAGATTGTGAAATGTTCAAGATAACATGGGAACACATTACTTTCTAATTAGACTAGCTACTTGAAATATATTTTGAGGCCTTATGAAGAATGAGCTCATCAGAATATAAAGTTCTGAATGGAATTAGAACTCAAGCCTTCTGAGTCAGGATTGTTGTTTTATTAGGTCTTTCAAACATGAGATTGACTTCTTGTGTTCATGCCACTGACAAAATGAGTGATTTTTCACTTGATAATATTTTCTTTACATGTTTATTGTGATTGGCAGGTTGGAGATGAATCCTATGAATCTTATTTTGCAGAGAAAGATGGTATTTTATCATCCCTAGCTAGGCGTGCAAAGGTTAGTTAACTGGAAGCGAATAAAAAATAAAGGAATATTCAACAAGATCATAATAGTATGGCTAGGTTTGCTTCCTTCTATTTTTAATAAACACATTTACCCCCTATGCAGACTCTTGAAGATGCATTTAACAGCTTAGAGGGCATAACATGTAACAAAACAGAAGGAGCAATGTATCTTTTTCCCCGTATTGCTCTACCCCAGAAAGCAATCAAAGCAGCAGAGGCTGCAAATAAAGCACCAGATGCATTCTATTGTGCACGCCTTCTCAATGCCACAGGAATAGTGGTTGTTCCTGGTTCTGGCTTTAGACAGGTTTGTTTATTTTTGCTGGTATTCTGTCAAAATGTGATCTTTTAATAACTGTGCGTGTTATTTGTTTACAGGTTCCAGGTACTTGGCATTTCAGATGCACCATTTTGCCTCAGGAGGAAAAGATTCCCGCAATTGTCTCCCGGTTGACAGACTTCCATAAGAAATTCATGGACGAGTTCCGTGACTGAGTAATCCCTGTTTTCTTTGCTTCTTTTGAGGAAGTACTAAATAATGTATTTTTACCATTCATGTACATTTACTGATATTTGGCATTCTAGCTCATCTTTGATACTGTTATATCATAAATTGTGTTACAGACGCTTTGACAAGGGACTTTCCCTCATGTTCACCCAAAAAGTGATTTTCCAAATTTGGATTCGTCCTGGTAAAATCTTGAATAAAAAAGCATTGAGTTCTACAGAATCCCATTCTCTTATGTAATCAAATGATAAATAGGCGATTCTTTTTGCACAAAAAAGAAGATAAAAAGGTGAGAATTGAGTTTTTGTGATTTCTTGGGACTCAACTCCTTCCAAGGCCCCAAATTTACTGCTCAATTTTACTAAGATCCTCAATACACAAGGCCCTCAAATTTTTAAAAGGTTTCATTGACTCAGGTTCTAATTTGGCTAATAACATGTAATTAGCTTACTAATCTCATCAATGTAGTGTTTGCCCAGGTAGGACAAAGAACACGTGCAATTCATGTGGGCAGGTTTCTTATGTGAATGAAATTACTAAGCTAATAATGTGTTATTAGCTAAAATATTATCCTAGTAACCTAAAATCTTTGGAAACTTAGTGTATCATATTTGACAGATTTAAGTATAATTATATTGGATTAAATTGTACGGTAATTAATTTGTATATTGATTGGTGATAAGTTATATAATATAGTAACAAAAATTGATATAAATATTTTAATAAAATAATTTATATTTAAAATAGTTTTTTATTATAAATTTTTTTAATTTATTTTAATATTTTTATTACATATGAAAATAAAAATTATTATTTTTAAGGGTCTAGTGTTGTTTTAGTTCACTTGTTTTTCGCTTCGAGGTTAAGTGGTTTTGTTGGTCGTGAAATGTGTATTAATCTTTTTGATTCTAAGCAAAGGTTAGAAAAGAACAAATAATAATTTATGAAAATGAATACTTTTTGGGATTTATTTATAGGGATATTTTAGTCATTTAAATGTATTCCCTCCAATTGTTCTAACTATTATTCATTTATTCTCACTCTCTTCGTTTTCTCTCTTCAACCAAAAAAAATAAAAATTTCTCGAGATAATGCAGAGAAGAGCCAAAAATAATAATTTTTTTTATCTTCATCTCTCCTAGTTTTCCTCAATCCCCTCTCCCCCGTCTCTATTTGTTATTTAATAGTTTGTTATTATTATTATTATTATTTATTATTATTTTAAATTTAGAAGTTGTCCATATTTAAATTTATATTATTTTAATGTAAAACATCTTAATTTATCCTTAATCAATACTATTTATATATTTAAAAAACTAAATGAAAGCTGAATAAAGTAACTGGATTAAATAAATAATACCTAAACACTAAGAAAGGGACTATTTTGATTTTTTTAATTTGATATGAAAGAAAAATTAAAATACATAATTTTATAATTAAAAATTTAAACAAATTAAATTAAGTATTGGTTACAATTTAACGGTATATAGTATATATTGTACATGCGTTGTATTTCATAATCAAACGGTATTTAGTCTTTAATATGCCTAGCCAAAACCCTTCTCTCTGTATCTTCAAAACTAGCTCTGATTTGTATATGAATAGAGTATTTCCTTCATGAACGATGGTTACTATTACAAGAGAAGCAGCCACAGGAGGGGTGGCTAGCAAAACAATATAGAGAATTGTAATGTTTGTTGTTGAGTTTTTCCTGTGTGTTTTCTGTTGCATTGTGAGTTTTCCCATAGTGTTGTTGTTCTCTTGCTGTTGCTCTCCATTCCTCGGCCTTTCTATTAACAAGTATCATCCTCTTCATCAGCTTCTCTTCTAATTTGGATCTCATCTTTTGTATCTTCACCTACAATTAAGTGATTAAAAAACGATGACGAGGGTATGTTGAAATCCTTGACTTTTTTTTTATTATATTTAATGTAATCCCTGATTTTCAACATTTTGTAATTATGTAAATTATTCTTATAATTAGGAAATGATTAGGAATTAATTAATATATATTATTGACATAATTAACTTCATTTTTTAGTCTTCTTAATTGTATTACAAATTGGACCTAAAGTCCATACATAAATAAAAGAGAACAGAATACGAAAAACATTATTCAACAAATTCGTCTTATTTACTCATTCTATTTTATTATTTATGGTATCAGGACAACAAATTTTTGTGATCAAATTTTTTTGTAATAACTCTAAAATCAATTAAAATTCTTAAGTTGATGGACCTCGTAAAAATATAAGGAAATTAATAGTTTAGAAAATCAACTGATGGACATTTTAAAAGATAAAATAGCTTATATTTGAAAGAGATTATTAAGAAGTATAAATGGAATGATATGTGTATATCTCACAAGATTGAAATTTTGAAGAATTATTGTATGAAACTTACCTGTAAAATTATTCAATTCCAGCAAGATAGCTTGCCGTTCAAAGTTAAATGGAATGGCAGCATAGTTTTAAACATGATTAAGAAAAGTTAACTTCTTTTGCAAAAAGAAAAGTTAAATTAATATGGACCCAACATGATTGTATTAATATGAGAAAGGAAAATACCTCAAGCTTTGTAGATTGAGCTTCTGCTTTTGCATGTTGAAGATTGACCCAACCTAGGATTTTGGCTTCTTCTCTATGATACCTATGACTCAATTTACAATTGTAACTGAGCAAACTGCACACAACAATACATAATTAGAGTGACCAGAGTCTGAACTTCCCAATTACCTTTGGCAGCATTTTTTCTCTTCTTCCTCCCAAGCAGCAGCTCTAGAATCAGGACTATTCTTTTGGAACCCATTGCCTGTTTCAGAATGTCTTAAGCTTTTTGATATTTCCTCTTCTTCTTCTTTTCTTGAACTCCAATTTGATGTTACTGAATCATAACTTGTTCCGAGTTGCAATTTGGCAAAATGGGCAATGTCAATAGTGCTATTGCTGCTTTTGGAGTGCCCTGAAGGCAATGATCCTGACCTACTCGCCGGTGTGTTGTGTCGAGCAGGTGATGAGCTCTTGATTGGAGTGTGACACCTTGAAGTTGTGGAACTCCCTAATGGAGTCATCTCTGTGCCAACATCTTTACGTTGAACCTCGTTAACGATTTCTGTGCATGCATCTTTCATGGTTTCACATGTCATGTTTTTTAATACAGAACCTTCTTTAGTAGGCTTTGATGTTCCGAAACTGGGTAAAATGGGTTCTACACTGTCTGAGAACTTATCTGCATTAACCAACCTTAAATGTTACAAACTTAGCACATAAATGCTTTTGACAGAAAAAAAGCGCTTATGAGCCAAACATCTACAAATCTGTCGGAAATGATTTTTCGCTCAAAATTGCTTCTTTTTGAGACCACTTTTGGTTATACACTTCTAACATAAGCAAACAAACCCCTTAATTTATTGAAATAGGGAAAATTACTTATTTCATTCTCTAACAAGTGATATGGGTATTGGAGGCATATAGTATACATTTTGATCAAGAACTAAATTCTACACTTGCTCCTTATCAGACAGAAGAGCAAAAGTTGAAAACTTTATTTGTTTTAAAAAGGGCAAAAGAAAAGGGTTTGAAGAGAAGATAAAAAAAAAAGCCTAAGCAATGGACTATAAAAAAAAAATTCAGATGCAAATTTACCTTTTAAAAGTGTATCTGTTGAACCCGCAGAAACCCCATCACAATTTCTGCCTAAGCTATGGTGGTCCAAAATTGCAGAGGCATTATAGTTTGAGACTCCTTGTGTGCACTTCTCTTCTGAGACCCTTGAATTTTCCGCAAAAGCCTCCATTTGATGCTTAAAGTTCTCACATTGTTCGGCAACTATTACAGACTCTGATGGCTTTACAGTATGAGCAGGGGAGTCAATGTAAGAGGAAGTGCTTATGAGCCATTTTTCTGCATCATCCCATTTCGAAGGAAAGCTTTTTCTTGCGAAATTACCACTACTGAATCTGAAAATAGGTCTACCAGGGGTTGAAGGAGCTTCTATTATACCATTGTTTGACATTGGCAATGACTTGACAAACTCAGAGGTTTCTTTGAGATTGAGTTTACAAAGTGGGTCAAGGAAAGCTTCTGCAAGTGGGTTTTCTTTGTTTTTATCATAGCAGCGTCTGTTTGCCTCTAATGGCGGTTCCTGAATCACAGACACCCAAAAAAGAGCAAAAGAAATCAAATTTGAAACAAATTAAAACAGAGCAAAAGAAATCAAATTTGAATTCTTTACCCCACTAGATGTAAATGTGGATGAAGCTTGAAAGTATCTGGGGCTTGGGAGTTCCATTGATAGGAAACTTATAATGGAGCTCAAAGTTCTGCTGATGTTTTTGGGACTTTGAGTGTCAATTTAGCTATGAGCCTTTGAGCAGTGGTAAAAGCTATGTGCTAATTTTGGATATAAAAATAAAGTATGGTGATGAGAAAGTGACAGAGGAGAGAGTTGAACAGCTTAGCTGAACAAGGAAAATCATTGACTCATTGAATACTACCTCAAAGTTCAAATCAGGAAAACACTTTTTTAAATCACAAATTTGTGGCAGAATCTTGTTAAATATTATGGTTAGCTTAAAGATTAACTCACAAACCATTTAGTCAAGGTAAACTATATCTAACACAAACTTGTGATATCAAATGACGTGTCATAACATATAATAACTATAATGGCTCTTTAGATATTTATAAATATGATTAAATTTAAATGATAACATCTAATAATAAATTAGTACTTGTCATAGTCTTCTATCATAATGCACTATCACGTGAGTCAAAATTTTGGATTCGTCCCATTATTTATAATTTATAGTTTCATTACTTCTTGATAAAAATGATATCCTACGAATACAATAGTCCAAAATGTTGTGACAAAAAGTGACTGGCTATGAGAAAGAGCCATGGAGGCAAGTAGGCAACCGTGATAGAACAATTAGGCAAGTAAAAGTTTTAGCGTTGTTGTAGGTGTTTCTTTAGAGTTGATTACATGCACTTATGTATTAGTTGGTAGCGTTATTTTCCTACTATATCATGTAAATATAGAGTTTAAGTTTTTACAAATAAGTAAAAAATTATAATAATTAAAAGACATGAGATAATATGAATAAACTAATAAGATTTTTTTTTACTTGAAATAAGAAAAAAAGAGGGTAGGCAACCAGTCAAGGCCTGTGGCCCGGTGTTGTTATATTGTAATAGGGAGTCCTACATTTTTACTTACTAAACAAATAGGTGCAGAAATAAACGAAAAAGTTCTTAAAAAGAAGAGGGACTTTAGGGTTTGTGAAAGGCAATTTTAAAAATTATTCTTATATATATATATATATATATTTTATGGTAGTTATTTTAAAAATAGAGAAAATAATTCAATTTTTTCAAAAAAAAATATATTAATATTTAATAAAATTTAAATAATACGAATAAAAAATATTATAAATTTATACATTATTAATATTCTTCTACTATATACTAATTATTTTTTATCAAGATATTCATTTTTCGTTTGGTTTTTTCCCACCTAGATATTTCTAGATACCTTTCCTATGATCATTTCTCAGAGAATTCACATGTTCTTTGTAATATTTTTTACAGCTAAACCAGGAGAATTGCTATTTTAATCACAGTGCACAGAAGAGGAATCAGGTTGTAGCAAACGACACAAAAGATTGTGTCGTTCATAGAAACTAAAAATGTCGTTTATAATATACATCATTTAAATGCAATGAAGCCAAGTACATAAATGATAAATGATAGCCTGCAGAGAGAGAGAGAGAGAGAGAAGAGGCAGGTTAATTTATTAACTGAAACAAACAAAGAATGTTGAATTGATAGGTGAAGATGTTACATTATTAGACTTAATATAATATGAATCGATCAAGTTGTGTCCAAACTACATGAAATAATTTCCTTTCAAAGATGATTAATGTAATTTACAGTCAAATTTAAGTGATTTATATTAAATAAAGTGAATGTGAGGCTAAAAATCTTATATTTATTCTAAAATTAAAAATACCATCTTTTTTCTCTTTTTTAAAACCATCTTAATTAAGTTGCTTCTTTATATACACAGTTGATTTTTCTCATCAATTTGATGAGTATAAGCAAAAATGGAAATTGTGGGTAAGATTCACAGGGAAAAAAGACTTCCTCTGACATTTCAGCATAAAATAATAAGTAAATTATATTAACCGTTAACATCATTTAATTGAATAGATAATAATTCCAACCCATGTTGTGCCACATGTTTTGACATAAAAAGGGTTCTGTTTCTTTGTTGTTTTATAACAATTTCATTCATAAATTTAGCCGAATTGATTGGAATATTTGGAGAAAATAGATAGATTCTACGGCAAAGCTAAAAGGCAACACTATTATTATTATTATTTTTAATATAATAGTGAAATCTTTTATTAATGATAAAAATTATTAAAAAAAGATCTGTATTTATTTTTTTAAGATATGTAAAACTATCGGATAAAAATTAAAATTAATTTTAAGTAATATATCAATAAATTTGTAAGAAAATATTATTAAGTTTTTATTATTCTTTTTATATTACTTAACCTTATTAATTAATATAAATAAATATTTTATAAAATATGAAGTGATGATATCTATTTAATGTCGTTTTTATGAAAAACTTGAAAACTTTCACAAAAGTGTTTCGTAACATAAATGATTATTTAAAAATATATATTGATGAATTTTCGTATCGAATAAAATATCTACATCTCGATAAAACTAATTTATAGATCACATAATTAAAAGAAGTAATTAAAACTCTTTGTAATATACTATATGATATTTATAAAATCAGATAAAATAAAACTCTAAAATTATGAATAGCATATTATTTATAAACAATAACAGAAAGATAAAGAAAAGTGAGGTCTTAAAGGAAAGATTCCCCTCGCGCTCCACTCGAAGCTAAAAACAAAGCAAATACTACGAAAGTATCAAGAAAAAAACAAATAAACATCTATCAATTGTGAAATAACATCATAATATATCACAATTATAAATAATATTACAATTTTAATTTTAACTATATTTACTAGCCCCAGTAATTCTTATAATTTTTCATAAGATAATAAGATTTCGTTCCAAAAAATTAATCTATTAAATAAAATTAACTCATGTATTTATAAATTCATGTTAATATCAATGTGTGATTTATTTGTTCTTGATTTTCAACAATATTTATAATAATAATACATTATATCTAATTTTTTTTAACATTTAGAACTTAATAATACTTCTTAATTTTTTTCATATACATGTGTTTTACATATTTTCTATATATTTTTATGAAGTAATAATAAAATATTTTATTTGCATGTATTTGACTTTTTTCAATGTTACATCCAAAGTAAAAATTAATAATAATAAAATATCACTACTAAGATTAAAATACATATTATATATTTATAAATTAATAATTATTTTCATAATTTATTTAAAATATTATAATATTAATGTATTATGATAAATAAAAATAATTTTATTTGAAGAGACTGATATCTAGTAACACCAAAAAGAACACCTACCTTAAACATCAAATCCTCCTCTTAAACCAGCTCAAACTCTTTTTTTCTTGTTTGTTTTCGAGTATCGATTTGCAGGTATAATATGCTATACTGATGATAACGGCGAAATAATCTATGAACGATATCACCAAAATGTTTATACAACAGGATCTCAATCTAAAAGACAGTTGTATCCTAGTTTAGGGAGAGAGTTTTTTTTTTTTTTTTTTTTGTTGGGGGATGGGAGGTTGGGAGTCGTCGACGTCTTTTTTTTAGTAAAAATAAATTTTAAAAATACTATTTTAAAATATCATTTATAATTCTTAAATTTATATTCATTTATAAAAGATTAAATTTTTAAATATAATCTTACAGTAACAATAATAAAACTTAAATTTATGATTATAAAATTATGACTTTTTTAAATTTATAGATTTAGAAAATTAAATTTTAGAGTAATATTTATACACAATAATAATATAAAATTATATTTTTAAATATAATACTTATAATGATAATATTATGACTTAAACTTATGCATTTAAATATGAAATTTTAATTTTTTTAAAGTTAATAAGTTTAAAAAATAAGATTTTTAAAATAATATGTATATATAACAATAACATCAAGAATCTTAAAATTTATAAAACTAGATTTTTAAACGTAATACGTATAACAATAATACCAATATTTAAACTTGTACTTTTTAACGTGACACTGTATATTTATCACTTGACTATAAAATTATAACTAAGTATTTATCTGATAATTGTATTAAATTATTCAATAATTTTTTTATTTATTAATTACTTAAATAAGTTTTATTTTTATTAACATGTTTTCATTTTTTCTTTGTTTCTAACATATTATATTTAATGAATAAAATATGGATAATGATAATAGTAAAATTTAAATTTATTTTTAATATAAGATAGTCTAAACTTATCATATTTCTATAAAGTTATAATTATATTTTTTCAATCATATTTGAATTTAGTTATATTTAAATAAGTTTTTTTTATTGTCATCATCAGGATCATTTTTTTTTAATTTAAATTTATACTATAAATTTTAAAAATTAGATTTTTAAATTACTATTTGTATAAAACGATAATATCAATACTCTTAAATTCATATAATATATTTAAAAAATTAAAATTTTAAATGTAATAATTTGACTTTATGACGTCATTTTTTTAAAGAGAATTAGAAAAATAATTTTTAAAACATCTTTTGTACACAATGATAATATCAACTCTTAAATTTATAATACGAATTTAAAAAATTAGATTTTTTAAACGTATTGTATATAATTACAATACTAAAACTTAAACTTAATATTTTATATAGAATATTCTATACTTATTATGTTGTAATGAAGTTATGACTAAATTTTTAATCTTATTCATATATGAATTAAATTACAATTAAATTTATTTTTGTAATATTATTAGTTAAGTCATTAATTATTTTTTATAGATTAGTGGTTTAAATTTTTTGGTACATTTTTTAGAACAATTAAATACTACACATATACTTTATACATATAATTAAAAAAATTATAATATAAAAAAAATTATAATGTTATTTTTTTCTCGATCAATTTATAACGTTATTTTAAATTTTATATTTTTATAAATTGTATCATTTTTATTAAAAATTATCAAAAAAAAAATTATATAAATTAACTCACAGGTTTACTTCTTGTTTATTGACTAACAAAGTGTTTAAAATAGTAGATTTTATTAATAAATGTTAAATAATGTAAAAAATTTAAAATTTATTCTTTGTATTATATATTTATGTATATAATATAATATAATATAACATCATGTTATAAGCTTAAGCTAATGTATTTCACGAGCCAACAACCTAGTTAATCAATACAAAGAGATCTATGTTTCTTTCATAACAAGTACTGTGTGTAAATAAAATGGCATATTTTCTTGCGTAACTAAATGGGAATACACTGATGCACAAGCAATATATATGAAGCACATTCTAGGGTTATTTCAATGAGTTACAACTTTAATGGTTTATTTCCTTCCACATGTAAGAACCTTTTTGCACCATACTGAAAGAATTTGCTTTGCTTCATGATTCATAAGGCACATTCATAAAAACAAGAAAACAGATACAAGGAGTTCTAACTCGGTTACATTCTTGTTAGTTTGCCTTTGTGGGTCTATAGTTATGAAGTGATAGATGAGATTTCAAATATACATCAGAATGTAGTCTATAGGTCTGCAAGGCTAAAATCATCCCCTAAATATACATAATGCTTGGATAAATAAATGAATAAATATTTTCTTTCCTACAAGAATTTCATGGAGAGGTCATTAAATACTATACCCTTGACAGAAACTCTTACGGCTTAAATAGCCTTCTTTTGCATGTTTAAACAAATAATGATGAATTTATCTTGATGAAAAAACTACAAGTGAAGGTGGAGAAAAAAATATTTGAAAAATAAATAAACAAACAAATGAATGAATGAATGAATGAAAGAGGGAAAATTGGGGAGAGGGTGTTGAGTCCTAAAATTGCATGCTTATGTACAAAGTGAATTTCTATGTATCATAACTATATCACAATCATAACTGATGTGACAATTTTTCAATGGATACAGTTATATAATCCCATTGAACTTACCAATGATACTGCATCATATCACCTTTTTTTTCTTCTTCACAAACTTGTGATAAATAGATTTTTTCATGTAAAAAAATATCAGAGTTGCAGTATCATTCAATTGAGGTTCCACTGTGTGAGATCTCTTCGCATAAATGAGTTTGGGATTTAGTTCGAACCACGGATGGAGGAGACCATTGATCTGGGACCATCAGGAAATAGGTTTGCATTGCTTTTCTGAACCTTCTCTTGTACTGCTTTGGTGAAATTACTGTCGGAGATGAGTTCTTTGATATGCCAAGGATACCAGAAGCCTTAACCCATGTTTCAAGATGCTTATCCCAAGTGTACTGCCTCATGAAATCAATAATTCCAAGAACTAACTCATGCTTCTCCTCATCCATTCCAACCAGTAATGAGTAATCCATTACATCAATAGACTGCATTAATGAAGAATCAGTGACATGTTAAAATGAATTAACCTGAATGCTTAGACAAACAACAGTAAGAAATTTATCTCTGTATGTATATTGAATAATTGCCCCTTAACCATTAATTGAGGCCACAAAACCGTGAGCTTTTTAGTTCAAGCAGAAATTGGCACAAAATTGTGTTTCGCTATGTACAGACCGGCACATGGATATATAAGTAGTATACAATACATGCTATTTTACGATATTTTCGCCCCAAACTCCAAAAGTGTGCAATTTAGGGACAAAACTGCATATTAACTACCATACCAAGTCCAAAAGAAAATTCCAATACTCACCGATAGAAAAGATGTATCATTCCATACTGCTCTTGATAACAGCCGCTTTGCCTTGTTTCCTACAAATATAGGTGAAGTGAGCATTGCTTCAATCAAGTTCTGATCCAACAGAACCTTGTTACTCCCATTACAATCTGGATTGTAACGTGATCGAGAAGATCCTTTGAGATCATAAAGTCGTGTCACATTCCTTCCGAACAAAAGATTCTCCATAACAAGAAGATCCATCTTTGATTCCTTCCCTCCTTTTACATACTTTGTTGTAACCTAGCCAACATAAGTCAGTGAAGAGTTAAATATAAGCAAAATATAATGTAAATACGAAGTTTATCTTCAGCGTCCAGTTTCCGATGTAAAGGTTTATAAATAAGTTCTTATTAATAGTATTAACCCAGTAACTTGTATAATCTTTCAACTTGCTACTAGCTAATTTTGTAGGGTTAATACGGCTTATTGTATACTGTATAGACTGAGAATGTTTTGAGGATCAAGAGATCAGTACCTGATATATTCCCACAATCTTTGCCAGGCAAGTTGGACTTCTACTGCTAATTGATTCAGATAGGTACTTGAAATATCCAGAAGCAAATTTTATGAAAGACTCCAGCTCTGTCTTGGTGACTTGCTTGATGATAAACCTTTCGTCCAAGGTTTTAGCAAAAAACACATTGCTCTTGCCACCTTGAGCTCCCCATTTCTTGCAACGACTAAGGGACCTAATATAATCAAGCTCTGATGGACAACATATCCTCCTCAGTGCTTCAAACTTCCTTCCATAATAACAAGTTACTGAGTACTTAACTTTACCAAGTGGACCATCATCTTCAAATGAAATTCTTGGATGAAAAGCCTTTGAGCATGAGAATGGATCCGGTGCCATGGAGCCAAGAGGTCCTGACTGGGATAATATGCTCTCCTCCCCAGACCCATGGTTTCTAAGAGATTCAGAAACGGTGTCATCAGACAAATGAACTGACTGAAAACTCAACGAATCTGATGAAGCCACAAAATCTCCACTAGATCTTTCCCCTTCATCATTCATTTGAAGCTTATATTCTGGAGAAACTAGGGCATAAGATATAATACTTGTGGGCTCGTTATTATATACTGGAACTACAGTGTCATTTACACCAACAGGAAGAAGCAGCCTAGCCCCAGCTTGGAGTTCTGCATTCCGGAAGGTTGACACATAGATAGAATTATACACACGCAGATTATCAAATTTTTGAGCACTAGTTGAAAAGTTCTTGTTCGATGAGCGGTAGAAGTTCAAGAAGGGTATTGTTAACCAGCTAAAAGATTCTTCTATATTTTCAGTGCCTTTGGTAGAAAATGCAGGTGAAAGATAATGAAACTTGGAGCCACTGTGGTCTTCTGCATGGTCTAAATTCAATCCATCTGTAGTTGTGGATGCATTTGAAGAATCTGCTGTGGCAAAATCAGGGTATGCAATGGGACTACCCTTCATTGTTATCAATGCTGAATGATTTTCACCTGTCCATGCGGCATCAAGTGTATCTGACAAACTTGTCATCACAAGTAGTTGCCCATCAGAGAGGGTCCTACGGATTTTGAAATCAACTTCCAAATAAGAAGATTTATTGGATGTGTTTATCTCAGAAGACTTATTAGTTCGGTCTTCTTTTCTATTATCCAGATCCGAATGGATGTCTATTACTTGAGGAACTGTATCAGACTGATCAGCAATGCTTCCAAATCCTGTTTGGCAATCAAGGCGTTTATTATGATCAAAATTCAAGATCAAGGAGTCACAACTATTATAGCCTTTTCCTGTCTTGATGGCCAAATTTATCTCTGCAATATTTTCATTCTCAGTAGCAATTTTCCTATCATGTTTTGAAGCTGAGGGGCTTAAATGATTCCGGAAACTGTCATGATCTAAAGTATCTACATAAATCAAGCGGTGGTCCCACACATAAGATTGGAAGAGTAACTGCCTTCGTAGTCTATTGATCTCAAGGATGTCAATAAGAGGTACGCCCTGCTTTGCTTCCTTGTTCAAAGTTTTATGGAGAGATTCCTAAAAGAAATCCACAAAAAAGTAATTATACCTAAGGAGATGCTAGAAAAGTTAGTTATGGAGATTTTGGAGTTTCAAGTGGTATGTGAAACATGTCAGGTACAAATCAAGGCCCAAAATTTATGCATATGCGAGGTAAAATGCAAATACCTCACAACAGGTTTTCCTAAGTATATTACCTCCATAGGTTTGAAAATTAACATACAGACCATTACCGTGATAAACTCACCCCTTTTTTAAGGAGTCTACTTACCTCAAACTCTATCTTTTCCTTCTGTAACATTGCTTCTAGGTCCACAATTTGGCGTCTAGATTCAGGTGTTTTCATGCAACTATTTTGCTGCCTTGTACCAGATATTTTCTCCTCAATTTGGATAAGAGCATTGAGGACTTCAGAAAATAAAAGCTCTGCTCGATGAATAACCTATAAAGATCAGTGTACCAATCAAACTATGTGGCGATAACAATAAAAATATTCCAAAAATTTCAAAGTTGCAATTACTGCACCTCGTCTATTTCTTTTTGTAACCACTCTTGTTTCTCACAATTGAAATCCAACTTTGACGGTGGAAGGTAGACAGAAAGAACATGAATCGATGCATACCGAAAGCAAGCCACCATTTTCCCAAATCTGCATGAAAATGCATGTTGAGTATGTATGGATAGTGAGAGGGAGAAGTTCGGGCTGAGGGAGGGAGAGTAAGAGCCTAGGAGGCAAGGAGAGTTGTAAAGGAAAGGAATGAAGATAATATTCCCAAGCCCTTGGATATCCCATCACATGACATCCAAGTTGACAATGACTAACTTGAAATGATGATATGCAAAGTAAATCAATATTCGCTTTAGAAATATATAATCTAAAACATGAGAATAGCATTACCCATAGAAACGAAGACAATCTCTATGTAAAGAATGCCCACAGCTGGCAGCTCTGCTTGCAGCTGCATGATTCGAAAAACTAAGCTCCAAAAATTTTCCAAATGATAAACCCCATGCAGCATCAGACATAACTATTCTGCGGGTCGCTGGAGGAAAGCCATCAATCTTTGGACATCTCAGGCATCTATGCCACATCCAGATTTTCCCATCCCTTTCACCTGGTAAGAGAATTTCTGATAACTTCTTGACAGATATAGTGAGGGTGCCCTGTCGATGCGTATAACAATGAACATGTGCTTCTGATGGCATGTCACAAGACTGGCAGCGATAACTCTGAAGACATGCTACAAGTTATCAGTTAAAGTCCTCACCAAAGTTATATAAATCACTAAGCATACAAATTGTAAAGGAAGAACAAACCTGATCAAACAAGTGGTCTCGTAAAAAACGACCCAACGGTTTATCAAAACTTCCATAATATTTAATTCTGAAAAGATGAGACCTCTCACACACTGTTCCCTTCCACACACACCGCGAAGATAAAGATACCAAAATGCTTTGATGATCCGACGGTGATGGAGGAAACTCTTCCTTTAAAAGTCCAGGATCTTCATTCAAAGATCCTCTCTCCTCATTATGGCTTTTACCATCTCGTAGGAAAGATGCTTCAAGATGATTTGCAGTTATTGCCCTTAGATCATTATGGGAGATACTCAACATGTCATGGCCCAATGCGTTTAGAGACCCTAAATTTTCAGCTGTCATACGATTGTAAGTCATGTGAAGACTATTGTCGACTGTAGAAGTTTCCATGACCAGAGGTTCTATAAAACCCATTTCACCTCTCTCTCCCATTGTGTGAGGAGAAAGGTTCTTATGATAAACATCTAAGCCAACTTTACCAGGTGATGAAGAATAAGAAGCAGCAGCATTTATGAAATTTGAAGATGGTTTGCTTACAGACTCAAGATCATTATGACAGGATTGTTTGTTAGTGAGATTTGAGGAAAAATCTGAACTAGGGACACTAAGCGATCTCTGTGGTTCATTAGTTCCCTGAAACTTTCCATCAGCGGAAACACTGAAACCAGGGACTAAAGAGATGGACCTTAGGATGCTTGATGATTTATCTGGGACTCCCACAGTTATTGAAGAGTCCAATTGGAAATCTGGCAAAGATGCTCCTTCATCAGCAAGAAAAGATGTCTCCATAGCCAAGTGATAAGCTGCAAAAACTCCGTATTGAACTACATGCTTCACTTTTTTCAACTCGACCCGATTAGCACCTCTCAGTAAGATCTGAAGCAACAAGGTAATAAAGTTAAAACAAATAAGTAGATAAATGCTTCAGGAGAATTCAGGGTTTAAATTTACTTGATCCAATAAAATAATCAGTTTCCATAATGTTTGTTAGCTCATAAGACTTACAGTACAACCCAAGGGCTTAGGGCAGCCTTCAAAAAACATAAGTGTTTTGGACATTTTTTTCCCACCCTGCACTGCCGTATCAAGATCCTCTGCAAATCTCTCCACGTGAAATGTTTCACAATAGCCCAATTTCTGTGATGAGAGATGATCAATTGAAGGAATTATCTGAGCACCTGTGCAGCGAGCTATGCGCTCTAGAAGTGGCCTTTTGATATTGAGAACAAGTGCTATGCCTTTTTCAAGAATATAGTCCTGAGCAAATCGAGAAACTGATTTTTCTACCAAAAGTAGGTCAGGATTTTGTACATCTATCTTTGCCACTGCCATCTTTAAATGGTCCATTTCCTAAATAAGAAGGCAAGACCATGAATGGCATTTACTGTTTTTATAAAGTATAAATGTCTGCTAGCTTTCTATCAAACACAAAATGACAACCAGAAAGAACAAAAGTGGAATGACTATAACAACCTGCTGCAACAGTGTATGAAAACAGGAGAAATGATTGGTAACTCTCTGGTACTCAAGAGCCCCACCAAGGATTAAAAGGCGGGGCTTATCTATTTTTGAAGCCATCCGCCGATGAACCACGTTTTTCTTACAAACAACTCCTTTGAGCACCATACTAGAAAAAGGAAGTTAAGAGTAAATAAGAACAGAATCACTAAACTATGATGGCAGAAACACCAAATAGTTTTAGGTCAATTCAGTTAAATAAAGAGTCGTTAAGTAGCAAATGTCACATAAGCTGGAATCTGAAAGATTAAAAATCAAAAGACACAAACTAGTAGACATATAGCTAATAAGATTATGAGTATCATTCATGTAAAATATATATAGTATAGGTGTATAAAGCACACCAGAATAACCAAATACTTCTAGAAATTCTGAAGACTTGACAAAAAAAGAGATAAATGGACTGGACTAGTGACATTTAATATTTCTAGAAATTCAACTTAATATTAATTATTCTATATACCACGTCAAAGTGATTAATTACTCCATTACAGTTTAAGACTGTTGATTTCATTTGCACTTTACTGTTTTCTACTGTGCTTCTCTTATTTCTACTTTCTTTTATTTCCTCTTTTTGGTAACATTTCTGATCCTAAACCTACTTTCCAGCATCAAATGCTCATGTTTAGTATATAAGAAGGATATTGAAAATTGACATTTCTCTAGTGTGTACAATTGCATAATGAGATATCAAAGTCCGATCATGTAAATGAACAAAAGTAGCATTTTACCTCTCAGAACGACGTCCAGAAGCTAAGCATTTTACTTTTACATATCCACCTGGGTCCATCCCTCCACTCTTGCTCGTATCTGGCTTTAATAACGTAGCTGCCTCCCAAGACAGAGATGTAATTATCTCCAACCAACTCTGTTTGTCATCTACCTCTTCCAAAAGGAGGTTCTCAACCTGCAATAGTTGAGCTACAAGAGCCCTAAAATGCCCATCAACCACATTCTTCATGGCCTTCTTCTGCTCCTCATTTGAACGATCCTTATAGCAAGACTCCCCACTTCCAAAGCTGCTAGACATAGGTAAACATCTCCATTCTCTTGTGGTAGCCCCATCATCATCGTCATCAAAAAATGTAAGCTCCTTTTCATCATCTTCATTTCCTGGTTCTGGTGGGAGCCAAAGAAGTCCATTATTCTCAAAATCCACAGGTTCAGCTTCAACCTCAACTGTAGCGTATAGTGAGGAAGATTCTTCACCCTCATCACTTGTTTCATGTTCATTTTCTTTCTTCTCTTGCTTTGGAATTTCTTCTGAGCATGGTGAGACAAAGCTATTCTGTAAGGGAGAGCTGCTCAAAATTTTCGCATCAATAACTTCACCATCAGGATGCACCTTATGTGATCCAATATGATTCGTTATCTCATCAAATGGACCTTGACTATAGAAACCATTGACTGAAGGTGCATCTATTACCTTAGGAGTCTGATATTCTACATAATCATCATCATCATCTTCACTCCTGAAGCCAAAGTGAAAAATAGTAATTAACCACTATTAATGCAGCAATCCAACCTTTTATTGTCCCCCCTCTTTCATTTTACACCAACCAAAGACATTTAGGTAATAACACATGCATATTAGAGTTAATAGAATGTCATTCTAGATAATTACGAAGTGAGTATGTCATCTCTTATAATTTATTGCTATTTCTTTATTCAATTCAAGCAATAAAAAAAATACATATTTGTATAGCATCACATTCTGAATTAAATTTGATGAAAATAGAATAAAGGAGAGTAAAGACAACCTATTTGCTGAAATTCCATATCTGTTTGTAGAGCTGTAATGGACTTGCTGATATTTTCCAATGGAATACGGCACTGAGCCAATAGTAATGCTGCTACTCCGATGAGTCCCACTTGATCTAGTGCTTACCAAACTGATTGATGATGGGGCGGTACTAAACCCATGCTTGGAGACCCATATATCATTCTCGAGTGTAGTTAAGCCCTGCTTCCATTGCTTATAACAATAATTACAAACCCGAACTCTCTCTTGCTCGTCTGGAGTTCTCCTTGGGTCACCAGATGGTGCAGGAACATAGTTTGCGGTACAACTGGTGCAGAAAACTCGACCACATTGTCGGCAATGGTGTCTCCGGTTTAATATAGTGAACTGTGAATCACATTCATAGCATACCCTACAGCTCTGATCAGGCATCCAAAAATCCCTCGAGAGATTAACTGGCTCGGATCGCCAAGGTATCCATGACTTCAGCATGCCAAATAGTTGGTAGAATGTCTTGTAAGGAGTATTCATTGATAAACAATCTCAATGCTCCACTAGTTATCATTTTCTATCTAAAATACTCCTAGCCAGCCATATCTTAAGCTGCAACACTATCAAACTCATCCCAAATGAAAGCATACATTCCAAAAAAATTAACTCAATAACTCCACCAAATATTATGACTAACACCTAATTCTGCTCTTCTCAGACACGATATCCATCAGCAGCAATATCTGAATGCCTGGAGGAAGTTCTCACGTCCCATTTTAATTATAAAAAAAGGACTCAAGAACTATAATTCTCAGAATAAACATTGTTTACCTCCAAATATACTTGAATCTAGCTCATATTTCTTCCACTTGTTTAAAAACTGATTGAAAAGAAAAAAAATTCCCCATGATTCTGAAATTCTTCTAAGTCAATTCCTTATAAACCAGCGCAACCAACTTCAACACCTGAAATTCAATGAATAAAGATGAGAACCATTGAATTCAGATGACTTTGAATCCCAAAAAAAAAATGAAAAGAAAGGAAAAGAAAAACACAAAAGCTTCTCAACCAGACTATTAAAATCAAAACACGCTTCTCTGTATGAATCAACTCAAAACCATCTGTCTTCAATCACTTTCAAGCCTAAACCCATTAAATTCCTGACCCAATTTATTCAAAAACAAAAAATGTGCAGACAAAGAGCAAAAATATCCTCCCAAGTAGCATCAATGAATGAATAAAAAATTTATAGTCCAAAACCTGAACGTAAAATATAAATCTCACACTAAAACAATAATATTAAAGAATAGTTTATTTTTGTACAATTTTGGATCAAATTAAATTTCAGTAAAACGAGAACAAAATGAAATCGGATAATATACTAGGGGAAAACACAAAAGAACAAGGGTCACCACATGCCTAAAACAAACCGTGAAACACCCAAAACTTTTATAGAGAGAAAAGGTAGAAGATTATAAATTACCCAAAAACCCTACCCTGAAAACGACCGCCGACGTCTGAATCCCAATAAGCTTCAAATCTCGATCCCCGTCGTCATCGATAACTTGCCATTTCCATTGGAAAACACCATGGAAATGCAACACGCATCAAAATTCATGTATAATTTATATCTATATTATATCAAACTGCCTGAAGAGCAACAATTATCAATAAAATATGCGTTAGAATCGAAATTTCACGATCAAAATGATTGGATTAATTTTTTTTAATTCCTTTGGAAATTCATATCTTGATTAGTTATTTCCCCCCCTTCTTTCGTTCTTAATCTCTTTTAATTCCATTGCTTTGTCTTCTTCTGGAAGAGACAACTAAGATCCTATCCACGCGGCTCTAATAGATAAAAACAAATTTTTGGTAATACAGTTGATATTTTCAGTTGTTAAATAACTGTTTTTTTCACTGAACTTAGTCATTTTGCCGCTAAAAAGGTGAATTCCATAAGTACCCTCACCAATCGTAAAGGCTTGCCAGAAACTTCGGAGAGACACAGTTTGTTTCAGAACTTGTGGAGGTTTGATTTTTGACCTTTTGTGGACTGTGAACTGGCACTTTGGTAATTTAAATGAACCGAGTAATCGATTTGTTTTGTTGAGTCAAACGTTAGCCGTTCCCGGTTCCCATTTTTATGGATTTAAAAATAAGCGAGTATTAGGCCCCATTATTGAAACTTTTACTTTACTATCGGATTTGCCCTCCATATTTGAGTATGCATGATTAAAATATATATATTATTTTTAAATATACATATATTTACAAATCATTTAAAAAAAATATCACTTTTAACTTTTAAAATTAAACTTACACATGAAACATAATAATTGATATTCATGTAAAAATATAAATAAGTTTATATATTTTTAACATTTATGTACTTTGTGTACGAATAAAAATGATTAAAAAGGAATTTTTGTACACATGTCTTAATTATTATAAAGTGCACAAATAATTATTCTCGTGATTATCAATATATCTTTTTAATTAAATGTGAGGGCCGTACTTACAAATTTCTTTAACGAAAGTAATTCATAGTTATTATATTTTATTTAAAATAAATAATAAATATGCTACATTATTTTAAAAATATTAATTATTTTATCTTTTAATATTTTAATTTTATCAACTTGATTCAAAAATTTAAAATTATTGATAAATTTGATTCAAATCATCAAATTTATAATAACATTTACGTAAAATATTTGGTTATACTTATAATTAATTTTACAAGTAACTTAATTATTTTTATTGTATTTTTGCTTGATTTTAAAGTTAGTAAATAAAACTAATTTTTTATATATAAATAATAAGAAATCAAAATATCATACATTATTATAATATATTTTTAATATATAAAATTGATATATTTTAATTCAACATTAATAAAATTAAAGTATTAAGTTAATCACTCAGTTTAATTAGTAAGTATTATTTAACACTTCTTTAACTCCTGGTCAGGCTTTGCCTCTCTTTGTATACAATTAATATAATTATAGTTAAAAAAAACTACTTTTCTCTTCTTCTTTTTTAAGAATTATACAATTAGTTTTTAAATTTTATTAAATTTAATACTTCGGTTTCATAACATTATATTTACTAATTTTTTAAATGTAATAATTTTAATCTAAATTTAAAGATAACAAATTAAACATTTAAACTTTAATTTTAGGGATTATATAATAAGAAAAATAAGTTTTTAACACATTAAATTTTGACAAAAATATTAAATTTAAAAAGATATTGAACTTAATATTATTTAAAAAATTAAGATTTTAAGTATATCATTTAAATTGCATGGATTAATATACCAATATATTAAAGCAAATATTTGTTACCTAATTATCATTTTAGGCGTTGACATTTTTTCTTCCCAAATAAAATGCTTTAATGAAATGATATTTTTTAATGAGGATATCAAAATAGTAATCCTTATTGGCAATATTCATTCGGTTCGAAAAATTTATAAATTCCATTATACTTTTTTTAATAGATAAAATTGTATTTTGTGTTCCAAAGTTTTAATTGAATATAAATTATTAAAGAATTGGCACTTGCGGAAGCGAATATCAGGTCCAATTTTGGTTGCACAAATTAATAATAATGAAGAATGACAGAAAAGTAATAGCTAGCAGAAATTAAATTGTACATTAACGATGATTTAAGTGGTTTAACTTTTCAATATGAAATCCAATCGACGACTGACACCTATAGGAAAATCCACTAATAATCAAAATAGATACAAACACCAATTCCAGATAGCTTCACAAATTATACCAAAATCCAAAATCAAACCCACAAAATATCCTCTAATTTACTTCCAGAATATATATAGCAAAGATAAATTAACAAACTTGCTATTAAATCAAATATTACCGTACAAATAAGAGAAACACTACAAATGACAATGAAATGGACAGCTTTTGTCCTCGAGTCGATTTTTCTCTGGCTCTCTTAGTTATTGCTTTTCTTCTCGTCACTGTGCACTTCTTCTCTATTTTCTATTTTACTTTTAATATGCTTTTCTGTACCGCTTCTTTTTCTTTCTACTACTGCTGAACACTCATAAAGAAAGGAAAACAAATGAATATATATATAAGAGCCAAGCGGTTTATGTCAACGTGGGCTTGGTAAAAAAGCGTTTTGGGGCCACAATTAACAAATCTCCACCTTTGGCTCAAAACAGAAAACAAATTCTTCAACATGAGATTCCTGATTAGCAAATAACCATCGGCCCAAAGCCCTGGCGGTGATCATCTTCAACAAATACCAATCAAGTCCAAGCAATGCTTCGAACTTGTTAAATGAAACCGGTTTGGTTAACATATCACTGGATTCTCCGAAGTGGCTATCTTATTAACAACAATAGCACTCGGGAGACAATGTCACGAACGTGTGATATCGACATCAATGTGTTCGTTCTTTCACGATACATAGTATTCTTAGTCAAGTGTATCGACTCGACTATCACAAAATACAACAGTATCCCGTTGTAAACCCAAATCACAAACCAAACCTCTAAGCCAAATGGCTTCTTTCACCGCTTCATTGCCGCATATATTCTCGCCTATCGTACAAAGCAACCGTAGCGAAAGTAGCCTTCCAACTAATGGCACAACGAAAGAGCGAAGACATAACCCTGGCCGAGATCTTCTTCTATCTAGATCACCAAAGATAATCGGAATCCACATAACCAATAACACCGCAACCAAAAGATTAGAACTTCCATCATATACCAAACCAAAATTAGATGTACCTCTCAACAATGGGTATCCATTTCTGCCCAATGACCCTTACCAGGATTACCCATATATCTCACGACAACACTAACTGCATTGCGTGAAATGTCCGAAATGACCGTGGTGACAAATCCAAAGAAAGCCCTCAAATGCGCAATGAACCCCGCGTACTCGCCAGGTTTAGAATCTTTCATGCCAAAAACGTTTCAAGAACTTTTTCAATATAACTTTTGAGTCAAATAAAGCTTGCCCGTCATGCCTATCCCCTGTAAATTTCCATGCCAAAAATTTTCTTATTTGCACCTAAATCTTTCATTTCAAACTCACCATTAAGTTTGAGACTTTAATTTCTCGAATCTCTGGACTTATTCTTAGAAGCAATAAGCATGTCATCAACATAGCAACAAATAAACCTGACGAACCATCATGAAATCTTTGATGATAAACACAACTATCATAATCACTCCTAGTAGTAACCATGATCAATCATAAAAGAATCAAATCGCTTATACCACCGCTTCGAGATCGCTTCAACCCATATATAAAGACTTTTTAATAAACAAACATGATCTTCCTTACCTGGAACAACAAACCCTCCGTCGGTTGATGCATATATATTTGTTCTTCAAGCTCACCACGTGTGTAAGGTCATTTCTTGACATCAAGTCGTTCTAATTCCATGTCAAACAATGCAACCATAGCAAAGCAACACACGAATAGAGCTATGTCTCACAACAGAGAAAAATACTTCATTGAAGTCAATACCTTTCTTCCGACAATAACCCTGCAAACAACACGTGCCTCAACCTAGCTTCAACCTCAAGTATACCTTCCTTTTTCTCAAGACCCATTTGTTTCCAACAATCTTCGTCTCAGGCGGTTTCACCAATTCCCCATGTATGATTCTTATGAAGTGATTCAATCTCTTCATTCATAGCAACCAACCACCAACTGCACTCATCACAAGTGGCCTTCAGGATAACCAAGGTTCATGCACCTCAACAGACTCCGCCACGGACAATGCAAAAGAAACTAAGTCTCGCGTCTGCGTACCTCGAGCGTCCTAATCTCTCTTATTCCTTTACCCTTAGCGATCATCGTATGGTTGCTGTTGTTGCTCTTCTACTACATCACGTAGGCGTAATCGTCCTATCTCATCCAATAGATGGTCGATCTCGTTGTCCTTTGTACTTGACCAGAGCTCCACTCTCAAGCTCCACCTCGCTCACTAACACCGTGGTCTTTATCTCGCAACAATAGACTCTTTTTTCTTTTGCAACATAGAAAACTCATCAAACTTAACATCTCTCGCTTAATAAAAATTTAGGTGACTTGGGTTCAACACACCATAATGTAACCTTTCACCCCACGGTGATACCCCGTAAATATGCATTTTAATGCCCTAGGCTCAAGTTTACCATTATTAACATGGCATGCTGGACAACCAAAAACTTTCAAATCGTAATAATTAGGTGAGTATCAAAGAATACCTCAAACGGAGTCTTCAACTCAATTGCGCTTGATGAGACCGATTTACCAAATAAGCAGTAATGGTTACAAGTCACCCCAAAAGGATTTATCCAATCAAATTGAAAGAGCATACAACGAGCTCTTTCTAAGAGAGTCCTATTCATACGTTCTCGCTACTCCATTTCTTGTCAGGTGTATGACGCATATTGCGGTGTCTCACTATGCCATTCCTTTCACAAAACTCATTCAACTGACTGTCACAAAATTCCAAACCATTATCAGTTCTCAAATACTTGATTTTCTTGCTTGTTTGATATTCTATACAAGCCTTGAATTTCACAAATTTTGAGAACGCATCATTCTTATTCTTCAGAAAATACACCCAAACATGACGAGAGAAGTCATAAATAAAAGTCAACATATACCGGCACCACCCTTAGACACAACACGAGAAGGACCCCAAAGATCCGAATGAATATAATCAACAATACCTTTCGTTTATGGATGGTTGCAGACCGAACTCCTGACCTGCGATGCTTTCCATAGACACACCGCTCACGTAAACTGCTTCAGCTTTCTTCGACCACAAAGCAAATCTCGGTTGCTCAAAATAGACATCCCCGCCTCACTTATATGCGCCAAGCCGTATATGCCATAATCGAGTAGTGTCTCGAGATCTTGATCTCGACGAGGATGAAATTGATACATCCGCCAATAACAAGTGCTACCGAAGATATAGAGACCACGCGACAATTGCCGCTTTAATAACAATGAGAGCACCCTTACTAACTTTTAAAACTCCACCTTCACTACATACTTATAGCCTTGTGAATCAAGAGTACCCAAAGATATCAAATTCTTTTTCAAATGGAGCATGGCGAACATCTTTCAAAGTCCTAACAATACCATCAGCGCATCTTAATCTCGACAAGCATTACTCAATACCAATAACCTTGCAAGACATATTGTTTCCCATCAAGACAACACCTCATCAATGCATCGATGCTAAGCAAACCAATCTCTACCGGGGCACATATGGTGGCAACCCGAATCAAGAATCCAAACATCTCCAGGAGAACCAATAGATACGATAGAACATTTTCACCATCGAACAGAACTATCTCGCAACACCAAAGAACATCATTAGTACTTAAGACGTTGTGGTAGATTTTCCTTTACCTTTCGAGTTTCGGACAATTTACTTTCCAAGGTTCTTCTCGACGGCAATAATTGCATTTATCTTTTCTTTTTCTAGATTTGGATCTAGACTTGCTCTATTACCGCTTGTGCATTTTTCTTGATTTCTACCTCGACAAATAAACCACCGCTATTATCATTGTTGCTTGTAGACACCTTTTTCTTCAACTCTACGGAATTCAAAGTCGCTTTGACATCTTCCAAAGAAATAGTATCTCGCCCATATAGCATAGTATCAACAAAATGCTCAAAATGAACGAGGTAAAGAACATAATAGACCAAGGCCCGATCCTCATCATCAATCTTAACACCACCATTTTTCAAATCACGAATAATTTTAGTAAATTCATCAAGATGATCGTGCAAAGGTGTACCTTCCGACATTCCGAATGTATACAAACGATTGCTTCAAATATAACCGACTAGTCAAAGACTTGGTCATATACAAATTCTCCAATTTAAGCCATAACCCAAATGAGGAGATTCCTCATCACCAACCTCGTAATACCTCATCGACAAGGATAACTGAATCAACTCAAAGCATTTTCCATCAATGCATCTTTTTCTTCATCACCAATTTTTACGGCAATTTATCCTTGCCTTCAAGCCGCCTTAATCCAGCCCTTCTTTAACTAATACTACCGCATCTTCATACCAAAGACTAAAATCATTTCTACCATCAACTTCTCAATTTCATATTTTGCCGCCATTACAAAAACCCAATATTAAATAAACAAGTACAACCTAGAAAAATATGTAACCAATCGACAACCGAGCTCAAAATAAATCCAAAAGAGCAAAACTTGACTGGCCCAATAAATACCAGAATAACCCAATAGCTCGATACCAATTTGTTAAAGAAATTGGCAATCATGGCGAATATCGTGTCCAATTTTTGTTGCACAAATTAATAATAACGGGTAACAAAGAAAAGTAATAAGCGAAGAAATTAAATTGACACACGATTTAAGTGGTTCAACTTTTCAATATGAAAAGTCTACTCCACATTGACGACGTTTACACCGAGAAAATCCACTAATAATCAAAATGGAGATACAAACACCAATTCCAGATACCACAAATTATACCAAAATCCAAAATCAAACCCACAAAATATCCTCTAATTTATCTGGTAATATATATAGCAAGATAAATTAACAAACTTGTTATTAAATCAAATATTACCGCATAAATGATAGAAACACTACAAATGATACCGAAATGGACAAGTTTTGTCTCGGGCTGATTTTTCTCTATTTCTCTTAGTTAATTATCATTTGGTTTTCTTTCTTCCTTACAGACTTTTTCTTCTCTATTTTCTATTTTAGTCATAGCTTTTAATATGTTTTCTCACCGCTTCTTTTTTTCTTTCTACTACTGCTCAGTAACCCTCAAGAAGAAAGGAAAACAAATGAATATATATATAAGAGCCAAGGGTTTATGTTGAATGTGGGCTTTGGGTTGAAAAAACTGTTTTGGGCCACAATTAACATAAATATTGAAAGTATTATTAATACAAGGTGAACTTAAAAATTAGAATAGTTTTTCTAAATCTGAAAATTTACATACGTAATCTATGAACTTCTGTTGTTTTTTTTCCTTCATTTGAATCCATTTTAAATTAACTATTATAAAAAAATAATTTATGGGAAGGTGAATTCAAATACACTTCTAAGAGAATGAGGTAACAACTTAATCCTTGATTTACTATATTAAAGACACGTTTATCTATTTTTCTTAGAAATAGATAGCATAAATGTGGAGTTTAATTTTAATGTACTAGTACTAGCAAGTGCATCAAAGATGCAGTCATCGATTCACCCGAGAGGCCACAATTACCGCGAGCAAACATATTAATGATGAGAACGTATTTTTGCTATGCTACTGATACTTGTACTTGCTCTGCTATTCGCCTACACGAATAATGCGTAAAAAAATAGGATGATTCGGGATAGGCATACTATATTTCATTTTATTACAATTAGCGATAAATAAAAAGAAAAAAAAAGAGTAAGGCCATTCCATTTCGACAAAAGACCCACCCCAAATTCCATAGCTTGGGGTTCGCAATACCGATATAACTTAATGAATATGTTTAATATATCTTTGTAAATATTATAAACATTTAATTTTTTATAACATAAATAGTAGGATTTGTCCTATGTACGACCCTTATAGGATGAAATTGATATTTGATTAATAATTTAAGTTTAATTTTAAATTTTATTTTTTATTTATATGATTAAAATATAAAAATTATCCGAATTGTTTTGATAAAAAATAGAATTCATGATAATATATTTTCATAGTGTAGGAAGGTATTAGTTTATATAAAAAGGTTTATTATTCGTATTTAATGTTATGGTAAGATTTATTACGATAAAATAAGTCCTTATTATAATAATAAACTTTGACTTATAGTGATTTTAATAAAAAAAATTTATAATAAGACATTAGTTTAACGTGAGAATGTATCGTAAATGCATCAATTATCATAGAAAGAAATTGAAAAAACTTTAACTTTAAATAATTTTGATTAAAAATAAAATTTAATTAAAATATCTTATCAATTTGATAAATCATTCTCTAATAATTAAAATATTAAATATTAAATATAATATAAATAAATAATAAATGCAAAAATTCAAAACATAACTATCATGATAATCCATAATATTTATTCTACTTTACCTAAAATAAACCACTTAGATAATTATCTTCATGTATTGATTAAGGTATCATAACTTTTGTCCATCCTACACGTTTATTATTTAATTTTTTTTTGTTATATTTTGTGACTAATTTTTTAAATCTCACAAATTTGATCAAATTGTTAGAAGTTATGTTAAAATTCGGCTATAACAATTATATTAAGCATATGAAAGTTACTTATTATTTTTTTATAATTTACTTTTTAATTTTTTAAATCATTAAATTTTTAAAAATTAAAAAAATAAGGATCCAAGCTAAATGAAAAAAAAGAAGGTAGGGAATGAAAGTATACAATTTACAAATGTTAAAAGGTAATAGTTATTTAGCCGGCTTATTATTCTCTAGAGCACTTGATATAAGTTGCGGTTTATGTTTATCTATTAAAATAATAAAATTTATTTTTTATAATTTATAATTAATTAATATATTAACTATAATAATATCATAATTTATACTAAATATACCTTTTCTATTCTCATACATAACCAAAAAAAAAAAAGTATAAGACCAATCTCTGAAGACTTTATCTAGAGAAAGAAAATAAAAAATTCTCTGAAGACTTCGACAAAACCGCCAGCTTCTTTGAGGGTTGAGTGAGGGAAAGAAATACATAAGAAATAAAGATAAGAATAAGAATATTATTATTATTTATTTTTATTATGAATAAAAATTAAATGATATACTTTTGTAAATAAGAGGTGTTTTCTACTGTATAATCGGGTGATTTATTAAATAATAATATATTTGAATTAGATTTTATTTTTTTATAAGTAAAGGTTACTCCTAATAATCACACTAAATATTAGTAATAAATACTAATACTAAGTCTTCTTATATTAGACTAATATATATATCATAAATTATATTTTTTATTAAAATTATCGTGATGTAAAATTTATTACTATTTCGAAAGGTATTAACTTATCGTGATAAATCTTAAGACTATACTAACACTTAGTAATGTTATAATAAATGTTAACATCAAATAATTTTAATAAAAAATTAACTATTATTAAAAATTAAGTAATTTTGAGTAATTTTTTTGATAAAATCATAAATAATAATTTAGTTTAGGAAAAAAGTTTAACGAGATTCCTTTATTTAAGTTTTAGATAAAATTAAATTTTTATATAATTTTTTTTGTTAAATATAATAAAATAATACGTAATAATATATGTTTTTATTTTTTGATAAATACATAAAATGAATTAATTTTTAATTAAAAAATCAGTTAAATTTTTTATCAAATATTTTGATTAAATTTAAATTAAATTTTTATTATCTAATATATTATTTTGGATATTAATCAATGAAAATTTTGTTTAATCTTAAAAGAAATTTTTTTTATTAAAAAATTTGAATAATTTTTTAAATTAAATATTAATTTATTTATGTATATAACTATAAAAAATATAAACATATATATAATTCATATACTAGTTCATATTTAAATAAAAATGATACAAAAAATTAATTTTATTTTCACTTCATATATATTTTTATAAATAAATAAACCGATATTTTTATTATAAATAGAAAAATTTAAAAATAACTTTTTAAATAAAAATTAAATAACATATTTAATCTAAATGAAATTACTATTTAAACATTTCACATAGTGAATAATAAGTTAAGCACGCTGCTCAGCCACTCGCTAAACGGTAACTGTAATTCCGTTTTATAGATTCCTATCATTACCACTCAAAAATATGTGGCGGAGATCAGCTTCTTTCATTCTAGACAAAAACCAGCAAGACGACGTCGTTTCCTTATCGAAACCTGAATCTCTTTCCCTCTCTCCACCAAACCCTTTATCCATGGCCGACACTTTCCAAAACCCTAACCCTAACGCCAAGATATCCGCCTACTACCAGACTAGAGCTGCCCACCATGGCGTCGTCACCAGCGACTGGCTTTCCCAAGCCCAGGCCGCCGTCGCTCATCATCGTGATGATCAGGCCCTGCCTGATACCGGTTCCGGGGCGGTCTCTGAACCAGGAATGCCATTTAGCGTTATTGAAGAGTTTAACAATTGGAGAAAACAGCCTGATTTGGCTGAGGCTGTGGCTGCGATTCGGGCATTGGCGGCTGTTATTAGGTCATGCGAGGCCACTACAATGATGGAGCTTGAAATTGAGCTCAAGAAGGCGTCTGATTCACTCAAGGTTAGCGAGTCTCTAAACCCTAATTCTATTTGTTTAATTGGAATTATCGATTTTTTGTGCAAATACATTTCTGCTTTATTAGGGAGAATAACGTGATGTTGGCATCCCATATATTTTCTTCACAAGCAAATTACATTTTTTTCCATTGAAGGAAGGCTCTGACTGTTTTTCCAAGTGGTCTTAATGTATGCTTGCTTGGTCCAACTCCGAAATAGGTGTTTGTTGATTGTTGCTCGAAAGTATACGGAGCATCTCATTCCCATAAGCTAAGTTGGTATCACAATAGGTTTTTCTTTCAGAGCTGAAGTCCTGAAACCTTGTTGTTACATTAGCATTCTACTAGACGAGCCTTTCAAAATATATAGAGCTTACAAGTGATCGGAGAGTTGGAACAATATGCAAGGATTATATAAGCTGTTGGGAAATTAGGAAAAGTGGTAGCCAACACTTTGAAGTTATTTGCTTTTAGTTTGATGTTTGTGGCTTTCAGGCATTCATTTTAACACATGAAATCAATAGTAGATAAAAATAGTATCTAGTGCATAAGTGCTTTCCTTTGGGTTTATCTTCGTAGGAAAGCCCCTGACAAATTTGTTACACTCGCATGTGGTGCAAAGGAGTAATAATTTGGATCATTACATGGAATGCGGTGAATAATTCAGAGTATGATTACGTGGAAATTTAAATTCATGAAATAGTAGTAAGCTTCTGTTACAGTTTCTTAGTGCTAGACATTATATACAACCATTTGTTATGAATTGAAGAGCAGATAAATCAGAACAGTTATGAATCTAGATACTTAAGAGGGGATTAAAAAAGAAGATAATGTCCATGTGCAATTTTAATTTTTCAGAAATTATTATGAATTGAAGGGCAGATAAATCAGAACAGTTATGAATTTAAGTAAATAAGAGGGGATTAAAATATATATATATATATATATATATATATATAATGTCCGGGGATAATTTTAATTTTTCAGAAATTATTGGAGATGAGGAATGTAGTAATCAATCATACATTGTGATAAATATTGACAACCTAAATTTATTATTTGAACTTTTCGTCTTTCAATTGCAGAACAATAGACTTTTATGTTTATACTTAGAAATTGATATGTTTTGCTCTTAATTTTCTCCAGTCATGGGACACAACCTCTATCTCTTTGACAGCAGGATGCGATCTTTTCATGAGATATGTAACTCGAACTTCTGCTTTGGAATATGAGGACTTCAACTCAGCCAAGTCTCGTTTGATTGAAAGGGCTGAAAAATTTGGGGAAATATCGTATAAGGTAGGTTAGCTAATCACAGCCTTCTCAGTTCAACGTGCTCATTAAAATTTGAATTCGAGATTCAAGCACTTTTTCATTTACTACAGGCACGCAGAATCATTGCAATGCTTAGTCAAGACTTTATATTTGATGGTTGTACAATATTGGTTCATGGTTTCTCGAGAGTTGTTTTGGAAGTTCTGAAGACTGCAGCAAATAATAAGAAGATCTTCCGAGTTTTCTGCACAGGTTCATTTTTAAAACCCATCTTAATGTTTCTTATGTCATTAGTTGGAGTGTAGGAAAGACTATCCTATCTTCTTTTGGCTCTGCCTTATTATTTGTCAATGTATTGTTTACTGAAAGAATCCTACCCTGTCATTAGCATAATTTGATTTTTCAACAGTATCCTATTCGAATTAGTGCACATTATCTATTAGTAGAGCTCTAGATATTTTATATCTGTCAACCTCTTGCCTAAGAAATTCATTTTTATGTTGTTAACTGCAGAGGGAAGGCCAGACAGGACAGGACTACGGCTGTCTAATGAGTTGGCCAAGCTTGATGTTCCTGTGAAGCTCCTGATTGACTCTGCCGTGGCATACTCTATGGATGAGGTTGACATGGTATTTGTTGGGGCTGATGGAGTGGTGGAAAGTGGGGGAATTATCAACATGATGGGTACATACCAAATAGCACTGGTGGCACAGAGCATGAACAAACCAGTCTATGTTGCTGCTGAAAGCTACAAAGTATGCAATTTTTCTTGGTCATTCTCATATAGGACACAAATCGTGTTATTGGTTTTAGCATATATTTATGATCGAATGTAGTGGTTTAACGGACAAAGTAAAGGTACAATTGAATTGTTTAACTACAACGTCTATCTCAAGTATTGTAATATTTTTTGCAGTTTGCTCGGTTGTATCCATTGGACCAGAAAGATATGGCCCCAGCATTACGCCCTATTGATTTTGGCGTACCCATTCCATCCAAGGTTGAGGTTGAAAGGTCTGCCCGGGATTACACTCCTCCTCAATATCTCACCTTACTCTTCACTGATTTGGGTGTTCTCACTCCATCAGTTGTAAGTGATGAGCTAATCCAGCTATATTTGTAATCGTTCAAGTGGATAAAAAAAATTTGCATCAATTTTCCCCAAATAGGAATTAATCTTTTTTTCTTTTGCTTACCTTATTTAGAGTGGATACTTATGTAAAATATTAAATTTTGTCTGGGTCAAGTGGTGGTGAATCTGTAGCATGAAGTTGGAAATGCCTTGTCATTCATGCTAGCAACTGATCTAATTACCCTTTTCTTTAATTTTTATTGTGTTTTTACTCTTGACCTGGAATAGTTTTTATAGGTCAATCTATTTTTATGGGTTGATAGGATTCTAACTCATTGTTTACGGTTCGTAACCTTTATAGTGAGCTGGTTCCTTGAGTTGTCCGTTGTCTTTGTTCAGTGATCATGGGGATATTTGTATTCATATTGTGATTTGGCGATTATTATTTTAATCTATAGAAAAAGATTATGGGAAGTTTTTTATAAAATTGGATTATATTTAACCAGTGTTATCTCTCAACTTAACTTTATATCCTATATTTAAAGTGAAATGTATTTTAAACTAAAATTTTACACGTAAATTTAATTTTTTTAATTAAAATTCAATAAATTGTTAAAGAAAAAAAATATTTTTTGCTCAAAAAATTTAATTATAAAATTTTAAGCTCTGATAGCTAATTTACTTTTTACTTATATTTTTTCATCTAAATTTTATATTATTGATTATTGTGGTTGAATGTCCCCTTGAGATTTAGACGTGGATCTGCTACTGTAGGTCATAGATTTTTATTTTTGTCATGGTTGATTCGAAGACTATTTGCTACGAAGGATTGATAGGAGTGGTTAATATTTTTTTGCTAAACTTGGTTCGGTAGTTCTTTCGGCGGAAGTAACAGGGAGGCTTGAATCTTATATAACGTATGTAAATATGTGGTGGAATAAAATTATTTTAATTATTTATTTTTATAAAAAAAAATAAAAGATATTTAAAGTGGGATTGAAATTAACAGTTGACATATGTAAGATTTTTTTTCTCTTTGTTCTTCATTTGACAAGGAAATCAGGGTCATAATTGGATGGAGATTTGGAAATCAGAATATAATCTTCAATTAATTCTCCACTACTGTTTTTTTTTTCTTTCTTTCTTTCATAATTTGCGAATTTAATATCCCTAATTTTTATAAATATATTAAAATCATGAAAGTCTCAATTATAAACACCATCCTTAATCTCATAATAGATTAAGCCCTTCAAATGTTGAGTTTTTAAGCATAAACCAACAAGCTAAAAAAAAACGCAGGATTTTTTTTTTTTTTTGGCAAATGTGAAAAGTTTTGAGTTTATATGAATGATTATTTCATTTCTATTCCTTTCATTTATATCTATATAAACATGTCTATTTGATATTACTCTATTTTTAATTCTTTTCATAATTTTTATTGTTATTTTTCAGAATTTTGCTTTTTATCAAATGTAAGTTGGCCTGTAAAACTTTATTCTTGATTCGTGATTTTAGCGTGGAATATAAATATAATGAGAATTTTAATATAATAGAACTGACGAACTGAAATAATATCATTATATTTAATTTGATCAATACAATTAAAATTAGAGTGTAATTGGAATAAAAAAATTAATGTGACGGTCTAAATGTGGGTGGGAAGGCATGTATAATAATAGTATTACAAAGTATTGAATTGGTGGTGGATGAAAAGAGTTCTGGTTTTTGTTCTTCTTAAATAAGTTTCATGTTTCTTTAAATAATAAAAAAATATCATTACAAAAAAATTAGGTTAATCTTTTCGAGAAGAGATAATTACGCGATATTATAAGTTAATAAAATTTAAGATACGTATATTTATTTATTTTTAAATAAATATCCAATAAAAGGTATATAAAAAAAAAACAATTCGATAGGTATAAAATTTATTACAAGAATAATAAATAATACTTATTATTTTCATTATAAGTGAAAATGGGAAAGCAACTTTCGTTACTTACTTCTAATATTCATCTACAGATCAACTTTATTCGCATTCGATCAGGGAATCCATTTTAAGTATACTCTCTTTGCCTATATGAGTTTATATGATATTTGTGTTGTCCTCCAAGTTTCATCTAGAGATGATGACAAGGATCGGAGAAAAAGGAAAAGAATAAAAAAATAAATAAAAAATCTAGTGATGACCATTATAATTTTTTTTTTCAATCAATTTTACTTATAACATACATCAATGTGATCATAATTGTATAAAAATTGAATCATTTCTTTAATGTGTTAGGTAATACATAAAATGAGATTTGAAGTAAATAAAAATACATATTTTCAAATAAGTTGTACTTCTTTTAAGAATCAATAATATTAATAATTATGATTTAACAAGTTGATACTTAATTTTTCTTTTTCTTTTTTCAAATCACTTGGAACATTATTTTTTTCAAATCATGTTAATTATGACACTAATATAAAACGTTAATTTTGATACTTACTCATTTGTTTTCTTCTTCTTCTTTTCAAATTTAACCAAGAGATGAGTCATAAATAATAATATCAAGGCAAGATTGAATATTATTCTGAAATAAGCTATGACAGCTATCCATTGGAGTTATCTGTCCTGAAAGAAAGGACAAATATTTGGAAATTATTAATAATTATTAAAGCAAAATGAGCTGGATCCATCCACATATATCCAAATAAAGAGTTTGGTACTCTACATGAATATCTATATTTATAATTTATAATTTTTTAATCCAAATTTTTGAAAAGATTTAATTTAATATCTATATATATTAAATGATTCTAAAATATGTATAGTACGTTAATATAATTTAGATAATTCAACTAATGCATCTCATGTTAAATGCCACTTCCTTTTAGATACACCATTTGAATTTCTCAATTAAACTCATGTAATATTTAAAATTATTTATCTTAAAACTATTTAATAAACACAAGTATTAAATTGAAACTATTTAAAGATGTGAGTAAAAAATATAATTATTTTTAAACACATATACCTTAAACCAATCAAATCTACATGTATCAAAATTGTCACGTTTTGAATGTTCTTTCTACTATTGCACAATTAATTAATAAAAAAATAAATGAAGCTATCAAATTCGTTGTTTGGGTTGAGTTTTGAATTATATCGTTCTTTTTAAAACGTTTTGTGATTTTATTTAAATTATACAAGCAGTTCTCAATCCCGTTATATATAAGATAAAACAACCTAGAATCTAATTATGTCTTGAAAGTTTATAGTACTATAAAAATCGAAATACTACACCTCTAATAAAATTAGGTAATTAGGGATCAAAGAATAAAAAAATAAAAACAAAAATGTAAGCAAAGAATAAGATAAAGTTGTGTAGAGAAAATTATTAAAAAGAATTTATTTTTATTATATTCAATTATTGAGGTCATTGACTCTATTTATAGATGAACACTTCTATTACTAAAACATAAAATGTTCATAAAAATGATATTGAGGGAAATGTGGACAGAAAGAGACTCATTCTTTAACTGGCATAAAAAAAGATATATTTTTAATAAAAAATAATAATATTTATCTAAAAAATAAAGTGTTATCTCATCTCACATACATACATTCGAACTTGGACTCAATCAACTGGTCGAATGAACGGCAACGATGCTTGTGATAAATTAACAGTTACCTGTCTTCTCACTCTTCCACAAAATGGGCACCTCTTTTGGGCCTAGACCAAAGTCTTAATATAATGCTTTATAAAAACTTTAAAAAAATGTAAAAAAACAACACAAGACAAGTTGAGGTGGTAAACTCATATTAGAACCTCTCTTTGCAAAAGATGTTTTAGAATATATTAGAGTAACTTGTAGTTTTGAACTTTATCTCTAATAACATCGCATACACACCATTTCTAAGGTGTAGTTCAAAAAGCACGTGTTTTACTGTTATACACATCTATACCAATATATTACATGCTCTAGTAAATTTTATCTAAAATTTCATAAGAAGCGGTCACACTTCTATATTCATATAAGTAAATCTATCAATATTACTTATGTAGCTAGGTACTTTACTCTATATAGAGTATAGAACTCATTCAGAATTAATATTTAACTCATCCTTTTTTTCGCTTTAGGATTTCATGCATCTAAAAATATGTAATGGAACTTAAAATAGCACAATTCATCTCGTACCATTTCATGACTTGTTATTACCATTGAACGTATTTTTTGGGATCTCCAATCTATAAGTTAGATTACCATCATGAGTGACTCATCACTCGAAAGACTTTAATCTTATTCCTTTCGAGGTTTTGAAAACCTCCTTCCTAGCTAGTCCATTCGTTAAATAATCAGCCAAGTTATCATCAGTACGTACATAATCCATTCTTACAACTCCTATAGAGTGAAATTATCTAACATTATTATGCTTACAATGTATCTATCATCTCTTGTCATTATAATAATGATTCTAAATCTTTACAATAGTTGCGGTACTATCACAATGGATTAAGATATTTGAAATCGATATTTCGGATAAACGGATCTCAACTAACAAATTTCTTAACCAACCTGCTTCCTTACTAGCAATAGCTAGTGCTATCATCTCAAACTCCATCGTACAAAATAGTTTGTTTCTTAAACTTTCAAGAAATAACTTTACCAACTATGTTAAATATATAGTCATTAGTTACTTTGGAGTCTTCTAAAAAGGTGTTTCAATCAACATCGTTGTATCCTTCTAGGACAGCAAGAAACCTCTAATAATGTAATCCAAGGTTTATAATCCTTTTATGTACCTTATGACTCTTTCAATAGCATTACAATGTTCTATAACAAGTCTATTAGTAAATTTAGGCACTAATCCTACAACATAAGATGTATCAGACCTAGTACAATCGGTAGCATTTTGTCTAGCAATATCTTATATGTTCTTAAACAACTTTACACTAGAATCATAAGCAATACATGTACTAAATTAATTATATTTTTTAAGATCTTCTCAATGTAATGATATTGATCTAAAGAAATTCACTTTTTAGACCTAGTAATTTTTATTCCAAAGATTACACTCGCTTCTTCGATATCTTTCTTATCAAAATTAGCACACAATAATTTTTTTCACATTATTCACAACATGAATATTTGAACCAAAAATAAACAATTCATCTACATACAAACATATAATAGTGAGATAACAAGATTATTAAATTTTTCATATCATTACTTGTGTGTTTATTTTAATCCATATAAAAATTTATCTAATTTACAAACTATGTTTTCTTGACCAAGAACAACAAAACTTTTAGGTTAGTCCATGTAAATCTCTTCTTTTAAATCGCCATTTAAAAAAGCAGTATTCACATCCATTTGGGTACAACAAGCTTATGAATAGCAACATGTATAGAAGTTATTCAAGTGATAGGTAAAAAAATATCAAATAAATCTACATTTTCTCTTTGTCTATACCCTTTGGCTACAAGATGAACCTTATATTTTTTGACACTATCACCAGGTTTCAATTTCTTCTTAAATAGCCATCTACAACCTATTGTCTTACAACTTAGAGGTAAGTTAACTAAATACCAAGTTTTATTTTATTCAAGAGAGTCCATTTCATCATTGATGGTTTCTTTTAAAATGTTAGTATCTATAGAAGATAAGTTTTTTTTGAAAAAATTAGGGATATTCCTCTAAGTTATAAGCATAAATTCGGACCTATAATCTTTGGTGGTTTAAACTCATTTACTTCTCCTAAGTTCAAAATCAAATTCCTTATTCAATTCATTAGTTCTAATTATAGGCAGATAATTAGTGGCCAAGCTCATACTATTCTTCAATTTAAAAAGAAATCTATGTTAAAAAAATTCAGCATAATATGATTATATAAAAACATAATCATTTAAGTCAAAGAATCTACAAATTTTACTATTTACAACATATCCAATAAACACACTTCATAAGCTCTACTAGTAAGTTTATTTCTTTTAGGATCAGGGATACGAACATAGGTTAAACAACCTAAAGTTTTAGGTTAGGTTTCATATTTTTCAAAATTTCATACGAAGAAGTTTTATTTGTAGATTTATAACCTTTATTAAGCACATAACAAATAGTTAATAAAATTTCTCACCACCAATGAGAAGCATTACTAGAGTTTAGTAAAATAACAATAACTAATTCAATAAAAGTTATGTTTTTTTTTCTTTTAGCATGCATTTCCATTCATTTAAGTAGAATAAATTGTAATTTTTTCATGTATGATTTCATAAGTTTTATAAAAATAATTGGAATCATATTAAGTGTCTCTATCACTTCAAAATCTTTTTATTTTTCTATTAAGTTGATTTTCAATTTCAATCAAAAATATTTTAAATATGTCAAATGCTTCACTTTTATTTCTCATTAAGTACACAAAAGTATAATTAGAATAGTCATCAATAAAAGTAATGAACTAGTGTTTTTTCATTTCTAGTTAAAACATCATCTAGTTCACAAATATTAGAATGAAGTAATTCAACTAGTTTAGATTCTCTAATTATTGATGTATGTGATGTTTTGGTAACTTAAACTTGACTACAAATTCACATTTTTATAAATCATTCAAGGACAAATTAGTTACAAGTCCTAAGCTACTAGTATTCTTAATTGTGCATTTATTAATGTGACAAAGTTTAGCATGTCAAGTATTAAAAGGACACAACATGTAAGTACAATAAGAAGTTTTATTCATTTCAACATACCATTAGTGGGATATCCTTTCTCAATAAAAATATTATTTTTAGTAATTGTTTACAAACCAGCCCCAATTATTTAAGTAACCTAACCTTGTTGAGAAGATAAATTAAGTTCTTCCTCATCTCTCAAGTATGAAGAACATCCTTCAAGATGATTGAGAAATGGTAGGTTTATTTCCCAAGGTAAACTTTATTTCCACCTCACAAATACCAACAACTATAGTGAAGTGGGAATCACCCAACAATATTTTCTTGTCCTCAACTTAAGAATAAGACTTGAACAAATCATGGTCATAACACACATGGTAAGTAGATCCAGTATCTACCTACCACCCCTCGAATCCACCAACAAAGTTAATTTTAGTTATTATAACAATAAGTTGATCTTTGGTTAGGTTTGCCTGCAGAATAAGACGAGCCTTATGCTAGCAATTTCTGGCCAAGTGGCCAGATATGTTACAACTATAACACATGAATATGTCATTTCTTAGGGAGTTGAGGTCTATTTTGTGGAAGATATTTGTTGCGATTTTGGTTGTAGTTCTGGTTGGTATTACGATTATGATTCTTTATGTTCCTCCATTTGGGTTTCAGAATCACAAAAGAGGATTTCTTTGTAGCAATGTTGTTGGAAACAAAAAGTATTTCATTTATTTGGTCTTGTTTTCTGGCTTCTTCCTCAATACCAAGACGAGTAGTAAGACTTTCTTGATAAAACTCTTTAATTTTGTGCCTAAAAATATTTTTCAAATCTTTCCATGATGGGGTAATTTATCGGTTATACTAGCAACTTGAAATTGTTCATCCAAAGACATACTTTTAGAAATTATTTTATGTGTTATCTTTTGCAATTCATGTAACTCAGTTTTCACGTATTTATAGTCAATTATTTAATACTTTATGTATCTATTGATAATATACTTGTTTATTTAAATTTTTTCAATTTCATATTTTTTTTAAATTACATAACAGATTTTCTTAACAGACTTATCCAAATTATAATAATTATATAAATCATCAATCAAACCATTTAAAAAAAATTACACATAAAGTCATCTTCTACTTATAATACTTAGTTTGAGTTTCAATAGGTTTAACAAACATTTCACTTTTAGCATTATTTAGAATACAAGCAACCTTCTTCATGATAATAAAAAATAACATTTTCTATTGCGATCTTTTAAAATACAACCCTTTAAAATGAAAGGGTTTGTTAGGATCAGTAGTAGCAATTTCAACAAACATGGTAGATTAATTCATTTTAAAATTATTAATGCATAAGTAAGGATGTGTATTTTAACCATAGATAATTGAAACTATAATTGTTCGTAAAAATTTGATGATTTTTTTCAAAAATAACGGTAACCGATAAGGCATGGGGTGAGGATGATTATTGTAATATCGAAACTATGGTTAATCGAAACCGAATATATATTAATATTATTATTTTATATACAAATAATTACATAAAATAACACAATTTTAATAATAAAACACACAATATTTTATATAATTAGATTGAATTTTATTTATTCTTACTTTACATTTTTTATTTTACGTAAAAATATGTGCTAAATAGTTAAAAAATGGAAATTAATGTCAATATTTTAAATAATATAATCAAGTAAGAATAAATTAACATTTAATTTTTTAAGTAAATATATTTTTAAATAAATATTAAAAAACAACAAACGTTATTAAATTGTAGAGAAATTACTACTAGCTTATAACCTATAGTTATTAATGAAGGTACTCCAAATTTGTATGGAGTGGTTATAGTTATTAGCATAATCGTTTCAACTTGTCCTCACTCAATTTCATATGCACAAGTAATAAAACAAGAAATGAAATTAGTAAAGTTATTGTTTGGATTAAGTCGTAGATTATGGTGTTCTTTTTAAGACATTTCATGATTTTTTTCAAATTTTGCAAGTAATTTTTAACTCTGTCGTCACCTAAATAAAACATTCCAAAATCTAACTCTATCTTGGAGGTTTACTACACTATAGAAGATCAAAATACTATAGCTAAAATAAAATTAGCTTACTCAAGACCAAAGAATAAAAAAATAGAAATAAAGAATTGTATTTCTTTATACGTACAAAATTATCAGAAATAACTATATTGAAAAAAATTATTAAAGAGAGCTTGTTTTTGTTGTATCTATTGACTGATGCAACTAACTTTAGGTAAAAATTGAAGTTGTTGAAGAGAAAAATATGTGAAAAAACATTCATAAAAATGATATTGAAGAAAATCTTGATTAAAAAGAGAGTCGTTTTAATAAGTCGAGTATTCTTTTATTAGTTCAAAAAAGATTTATTTTTTAAATAAAAAATAAAATAACATTTACCTAAAAAGCAAAGTATCATTTCATCCCATACATACGCACAACACAACTTGCATGAAGTTTATGTGTATTAAACCAACAGTTATCCATTTTCTCGCTTCTCAACAAAAAATTGTGACCTTTTAGAGCTCAAACACAAGTTTCAATGCAATGTCTTATAAATAACTTTAAAAAGATATAAAAATAATAGTGTAAGATAAGTTAAAGGGATAAACTCATATGGATTATTTTTTTTAATTAACACTTATTTTCAACAGTTTTAAATAAAAAGGCAAGTAAGTCGGTCTAAAGAAAACAACAAAGCCTGGTAGCAACATTTTCTACTTACAACTTGGAACCAAGTAAGCAATTAAAAAACAGCAAGAGAGTTACAGAATGTAAATCACAAAAGTAAGAAAAAGTTAAAAAAAAAACGTCAACATCCTATATCAACACCGTCTATCTAAAGTAATATTTATATTTAAGTTGATTATAAAATCATATGATCAAACTAAAAAAAAAAAAAAAAGCTTTTAAATATCTGTCCCTCCTCGACTTCAAAACTTCACTAACTCTCATCTACAATTCTTCCCTTTCTTCTTCTTTCAACTCCTATATAACAACAATATGAAAATGCTTTTAAAGTTGAGGAGTCCCTTTAAATATGAAAATGACAAAGATGATACGAAGAACAAATTTTGTAAAACTAGCAGCTATGGTAACGATGAACAGAGCATGAATAACAAAAACTCATTAGTAGTTGGGTTGAGAATATTAGTACAGATCTCAAGTGAGGAATCAAATATTGTAGTTAAATCTGCAGCTTTGAGATTTAGGCAACAACCCAAAAGGACCGATATCAAATCTCTTGAGTACTCTTGCTATCTCAAGAATTGCAATCTTTGCAACAAGGGATTGAGTCTTGACAAAGAGGTTTATATGTACAGGTCATGACAAATCTTTTTTTCTTTTTTTCTTTTTTCTTTTAATTGAATTTATGTTTGCTTTTGTGTTTTGAGATCTATAAAATGTTTCTGATAAGAACATAATATGTTCTGAAATATGTATATATATTCTGATATAAGAAAATGTTAATGCAGAGGAGATGAAGGATTTTGCAGCATAGAGTGCAGAGAGAGGCAGATTGTATTGGATGAAATGAGAGAATTAGAAGCTTATAACAATTCAAGAAAGAAGAAAATAATGTTAGCATCTCAAAGGAATTATAGTCAATATTGCAACTCTGATAGACAATATGAGACTCGAATTCCATTGCAGGAGCTTGGTCAAAGAAAGCCTCTCATAGCATTAGCTAGAGGTGTCAACTATAATAGATATCTCGTTTATTATAAATAGTTTAAAATATAATTATTTACAATAATATAAGTTTTATTAAATATAATTTTAAATTATTACAACCTATAAACTTACAAACTTACAGAGAATATTAAATAAAATAATTTATTTAATATTTTTCTGATTTTTCACAATTGTTTTTTAATGATCAATGTTGAATCATCTAAGATAAATATATTTTTATTATTCCTACTTTGATTTTAGTATCAATTTTTTTTTTTTGTTTTGTTAAAAAAGGAGAGAAAAGATAAGTAATATAAGTAGTATTATTTTTTTTTTCTTTATTTCTTATTGCCCGTCACTTTCTTTTAAGCCTATTCAGCTAATGGATACGAAATGGACATAATTAATAATAGTTGAAGCAGCATTGACAATAAAATATTTGGTGGGGTCTCTCTCTCTCTCTCTCTCTCTCTCTCTGATATTTTTCCACTACTTTAACTTAATGTCGTAGGAGTTTTGTGCTTATATACTTATTCTTCCAAATTTACTTATATTTTAATATTATATAAAGCTAAATTATTATACATCTACAGTAATGTTGGCCAATTAAAGAGTGAGATTGTAGTAGACTTATGGTGGGGACTCTAACATTTGTCCATGGGCTTTGTGATAATTTTTACTTATTTTTAACTTTTATTGATTTGTCATTTTGACTTTTTGGAATATAGTTATCGATTATTTTTGTATTTTAATAATACGTAGTTAATTTAAATATATAAAAAATTTAGATTTTAATTTCAATTAAAATATATAAATAATATAATTACTTAAAAAAATAAGAATATGATTACCAATTTAATTGTGAAACCGTTTTTCATATACTTTAGATAAAATCTAAGGTTAAAGTATATAATTGATAAGTAAATTTTAACTAAATTTATAAATAGGTTTTTAAAATTTTAAAATATAGGATTTTATTTTAAATTTTATATATGTTTTTTTTTAATTCTATAATTAATGTTTTACAATTACTGTTATACCATATAGTAGTTTACACTTTAAAAAAATTAAAAGTCTTATTTTTTTATTATCATGATTGGGTGGGGATTAGAAGCAAATCTTGGGTTATACTATTATGCGATTATTCAATAAGCTAAATCAGCTGATATACAAACTTAAGATTTACTACTTTAAAAATTGGTAATTGAAGTGTCTTTTAAAAAGCATTTTTAAAATTGTCTTTTTCTAGAATAGTTATGAACTTTATAATAATTTCTTTAATTTGTAACAATTTATTAATCATTAAAGTTAAAACGTAATGAAATTTGAGTTTCTAATTTAGATAAATCACTTGCTTAGGCCATACAAATAATTAATCACATATTTTGTATATGCTAAATTTAGTTGTGTTAAAATATAAGTTTTATTAATTATATTATAATCACTATAATGTAAGTAATAATCTCTATAATAAATAGTCAAACAATTTGACGAGAAGTATTTTAATAAATATTTATATTTAAAACAATACCTAATTTATTTGATATTAAAATGAATTAATTATAAAAATTTATTTAAATTAAATTTTTATATTTTATTTTATTTTAAAATAAAATATATATTTTTAATTTATAAAAAAAATAAAAAAAATAATTTTAAAATTAAAATTTTAAATATATAAATTAATTGATCAATTTATACTTATGTATATTTAAAATATCATTATAATTGCATAAATTTTATTATATAGTATATAATTTACAATAAAATGGACGATGGTATAAAAATTATATTTATACTCGTAAAATATTTTTACATTAAAATATAGACACTTTATGAGCTGGCACTCTACCTTGCAGATATTTTGGTAGGATCTAATTTATCTGAAGCATTTTAAAAGATATTATTTATTATTTAAAAATATATTATTTATTAATTAAATTATTATTTATTATTCCCTTTTAGTTTGTTTTTTTTTTAAATTATATTAATTTTTATTTTTATTGTTAAAATATTATATTATTATATATTAAATTTTATTGTTTAAAATATACGATCATATTCATACTCTTATGGATCCGTAATTTTGTACAGATGGAACTCTATAATAGGAAACAAAGAAAGAGACTATTCAAATTTTTTTATGCAATTTTTTATAAGTTGAGAATATATACCGGAAATTTGGGGTTCCTTATAATGTATTTAGATTGTGACATTTTTGTTGGTATTATTAAGTTGATTAAAAAGCACCTTCCTTTTTGTTATTGCTTGTATACTTCGATTTTATGCATAAGTAGCTACAGATTTAACATTTTTATCATCAAATAAGTAATATAAAATATGATTACTTTTTTTTTAGTTATTTTTTATTTTTTATTAAAATAATTATTATATATATTTTATTTAAATATAAATATATTTAAGTTATTAAATTTTTAGTTAGTTATTTATTGATAAAACTTAAAAATTACAATCAATATGAATATAATTTTATTTTATATAAATTTATAAATATTATACTTAAAATTTTATAAGAAAACTAACTTACATTTATCGTGCATAAGAGACTCGATAAGTTATTATTCGGTATATTTTTTGAAATATTTATATTCTCAATTATTTTATTATCATTTTTTATTTTTATTTTCAATTTAAACTTATCAAATATCTATATTATACTAACTGATATGCAGTTATAAAATTGGAACAATTTTTTTAAATTGAATATTTTTTAACATATTTCAAGCACATGCTATTTTTTTAAGGATAAAAGTGTCTATATACTATTCCGACTAGGGGTATCCATGGTCTGGTTCGATTTTTCCTAAAAAAAAATTAACTGAATTAGATTGTTCATATTACTCGGACTGGACCGGACCATTTGATTTATAAAACCGTTCGGTCTGGTTTGATTCGATTTTTTTATAATTTAATAAAAAATAATATAAATTTTTTAATATATTATTAAACCGGTCTGATCCGATTCGAATGGTTTAAAATTAATACAAATCGGATCGAACCGTTTGATTAGAAAAACCATTCGATTTGGTCCGATCTGGTCCGGTTTTACGGTTTGGTCCGATCCAGACCGGTTTATGAACACCCCTAATTCCGATGGTAAAGGAAAAAATTATTCGGTCATAAGTTTACTCCCATGTATCGGTTGTGGTCCATTGTCTACGGTAATATATTTATGATTTGTATTATTAACATACGATATAAATACTAAAAATTAATAATTATTTATTTTAATTAAAAAAATATGTTATATATATATATATTATTTTAATAAAAATATATTTAAATTATTATTTTTTTAAGATATTTAATATTAAAAATTTAAAATATAAACAATTATATTTTATAGTATAATTTATCTATAATTTTATAAATATTAAATATAAAAATACTACTCGTTACCTCCGTCCTTTCCAAACAATCTTTATTTTTCCCTTTTTTAAAATCTAACCCCTTTTTCTTGCCTTTTTTCTAAATTCTATGTCGTTCGTGGAGAAGGGTTAACAAGAAAGATTTATCTTAGGGTGAGGAATGGATCTAATTGCGAGTGAAGATGGTGTTGTTTTCTTGAATGCGTTTTTATTTTTTCTTTAAGTTAATACCCACAGTTTATTTGACTTGCTGACAGATGCGAATATCTTTTTTTTTTCCACTCGTGTTGTAATAATAAATAGATACTTCAACCTTAAAAAATATGTCATGTGTTTGACATATATGAAAAAAATCTAATTAATTTTTAAATAAAATATATCAGTTAATATAATAAGAATATTTTATGTATCATAATTAAAAATAAAAATAAAATAAAATATTAATATTATGAAAATATCAATCCTCATTTTCAACACTGTAAATTAGATATATTAATTAGTTTAATCATTTAACTAAATTAACTATGAGTTAGCATCATGGTTTAATTAAGCTTAAAAAAATATCTACATCAATAGTTTCACATTAAACAATGTCTTAATAACAGTTTTGTTTTATCTTTATAATAATTATTTCTAGTACATAAGAGATCCAAAATATATAACTACCAAGATCTTTAACATTTATGTTATGTTATGTTATGTTATAATTTAAGTATCGGAAGGTCTTAAAACACGTGTTCAGTATATCATCAATTATCAATTTATAGAAGGAAGGAAGGAAGGAATGAGAGCGTTTTATATTATTATAAAGCTTCACGTAAAATATCTAATGTTCTTCGCACAAAAAGTTAAAATAACACATTTTTATTAATTCAGATAATATAAAATAATCATAGTAATTACATTGTCAAATAATTATTATTATTATAGTAATAAAAGTATATAAAATATTTATATTATTAATTATATCTTAATTCAACTACTATTATTATTAATAAAATATTCACTGAAAATATCCACTGAAAATACCCGATACTCATTGAAATGCTTATTGATGACGTTGTGTGGAAGTTAAAACATGCTCATCAATGGAAGAGTCAGATGAGTAGTCCAGGGGCAGCCAAGTCAAAATTTTGTAGAAATATTTTTAAGCTAATTCTATTTACGTTAATCAAAATCTCTAATTAAATAACTCTCAGTACGTACACATCAATAATTTTAAATACTAAGATATGCACTTATAAATTTTAGCAGACAATTCAAATTAGGCATTTTTATATTATGTATATAAACATAACATTCTTTAACCGACTAAAATTCAAACCCATCTAGATTGTGAGATAAAATTCAGACCCATCTAGATTGTGAAATGAATTATTTAATTTGTTTATATGCGCAGCGTGGACGCGATCTTCAGTCGATGTGTGACTTTAATATTTCCCTTCACATTGACAAAGATTTATCCACTTGAGACCGACGGGAATGTTAAGCTTATGGAGCCCAAGTGTCGGAATACATCACTCATCAGTGTCGAAACAACTGCACCGACTGAATAAACTATTTTGATACCATATTAAATTTGTGCTTAACTCCATCTTAAAACCCAGGTTGTAAGATGTAAGAATATCCTTGTTTACAGATTACTACATCACTATGGACGTGATCCCCGATAGATGTGAGATTTTAACATATTCAATAACATATGTTACACTATATTTACTAACAAGTAATTAAAGTGACGAAAACTCAATTATTATTTAAAAGAAAAAAAAATTCTATTATATCTCAAGTGTTTAGATAGATCTTTGATCCCTTTGTCTTTTATGACTGACCGATACTTAATTTTATTTGTAGTACTCTGTAAATAAATTTAATGCTTTGAAACATTATATAAATTACTTTGGTAACATTTTATCATGCTTTTATTATTTTTATAATTTTAATATAATATATTTTATGATAAGAATTTTAATATTTATGAATTATTTTACGTATAATTTTTAATTTTATTACAATTTTTTTTTTTACAAAATAATACATGATCCAACAAAAAATAAGGCTGCCCCACAATGGAGACTTATTGAAATACACTGTTTTTGATGTAATTTGACATCAATCAATAACTTCATCATCTAAGTTAGCGGTGTATTGCATTTTTTATCAACCAATAATTATTTGGTTGGAATATGTTACTTGAAAAAATATAAGGTTTACCATTATATCAATAGAAGTGCGTATTTGTGTTTGTTTAGCTTTAATCTAAAAATTAAACTAATTCAATTTGATTATTTTTTAAAAATAAAAATTAAATTTAATCAATTAAATATATAATATTAATTCAAAATTTTAAATTAATTTGAATTGAATTGATAGATTTTTAAACTTTTTTTATCATTTTTCCTTTAAATTATGTTATATAAATTTGTGTTATTTTAAAATAAATTTATTCTACAAACATAAGTTTTATAGGATTTGAAACTTTTAAAATATCTAGAGTATGTAATAAACATATATTATCTGGAGTATTTATAACATCATCGTACTTATAATCATAAAGGTAAAAATTTAGTATTTAAATGATAAAGAATTTATGTTAAGGCTACTTAAACCTGCTAATCTTAACTACATTGGTAGTTAGACGCTTAGACTTATAAGGAGCGTTGTTTCTTTCTTTCTTGCGACTTAACAAAGACATTGTGTCTTAAAAAGTAAATAAAAAGCAAAAAACATTAAAGACAAAAAAATAATAAAATTGAAATATTTTCGTTTAGGTTGAAAATAATTTTTTCAAATCATTACTAAAAAACAACTAGTTGTTTTTCATTGATTTTAAAAATTATTATAAGGAACGAAAAAACATAAAAACATATTTTAAAATGTGTTTGGAAAAATTGTTCTAAAAAATTGTTTTAAGTGTGAAATTTATTTTATTTAAAATATTACATTTTTATTATAAATTTAATTATTTATCTATAATTTAAAAAATTAAAAATATTAAATAATATTTAAAAATAATAAATTATCAAAGTGATATAAATTAATATGGCATATGATATATATATATTTCTTTTCTTAGTAATTTTTTCTAGTTTAATTACTCTATTTTCTTTTAAAACTCATATGTTTTTATTATTATGCGTTTTAGTTTTTTTATTAATTTAAGAATTTTATGTACATAGTTATGTTGATGACATTTTATCTAAAATGTGATGTAGCCGTGTTCAATGTTTAAAAATATTTAAAAAGATGCCAAAATTTATAAATATGATCTTTAAAATCATATATATATATATATATATTGATAATTTATTATGGTTATATTATTTGATCAATTTTGTTTAAATTTTACACATTAAGTTTGACTGCACGTAATTCTTAATGTTATTACATACTAAATAATTAATAATATAATAAATTTTTTATATGATTTGATAATACGAAAAACTATTTATTTAAATTTAAAATAGGTTACATAATATAATTAAAGCCGTTTATATCACTTGTTAAACGGTTAAAATATAATATATCATGATATTAAATTAATATTTTAATATTTTAATAAAAAGTTATGAGTTTAAATTATATCATTATATATAGCTAAGTATGTAATGGTTAAAACATAATTGAAATAATAAAATTTATAACTAAATTTAATATATTTAAAGTGATATATATTTTAATAAAATTATTATTGTTATTATTATAACAAAAGAATAACAAATGTTTCTTTTGTTTTAAATTTTAATTATATTTTAATATCATTATTATTAAATAAAATTATAAATAATAAATTATTTTTATAATAATAATTTATATTATAATAACATTACCATCTATTAAAATAAAAACAAATATACAATATCATAACACCACACCCCGTAAACAAATGTACAAAAGCTGGGTTCTCCATGTTTTCAATAAGTGTGAAAACATGTATTAGATATTTTTAAATTAGTGCAAATTAAAAAAAAAAAAAAAAGGTTCAGCATTGCAAACTTGAAACTGCGAAGTTTTCAATTGGCTGGTGAATGAAAAGGTTACACTGTATTTTTTTTCTTTCATGTTACTAAATATTATGCTAAAAATTATAATTTTTATAAAATAAAATATATATTTTTATTTTAAATTATTTTTAAAATTTATTATATTAATCCAATTAATTAATAATATATTAATATTAGTTAATAAATAATAATATTATTATTATTATTAATTATAACACTAAATTAGTTCTGAAAAAACATTAATTCTGCCATTTTTTTTTTTACAAATTTAACCAATAGTTAAGTCATTAATAATATTGACTTATCTAATAATATGATAATAAAAATAATTGCTTCTGCGTCAAATTACAAGTTGAAATACTATACTGTTTGATAATAATAAAAAATCAAGGTAAGATTGATTATAATTCTGAAATAAGCTAATATTAGGCAAGATTGATTATTATTCTGAAATAAGCTATGCCAGCTAAAGAAAAGGACAAATATATGGAAATTATTAAATATTATGAAAGCAAAATAAGCTGGATCCATCGATATATAAACCTAACTATATATGAATCACAATTCTCACGTTCCAAATAAGTAAGTAGGTCTAAAGAAAACAACAAAGCCTGATAGCAACCTTTTATACTTAGAGCTTTACCAAATAAACAATAAAATAAAGTAAAAAAATTTAATTATATTTTTTTAAAATTTTAATTAAATTTATAAATAAATATTTACATTTTAATTAAATTTATATATAAGTTATCAAATTTTAAAAAATACTATTTATTCATTAATTTTTTAAAACTTCAATAAATATCTAAATTTTTCAATAATATGATTTAGTTATTTAACTTTTAAAATTTTGCATGTAAAACCTATACATTAAATTTAAAAGATTTTATGTCTAAATTATATGATTTAAAAGTTTAAAAACTTATGTATTAAGTTTTAAAAATTTTAGAATCAAATCTTAAGTTTTAAAAATTTGAAAACATTAATTAAAGTTTGATAATTGATGCTATAATTTAGCAGAAAAAAAAACACTAATATAGATATTCGATATTTCAAATTTTATAATTATTTGATTTGTACACTTTAATCATTTAACTTTGTATTTAAGTTATGTTATATTGTAATTTAAAATTATGATTAATAAAATAAAAATTTTAAAAAATTAATTTTTTTTTAAATAAATATTATTATTAATAATAATAATGAAGAAAGAAATCAACACTTTCCATGAATCCCTGTCTCTCTCGTTCTCTCTTTCCTTTCATTCTTTCTCTCTCTTATTTATTCTTTCTCTCTCTATTCTTCTCTCTTTACCTCTCTTCTATTTACTCTTTATTTCTCTAAATTTTATTTTTTATTAATAAAATAATAATAAGAGAAAAATGAGAGAGTTATAAATTATTTCTCTCCCATTTATCTCTCTTTCATTTACTATTCTCTCTCCTATCCCTTCTCTCTCTTTTCCTCTACTAATTCTCTATGTTACTTATTCTTTTTCTCTCTTATTTTTTTATTAATAAATTAATCTTACTCTTTTTTTTCTTATTTTTTATTAATAAATTAACTATCAAATCTCTTTTCCTCTACTAATTCTCTATGTTACTTATTCTTTTTTTCCCTTATTTTTTTATTAATAAATTAATCTTACTCTTTTTTTTCTTATTTTTTATTAATAAATTAATCTTACTCTTTTTTTTCTTATTTTTTATTAATAAATTAATCTTACTCTTTTTTTTCTTATTTTTTATTAATAAATTAATCTTACTCTTTTTTTCTTATTTTTTATTAATAAATTAATCTTACTCTTTTTTTTCTTATTTTTTATTAATAAATTAACTATGAGAAAGAGTAAGAAAGAGAAATAATAGAAAGAAAGAATAATAAGTGAGGGAGAAGACAAAGAAAGAGAGAGTAGAATCGGAGGATATTGTTAGTTTTTTTATTTTTTCATTAATAAAGTATACGATTCTTATTTTATAAAATGATAATTTTTATTTTTTTAACTTAATTTTATTATATTTTAAATTACATAATTAATAAAACTTATTTAAAATATTACAAGATTAAATTATATAAATCACGTATTTTCAAGAAAAATTACCAGACACATTGAACTAAGCAAAAGTAGCATATGGTTTAATGATATCTAATGTATTTGAATATATATAATATTTTTAAGTCTATTTGTTCGTAAAAAAAAGTGTTCGATAAAAAAAATTAATTTTTATTTAATTTTTTATTAAATATAATAAAATAAAACATGTGATATAAACATATTTTTATTTTTTAATAGATATATATCTAATGAAGTAATTTTTAATTAAAAAAATAATCAAGTTTTTTTATAAATATATGGATCACATTTAAATTAACTTTTCATTATCTATGTATGACTTTGAAAATTTTATTTAAAATTTGTTTAATTTTAAAATAAATTTTTTTCTTAAAAAGTTTGACAAGAATATGAGAAATTATTTTAATTAAATATTAATTTTTTACTTACCAAACTATCTTGAAATATAAACATAGTTACCATATCGTGTTATTTTATTATATTTAATAAAAAGTAATAAGATTAAAAGTTAAATTTATTTTTATATAATATATTTGTAAAAAATAAAGAAGCACAATTTTACAAATAAAAAATAAAATAAAAAACAATTTTTTAAAAAAATAAGAGGGCTTTTAAATATTGGTCACTCATCGACTTCAAAACTTCACAGCTCTCATCTCTCAATTATTCTCTTTCTTCTTCTTTCAACTCCTATATAACAACAATATGAAAATGCTTTTAAAGTTGAGGAGTCCCTTTAAAAATGAAAATCACAAAGATGATACGAAGAGCAAATTTTGTAAGCCTAGCAGCTATGGCAACCATGAACAGAGCATGAATACCAAAAACTCAGTAGTAGTTGGGTTGAGAATACTAGTACAGATCTCAAGTGAGGAATCAAATATTGTAGTTAAATCTGCAGCTTTGAGATTTAGGCAACAACCCAAAAGGACCGATATCAAATCTCTTGAGTACTCTTGCTATCTCAAGAATTGCAATCTTTGCAACAAGGGATTGAGTCTTGACAAAGAGGTTTATATGTACAGGTCATGACAAATCTTTTTTTTTTCTTTTTTCTTTTAATTGAATTTATGTTTGTTTGTGTTTTGAGATCTATAAAATGTTTCTGATAAGAACATAAATTTTATTATGTTCTGAAATATGTATATATATTCTGATATAAGAAAATGTTAATGCAGAGGAGATGAAGGATTTTGCAGCATAGAGTGCAGAGAGAGGCAGATTGTATTGGATGAAATGAAAGAATTAGAAGCTTATAACAATTCAAGAAAGAAGAAAATAATGTTAGCATCTCAAAGGAATTATAGTCAATATTGCAACTCTGTTAGACAATATGAGACTCGAATTCCATTGCAGGAGCTTAGTCATAACCTTAGGCCTCGTCAAAGAAAGCCTTCAATAGTCTCATAGCATTACTCACAATTAGTTTATTTATTTACTTTTTAAATTATTAATATTGAATCCTCTAAGATAAATATATTCCTATTATTCCCGTTTTGGTTTTAGTGTCAATTTGTTAGTTAAAAAATAGTGGATACAAATATATTTAGTATTTGTTAATTATATCGATTAGAACAATTTTATTTCTTTTTGTAGTAATTTAATGTTTTAGTTATGAAAAATATAAAAAAAATTATTTTTTATTTTTATTTTATTATTTTTTATTATATATTGTTAAATAAAATTTATAAAATTGATATTTTAATAATAAAAAAAATTAATGTTATCTCTTTTAAAATAAATTAAAATATTAAAATAAAAAAAATTTAAAATACCTTCTTAATACAACTAAATAAATGTTAACAAAAGAAGAAAAAGATAAATAGTACTATTAGTCTTATTCTTTTTTATTGCCGACGGCTTTCTTTAACGTCTATTCAGGTAATGGATACGAAATGTACATAATTACTAATAGTTGAAGCTGCATACACACACACAAAAAAAAATAAAAAAAAACATTTGGTGGGGCTACTCTTTATAATTCATAGATTTTTTTATAAGAAAATTCTATTTATAACATATTTTTTATAAATTATAATCGAAGTAATATGTATTATTAATAAATATGATGGAATTTTAAAAGATTATATTTAATAAAAAAATTATTATATTAATTATAATTTTAATATAATTATGATATATATATTTATTTCAAACAAAAATTTACTTAGATTTTGATATTATAAAAAAATTAATTATTGTACTTTTACGTTAGTGTTGTCCAGTTAAGCACGAAAGTACAAAAGTGAGATTGTTTGGATCTTAACATTTGTTCGTGAACTTTGTGATATTTTTGTGTAATTTTCTTTCTTATAGCGTTTGTACATCTTGTCTTTTTCGTTAATTTAAGGAATTGCTCGTACCAATTTAACATCACTGTGAAACACTCTTTAATCGATAAATCCATAACTGTACATCATCATCGGATTTATTAGGATTATATTAAAATTACGCTTAATATTCTTTTTAAATAAATAATAATTAATATAAATTAAAATGACAGAAGGGATGGATTTTATTATCAGATTAATAATTAAATCATATTTTTATTTTATTTATTTTTTAAATAAAATAATTAAGAATATAAATTGAATGTATTATTAAAAAATTATATTTAACACTTAAAAAGTGGCACTTATTTTGTAAACTATTAGTTTAGATTTACTACATTAAAATCGGTATGAATGTGTTTTTTAAGAAACATTTTTTAAGTTGTCTTTTTCTAGACTAGTTACGCACTTTAAAATATCATTAGACTACATCAACTTTAAAAAATATCACATCGTTATATTCAATAATTTAAAAAATATAAAATAATAATTGTTTAAAGTTAAGATATCTTCTAATTTAAAATCATGTAACTAAAACCTACGTATATTCTCAAAATTGTAAAATTTTGTTAATCATGGAAATCAAAACGGAATAAAATGTAATATTTTAATATAAATAGATGACTTTACTTAATAGCTATAATTAATTGAAATTTGTAACCCATCTTGCTCACATCACTTTTTAACCCTTCTTTCTCACATCACATCTTTCATAATTGAAAACAAATTATTTTATAATTATTTTATTTTTTATTTAAATAAAATAAAAAGATAAAATTGATAATTTTATCATTTGCTCTATGCTATTAGTTTTTCAAAATAATAAATAAATTAAATTATTATTTTTAACATAACTTAAAGAATTATAATATCACGATATATTAAAGTTAAGTTTACTTATTCATCCTCCCTTAAATAATGAATATGGTAGGGTGTACATTAGTGTGAACTTGAACTAATTCAATTTAAATTGATATAATTTTAATTAAATTAAATTAAATTTAAAAAAATAAATATCAACTTAAATTCAAACTAAATACAAATAAACTCGTTTAAATTGGTCCAAACTAATATAACTTATTATTGCATGTGTTTTTAATGAATTGGATTTTTTTATGAATTAAAAAGATTGTTTAATGATTAAAGCTCATTAATTCAAACAATATAACATAAAACACTAAAAATAAGAAAAATAATATTATAACAACTATTTTTTAAACAAATTATAAATTACAACTGAATAAACAACTCATGCATAATGAATGAAAAATAGATACATAGTTTAACGTAGAGTGCAAGAAATCATACGATATAATATAAACATAAATAAAATTAACACCAATTATTAAAATGAAATATAACATATATCATCTTATAAGTATTTTGAATTAATACAATTTTTTGTTCGAATCAACATAATAAAACTTAAATCATGTTTATACTACTTGTAAGTTTATACAAAATTGATCACACACATATATAATGTTTTCAAATAGAACATACAATGATCATATATAAAAGAAAATCATTTTTGTAGGGTGACACAAATTTTTTTTTAACAACTTCAATAGATGTAGGGTTATTGAAAGAGAATAATGAAATTGGAGAATCAATTACTACTACTCGTTGGAGAATCGAAAAATTGAGAGAGTTAAAGTGAAAATTATGAAGAAAGATAAAGAAGAAATGTGTATCAAATTTTAAGTTTTTAAAACAGTAGGTAAGTTGTAACATTTTTAGTATTATAATTTTTTTAAGAAAAAATTATTTTGAAAATCTAATTCAATTTTTTGGCTTATTTGAAATAGTCTAAATTTTATCTGAATTTAATTTGACATGAGTTCTACTAATTGTGTTCGATTTAATCTATCAAAATTTGACACAAATTATCACCCCTAAAATATGAGAATGAATAAAAGACTTATAGTATCACCAATATTAGTATATCAAATTTAAGTTTACTTATCCACCGTAACTTGAACAATGAATATCATATAATTATTATTTTTATTTTGTTCAAATTATTGAGTTATTTTTCTTCTCATGTGTAACATTTAAGTTATAAAAAATTTAAATTAAATAATTTAAGTTAAATTATAAATAATTAGATTTATTTAATATTAAAATTCAATTAATTAAACATATTTTACATTATTTAAATATTATTATTATTTTAAATTTTAAGGTGTTATTTTATATTGTTTGAGAATATATTAAGAACATACTATTATTTAACAACATATTTTGTGTTTCAAATATATTAAGTATAATCATATTAAACTAAATTATATTAAATTAAATTTGAATTAATTTAAGTAGTAGTATTTAATGGTAACATATATAATACATAATCATATTTAATAAAATAATTTAAATAATACGTAATTTTTTCGAAGTACGTTAATTCTCTAAATTTAATTACAAAATTTATTTGAATAAATATTTAATTTTTATATTTTAAAATAAAAAAATTATTTTTAATAAAAATAAAAATCAAGATATATTACGTAAAATTAAAAATTCAAATATATTAAATTAATTTTTCAATTCAAACTTATGTTTTTAAAAATTCAAATTTTTTATACAATCATATAATTTTTATTAAATACAATAACTTATAAATAATTTCACATATGTATAAATTTAAAAATTCTATTTATGGTAAAATATATAAATGAATAATTATTTAAAATATTAATTATTGTTATATCATAATTATAATATAAATAATTTATTATTTAAATTATAATGTAAAGATATTTTTGGAGATATTTTGCCAGAATATGACACATTTGAATTGGGGACCGAAAAGTATTCTTGTGGTTTTGTACATGAAACTCTATAATAGGAAACAAAGAGAGAGATTACTCTTAAAAAATACGAAAATAATTTAATTAAATAATATTTAATATTAAATTAATATAAATAATTATAATTTAAATTAAATTATATTTAATATAAACTAATATATTCGATTTTTTTTCAAATAATAAAAATATATAAATTAATTATAAAAAATATTACTTTATAATTATAAATTTTAAGAGTAATAATTTTTATATCCATTATTTTAAAAAAACCATATTAATGATACTAAAAGATGGAGACCACTCTGGAGCCAGAAAACCTTTAATGCTATATAATTTAACTTTTGTATGCATTAATTATTAATAACTTGAGAATATATGCTGGAAATTTGAAGTTTTTTTTATCATGTCCTCAAATTTTGATATTTTTGTATACTTGGATTTTATGTCCGAGGGGCTGGATATGATATCGTTGGGTACATTTTCAAAACCCCTCCCTCCCCCCTCCCCACCACAACAAATTCATTTGGAATTTTTTTGTGCACGAGACAAAACCAATTATCCAAAAATAAATAAAGTTATTTTAATATCAAATGAATAAAACATAATAAAATACTATTTATAATTTATTTTTATCAAGAATCGAATATTTATGTTTTCAAAATGATAATGAAAATAATTTTAAATTTTATTAATTTAGAGTAATAAATAATCACTTATTTTAAGAATAATAACTAATATTTTTAAGAATATATATAGTTTTTTTTTAATCAACACGTAACTATTATGATTAAAATACCTGACTGACTTGAGATAAATAGATAAATATTAGGTCAAGGTTACTAAAAAATTGTGTAGAAATTTTTTTTAAATGATTATACATTCCAATTGGAATTTAAAAATATGCGTATATTTCCATTTGTTGAATTTTTAAAATAAAACTCTAACTAACTTAATATAATCATTTCTTCAAATATAAAAACCAAAAATAATTGTGTTATATGTATAAATTTGTGTTAATTTATATTTAATATATGAGTAAATTATAGAATTTAAAACTTTTAATGTAACATAGAGTTAGTGATACATATATTAATTAGAATATATTTATCTTTATCATAAATTCAATAAATAATTAGTATCATAAGGACTTGTATCTTTAACGAGGAAAGAATGAATGAGATAATAAAAAATAAATTAAAGACAAAAAAAAAAATAATAAAATATAGATTGATTCGATTTTAACTCCAACCAATCTTAACAAGAGGTTCAGTTTTTCAAACTTTAATAGTAAGGAAAAAAGAAGAAAGAAAGAAAGAAATCGAGTAATATGATTTTCATTAAAGACAAAATCTTAATTTCGTTGCGTTGCGTTGCGTCTCGTCTTGTTAGCAAAACAATAAGTTATCAAATAAAGTATGTTTATAAATAATACATAAATCAAACATTATCTGTTAATAATACGAAAGCAAGTTGAGAAATCGAAGAATTATAAACGGAATAAAAAACAACGGTTTAGTATATTAAATATCAATAATAATTAAATATTAAAAAATTATTTTATAATTTTTTTATATTAATTATCATTTAATTTTATTAAAAGATTAAATTATAACCTTATTTTAATAACTCTATAAAAATAATAATATTTTAATAAAAATAATTATTAAAATAATATAATTTATAGTTAATTAATCTATTTTATAGAGGGTTAAAATTAAAAAAAAAAATATCATTTTAAATTTAAATAACTAAACATATAGATTAAAAATAAATCTAAAGTAATTGGGTGGTACTTATCTCAAGAATTTATATTGCTATCTTATCCGCAGTCTATTTAGCTTGAAATTTATAACTAAATATACTAATCTTAGCTGCAAGATATTTGAAAAGTTCAAGTTTTCTCAATATTATTAATTAAGAGTACTGTTATATATATATGAATTATTGGTATGTATCATAGTTAAATTATTATTATTATTTTTTTTTATAAAAAAAAAGGATATTTTAATTTTTTAATAAATAAAAATATATTATATTTGGAAGATTCAAACGTATATCTGGAGCGGTGAGTCATAATCATATGAATACAACCACAAATTAATCCTATATTAGATATAAAATTAAAATTATGTGAGACCACCACAATTTAAATTATGACATGTGCGTTTCAGTATTCATCATGTTGTAATTCCAATTTAAAGATAGATAGCAATTCTAGTATATTGTGTCGCACGCGCTTTTGCAGAAAGAGAGTTGGTGATGAAGACTGGGAAGCGAAATTATGAACGAATAAGCTCAGGCTTGAACAATGAGAAGATGACCTTATAATTTACCCAATCAACTTCAAGAAAGGAGAAGATTATCAAGATAAACTAAACCCTTGTGAATAAACTGGAATAAAAACAAAAGTTAATGATAATGCTAAGTTTGGTTTGATTATCTTTTGGAGTATGAGAAGAGAGAAGGAATGATATTTCATTCACAATTTTCGAATCTTGTGGGCTGTAAAAATATAAAATTTCTATATGGGATTTCGAAACATACTATTTGGGATGATTTATGGGATCACATTGGTGTCTTAGAAAGTAATTTTTATCACCACCACTTAACGTTGTTTTGTTCTATCTGTTGCCAATCAGCAATGTTTACTTTTTCATCGGTTCGTCAAATAAAAAGAGCATTTTTGTTTTGATGATGTTGTTATGTTTGACCAAGGGGGTTCGATACTGTATTTTCCTGACTCATCCGCCTCATTTATGTTAATTAAATTCAATTATTTTCGGTGATTTAGGCATTTGATTTTGTTTTCACTTTCGTGTAAGAGGGGTAATAATTTATAATTCTTATTAGAAATAGATTCTTTTTATTTTGATTTTCGGGGTGGTTAGGATTGGCTTTACTTTACTCTTCTATTTTCCCATATTCTTTGATTTGTTTTTTCTCGGCAATTGAAGTTATGTTGTAAAAATCGGTTATGTTTTTCTTATTTTAAGTAGTTATTATTTATTTATGATTTAAATGTGAATAGAACTCAAACTAACTCGATAAAATAATACTATTAAAAATATAATGCTAAAATAAACTAAAACAGATATTGAAAACAGAAATATTAAAGCAGAAAAATAATAACACCAAAAATTTAACGAGGTTCGGTATAAATGTTACCTGGTGCTTCGTTATTGACCACTTCTACTTATCTCGAATGAATGAACTTCAAAATTACAACTAATTGGGTAAAATTGAAATTGTCAATTACCCTTACAAAAGATAAATATTTACAAATTTTGGGATGTTTCTAATGGTGAATGAGGCGCTTTATTTATACCAAAACCAACAACCATCTTCATTCCTAATCACGCGACTTTTCTAATTTTCTCACTAGGCGAAAGCCGAATATATAACAAATCTCCACCTTAGCGACTTAGTGGTTTAAATGATTTCTTCAATTGTTAGATCAATGACGCCAGCCGCTAATTCAGATCAGACGTTAATCAAGTCCGACAACGATGTTTGAACTTGATTCTTTACATTACCTTTGGCCATCATATCTGCGGGATTCTCTGCATACTAATCTTCGAACTAATACTCTACCTTCTTCAATAATCTCTCGCATCTAAATGATAAATTAACGCCAACGTGTGTCTTTCAGTACGTGCGTGGTAGACAGTTCTTTCTAAATGAATAAAGATCGACTTATCACAAAACACCTTAATATGTTTTTGACCAACTCCCAAGTCTTCAAGCAAACCTCGTAACCAAATAGCTTCCTTCCAACCTCTCAGAATCGCTGCCGTATACTCTGTCAGTAGATAAAAGTAAGCGTAGGATGCAAGGTAGACTTCCAACCGACCGGGTGCTCTAGCAAGAGTAAACACATAACTAGTAGTTGATCGGCCGCTTATCTAAATCTCCTGCGTAGTCGAATCACAATATCCGAACAAGACATTGACCAATGGTATTATCATGTGAAATACTAAACCAACATTTACATTATTTATAATATACTGGTAGAATCCATTTCACGACCAACCAATGTCCTTTACTGCAGGATCGTACATGTTAAAGACCAACCGTGCATGTGAAATGTCGGTCTTGTACGCCATTGCATACATCAAGCTACCAACCGCATTTGCATATGGTACTTTTGCCATATATTCTCGTTACGCATCATTCGGGAGATAATCGAGCACCAAGCTTGAATTGAGGAACTAGCGAATGAGTACTTACAGGTTTTTGTCTGTCATTCATACCAAAACGTTGTAGTATCCGCTTCAAATATCGACTTCCGGGTCAAACTAAGCTTCCCCTTCTTCCCGTCTCTACTTATCTCCATACGAGGATCTTCTCGCTTCTCCCAAATCTTTCATCTCGAACTCCTAACTTAGTCGAGCCTTCAACTTTTCAATTTCTATTTGACTTTCGATGCAATCAACATATCATCGACGTACTGATAGGAGATAGACGAAAGACTCATTTTCAGTAAGCTTGCGAAAATACACACTGATGATCGTGTGTGCTTTCCGGTATACTTTTGTTGGCAACATAAACCGATCAAATCGTTTGTACCATTGCCTCGGAGATTGCTTCAATCCATACAATGATTTGTTCGACTTACAAACCCAATTCTCTTTCTGAACAATAAACCCTTCTGGTTGAGACATATAGATTTCCTCTTCTAAGTCACCGTGTAGAAACGCAGTTTTCACATCAAGTTGAACTAGTTTCAAATCAAATTGTGCTACCAAGGCCAAAAAAATTCTAATGGAAGAATGTTTTACAACTGGAGAAAATACCTCATTATAATCGATTCTCCTTCGCTCGACAGAATACTTAGCCACCAACTTCGCCTCAGAATAATACCATCTTTGTTAGGAAATCCATCTTTCTTTGCATACACCCATTTGCATCCAATTGCCTTCGCCTTTAGGTAGTTGTGTCACCTTCCATGTTTTATTCTTCTGAAGGGACAAAAGTTCTTCATCCATGGCTTCCTTCCATCTTTCAACTTCAGGGCTTCTGATTGCTTCTTTATATATGGAAGGAACATCATCATGCACAACTGAAAGTGCACATGCCACCGTATTCTTAAACTGAGCAGGTAGATCTTTAAAATCCTTGTATCGAGCAAGTACCTTGACATTTTGTCATCGTGGCCTATCAAGTGTAGTTTCTTCTTGTTGCTGTGGACGTTCTTGGGTTAAAACCTCTTCATCTGATTCATCTTCTGTCAATGGAGGATCAACTTCTGTCTTATCTTTACTAACTGGATTAACAATTTTGCTTTCAAACTCTACTTGTTTCGGAGTTTGCTCCACCTGCTCTAAAGTGCCATCAATCTTCTTAGTTACCTTTCTTAACAATGCATATTCATGAAAGGTAACATCTCTGCTAAAGATTATCTTTTTCGTTTCAAGGCACCATAGTCGATATCCCTTAGAACCAGAAGGGATCCCAAAAAATGGCTTTCTTGGCTCTTGGGTCCAACTTTGATTATGTTACATGGTAGTATGCAATTGAACCAAACACATGTAAGAAATCGTAATCTCTAGTAGGTTTTCCAAACCATACCTCCATAGGTGTTTTGCCTTCAAGAGCAGACGATGGTAGATGAGACGACGGATACGTATATGTCACACAAATTTCACCAATCTTGCTTGCCTAAACCAAAGATTTGACACCATCCACCGAACCTTTTCCAGCAAAGTCTAGTTCATACATTCTGCAACTCCGTTTTGTTGTGGTGTTTTTCGAATAGTGAAGTGTCGCACTATCCCTTCTTCTTCACAAACTTTCATAAACGGATCATTTGTGTACTCATTGCCATTATCAGACCTGAGACGCTTGATCTTTTACTACCCGAGTCTCGATCATCTTCTTCCACTTGAGAAAAATACCTAACACTTCATCCTTTTTCTTCATGAGATACACCCAAACTCTTGGAGAGAAGTCATCAACGAAAGTGACATAATAATATTTGCCACTTTCATGGATGGAGTTCTTGTTGGCCCCGTACATCGTATGGATGTAATCCAAAATGCCCTTTTGTATTATGAAGAGTAGTGCCAAAGCTTACTCTTTTCCGCTTCCCCAATACACAATGCTCACAGAATTCTAATCACGGCTTCGCACCTTTTACTGTGCCTTCTTGGAATCGTAAAGCTTTTTCACCAAAGACGTCCCAAACGCATATGCCACACTTGGTAGTTTCTAAATCTCTTTTTTCACCTTCATCGCCACAGTGCTCCGTATAACCTTCAATGCCCCATTTTGTAATGGGTCACAAAAGCCTTTTCGATTCTTAAGACTCACACAAAGAATGGGATTCTTCTTCATATACGGAACATAATTAACATATGTCAAGACCCCCTGGTTGAACCATCTTGATTCTTCAAACGAATTGCAGGTGTCTGATTCCCAAAACTTTGCATGGATAATCATTACCCATGAAAACAACTCCATCGTCTAGTTCTTCAAAGTTAAAGAACCACTCCTTGTTAGGAGACATATGGAAAGTACATGCTAAATCAAAAATCCAATCACCAGGATGAGATGATGTTGACGAACCAACCAATGCAAAATACGAATCAATTGCTTTCGGCTACACGTACATCGATTGCACTTTTCCTTTCTTTTGCGCCTTCGGACAATTTTTCTTCCAATGGCACTTTCTCACTGACAAAAGGCACATTCATCTTTACCAAGTCTTCCTTTTGATAGAGATCTACCTCTCCTTCCTATATGTTGTGTTGCGGACGTCCTTCTTACAGACAATGCCTCTGGCCGCTTCTTTCCTACTTTTCTTTTATCTTTCTTTTCATAACTATACAAAAAGACAAACTTTCTCAAAAGACACTTTATCCTTCCCACAGTAAGCTCGTAATAAGATGATCAAACTCATCGGAAGGAGCGCTAACAACATCAAGGCTAAATCTTCATCTTTAAAAGTTTCATCCATATTTAACAAATGCTACTAATTGATTAAAAGCAATAACGTGGTGGATTTATTGTAGTAAGATTAGCGTATTCAAACCTAACAACTTCTTCTTCAAATAGATCCGATTTTGTCCACTCTTCTTCGTGAACTTGTTCTCCAACGCCTTCCACAACTTACTTACGGATGTCTATTTCATACGTGTACTTTTGTTCTCTCGAGAACCACGAGCGGATTGTACCACATTGCCAATCGGTTGATATTTTTCCACTATACTTCATCTACTCCATCGATTTCTCTTAACCCGATAGCGATGTCTAGACCTCGTTGAAACAGGGCGTCTAAAACTTCGGGCCTTGCCACATGCCGAAATACTCTGAGGTTCCCATCAAACTTCTCCACCTCGAACCTTGCATTCATCACCATAGTTCTCGCTGACGTGGATGAATGCCTTTGTTTGAAAGAAATTTTCTTCCGCCATTTCTTCAAATTACAACAACTGCTAACTATATTCCAATAGCAAACAAAACGGAATACAAACAATCTTAGGTAGAAAACGCTGGCTCACGATCCGACAATCATGTTAAAATCGGTTATATTTTCCTATTCTAAGAAAGCTACTATTCCGACATGATTTAAATGAATGTAACTCAAACTAACCCGACAAAATAATGCTATTGGAAATATAACGCTAAAATAAACTAAAACAAGTATATTAAAAATGTAAAATATTAAAGCGAAAAAAAATAATAACACCGAGAAATTTAACGGCGTTCGGTATAAATGTTACCTGTGCCCTCTGGCGTCGTTGACGAAACTTCTTGTCTCCAAACGAATTAACTTCAAAATTACAACTGTTAATTGGGCTAAGAAATCGGTAATCAATTAAATTTTTACAAAAGAGAGGAAGATTTACAAATTTTTGAGATATTTACAAATGGTGAAGAATGGTTTTATTTATAGCCTCAAAACGAACAACTATCTTCATTCCTAATCAATGTGTAACTTTTCTAATTTTCTCACTAAGGAGCAATATATAACAAGTTCCTCATCTAGGTCGGTGAGTTTTTTTTTGTTGTTTTTTGTTTCAGTGTTTCTATTATCTAAGGCTGTAAATTTCGATTGTTTTCAAGCCGGATTCATTGAAATTCCAGCGTTTTTGTCAATTGGGTGTTCTATTTTCCAACATTTGAAGGGAATTGAAACTGAAATTCAAGGGTCCTTACACTTGTGATTCCCTTAGCTAGGAAGAATTGCTATTTAGTTTACTTTCTATTTATAATTTCTTCTTGTAAGATAGGGTTCTGTTGTGATGCTTTTTCTGAGTTTTGATAGAAGTTGAAATTATGAGTGGGAGCAAGATAAATTTGAATGCTTGATTCAAGGTTGTAATTTAGCAGACCAGATTGATCCTGGGTTCTAGTTCAGCTGAAATTTATACTAAGATTTCAAAAGGAAGCAAGTTTGTTTCTCCAACAACGTTCTGAACATCTGCACAATGTTCCATTCTCAGGGAGCTTCAAATCAAACGTGTACTCTTCTTGCGGTCACTTGTGGGAAGATCTCTGAATCTGAATGTCAGAAGGATGCGTCAGAGAATCAACATAGATATCCTTTCCCAGAGTTGCTTTCTTCAGGGCGTTTGGAGGTGAAGAATAGGCCTTTTTATTGTAACAAAGTCCTCTGTCACCAGTAACACAATTCAATTTTTGATTATTCTAGTAATTTCATTTAAAAATAGGCATCATGATACAGTTTTAATATAAAATTAAAGGTTTATCATATTTTAAATATCAAATCGGTATTAATTTGATGCATTTTTAACATTAAATTGAAGAAATTGTATCAAATTGTTACCTATTATTAAACTAGAGTACTGCTACGATAACACCTTCGTAATAAGAGTAGAAAAGAATATCAAAAATTAAATTGCGTTACTATTAAATTAACTAACCTTTTTTATTTTCTACTCATGAATTGCCCATACATTTCATTTGTACCATGTTTTTAACTTTTTGTTGTTGTTGCTGCTTCTAGGAAGCAGGTTTTAAAATTTAGTTCCCAGGCAGTAATTTATGTTATCTTATTTCGTTTGCTAAATGAAATGTAGGTTCAAACTCTGACCAAGCCAACCAAAGAGGAATTTTGTAAACTGCTCGACTCATTTAAGCCGAACCTCGTATACTTTCAAGGAAAACAGCTTGAGAATGATGAAGTTGGACCTCTCGTGTGGGGAGATGTGGAATTGTCAACACCTGAAGTTGTAAATGATCTCTTCACCACCACATTGCCTACTACTGTAAGAAGTTTCTTTTGGGTTCCTAGAGTAGATTGCGTTTTGTATATGTTACCTATCTCTTCCCCTTTAGAGGTTTAAAGGTTTAGAGATTCTTCGCATGCTTCTTTGCCCCTTACCATTTTCCTTAACACTATTAAGCTTATGAGGGGTTTGTGTTCTATCTGCTGCCCGTAATTTTCATGTAGTGCAATGGGGATTTGACTCCACTTTTCCTATACCTGTAGGTTTATTTGGAGATTCCAAATGGTGAGAAATTTGCTAAGATGCTTCATGCCAAGGTGATTTTCTAAAGCATGTTTTCAATAGTTCTCTGCATTACCAAGAACTACCCTGTGAATATAATGGTACATTTGCAAGGTTGAAATTGCAATTGGTTTTATTGGGATCAATTTTTTTGAACCATGATACTTCATGTGTGCAGGGAGTTCCCTATGTGATCTATTGGAATGACACATTTTCTCGTTATGCTGCTTGCCATTTTTGCCATGCGTTGATTTCAGTGGTGCAGAGGTGTGATACTTTATTAAAGCTACATAATTGTGCTGGCTCTCATTGCTTGGATTGCTCTGTTAAAAACATAAATGTTTCTGAATTTTGCTTTAGTTAGGAATCAATATTTATCGCCCTCACCTTTTCGTTATGCTATGTGTTTACAAAACATATGGTGGCTTCTGACATTGTCATTTACATGAGCATAGAAGCAACCTGAGGTTTAATATTCATGTCTATCTCTTTTGTGGATGGCAGGTCATCAACTCATACATGGGATGCTTTCCAACTTGCACTTGCTTCTTTTAGGCTTTACTGTTTACGAAACAATCAAGGTGCTCCTGCTAAGAGCCATAAAGCTTGTGGTGAGCTGGGCCCCTGTTTTCTTGGAGATCGTTTGAAAATTGATGTTGAACTCCCTGAGGCTGATATGGAAGAAGAAGAGGATAGTTTTGCAGCTGCTCCTATAAAGATCCACGATGATGATGTGAACTTGAGGTTTCTTGTTTGTGGTGTACCACACAAATTGGTAAATTCATGTGTGCCTATTTTAACCTTTTAAATGTTCACATTATTGCTGATTTGGTGTCACTTGAAAATATCAAACAAAATTGATTAGTCTTCAATACAGGGCGGGCCCCTGCATTTTAAGTGAAATCAAACGTGATTGGTCGTCACTAGAACATTCGTCCCTGTCACCTCGTAACTGTTACACCTAAAAGCTTTTTTTCCCCCCCTTCCCTCATTACATGTCCTGTATTTACTTTTGAACATTTATTACGGTTTTAGTGACAAGTATACCTCCCATCAGTAGTTATATTAACTATTTCTTTGTTTATGCAATTAATACTTTTCAGGATGCAAGCTTACTAAAACCTTTGGAGGATGGCCTCAATGCACTGCTGAACATTGAAGTGAGTCTGATAATTTGTCTGCCAAGATTGATGTTGTTAGTTACTTTTGTGTTTTCATCAGCTCTATGTATCTGTTCAGAGATGCATGTCCTCATGAAACTACTTCGTCAATTGCTTGTTTACTTATTGAAGCTACTCGTTATGCTTTTATAAACAAAATTGTCTACTGTGATCCAGAATATCAACTAGTATGCTTTTGGTTTGAATAGGTTAAAGAATTTGGATTTCATTTTCTTAATCTTCTTCATGCTTTATCAGATACGTGGGATCAAACTTCATGGCAAGTTTAGGTATGTTGTGTTTTAGGAACATGTCAAAAGATTTATTAAAAAATACTACAAATGTGTAAAGAAATCTTTTTAAGCTGCGGAATTATGTTTATTTAATCTTTTGAACTTCTTAAATTATGTGGCTAGTGCTCCCCCACCACCTCTTCAGGGAGGGACATTTTCTCGTGGAGTTGTGACCATGAGATGTGATGTATCAACTTGTAGTTGTGCACACATCTTGCTTCTAGTGTCTGGTAGTGCACAGACTTGCTTTGATGATCAGGTAATGCCAAAGAACTCTCTGCTGAGACTTTGGAGATTGTGCTGTTGGAATTGTTGAATTCCTAATTCTGTATGATCTGTTTTGTAGCTCTTGGAGAGTCACATAAAGAATGAAATTATTGAAGAGAACCAATTGGTCCGTGCATTATCAGACAGTGAGGGAATCAAACTACCTTTTTCTGAGCCTCGGAAATCTGCCTCAGTAGCTTGTGGAGCATCAGTATTTGAAGTTTGCATGAAGGTTCCTGCATGGGCATCACAGGTGTATAGCGCCTCTCTCTCCTTTACTCCCTCCTTTGTATTTGTGTAAAGCCACAGAATTGCTTTCATTGGCTTCATATATCATGATGAGTTTGCATTATATTATTAAAAGTTCTACTGAAAGTTTTGATTTTCTTTCCTTATTTTGCTCAGTAACTTTATCTTGTGGCTGCATATTCAGGTGTTGAGACAGCTTGCTCCTGATGTTACTTATCGTAGTTTAGTAGCACTTGGCATTGGCAGCATCCATGGATTACCCGTTGCTTCTTTTGAGAAAGATAATGCAGAAAGGCTGCTTTTCTTCTGTTCAAGTCAGGGAAGAGATGCCTTTACAAATGACTTGGTTGAAAGTGGTTCTCCAACTTGGTTAAGACCACCTGCTCCAAGTAGGAAGAGGTCTCATGATGGTCAATGTAAAGAAGAAAAGGTGACTGGTCCAGTTAATGGGGTAAGTAGCATGACCTTATTTCCAGGCAGGCAGAGATTATAGTAGCTGCAATGAGGCCTATTCCTCATGTTCGTTCACCGAAAATGACACCATTTTCTAGGATCTCTGAGGTAGATGGATATGATGGGGGTCAAGCTAAGGCTAATCCATCATTTGCACCCCCTGCTAAGGTCAAAATTGTAGGATTGAGTCCTATGACACACAGAAAATCATATTCGAACTCCTTACAAGCTAAGCATATTATTTCCCCGAATCCTCTGCCTTTGAAGAAACACGGTTGTGGGAGAAGCCCCATACATTCTTGCTCGGAGGCAAGTTATATTCTGTCTGCTGATAGCTGTCAATTTATGCTTTTACTATGTGTGATCTGTAATAGTGTTATTTGAAACTCATTGTGCCTATTCTACTTTCTACTTTTGAAATTTTATAGTGAATTGGAATTTTGTTCTGTTGTAGAAGCCTTTTTTCCTTGAAGGCATAGCATTTTTAATGAGTAGATAATAGGAGATTTCATGTAATCCCTTCAAATAGAATCCTTTTTGTAACGTGCTTAAACAAACAACCTGAGGTTTTTCTTGACCTTCCCTTTTCCACTACATACTAATGTACAGATAATGAGGTAAGTTCAATCCTCTTAGGACTCAGTACAAGGTTTTCTTGACCGCCTCATATTGCCTCTTTAGTACTTTATTTCCTAATGGAACCATCAAATGAAGGACACCTTATCACTTTCTTCTAATAATAATCTGACTTTTGCAGGAGTCATTTTTGAAGGATTTGATGCAATTTCTAATGCTTCGAGGACATACCCGACTAAATTTAAATGGGGTTGCTGAGTTTCCAGATGCTATACTAAATGGAAAACGCCTAGACCTGTACAACTTGTATATAGAGGTAAACTTTTTGGCTGGATTCTGACTGCATTTTGGAATTTTTGCTGGAAGAAGTTCTTGAGTTGAAGTTGGTAAAAAATTTAAATTTTATTAGTTTTGAATGTTTATCAGGTGGTTACTAGAGGTGGCTTCCATGTTGGCAATGATATCAATTGGAAAGGACAGATATTCTCTAAGATGCGCAATTACACAATTACTAACAGAATGACTGTATGTTGTCAGCCTTAATCTGATCTAGAATTTTTATTTTATTTTTTCCCCCTTTTTCTGTAGCTAGCTATTACTAGAGGGGATAAAATTGTGTTTGGGCTTTACCTCAGGTGTTGGTGGGTTTAACTAATATACAAAAGGTGAGAACAGAGTTTGGGAGACAGAGTCATGAATAGGGTTGCACAGTTCTATAGTAGCAGGATTAGTGATTAGGGGAAATACTTGAAGAAATTTGAACTTTTTTCGTCAAAGTCAAGCCTAATTTAGGCTAGAGTGAATGATGAATGGATGTTCTAAGCCACACTGGGGAAAATAACAAATAAATACCTCCATTGAACTAGAGCCCACACCTCAAGATCAGGGGAAACACCAGAGTATTGGGGTGCAAGAGCACCTGTTTTAGTAAGCAGGAGATCTTGAGTTTGATTCTCAAAGAAATTCTTTTTTTTCTTCCCCCAAAAAAGTGTAATTAATTTGAATATGAAAATGGCATGTAGGACTCTTATCATTTTATTATTCCTCAAATCATAATGATTGAACTAATATGTTTATTTGTTTGTTTCTTCTTTTTTCTATAGGGTGTTGGAAATACTCTTAAAAGACATTATGAAACCTATCTTCTAGAATATGAGTTAGCTCATGAAGACGTTGATGGAGAATGCTGTTTATTGTGTCACAGGTTTGCATCGTCTTTTTTTCCCCATTGATTGGAGACACTGCGTACTAATAAAACTTACTGCTTATAATTGGATTGTCATCTGTTACTGCAGTAGTGCAGCAGGAGATTGGGTAAACTGTGGCATATGTGGTGAGTGGGCGCATTTTGGCTGTTGTGACAGAAGGCAGGGTCTTGGCGCTTTCAAGGTATCATAAAACAACCGTAATAGGCCACTTACCACTTAATGAACAAATAAACAATATCTTTTTGTTCAAACCACTTATTGTAGAATCATGGTGGATAGTTCTTAGATTACTTGGGCAACTTCTCTTGCTTAATCCAATAGCAGTGTCGCATGAGTTACGATTTCTCACAAACTTAGCAAAAGGATTTTTTTTCTTGCTCGTGGTTATTTCGTGTCTTGGTGATTGCATAATATGACTGCTGTTATTTGTTTTTTTAAAGTTTGTGCTTAAACATGTTTGGAACTTGCAGGATTATGCAAAAACAGATGGGCTGGAATACATTTGTCCACACTGCAGTATTAGTAATTTTAAGAAAAACTCTCGAATGGATTTTCTCCAGGTTTAAAAAAAAGACCATCGCGTCCGCTATGATTCAGTTTTTCTTCTTAATGCTCTGCTACTTGGCTTTCTCATTTGAGGATTGCAACTCTTGTCCTCTCCTTTGAGAAATTATCAATCTTTTTCGGCTATCAGAATCAACATTTATAAATGTTAAAGTGTAGAGTTTACCGATTTGGGAAGTTAAATGTAGTAAGTGCAGGTAGGGAACTTCAATTTTGTCCTACTTCTTAGCCTTTAGTCATGGTGGACAAACGGAGGGTTGGGAAGGCTTGTTGATAAGGACATCTCATGTGCTTCTAAATAGAATACGATTGTCTTTTGATTAAGGGAATTGAAATATACAAAATAAGATTGATTTATAATGAGTTGTCTTTATTTTAAGATATGTTTTGGTAATTATTTATGTTACTATTATAGTTTCAATTTTTTTTTTTTAGAAATTATTCATTGTTATTGTAGTATATGATGATGTGTTCTATATAAAAAAAAAATAAAAATGCGTGTAATTTTTTCTGAAAAAAACAAATATTCAATAAAAAAATAGAAAAATATGAGTAATATAATTAATAGACTTTTATCCAACAAAACTAAGATGTGAGTTGAACCGGCACACAAATTTTAACACTCAATAAAAGAAAAGAGAAGAAAAAGAAAAACCGAGCACAAGAAAAAGAAAATAAAAAGTAGACAAAAACCACCAATTCAAAGATGATCATGATGGTGATGAAAAGGCCAAAGGTTTAAGAAAATTAGATAGATTTTTTTTTAATACAAGGAAGAAAAAAAGTTGAGAATAAAAAAGATAGTATGGTTAATTTTTTTTTAATAAATTAGATACATTAATTATTTTTAAAAAAAATTAGTGTATTTAGTTCTCTTAGGTTACAAATTTTTAACATTTTAATTATTTTTTGTTTATTGGGATTAATTTTTTTGTGTAAAAAATTGAATTATAATGTAATCGAACACTCTTAGTAAGGCTCCACCATGTTTGAAGAAAAAAATTATCAAAAAATTGAAAAAAAAATATAAAATAAATTGTAACGATTAAAATTGATTCATAAATATAATAATAAGATAATTAAAGCATAAAAATTTAAAGAAACATAATCCATGTATTAAATTTCTCAAACTAAAATGATCATATGCATTTTTTCCTCGTAAAAAAAGAAAAGAGAGGGGGAAGAAGACTGGGGGAGGGAGTGATAACTGGTACAGTACTAGGATTTTCAGACTATTTTCTATATATATATATATATATGTGTGTGTGTGGGTGATAAATTGTAAGTTCCAGCGTAAATTGAAATATTATTTGTAATAATTAGTTTAGAAGTTCTTTTACTTCTTTTTTCTTTAGTATCAATTTTGTACTTGATGTTTTGATTTAGGTCAATTAACTAAAAAAATAAATAAAATTGTAGAACGAAATGATTCCAAAAACATGAAATGCAAAATTGTAATCGAAAAAACAAAAAAGTTGACAAATAGTTAAAACGTTTACCCTAAAGATATGGCGTGAAGATTGACATTACAGCTTGAATTTAGGTAGAATGATGAAAGTGGATTGATATCAAATATAATTTATACCAAAATGGTAAATAAATACAACTATCTAATAATATACAATTTTGAATTGAAAAATTATATTAAATATAATTAAAAATATGTTATTGATATAATTTGATCACATAATTTTTGCATGAGATATATAGGTAATTAAAAAATTTAAACCGTGATATTTTAATCACATGTATTCATAATTATGTGATTAAAGTATTATTTTTTTACTATATAAAATGAATAATTTAATCAAATAATTATTAAATTTTATCAATAAATTGTTATAATTTAAATTTTTTAATAATACATGTATCTCGTAAAAAAGAACAAAATAACTAAAATATCATAATAACATAAAATAAATAATTCCAATAACTAATAACCTAATTGAATACTAAAGAACAAGGACAGTATAATTTTTATATCTAAAGTGCAGGCTTTAATTAAGATATAATCATGGGGATCACTAGTCAAATAGTCTTTGTGGCTAAGACAGAATAATCTAACTTAGATACATGCAAATTTGATGTATTTGTGGAGACGAACTTTGAAAAACTTGTCCCTAAATAAATGATAATATATAATAATTTAATATTAAGCATTTTTAATCAAACATAATCATAATATTATTATTATATAAAAACTTCGTACCTAGTTGTTCTAAGATGTTTCTTTAATCTTTTTTAAAGTGAACAAGTTGAAGGTGAATTAGTGTGGTTTCCACCACGTCAATGTTAGAATCACAAGTGGATTAATACAGGGATAAGGGTTTCTCTCATTAAAAATAAAATTATATCTCTCTTAAATTTTTATAGCTTAAAATTCACTATAAATTTAATAATTTGAAAATATTTATATTAAAATTACATATATATATATATAACATTTTTATTCAATAAAAAATAAATATTAACAAAAAAATAATAATTATTTTTTATATCAGTCACTCCATAAAATATTAGCCCAAATACCGCTACATTTTTATCATTGCGTAACTAAATACCACTTCACTTTGCTTGTTTTGAAGTTAAGCAGGAAACAGCTTGCTTGAAGGATTACTTCAATCTAAGACCAAAAAAATAAATAAAAAGAAAACAACACAAAAAAGACTTCAACTTCAATACTCCAACTAATTTTGGAGCTGAAACCTTCTTCTTCTTCTTTTTTTATAGGAGCTCCAAATTCCATATAATTAGCAAAGAAAATAATAATAATAATAATAATCCAACATCTTATAGTTCGTGAATGTTTTGAAAATAGTTAGTGAAACTTATTAAAATAATCCAACATCTTATAGTTCGTGAATGTTTTGAAAATAGTTAGTGAAACTTATTAAAATAATCCAACATCTTATAGCCATAAACAACATTTTAAAGCTTTTTTAAGTTAATAAACGTATTATAATTCAAAATAAAAACAACAAATCTACATAAAATAAAGAATTTGATCGAGTTAATTATAAAGATGGACACAAGTACATACATAAAATATTTTTGATATAACTGTTACTGGATCGAATTATAAAAATTATATTCAAAATTATCCAAAAATCGTTACAATTCGAAAATATTTTTTTATCTCCAGAAAACAATTCAGATCATTTATTAAAAAATATAAAAAAAAACTGTTTTTATAATAAATTATAATTATTAATTATTATATAATTTAATTTAATAAATAAATATAATTAATTTTAAATACGAACTATCATAAATATAACCATAATAGTATGTATCTTTAAAATTTATTTGATAAAAATATAATCTATTAGATAAATAAGTTTAAGTTATTTTATTTTATTTTTTAGACTATGAAAAAAAAAAGACTTCGTCAACATTGGTCAACGGCTTAACGCATTAAAAGTATGAAACCTACAATTTTGTCCTATTGAGTTCGTGTGCAAACGAGTTAAAACACCCGCTAGCAAAACTTATTTTCTTTTTAAAGCTAGAAATGTCCACTAGCCCCACTTGCCATTTTTGTCGCTATGCATTGTCATTATCGCCTTACTGTAATGCGTGTTGTGCTACCAAAGTAATAAATATATATACTTAAAACGAATTTAGAGAAAAACAATGTGAAGCGTGTACATCATAATCATTTGTCTCTTTGTCACCTACGGAGGTTCGTTACTTCTATTTATTGGTAATTTTATTAATGATTTTTTTTTGTTTTATTATCTAATTTAAATATTAATACTTCCCTTCTTTATTTTTTTTTTGTATAATTTTATTGTTTTTTTTTTATTAAAGCTGGTCATATTTATAAACACATTTGTAAAAATAAAAAAAATTAAAATACTAATAATTAAATTGAGATATTAAAATAAAATATTTTAAAAAACATGAGGTAATAAATAAGAATATGAATACATTAAATATATATAGCAATAATTAAAATAGTTTAAATATAATATTTTGTGTCATTATCATTAATTGGTTAAATGAAAATAAAAATAAAAATTACATATTTATTATAATTTTAGAGTGACTTAATCACAACTTATAATTTTATTATCACTGTGCATTAATGATAATTTTAATAAAAAACAATAACATTAAATTATAATTTTAATTAATATACTTTTAGTTTTTTGTTGATTCTCTTTTAATCGTTAAAACTTAAACATATTATAAAAGAAGTAATCATGTGACTCGTTTCTCTTATTTTCATAAATATCTTTATAAATTTATAATATAAAATATATTTGACAATTTTTAATTATAAATGATTAAAATTTATATCAATATTTAAATTATATGTAATAAAATAAAACACTTTATAAATTCTACAAAGTATCTATACATTAACTAAAGTCATCCTTACAGTACCAATACCTCTTGGATCCTCTATATTATATGTCACTTTATCGAGTATGATAGCATAGCTTCTTTAGGTCACTTAAACAAATTAATATTTGTTATTTTTTAGTAGTTAAATAAATATTGTAATAAATAATAATTTTTTTTAATTTTATTTTCAGTTTTTTCACAGTTTTAACTGTTATTGACATAGCTTTCACGTAGATAAAAATAATTAAAAAATTAAAAAATTAATCATTTATATTTATAACGTAATTTTTTATAATAAATAAATAAACTATATAAAAAAACAAATAAATGAAGTTTAACTTACAAAATTAAAATCAGTAAGAAAGTTATTCAAAATTAGAAGAATATGGCTTTCTATATGGAGCATTATTTTATAGGACCTAATTGTAACATCGTTCTAGATAAAGAAATTATATTATGAAGTTGATTACATTATGTTAATGGAGAAATTATTATAAATATCTATGGATTTTAATCTTTATAGTAAATATTTATAATATTTATAATTTAATCACTAAATATTTTAATATTTTATATATTATCATAGATACTCTTACTTTGTAAATAGTATTTTTTAAAAAAAAATTTATGTATGTATAATACAAATTTTAAATTTTATAATTAAATAATTAATATTTATGATATAAGGTTAAAAAATTGCGGAATAAATTAAACTATTTTTTTTAGATTATATTGTTTGATTTAGTGCAATTTTTTACCAAAAATATTATAATTTTAATTATTCTAACATAAAAGATAAATTCATTCCTTTTTTAATTGAACAAAAAAGAAGAAGAAATGATCATTACATAAGATTGCATAAAAATATGACATAAAATAATATCAAGATTACCATATGTATAATTAAAAAGAAAAAAAAAATTATATTTAACGATTTTATTAACGGTTTAATATTAATATTTTATATAAAAAATATTATCTTAAATTATTAAGATTAAGAGTTTAATATGTATTAATAAAAAAGTTTGTATATTAGAGTATTAAAATCAAAAACAAAAATTATAAATAAAAAATCATAATTTTTATTGAAATATACCGGAGTTTGTTCTTAGATAGCAAGTGTAATATAAAGGTATTATTACTAAGAATATATATGATGTTTTAAAAATGGTAAAGATATTTATGATAAAAAAAATAAGAACTTAAGGGTATTTATGATAATCTTTACACAATAGTAATTCAAATCCCCATTTGTTAACCACACAGTTATTGTGTGCTAAAAAACCTCTCAATGAAGATAGACATCAAATATAATGATAATTACATAATTATATACCACATGTTTCACACCAATAACTTAATAAAGAAAAAAAATAATTTTTAAGACACCAGCAAGGTTATCCTAATTATATGATGAAAGAGGCAGACCAGTCTACATTTAATAACTATCCAAAATTATATTTAGATTGCAAAAATTCAAATTAGCCAAATAATAAATACAAAATAAAAAAGTAGAAATAAAAAGGAAAGGTAAAAGTAGAAAATTAACAAGCTATAAAACCTGTTTTGGCCTTTGAACCAATTTGTTCGTAACACTTGACGGAGAAATTCTTATATATTCATAAATATATGTAATATAATATGATTCTATGAAGAAAATAAAAAAAATTATTTATTAAAGTTATAAAATATAGAATATCCAATTATATAATCAAACATATTGTTGTTTGTTTTCTTTTTTTATCTATAAAAAAATCTATAAAATAATAGAGAATGTAATTAAAACGTTGATATTTTTAATTTTACAATTAAAAATTACTTTAAATTTTGAATCATAAAATTAATTAGTGTATAAAGAAGATACAATTTTAAATTAATAATTTTGATTATTTAAATATAATTTATTATTTTAAAAAAAAATTATAATAAAATAATATCATATTATTTAAAAATTTATTAATATGTTCCATTTTTATTAAGAGATTAACATAAATATTTTTTTTGGAATCGACGTGGTTAATATATTTATTTTAGATAAATAAAAGAATTCTTAATATATATATATATATTGTGGTTATTTTATTAAAATAAAATAATATAAAATCCAAAAAAAAGAGCTATTCTTTATCTTTTAAGATAAATCTTAAAGGCAAAGCACTACAAATTGGGGAAAGAAGATAACTACGATTAATGTTACTAGATATTTTAGCTATATTTCTTATTTAATAAAAAATATATATATTTAATTTATATCTTCAAAATAATATATTAGTATTTCTTATTTAATAAAAGGTATAAATAATCAATTTTTTTTATAAAAAAATAAATCTTTTTATTATATGATACATTATTTTATTTGTTTTTATTTATTTTAATACAAAAATATCTCATATCATATTAAAATTGTTTTATTATTTTATTGACAAATAAATTTTCATTATTTAATATAAAATAATCAAAAATTATGTTTTTTAATCAAAATAATAGTTAATTCACCGTAAACTTATTTCAAATATTTATCTATATTCTTGACTATATAAGTAACACGAGATCATTCACTTTAATCTCAACAATCATTACATCATTTCTGTTATATTGGATAAAACTTGAATTAAAAATTATTCTGATAAAAAAAATACTATCAAAAATAATAATGGGTCAAAAAGTTTCAAGGGAATTGAATGAGCTGATGAGTCATTATTATTGATAGAGATATACTTCAAATGACTTGTTAGTTACATCACTTTAATTTCGATAAATAAAAAAAATGTGTTCTTGTATTGTTTTGTAGTAAATTGTGAAGGATAGTTTGTAAGAGAGAGAAATAGGTTATATTTGATATAGAATAAAGATGTTTTGTAGAGATGTATATATAGTTGTTAGGATTGATTTCTTAATAAAATTAAAAAAAAAATTTATATGAAAATATTTAAAATAATAAATATTTTTTAAAGATAAAATTATTTTTCTACAAATTACATTTTTTTTAAAATTAAATAATTATTTAATAATATGAGTATAAATATATATCTTAATTTATTTATTAATATTAATTATTGATATTGTTTTATAAAGATATATTACGAGAATAAACTTATTTTTATATATGTTAATATATTTATATGTATGATGTGTATTTATTTTATTATTTATAATTTAAAATAAATTAATATTTTTTATATGATTTGAGTCTTATTAATATAAATATAATATATCTTTTAATTAAATGTAATTTTATGTACCAATTATAAGTCTAAATAATAAATTGTTCTTTAGGTATCATAAAAAAAAATAATTAGATTTTATGTATTTAAATCTATGAATTCAATTTTAATTTCGTGCGGCTAACGGTCAAACTTTACGGTCAAATACTCGATGCAATAATTATAGGTCCCATTTCCACCTTTTTTATATACATTCTTTTTTCTTCCTAAAATTTTATCTTTCTCTCTCTAGATATTTCCTAATTTATGGGCTCACCAGCACCGTATATTATGGTACATGAACCTAGTTTTTATTTTTATTATTTTTATCGCTCCATTATATATATTTTTAAGAAAATAGTAGTTACAGTCGGCTATCATAATTTAATCTCATATTTATTAAATAAATAATATAAATTTTAATTTTTTTTTTATAAATTATAACATCTTAAACTCATTATTTTTATAAAAATAATAAATTTATATTATATTATTTAATAAATAGGAATATCTAATACCATATGTTACCAAATGTAGAAAACTTTCTAAGTTCTCATTCTTTTAAGTAATTCTATTATGAGTAATTTTTTTTTTCAAATTAATTTAAATTAATAATTAATAAATTTAATTTAATCTATCATGTTTATTTTAGATTCATTGAAATATTATGCAATAGAATCAATTTAGTTTAAATATATACGAGCACGACGATTAAAAACATATTAAAATTAACAAATTTTATAATGTGATTGAAATATTATACAATCATATTAATTCGATTCAAAAATATATAATACGTTTAGATTAATATCATATTCAAATTAATTTATTTTATAATACGATGTATTTTGATACGAACTAAATCACTATTAAAATTATAAATAAATAAATATTTTTATTTTATAATATGTTATATTTAAATATTATAAATATTGTAATTATATTAAATTTTTATTTAAATTTAAAAATAAATATAAATATTAAATCTTTATAATAATTCAATAATCTTATACAAATATTTATTATTCTTTTAATTTTCTTAGTTATAATATTAAATAATTAATTTTACTTTAGATACAACAATTTAAAATTTCAACATTATATATATTATGTTTTATATATAACAATAATTTTTAATATTATTTTGAAATATTCAATAAAAAAAATTTAATTTGTTAATATTCATATTAATTTAAATTAATTATATCATTATATTATATTAGTATTAAAAATCTTTTAAATCTGATTAGTATCAGATTATATTTAAATCGCTAAAAAATTAGAAATTTTTGATCGAATGTTAACCGATATTTGTTAAAAACTGTGAGAAATACTCTGGTATAATTTTTCTACCGAGTTTGCCACTCTACCTTGGATTAATTTAAAATACTGCCATTTTTCACTTCGTCGAAAGAAAAAAAAAAAGTGCTCCACAGGGTTTTTTTTTTTTGTGATTAAATGTGATGCACAGTTAATAAGTTGAGTAAGATCAATACCTCCTCTTTCTCTCCCTTCTTCTCCTTCTCGTTTTTCTTCTTTTAATCAAATATATTGTTATCTTACCAACCGCATGCATTAACCATGAATGAAAATTTCTAAATTTTAGTTTTAAAAAATATCAAAAATATTATTGATGTTGGTAGACATTTAAAGATATTTATAATAATAATTTGATTTAATTAATTTTTTATTTAATATATATATATATAATTTAAATATGACATAAGAAACATACTGTCATCGTAACATTATTTTTATATTTCACCTTATGCCATAAAAGTCATTTAACTGCACCTCAATTAATTACCTACAAATGATTTGCAATTTAACCAGTCACAACTAATAATTAAATATTTACTTAAATGTGAAAATGTATTAAAAATTAAATTTAATTACCTTATTATAAATATTAATTTAATTTATAATACAAATAATAAGTTAATTTCGTGTGTGAAAAAAATAAATAAATAAATTTAAAATCAATATTTTTCTATATATATATTCATATTAATATTTTTAATATTTTTATTAAAATTTTAAAAATTTATGAAGTAAGTTACTTATATATAACATTTTTAAATGAATTATTTTTTCGATATTATAAAAAATAACATATCTATACGAAAATATCAAAATACTTTTATACATGCTAATAACAACAAATTGACCCCAAATTTTATATTTTTCTCTTTGAGGATGTATGATATCAAAAGGGTAGTTTAGCATCAAATTAAGAAGAATAAGAAGAAAAGTGTAAATAAAAAAAACAAAAAAACAAATCGAGCATTGAAAAAAAAAAGAGTCAAAGGTCGAGTACTACGTACTATGATAATTTTCTCTTTATATAAAAGAGTTTTCCCCTATTCAAACTATAATGTAGCGAAGAGTTTTCATTCACCACATAAATATTTGATTGTTGCAATATATATATATATATATATCACGAAAAATGATTGTGTACGGCACATTTTTTCAAATTACAATTTAATAAATAAAAAAATTAAACAATTGAACATGACTAATTAAGAATTAAAGAATAATTAGGTGATTCCATTCAATTTGACTTTCTCTCAAGTCAATAAGGTGAAATTTGAACCCAGCCATTCTCTGGTATTAGGTAAGTATCTACTATCTAACATAGCCCTTCTTTGACTAGAATTTTAGTGCATGTGACAAATTGGTACACGAGAGAGAGAGAGAACCAACACATATAATTTCCAAACTACCGGCCTAATTACCTTTTAATATTAGTGCTATCTAATAAAGAATATAGACTATTAATTAATTAATTATTTATTATGTAACAGTAATTAATATAGTACGAACTTATTACTTTTAATTAAATGAAAGTAAAGTCTTTTCTAACCAAAAAACTATGTAAAACAACATGTAACTTTATTGAATATGTAAATGAATTATAAAGCAATATGGGGTTTCTCAATACTAATTTAGAGATAACTAGATAATTAATATTGATTAGTATATAATTAAGGTATCCCTCTCTTCTTCGTAAGAGGATTGAAGAAGGTAAATTTTCGTTTCTATGTTATAATATGAATTTTATTGGCTTGTGGATCTTTTTAAAAAGTTGAACGATTAATTAATCTAAAAATTTAAGGGGTAATATCCTTCTAATAAATATTTATGAATTTTTCATTACATCTTTATAATTAATTGTTCTTTTGTGACTCTATTGATGATTTAGGGGGTAATATATCCTTCTAATAAATATTTATGATTTTTTCATTACATTTTTATAATTAATTGTTCTTTTGTGACTCTATTGCTAACAAAAATTCCCATTATTAAATTATAATTGTAACTATAATAAAAAATTGTTGTAGGTGTCTCAAAATTTAAGTTACCGTTATAAAATTTTTCCAAATATATATAAATTATTTATATTATAATAATTGATTTGATAGTAAATTATGAATTAAAAAATAAAATATATTATTGTAATACATAATTATCTATAATATTAATTATAATTATATTATTATAATATAAAAAAATTAAAGAAAAATATTCCAATATAGTATAGGACCGAAAGTTTTAACTTTTTCAACTCTTTAAAATTTTCTTGAGATCAATTTAAATTAGGGATAATCATGGTACGATTAGGATATTTTTTTATATAACTATTATCGAATAAAATTATAAAATTTGTATAGAAAATTGTTACTATTTTGGTATGACTTTTTATCTGTAATTTAGTACAGTTATTAAAAATTATTAAAAAAAAAGCTTTTTCAAACTTATGATAGTATTTGTATTAAAGAATTAGTATAGAAGACAGTTTTCCTAATACTAATAAGTAGTAAGAAACCATTTAAATTATTAATAAAAACAGTTTTTAATAATTTTTAAAAACAAAGAACCTTTTGATTCTTATTTCTAAAAAACATTCTCAAGGACTAAATACAAAGATACTATTTGTATTAAAGAATGAGAATAGCATTTATTGTCTCCTTCAGTCTGATGGTATGGTTAGACCCCAACGCATCATCCCTTAGGTGATGTTTGTTTCGTGAAATAAGATCGGATTTAGAATGAAATTGAATGAAATTAAAAGGAAACAATATTGTTTGGTTTTATTATTAGAATCAAGCTCGGAATCAGGATTATAGTGTTTAGTTTGTCACTAGAATGAAATGAAAAAAACTATAAATTACTTTAATACCCTCCATTCAGTAAAGTTCAAATAATGTCATTTAATTACTATTTTTTCATTAGACAAAATGTATTATTAAAATAATTATTTTTCTAAATAATTATTACTTAATTAAAAAGAAAATATATTATTAAAATTATTATTTTTCTAAATAGGGTTTAAGGTTTTGAAGTTTGGGATTTAGGATTTAGGATTTAGGATTTAGGATTTAGGATTTAGGATTTAGAGCTTAGGAATTTAGGATTTGAGGTTTATCGTTTGAGACTATAGTTGTGGGTTAAGGTTTAGGGTTAAAATTATTATTTTTCTAAAAAGTGTTTAGGGTTTTAGAATTTAGGATTTTGGATTTAGGATTTAGGGTTTAGGGTTTTAGGATTTGGAATTTGGGATTTAGGGTTTTAGGGTTTGGGATTTGGGATTTAGGGTTTAAGGTTTCAAGATTTAGGTTTTAGGATTTAGGATTTTGAGATTTAGGATTTAGGGTTTTGGGATTTGAGGTTTAGTAATTTGGGGTTTAGGGTTTAGGGTTTAGGGATTTGGAATTTGAGTTCAGTGATTTAGGATTTGGGATTTGGGGTGAGGGTAAAATTGAAAAAAAAAATAAGATAAGAATGAAATCATGATTCCTAAAGGGGGGAAAAAGGATTGCGATTCCTTCTCCTGTAGTAACCGATTTCATTCCGTATCTTTCATTCAGTTCAACTAAACACACAAACACACAAATGAAAATAATCAATTCTAATTCCTTTTTATTATCTCCAACAAAACATCATCTATTATAGTTAGCTTTTATCAACCATAGGAACTTCAAAGTGTTTAATTAATGCGTTAACATTGTTAAAATTCACGTCATTTTTAAAACCATTAGACCTTACCTTACTCTTTTTACTATACACTCAATATATCAATCAAAATTATCTTCTATATGTTATATCGAAGAGAATCAACGAGATAAAAATTGTTTTTAAAATTTATAGGATAAAAATTAAAAAAATTATACATATAATAATATATAATCCAATGGTCCTTTAGTCATCATCGTTTCTACGGTCTACGGTCCTAACAGCAAACTTATCAATTCAACGTAGTATCAAAAGAGCTTTAAAAAATATTAAAAATTAAAGTATCAAAAGAAAAAAAATGACACGTAAGTTCATCAAGTTGGGTGACTCTGATGACAATATTTTTGGAAGGGATAGTTAAAAACATTTTCTTTATTTATTATAAAATAAATATTTAATACTTATATTTTTTATAATTTATTTATATTATTATTAAAAAATAATCGTATAATTATAAAATTATTTTTTATTTTTTGATATATTAGATAAAGAAATCAAATAAATTTTTAATTAAAAGAAAAAAAATATAAAAACAATTATTTATTATTATTCAATCATTTTTTAATAATAATAAAAATAAATTTGTATAAAAATTAATTAAAAACTTTAATTATTATTTTTGAAATATTTATAGGATCATTATCCCCATTTTTTTAATAAATATCAATTTATGGATAAAGATAATTGAAAAACAATTATGCAGAGTCTAGAGAATTTAGAGTTTCTATGGTTTCATTATCATCCTGACTATGAAATATCAACTTTATGGATAAAGATAATTGAAAAAAATAAATTATGCAGGGTCTTTAGAATTTAGATATTCATCGTTTTCGTTATCATCCTTAATATGCAAAATTTTAGAATATTTTCTGAGTATACATATTATTTTTTTATTTTAAGGTATATTGGGTAACGATTTTCATTATAAATTTTTACTTTTTTAAGTAATTTTTCAATTAGCTATATTTGATAACAATTTTTTATTTTTATTTTTACTTTTTTTTAAAGAATCACTGTCAAAATATATGATAATTTATAAATATTTTAAAATATTATTCTTGAATTAGATTTTTTATTTTTTATTTTTGATTGTTTTATTTTTACTAAATATGTTTTAGAAAATAAACAAAATCTTAGTCCTTTTTGCATATTAAATATTTGAAGAAAATTATTAAAAACATAAAATTTGTAAATAATAACAAGAAAATCTTTATTTTTTAAGTTAAAAAAATAAAGCATTACCAACCAACTTGTAAGTAATATTTTATTTTTTCTTAAAAATTACTAAATAAAAATTATTATCATGTGATTATTTTTAAAAAAATCTTAAATATCAAAACCAATTATTTAATAATAAATTATAAATTATAATCGTTATTAAACAAGTCTCGATAATCTTTATCTATAAAGTCAAAATGATCAATTGAATTATCATAAAATTGTAAGATCTTACATACATGTTAACCTACAAGAATAATATCAAATCATTATATTTGTTTTGTTTATATTATCAATTTATGTTTGGTTTGATTTATACATTATGTTATTAAATTTATTTCAATTATATCATTATGTTAATATTTATCTAATGGTGTCATACATTAATAGTAGATTTGTAACGATTCTGATAATTAAATATTACATTTATAATAATTTAGATAATTAAATATTATATTTAAAATAAAAAGTATATTACTTAATTATATGAGTTATTTTAAATCTACTACTTAACTTTTTAATGTATAGTATCGCTACATAAAAGTTAATAAAATAATATAAATATAATAATTAGATGATATAAACAAAAAATAATTTAATAATATAAATAAAATAAATATAATCCTTCCATAATATTTTTATATATATTCTATACAATATTAAAACCTTTATTAAGCGAGCTTAGTATATGGATTATTATTACAAATACTCCTGAGTTTTTACGTTTATTCAAAATTACCCATGAGTTTTATTTAATATCAAAACTACCCATGAACGTTATCAGCGTTATATCTCCATTTAACATTAGAGGCAAAATTGTAATCTCACCCTTATACATATATCACCCTTGTTTCACTCTATTTCGAATTACTCTTCTTATTCACGCAAAAACCCTAAGTGTATATGTCTCTACAAAATTATATGAATATAAAGGTTGTGGTGGGAAGACTTCAAAACCCAAACATTGAAGCTTCACTTGGTGATCTAGATATTCAAAGGTTAATTGTCTCTTTGGAATTAAATTTCTTGTGTTATTTTCCGTCCTTAGAATATAAGATTCTAAAAATGCAATTAGAATAAGACGACAAAATCAGATTAAGTGTAACCTATGTATGGTTACAAAACAAGAGTTCCCAAACATTCAAATGAATGCATGTTTTAGCATTCCTATGACTTTCGTTAGGACTAAAGTGTCTATTGTGAACCTTGTAATTATGATAATACATCACTAGCACCTTGTGACTTTATTATTGGTCATCGTAGCTTTATTAAGTGCAAAGCATACATCAAATCACACACAACAAAAATAAATAGAGGTCTGAACTTCAAGGTTCATATATATATACCAAACGAGGATGAAATACAAATAGGTGTTGATTATTTTTAGCTAATAACTGATTAAAAAGTTTGAAAGCATAATACACCAGAAAAGGTTGATAAAAATAAAGTCTACGTAAAAATATTCACACATCAAAGGTAAATCTAAGTGGACAATTATATCTTACCTGGTGGGATCAAAGTCAGTAAGAAGGGCCAATCTCAACTCATTTCCACTGACCAGCACAACACCGCCACCCAGCTTCCTTAAGTGTTCTAGAATTTTTAAGTTATTGTTGGCCTTGATGGCATATCCAATTATTGACTTCAATCTCTCTAATGCCTTACTATAGGCCTCAAAATTTCTTGTAATTTGAGGTTTACTATACAAATAAAATGGTCTTTTCTCAACAAACTCCATGACATCTTGCACATTTACATCCTCACAATAGAGGAACCTATCTGAGGATTTTTTGAAACAGTGCTGAAATGTTATAGTCCTAGGATTTTGGGATGCAATTTTGGTGCTTTGTTTTGTATCAAGTCCATGATCATATGCTTGATATTGTGTGTTAATGTTCATGAGTGACGAATTTTTTTAAAATACTTTTGTTTGTTATATAGAGCGATAAAAATGAGTGAGTGGGCCAATGTGTATGTTCATCTATTTGGTGAAGTTAGATGGATTGGTCATATACATGTTGATGAATATAGTCTTATTTGTTGCTTCCATGACGCTAAAAGGGCTATTATGAATTAGGGGTTGGCGCTTAAAAAAAGACTTTAGGATTGAAGTAAATAAAGTTGACAGTGATGAACGAAGTGTATTAAAAACCTATAATGAATTATAGGAATTGATGAAGTATTATAGGGATAATCAAAAGCAAAGGCTAGACTTATTTGTAAAATTCAATCCTTTAGAAGTGGTTTTCTCACCTCCCATGTTAGAATATCAGAGTTTCAAGTGAATACAAGCTATATTACCAAACTAATCACAAAATGAACCACCTTGTGAACCAATAAATGAACCACCTTTTGAACCAATAAATGAATCACCTCACTTTGACATTGATGAACTTAATCTTGATTCATTTGAGCCATTTCCAACTAGTAATAGCCAAAACGAGGGTAAACTTTCAAGGAATTGTGAAAGGTTGAAAAAATATAAAGCAAAAATAGTTGTTGAAGTTGAAGTTGAAGATGAACATTACGATGGAGATAAGAAATTTGTTTGGAGCAGTGATGAGAATGATCCTGATTGGCATGATGGAATTGCAAGAAATGATGAAGATGATGATGAAATTTATGATACTGATGATAGTCTTTAGGACTTGGGGATGAAAATGCCCATCATATCAGTGATATTGATTTAGAAGATTGTCGAGGAAAAAATGCTAAAAAATTCAGCTGCCAATATGAAAATAGGGAATTTAAGAGAAGAAGTGATGGTAGTATTGACTTCAAAGTCGGAGATACATTTAAAGATGATAAAGAATTTAAAGCTATTTTACAAGAATACATTGTTCAAGTTGGGTTCTAGTGTGAGAAGGTTAAAGTTGATAAAACCTGAGTAATTGTAAGGTGTAAAGCACTTGATTGTGGTTGGAGGATACACGCTTCTGTTGGAACTGATAAGAAAACATTTATGGTTAAGACACTTGAGCCACTAGACAATAAAGGGAGACATAATTGTCAAAAAGTTGAAAAACAAAGATCTGCAACATCCTCTTGGTTAGTTTCTCAATTAAAATACTTAGTCATGGGAAACCCTAATGTAAGTATCCTTATATTGGCTATTGAGTGTAAAAGAAGATGGGGTATATCTATACTTGACTTGACATTGTATAGAGCAACAAAAATTGCTTATGATGGAGAATTGGGTGACCATATTGGTAGTTTTTCAAATATAAGGGAATATTATCGTACGATTTTAAGAACCAACCCAGGATCAATGGAAGTTATTGATACTCATATTCCAATACCAAATGTCAGCCCTTGTTTTAGGAGATGTTTTATTAGCTTATCCGCTTCAAAACAATGGTATATAAGTGGATGCAGGCATTTCCTTGGTTTGGATGGATGTTTTTTAAAGGGTCTATATAAAGGTGTCTTGATGGTTGCCGTTGGATTGGATGCTAATAGAGGTTTGTTTTCAATTGACCTTGCTTGGGCTGAATCTAAAAATAGTGAAACTTGAATATGGTTCATGGCTTTATTAGACCAACATATTGGGGAGTCTGAAAAAAGAAGGACGTGTTTCATGTTTGATAGACAAAAAGGTCTTGTTGCAATAATCAACAAGTTTTTACCAAATTCACGTGTTAGATTTTGTTCTAAGCATATTTAGCCAACTTGAAATGTAAGCATCCAAGCATGAAAATGATATCATTGTTTTGGACATCTAAAGCAACTAGAACAATTGAATTTAACGATGCGATGAATGAAATTAAGAAAGAAGAGCCTTAAGCACATGAATATTTAAGTAAGATTCAAGCTTCACATTGGAGTAGACATGATTTTGATGATGATGTAAAGGTTGAGCATGTGACCAATAACATGATTGAAAGTTTTAACAATTGGTTGAAAAGAGTGAGGTCTAGACCTATTGTGAATTTATTTGAAGAGGTCAGAAGAAAATTAATGCGGCTAATAGTGAAAAGGAATGAAGAGGCTTTGAAGTGGACTACTCCTTTTCCACCAAATGTAATGAAATACATTTCAAAGACAATAGGAAGGAAGAGTTTTAAAGGTCTTGTATGCTGAAAATGAAATATTTAAAGTATTGGATGGTTGCAACATGTTGGTTAATTTAAATAAGTGGACATGTAGTTGTTATGGGTGGCAATTGAGTGGTTTACCTTGTAAGCATGTTGTTGCTTGTATTATGGATAGAAGGTATAAGATTGTAGACTATGTTCATACATATTTTACAAAGGCTTCGATTTTGAAGACATATTTCTCTTTTATTCACCCTATTCCATCTGAAAAGGAGTGGGTTATGATGCTTGGTGCTCAACAAATATTTTCACCAATTTATAAACCAAAGAAAGGAAGACTACCAACTAAAAGACATAAGGAAGCTACTGAACCAGAGAAACATAAGATGTCGCAAGGATTGAAATGTGGGTATTGCAATCAATTTGGACATAATCAAAGGACATGTAAGGAGAAGTTAAAAAATCTAATTAATGAAACTCAAGTAAAATTGTAAATATTCATTTATTAAATATATTTTGTTGATTATATTTAACTTTAAATTATTTGTAGGAAACAACTTCAAAGAATGTGGTCAAGAAAAAGCAAAACAAGAGAACTAATAAAATTCAGGTAATGTATTGTATAACATATTCATCATGCATTACTTCTTATACCATAAATTAATTTACTGTTCATGAATCAGGTGATATATAGTGATGATGTAATCAATAAGAAACAGAAGATGGGAAAATCAATAAGTCAAAGTGAGTTTTCTGAAATGAGACTTTGATTTGTTGTATAATTTTTATTTTAAAATATGTAAGTAAATGAGACAATAAGAGTAAATTTTTTGTAACTCAAAGTTAATATGTACATCAGGTTTTGGGGGATATAATATGAATTTTGTAGCTTTTTATGTATTTAAACTCATTTTTGGTGTGCCTTCCCCTTAGATATCTTAAAAATTTAGATTGTAATATAGACTGTAAATATAAATGACATCTGTTATTGAAAAAGTTAGTATGAAATGTAAATGTGAACTTGTATGTGAATATTTATATCTTATTATTTATCAGGGATGTTTTTGATAATTATTTATAACAGGTTATTGAAAAGTAGTGGTATTTTTAATGAAGGTAAATTAAATATTATAATAAAGGTATTTTTGATGAAGATAAATTAAATATTGTAACATATACATTTTTTATGAAGTTAAATTAATTATTGTAATATGGGTATTTTGATGCAATTAAATTAATTATTATAATAATAGTATTTTTAAAGAAAAACAAAACATTAAGGATATTTGTGATAATATTCTCGACAACAATATTCAAAAAGCTATATAGGTAAGGATAAAAAGCATTTTTTTTAGATATTGATGTGATTTTTCACGATTTTTTGATAATTTTGTTAAATAATAAGGATATTTTTGAAGATATCTTAAACATAAGAGGTATTATAGCTTTTTTTTTAAACATTAAAGATTTTTTTAAATATATTAAAAACCACGGGCATATTTTGTATTTTTTCTCTTTAGTATACTGAGAGGAAAAAAAAAGGGGTGACCTTAGTACGTTAACAATTTAGTTCACCACTTTTACTTCTATGAACATGAAAAGCAATTAATTAAAACCTCGTACTAATATTTTAATAGTTAATTTATTAAAGAAATAATTTAATAATAAATTTTTAAAAATAAAATACTGATTTGTATAGATTTGTTATTTTAATAATATTATAATTTTATTTAATATTTTTTTATCTAAATTTTTAAAATATTATCTTAATGATATCTCATTTAAAAAATGTATTAATTTAATATAATTTATCATTTAATAGAAAATTTTTACGTGTAAGATGTATGATATTCAAATAATATTATAATCAATTAATTTATTATCTTAAATATTATTTAATTAATTTATTATTAAAATATATTTTTTAAGTATAGCATATCTATTATTATATACGTTAATTTTTTTTAATTAAATAGTTAAATATTAATTATATTAAATTAATACATTTTTAAATAATGTATTATTAAAAATAATAGCTAAAAAATTTGAATAAAATAATGATCGCTGAAATGAAAAGCTGGATCTAACGTTTAACATAGCTACGCCATTGATGTTTAACAAAACAATAATTATGTTATGTATTAAAAAAATTAGAACATAAAATATTAATCTTAAACCCATATTCAAATCAATTTTATTTTTTAAATCCGTGTTATGTTTAAAAATAATATATTAGGAGTCAAAATGAGAGTTTGTGTATAAAGTGATAAAAAGGAAACTGTTAAAACACTTTTATGGTTAAATTATTAGTTAAAAATGAATAATTATAATGTAACATTAATTAGTTTTTTTATTTATTATTATAATGAAATATTTAAATATTAATTTTATTATTTTATGATTATTTAATAAAATTATTATTTATAAAATATTTTTATCATAATAAGTTTTTTATTATCAAAATTTAAAATTATTATAAAAATATAATCTAATTTTATTTTATTTTAATACAATTAAATTTTATAAATATTATAATTTTTTTATTAATTTATACTATTAAGTTTTATAAATATAACAAAAAAATCATAACATAACTTATGGTTAATTCTATTCATAATATTTCTATAATATATTTTTTTAAATTTTATGATATTAAAATATAAAAATTTGATAATAATAATAAAATTTAATGATATATAAATAATAAATGAAAATTTAATGATATATTTTTTAAAATTTATATAATATAAATATCATTACTTTTGAAAATTTAGATTATTTTTACTTTTATATGGCGTCATTCACATTTTCAATGTCAGTTGCGCCTAAGGTGCACTTTTATAGGCGCGCGTGTAGAGCAGGAGGTGCCTTCTGTAGGCCGTAGGCCTGTAGCTGACAAAATGGTAGTATTCGCTAATTAAATACGCAGGGGTATTTTAGTACCTTAATGACAGATAATGCAATTATGGTCTTCAAGAAGGGTAATAATGTAAATCAGATTTCCTAAACACCACTGTCACACACTGAGCCGACTCGTATATGCTCGAAGGAAAATATAAAGACCTCTAAAATCCTCAACTTATTCACTAACAAGAACTCCATAAAATCTACAAGGATAATCTTTCTCAACACCATTTTCCCGAGAAAAAAAATCCCAATCTTTTGAGTTTCAGTTTTTTGTTAAGAACCATTTTCAGCTAAGCTTCAGTTACCTGTGAAACGATGTGTGGAGGTGCTATAATCTCCGACTTTATCTCGACGCCTAGATCCCGGCGACTTACCGCCGGTTACCTCTGGCCCGATCTCAAGAAATCCGGTTCTGGGAAGCGATTTTCGAAGCCGCAAAGATCGGAAATTCTCGATCTTGACGATGATTTTGAGGCCGACTTTCAGGAATTCAAAGGTGATTCTGATATTGAGGATGGTGATGATTTCATCGATGTCAAGCCCTTTGCTTTCTCTGCTAAAATATCCTCCTCTTGTGGTAAATTACCCCTTGTTGCCTCTGTTTCGTGGTTTTAATTTTTTTTTGTAGGATCTTGTTTTATTTTATTGTATATGTGAAACGTTTTTTATTAGCTTATTTCATTTGGTGGTTGATGCTGTTTGGGTAAAAAAAAAATTATTTAAGTTGAAGTTTAGATGTATGTTTTCTATCCCATATTGGATTCTAGTTATTTATTTGAAGTTTTATGCTTAGTCGGTGCATAACCGGGTTATCTTTCTTTGTCTTGAATATATGAATTTTCTTAGGTTTATTACTTCCTGTCACTTCTCTGCATATGCTTCTGTTGACTGTTGCTGTAGAAAGAAGTTTTCTTCAATTCATACTATTGTCTTATCTATAGGATTATCGTTTTATACTGTGTAAATCTTATGCTTATGGAAAATCATACGATTCTCTTCATTTTTGGGGACTAATTAAGAATTATTGAATATTTTCATCTTTTAATTTTATTTAATAATTTTTCTTTTGTAATTGTACATATTTTCTTTTTATTTGTCCTTCAGTTTAATCAAATTTTTGAACTGGATAATATCCCAGGTTTCCTTTGATTTTTCAGAATTACTCCTTTCTAATGATACTTGTGTGTGATTTTTAGCTTTATATCGAGTTTGGAAAATAAATATTATTAATTAATGTTTTGTAGTTAAACTTGTATCCTCTATGTCAATCGTTATTGGCATGCTTCTCTAAATTTTTAAGCTACTTTTTGTATGCAAACGATGAAATCCTTCACCATGTTAATTTCTCTTTTCTTTCTGAGAAAGAAGGGGTTACCTCTTTTTTACTCAAAACTTTTTCTGGTAAAGTTCATTTGATGAGATGAGTAAAGGGGTATCTTGGGTTGCATGTGTGCATTGATGAACCCAAGGTGTAGGCTTCCTTTTTGCTCCTTTGACTTGTTCGGATCAACCTGTCTGTTGTTTCCAAGTTTTATAAAGCCCCGCTAAATTTTGAGCCAAAAAATGCTCTAAATTGTTTTATAATTATGGTTTTGTGAATTAAATTATTTTTTTAATTTTTATATGAAGGCTCTACAACTGTGAGATCTGTGGAATATAATGGACAAGCTGAGAAATCGGCCAAGAGGAAGAGGAAGAACCAGTACAGGGGAATTCGGCAGCGTCCATGGGGTAAATGGGCTGCAGAGATCAGAGACCCGAGGAAAGGGGTTAGGGTTTGGCTTGGGACGTTCAACACTGCAGAAGAAGCTGCAAGGGCTTATGATGCAGAGGCACGGAGAATCCGTGGCGATAAAGCTAAGGTGAATTTCCCTGATGAGACTCCTCATGATTCCCCAAAACCTGCACTCAAGGCTCATCCACAGAGATCATCACAGCCCAAGGAAATCTTGAAGTCTTTCCAGCTTAACAACCAAAACTTTGGGAACAACCCAGAGCAGGACAACTACGATGCAATGGATTTCCTTGAAGAAAAACCACTTACTAATCAATATGGGTATATGGACACCACCAATTTTGATGCTGGAGTGAATTCCGGTCTTCCATCTAATGCAGCAGCAGCGCCTCTCCACTTTATTTCAGATCAGTCGAGCAATTCCTTTGAATATTCAGACTTTGGGTGGGGGGAGCAGAGCATGGCAAGGACTCCAGAGATCTCATCTGTTCTTTCAGCTACATTAGAAAGTGATGATTCCCTGTTAATTGAGGATGCTAGTCCAAAGAAGAAACTGAAGTCTGACTCAGAGAATATAGTGCTACCTGAACAGAACAATCCAAAGTCACTGTCAGAGGAGCTGTCTGCATTTGAATCCGATTTGAAGAACTTCCAAATGCCTTATCTTGAGGGAAGCTGGGAGGCTTCATTGGATAGTTTCCTAACTGGAGACACAACTCAGGATGATGTAAACTCGGTAGATCTTTGGAGCTTTGAGGATCTCCCTAGCATGACTGGAGCATCATTCTGATTAGCTATTATCAGCTTTTCTAGTTTTATGTAAATAAGGCTACATGTTAGTGAGTTCACCACCCCCCTTGAAGCTCTTTACAAATGTGTGTATATTGATCTATTAATGATTATGCGTCTTTTCTTTATTTGTTTCTTTCAATTGGGCATTAAGAGATGCTTTTATTTCTTTTGACATTTGTAGGGATCAGTTTCTGGAGGTGGAGTGACAAACAGGAACGTACATGTTCATATAAGAGCATGGAGAGTGATTTGAGCACAGCTAGTCATGGAGGGAGGGAGTATAAGGATACTAGGTTTTCGTTCCTTCCCTTTTAAGACCTTTTTATTTTATTTTTTTAATTTTACCTATTATAAGACTTTGAACTCTGGTTATTGAGTATTAATGTTTATTATTGTATTGTTTTGGTATTTTCGACTGTGTGATATTGTGATTATTATTTAAACTTTCATTATTTGTTTGTTTTTTCAACTTTCTGTTTTTCTTCGTGGGAAGGCCATTAATTCTTGTATCACTTACGAAGTTCTGATAATTTGCCGGATTAGTTTGAAATATACCCCGACTTAGTTGTTTGCCCTGCCTGCCTGCCTGCCTGCCTGCCCTACAACATAGTTATAGACAATACGATTAGATTGATAGATTTGAGTGATAATAGACACGCTTGACAATGACTAATTTGGACAGAGTGAGTGGTGCGGGAAGATTGAATGAACCTAAATCCTTACGACACATCGCATGAATGTGTGGCAGAGGTCAGTCATGTCACATGTGAAGATGGTTGTCGTTGCCTGCCACATGCAGTGATTGAGTAAAGTATCTCCGATCTTCAGGCTCGCTATTAAAGTTCCAAAATTGAGGTGGGTGGGTGAATCTATGGTTGTTGGGAATCTCAATACATTGGTGGTTGCACCCTTTGCGTCGTACGGTTTTGTTATTTATTATTTTCAAGATATGTGTTCTTCATTAATTAAATATTTTTCTCTATATTTTTATTTAATATTTGTTTTTTTTAAAAAAAAAATTGGATTAATAATAAATTTTATTATATTAAATAATTATATATTTTAGAAGTAACGATTAATTTTTCTTTTTATGAGCAATAGCATTGGAGGGTCGAAAAAAGTTGGACAGTAAAAATCATGACTAGTTTTCTGATAACTTTAATGTGTACTCGTGATATTGCCAATTGCAGCATCATCCTTAACATCTTTTCTTAAATAATTATATATTTTAGAAGTAATGAGTAATTTTTCTTCTAATATCAGCCAATAGCATTGCAGGGTGTAAAAAAGTTGACAGTAAAACATCATGACTGGTTTACTCATAAGATAAGGTGTACTCGTGATATTGCCAATTGCAGCATCCTTAACATCTTTTCTGGAGTCTGAACCAATACGGATGGGACCAACTTATTCTATTTTGTGCTTCCCAAGAATTACCACTCATAATTCTATGACGTCATAAAAAATATTAAAAATAATACATTACAATATCTAAGTTACATTCATTCAAATAATAAGAGTTATAATATCTAAGTTGCATTGATTTATGGTTGTATATCAATTGATATTTGCTTATTTATCATGTACGAGAATCTCTATTAAGCATTTATGATTAAATGTTTGAATTTGTAGGATTAATTTCTACTAGATGCACGTCAAATCGGCAATTGTTGTATCTAATAAATTAGTATAGTGTATTCATATTATAATATATGAATAGTAAGAAATATCATTATTATTGAGTTGAGAGAGACTTGAAAGAGTGAATAAAATTTATGGATGTTAAATATATATTTTAATAAGTTTTCTATTATTAGGAAAAAATCAATAGATTTTTAATGTTTAATTAGGCTCAGAAAAAAAAGCATTTAATGTCTAATCAAATCAACTAAGACAAAAAAAAAGCATTGGATTCAACTTTTCTTTTATGTTGAGGTAATGTTTATGAATAATCTTAGACTTTCAAGAAAAGGTAAAAAAATGGGATCAATATGTGATATATAATGCATTATAAGCATATAATTATTACGATTCAATCATGTTATTCTATTACACATGTTGGAAAGAAAAGAACTTAAATCAAAACACTTGCCGATATATTTATACAAAAATTTTACCTTGAGCACATGCAAATGAGTCATAAACAATTAAATGAAAAAAAATCCACAAAAGAATTTGATCTAAGGATAACATCATTGCGATAAAGATAGTAATGATAGAAAAATCATTAGCGTATGACATAATGAGGGAGATCATAAGCGTCTATATCATAAAATCAATTTTCGATCGAATGAAAAAGATATATATGATAGAATTGTAACTATAGAATATGACTATAATCGAAATGCATACTTTGTCTTATACATTATAGGGATGGTGAGAAAAGACATATATTACATGACTATAATTGGAGATATCATTGTTTTTAATACATAAGTTCCTATAAAAATAGAAAATACCCTACTTTTGAATGCATTTTGAATTATTGATTTTCATAATTTGAAGTAATAAATTAGGTTTACGACGAAACCTAAAAATTGATTACTGATCCAATTTGAATACTTCTATAGAATAGACATCAATAGAAAACTAAAGAGTAACGAAAACAAATGATTGAGTTTAATAGTTCCTCATATAAAATTAATGACTAGAGATACAATAATATATAGAAGATAAAATTCTTTCAAGCATCGATAGGACCAAAAGCACCCCTTGTTTTAAAGAGAGAAGGATGTGTTATTCACATTTTACTTTATGGTTAGAGATGAATTGAAAGCTAAGCAGTGATAATTCTATGGATTTCTTAAGGAGAAAATATAGATATTTTATTCGTTACTCATAATATATAAAAATATCGACGATATTTCATAGTCATTCGATCTGAATGCTACATGAAGAACATAAATGAGATGAAGGAACATGAAGACTTAGGATGTAGAAGATCATAACATGAGTGATTTGATAGATTTTGATACTTAATTATATGATCTTTATAAGAATTCGATTATACAATGTATAATATTTATCTGTATAAATATCATCATCTACACCTAGAAAATTGTATGTTTTGGAAGAAGTTTGTACAATGTGAGAAGGGATTTTGATTGATGAAAAAAAAAAGATTCTACTTACCAATATGCCTTTAGGTATGGCCATACATAACATAGAAATCATACTCGAAAATGATAGACAGTTAGCCGGAGCAGTAACTATTGTAACAAAAATGATTATAAAAGAGAAAAAAAAAATGGTCACATCAAAATGACTCTATGGAGAGGTCCATTTGATACTCAAAAAATGATTCACAATAGTTGAATAAGTAAGGAATGTTGGGGTGTAGCATAAAAGTTTGGATGGAGTTAGATATAAATGTTAACTAAGTTATCATTTTGCAATAAGAATACTAGTTATAAAACTTATAGAAATGTAATAAAAAAACCTACAATTTTTTTGGGATTATCTTGAAAGAAGAAGTAGAAAAATAAATAATTATAATGATAATTTAATTTTTTAATGTCATAATAAATATGAGTGAAGATAGAAAAAAAGCCATAAAATATCACAATTTATTAAGGTAACAAATTTTTATTTACGTGAGTCTACTGTATTAAATAAAAATTTGTTATGTTATAAATTATGATATTTTAATAAAGATGGTTTTGCATGTAATCGCAGACGCAAATAAAGAAAGTTTAAAAAAAAATGACTTTTTCTTAAATATGTTATTTTAATAATATTTAGATGATAAAAATCTCACGTATTCTCTTTTTGCGATACTAATTTTATTTTACATCTTAACAATATAAGTGTGAAAGTATTTTATTAGTGTTGTATAATATTCCTCCAATTTAAAGGTCTTTATCTCTAAAATTTAAAGAACCCATCATATGTCTGGGATTTATTATACTTACCCAGCTAACTAGAGTTTGCTAGACCCGCTAACTGGTACTTCTATAGCTAGGCCACACAAGAATAGCATCATGTACACTCTTCAAAAGATCCTCTCTTTTTTTTTTAATTGTGCTTTTAAGGATACACATTGATCTGTCTTTAACTTGAAATCCCATCCCAATTTTTCCATTTTATAAGTTCAAATCATAAGTTTAGAATTATGGCTTGAGTCAAGGGAGGATCTGGGTTTTAAAATTGGATTTTTCTTTTTCGTTTTCAATTTAACATAAATTATCAGTTGATGTTTGATTGGTATCTAAAATTATAAAGATTAGTGAGCGAGGTATCATCTTACTTTTTTTTTTATGAAAATAATAATAACTTGTAGAATTATTATATACTGAAAGTTTGTTCGGGTTCAAGCCTGTTTGTTTCTTCTGAATCACCCTGACCTAGTTAAAAGCTCAGATCTAGTTTTCCATAAGTTATTATGATATATACAACTCATAAAGACAGGTTGGATATTATTTAGTAAAATGTTTAAAATAATTATCATTAAATTTTATTTAAATTTAAATTATAATATTATTATTATTATTATAAGTTGAAGTTGCGTTCATTACGTTATCTACATATTTATCAACTTCAAAAAATGAACAAATACCAAAAAGAATGATATCAGGGTGTGAAATTTATCCTGATGTTTAAATTACTTGTCTAAAAATGATTCAGTTAAAATAGTATAAAGGATCAGACAAGATGTAATTCATAATTACGTGATAAGATTATCTATAAGGATCGAAATAATAAAGATGAACTCTAATTAAATATATTGAAATCTACTATGTCTGGATCCCATTTAACTAGATCAATCAGAGGTTAACACACATACATAATGAAATTAAAAGAGTTTGAGCATACAATTAATATTTTAAATAATCTTTTAAGAAAATTATAAGTAGTAATTATTTTAAATATTAATAATTTATTATTTAATTGATAAAAAAAATAAATTCTAAATAAATTATACAATAAACAAAAGTACAAGGGAAATATAAGTCATTACTTTATAATATGTTTACAATTTTATCCAAAATTTAATAAAACATGATTTAAAATTTTATATATAGTATAGATAGTGTTAAGCGTAAATTAACCTATACTATGTGAGTCGATGTGAGAATTCTTAGTCAATAGATACTCATAAATTAAATTAATAGCCGTATTGAGTCAAACAGATGAACATCATCATCAAATAAATATCTAATAAGATAACCAATTATTACTTATCTCTTGAAAAGATAATAACAATGAGATAAACTCTGACATTAAGATAAGTATATTATAATGGTTAATAATCATCAATATATAACATCTTACTTGTGTATATTTACTAAATATATTTTGCATATGATTACTTGAATAATATTGCATACATAAGTCTTTCTTTATTGTTGTAAATCATAATAAAAGACACTAATCTACACAATTATGGTAATCTAATATTCTAACGTTATGTTCTATGTTCTCATGTTCATAATAAGAAAATGTGCAACCAATCATCGACGTTGAAAAAAATAGACATTTAATATTGATACAAGTTCATATATCTCCTTCCAAAATAAGCACGTGCATGATCGAACATTTTCTCAAAATGTTACCCAAATATTAAAACCATAAGTCTAAATTAATTTGGCTTGAATTTAAGATCACAATTTACAACTTTTTTTTTGTGATATAACCTATAGAGATAATTTTATACATCGTACTATGTGATATTCAAAAAGTAGTCATAATCAATAAATAGTCTTACTAAGTCAAGTTTAATAAGTGTTTAATTATTATACAATTATAAACATAATATAATTATTCTAAGATGATAAATACTTAATAATTATCCTTTAAATATCTTAAATAGATAAAGATTTAAAGATTATCTTTAATTATTTTAAAGGATAATTGACCAGATAATTAATAATATATCTCTACATTATATAAGTATCTAAAAGTTATAATAGGCTAATCAAATATGAATTATTATTAGTTTTATTATTTTTCCTATATATAGTCACATATGCATAAGATAAAATACATCATCTTACATCTTGAAATTATTTGATCTCATAATAAAAAATTACAACTAAACATTCTCTTTTCATATAATTATTAGAACGAGACTGTAGATCTATTATTCTATTCATCTTATAATTATTTACTTAAAAATCTTAGAACTCAAGACCATTCTCACATAATAGTTCAAGATCCTAACAATTTATTCATCTCAATATAACATGTGACAAGATTCTAGATAAATATAGCTTTTAATTTATTACAAAAAAGATAAAGGTATAAACAATTCTAATTCTAATAAAACAAGCACAACAAATTGTATACTATACAAGCACCATCCTTGATTGCAAACCTTCGGAACATCTTTGTCAAGTGAACATAAGATTGCAGGCTATGGCAATGTTATACGAGTGTTTTTAGATTTAAATATAAATCAATCTATTTTATACATTGAAGTTTTATTTTTAAATCCTACAAATAAAAAAAAATCTGTTATGTAAAAACCGTATCTTGTCCGTTATATGTTTTTTTTCATAACATAAATAGTATTTATTTTTTTATATAGTTAAAAATGGAATTTTGTGAATAAATGAGCCATATATAAACTTAGTTGTTTTTTTTAATTATTTATTTGTTTAAACCGTTCATATTATACAGTTGTATATAGTTACATGAAGTCTAAGCCATCAAATTTGTAACATTTTTAATTCCTTTAACGAGTAATTCTCTAAAAGAATAATATCTTAAAATATATATATGAAAATACGCATCTTAATGCTCTTAGTTCGTCATCATATCAGAAAGAATTGAAAAGGTAAAAGAGTTGAGGTTAATTAATTAACACATTTATTCACTAATTAAAAGCTGTTGTCACTAACCAAATACTAAATAGTGTTAGTTGTAACTCAAATCAAAGCTTTAATAATATCTTTTAGTTTGATTTTACAAGATGTAACATAGATAATGACAATTCTGATATGAAATTGAAGGTTACGTGTCCAATTTGTGGAAGAAGTTAGTTCAAAAGGATGAATCATATATGGGTTGGTAAACATAAACATAAACATTTTCTTCAAAGCAATCAATTCCAACTTACAAGTGTGTTAATGTTCCCTTCTTGGTAGGTGGATAAATCCCCTTTTTGGATTCTGTATAAATTTAAAACCTTGTATTGTTGCTTGGTAAATTACATTAACTATAAATATAAATTTTTTTTAGTTTTAATAACATTAAATACTATTTTGATCAAAATAAAAATAATATTTTTTAGACACATTTATTGTTATCATCGTATTATATGACTTATATTAATATTAATGGTTTATATATTCTCGAATTTTTTTCTTATATCTTTTCTTTTTTTAAAAAATAAAAATTGAAGAGTAAATAGGAAACTTTTACACTAGGTTGCATGCAAAATTTTCTCCATCATCATGTGACCGCATTAAAAGAATCACTAGTTTTTTCGAATTTATTTTTCAAACATGCCTTTAACTCATATTTTTTAATCAAATTTTAATTATTTGAATATTCTTCTAGCTTTCTTTTAATCAAAAGTGGTTAATCTTGTTGGACTTGTGGTTGTCAAAGACGTGAAGCCTCCTCCATGTCTATTCCCTATATATATATATATATGATAGATTATGCTTTATTCTCACCTATTACCTGTATGATTAAAACAATAATAAAAACTAGCATTCGTTGAATATGGGCTTGAGACTATAAGAAATTCTTAATACAATTTAGAACCTGTGTAATTTCAAACGAAATGATCTGTAATTTATTACACGTTTAAAGTTTATCCTAAAAAGCCACATCTTTACGAAATATACCGTAACATGGTTATGCAGAGATCATGTGATTATTTTAAAAGTAGACATTCAATTTTATATAGTTTCTGAAATTAGAGAATGTGTTATTTAAATTTTTTTTGTTTTAAAAAAATATCAAGAAACATTTATTAATTATAAAATTATTTTATAAAAAGAAAATTTTACTGTTCACAGTGTAAAATTACTAATTATTTTGTTTAAAAAAATTTATTAATACTACTAAAAAAACATTTATGTGACTCGTTTTTATAAGTAAAAAAATTAAATAATATTTTTATTGAAAAAGAAAAGAGATCAAAACATTTATCCTTATTTTAAATTAAAACAAATAACTTTTTAGATTTGAAATTTGGCTCATTCGAGAACATTTTCTTTAAAGTCAAATTTTTCTGCATTCTTTAAGAAAGATCAACAACATTGATGCTCACATCAATTATGGTTTATTAGTAAAAAAAAATAATTTTATTTTCTTTCAATTTTGTGAGAAATTTTTTATCATACATCATACCATAATTATATAATATGAGTACAAATAATTTAGATGCATTTAACATTTATCTTGAATTCCAGATTCCATAATCAATCTCTGCTACCTGCAATTTTGTTTTTGCCTGAGAGTTTGATCAATGGATACATTCAATTTCTCAAACAAAATATCATTGATTTCTATCTGACGTACCACCTGCCTTATCTGCGTTTCTTAGCCATTTATATATTTAATTTCCACTGTATATATCGTAGAATTATTATTTTCTCCTTAGGAATCAGTTCAGAGAAAAAAGAAAATCACAAGTCAAAAGGACTAAAATTGTTTAATGAAAAATTAATTTCGCAAAAGAATACTACTATATATCATAAATATATCACTCAGAAACAGCCTAACTCTGAATCAAAAAACCATTTTTTGAGTTAAAGGGTTGTTCAGACTTATAAACAGTATTGATGCCTTATTCTTAGGCAATATGTGACTTAACATCCCTCCTTCACATCGACTAGAGTCCGAATTTACGGTACGAGAACCGATAGAAGTACAAATAAACCAAGAGCCTAGCTTTGATAACAACTTATAAACTCAGTCCTAACTCTGAACTTAAAAACCAACTTTTGAGTTAAAAGATTGACCAGACTTATAAGCATCATTTTTGTTTTATTCTTAATTAACGTGAAACTTAACAATATCAAATAACGTGATAGTTACTTAAAAAAAAATTAGTTTAATCTAATTTGGAAAGTGCAAACATACTCTTGTTGAAAATTTTCTCCTTATTTTCAGGTGATTGATCTTAAAACACAACTCAAGTACTATAAGAAGGTGTTGAGTAGCTTAAGACGCAATTTAGGTAAAGTTGGAAGCTAAATCAACGGTGTCAAGAGCTGTTTAATTTGTTCAGCATTGGAACCAATGATTACATGACACTTTTCCTAACCAATTCCACACTACTCAACTACTACTCCATATCAGAATATGTTCAAATGGTGATTGGAAATTTAACAACTGTGATCAAAGTATGCATCAATTCCCATTATTATGTTTAGATCAATTGATTATAAGAACAGAATGAGTAAAAGAAGCTTTTTGTATAAATATTATTGGCAGGAAATATATGTTAAAGGAGGCAGGAAATTTGTGTTCATTAATTTGCCGATGTTGGGTTGTTTTCCAGGTATCAGAATCATAAAACCAGAAAATAATGGTAGCTGCTTAAGTGAAGCTTCAAAATTTACAAATTTACATAATCAAGCTCTTTTCAAGATTCTCAGAACACTAGCAAAACAGTTGAAGGGTTTCAAGTACTCACTTTTTGACTTCAACAGCAGTCTCAGAAAAAGAATGCGTCATCCTTCTAAATTTGGTATGACTATTTACCATTTCATTATTAGTTACACTTCCTATGATGGGTTTGCTTCTGTCTAATATTGCAGGCCTGGCCCAATAATTTTTTTTAAATGAAGGATTACACATCATTCACATACGCGCACACCTTTTATTATTATTTTTATTGACAAAGTCTATTTCCGTTAAATTTATACTTATAAGCTTATAAGCGATAACTTATAAAAAATAAATACTTTTTTCTTTTATATATTTGATGGAGTACTAAAACCTACCATAAGCAAATATTTTTGTACTACAAAGTTATTGGCAACTAGGCATCATTATTGGTCTTGCTAATGGACTTTAAGATAAGTTAACAAATATATTAATTATTTATTATAAAAATTATAAATATATGATTTAAATATAATACTGAAATATTATTTATAATACTTAGTATTATATACCATAAAAATGTTACAAAAATACCATCTAATATGAATAATATTTATATAATAATTATGTTATTTTAATATTTATATTTATTAAGAGAGAAAGTTAGATAATATATTTTTAATTCTTTACCCTTAATTTTATCAAAAAAATTTAAGGTGTATTTATAGATGAATCGTCGATTCATTTATATATTCATAGTTTAAAATATGATTTAATATACATAACTCATAGTTCATAAAAAGATTTTATTTTTTTTCTCGTAACATAAAAGAAATTAAAATTTAAACGAGATTAATATAAATAAGTATAAAATTAAGATATTTAAAATATATAAAACTCCACGTCATTATCATCATATGTAACTAATACTATAATAATTATTATTGCCAATCACATCTAGTAGAATAGTAAAAACCCGATACCCTATTTCGATCCCCATCTCCAAGTATCAATTGCTAAAAAAGTATTAATATTTAACGATTAAAATTTCTTGGTGCAAATATATTTTGTGAGAAAGTATTCATGCTAAATAGAGAGTTTGTTTTATTAGGAACATTTTGTTGTGGGCGGAAGTAATAAATAGCGGTATATGAATATATCAAAGTAATAAAATGAACACACATAATTTATGTGGTTATTAATTAGGTCATGAGTATGCAGGATATTATTTGAGTGATTAGGAAATATACAGAATACGGTCTGATTTCCTAATAATATCTCACAAGTATTTTTCTCTCTTTGAGTTCTTATCTTCTCTCTGATTTTTCGATTTTTGCCTTGTTATTCAATGCATGAACTCTTCCTATTTATAGATGAAGAAAGGCTCATTTCCTCTAAATTGTGTCATAATTTAAGCCTTAAATTAGGCTACTAATTTCCTTAAATTGTACCCTTATTTTCCTTAAATCATGCCTGACAAATTAGCCACTTAATTTCCTAAATTATGCCCGACTTAATTTGTTACTTTTAGAGCCAATATTCAACAATCTCCACCTTGGCGAAAAAGTTCGCCATATCTTGCTCAAATCTCTATTACTAGCGCCCCAAGCTCGAGATGTTGATCAAGTTCAAGCGGTGTTGAAACTTGATTCGTAACTTCCACGCTTTGTAAGCATATCCGCGGGGTTATCTGCGATTCCATTTCTAGAGTATAACATTCCCTTCAAATCGACGATTTCCCGAACAAAATGAAATCGAACATCGATGTGCTTGGTGCGACCATGATGAACTTGGTTCTTTGCCAAACAAATGGCACTGGTACATCGCGAGAAAACCTCAACGTTCTTCGAACAATACCCAAATCCTTACTCAACCCAGAAGCCATATAGCTTCTTTGAATATACATTACGGCCGTATACTCTTGCCTCGTAGTAGACAAAGCTACGATTGACTACATGTTGATCTCCAACAAAGCTGGTCCTCCTACCATTGTGAACACATAACCGGTTGTAGATCGACACTTATCCGATCTCCGGCATAGTCGGAATCCACGTATCCAACTAGGTGTTTACCTTCGGTCTTGTCTCTCTCAACTTCAAACCAATATCCTTAGTACCGTAGATGTACCGTAGAATCCATTTCCTTGCATTGGTGTCCTTTACCCGGATTATGCATGCACCGACTACTAACGGCGTGGGAAATATCGGTGCAGGTGCAAACCATTGTATACATCAAAACAACGGCATTTGCATATGGAACACATTCCATTTGCTTCTCATCGGTGGTCTAGGTGACATTAATGCACTTAATTGAAAGTGAGGAGCAAGCGGTGTACTTCTGGTTTGTTTTTTTCATCAATGTCAAACCTTTGTAGTACTTTCTTGAAATCGCGAGTTTGGCTGTCAGACGGTAACTTATGACTACATCTCTTGTGATTTCCATCCCAAGAATTTTCTTTGCTTCTCCAAGATCTTTCATTTCAAATTCTAAACTCAATGTGAGCCTTGATCTGTCGATCTCCACCTTGCTCTTAGATCTGAATCAACATATTATCAACATATAAGAGCAAATAAATGAAGGTACCATCTTGGAGTTTCCGAAGTATACACAATGATCAAGCGACTACGTGTGTCTTGTTCTTCTACGATGAAGCTATCAAAGCGCTTGTACCATTGTCAGCGGTGATTGCTGGCCAAGTAAATTGACTTGCTCAGCAAGCCCGAATTCTCTTGTCCTGGAATTTTGAAGCCATCGGTTGAGACATATAGATTTCTTCGCTCAAAGTACCGTGGAGAAAGGCATTTTGACATCGAGTTGAGCTAACTCGAGATCAAAATGTGCTACCAAAGCCAATAGTATCCGAATAGATGAATGCTTAACAACATGTGAGAATACCTCATTGTAATCTATTCCTTCTTTCTGAGCATAGCCTTTTACTACCAGTCTGGCTTTGTATCTGATGTTGTCTTTACCGGGGAGCACCTTCCTTCTTGGCAGTAGACCCATTTGTAACCAATAGTTTTCTTTCCTTTGGGAAGTTGAACCAACTACGAGTCGATTCCGATGTAGAGACTTCATCTCTTCATCCATTGCCATTTTCCACTTCATACTATCAACTCTTTACATGGCTTATAAGTGTATGGGACATCATCATCAATTCTTTGAAGTGCGAATGCTACACGTGTTTGTGTATACGGTAGGCTTCCTAATCTCCTTTCTCGGTTGAGTAGTGGCAATAGATAGATTCGGTTAATGCGGTGGTGATGGTGAGAGAACCTCCGCCTCAATGAGATCTCTTCTTGATCATCAATTTCATCTTCACCATGATCGGTAATTGGTGCAATCTTTTTTGGATCTTAGAAGTCTCGAAGCATCACGCTTAGAAAGAGTATTTGGACTTTCATTCTCTTTCTCTCAATTTGTTTGTCTCGAAGATAAGAGACTCGTGAATGTAACATCTCGTCTTAAGACGATCTTCTTGGATTCACCACGCCAAAGTCGAAATCCTTTAACTCCTTCCTTAAAGCTCAAGAAAACTGACTTTCTTTGCTCCGGATCCAGTTTGGATTCACTAACATGAAAATATCAGGACATCCAAATATTCGCAATGAATCATAATCGATGCAGTTGTCCAGGACCATTACCTCTTTAGGAGTTTTCTATCTAATGCAGTTGCGGGAAGTCATTGACTATATGAAGTTCCAGTATGACAAAGCCTCACCCAAAAATGCCTTGCTCAATTTGGAATGAGATAGCGTACATCGAACTTTCTCAACCAAAGTACGATTCATTGGATTCTATGACTCCATTACGTTGTGGTACGAGGAACTAAAAAATGTCTGATTATCCCTTCATCTTGACAAACTTTAAAGAAAGGATCTGATTTATACTCGCCACCATTATCAGATCTAAGCCTTTTAATCTTCATGCATGTCTGAGTCTCCATCATTTTCTTCCATTTAAGAAAGATATCCAGAACTTCATCTTTGTGACTCATAGTGTATATCCAGACATATCTAGAGAAATCATCAATAAAAGTCACAAACCAACGTTTACCTCCAAGTGAAGCATTCTTGGAAGGTCGAAACATCCGTGTGAATATAATCAAGAAGATCCCTTGATACGATGAATGGCGTGCCAAACTTGACTCTTGTTTGTTTTCCCATTACACAATGCTCGCGAGAAATCAAACTTTCCGGTCTTGGCACCTTTCAAAAGACCTTGCTTCATTAAGCCTTGCAAAGCTCTTTTCACCGACGTGCCACTAGCGCGTGTGCCACGGCGGGAAGAATCATTTGCCTTTTCTTTAGAACTACTTGAGATACCGCCCTTCCATGTAGCGTACACCCATCTAGGAAATACAAGTTCGCCTTGAGGTACCGCTTCGTTGCTACAAATGCACCTCGTACAACTTTCAAGACTCTATTTTCCAATGTTACCTTGTAACCATAGAATCTAGAACACCTAAGAAATAAGGTTTTTCTTTAGGTCGGGAATATACCTTATATTTGTAAGTCGTTTGATTGTACCATCGTGCATCTTTAGTCGTATTGTTCCAGATCCCTTTTGTTTGACGGGCAGTGTCGTTGCTCATAAACAAAACTCCTCGTCGAGCTCTTCAAAACTGAAAACCAATGTCTGTTTGGACACGTATGATAAGAGCATCAGACCGAAGGATACACTTATCCGGTAGGTTTTGATGATGGGCCGAAAAGGTGATTCTTCATCTTCATCTACTTTCCGTGCAACATTTGCATTTGACTTGTCCTTGTTTGGACAATATTTCTTCGATGCCCTACGGTGACAATAGGCACACTCGTCCTTCAGCAGGACATCTTCTCGGATGACTCTCCTGGACTTTGATCTAGATTTCCCTATTATTTGATCACGGATTTTTGTTGTTAGTCCACCTCTGTTATATCGATATTGAGTCTCATGATCATGTTGATCCTTCCCTGGTGACTTCGTTATTTACCAAAACATTTGAAACATCTACGAACTTAACCTCAAATCCTTTCCATATAACGGGGTTGTGGTTAAATGCTCATGGATTCGGGTAATGAATTCAACAACCAATAGCTTTATCTTCGATAATTTCAACATCTAAATTTTGCAAATCGGCCAAAATTTTATTGAAATTATCTAAGTGCTTCAATCATAGAGGTACCTTTCTTGTCTTGGAAACGGAAAAGTTTCTTCTTCAAGTAGAGTCTGTTCTCAATACTTTTCGTCATGTATTTGTCCTCTAGTTTCTTCCAAAGAATGCGACTACATTCTCTTTCGCATGACAAAGTACTTGATCTTTTCCTAAGCACGGTCGAGATTGTGCCACAAGCTTGTCGGTTGACATAATTCTAATCTTCATTTGAATAATCTCTGGCCTAGTCTCCCGAGGCTATATTAGATCATTACCGACGATAGATCTAATACTTCACATCACACACTTGCTGCAAAGTTATTTGTGCCATCGAATTTCTCCACCTCAAACTTTAGCGTTGAACAACATGGATTCTTGAGTAGAACTTGGTTTGCCATAAATTCTATCGGTCAACTTGTTCACCTTTCTTTCGATCTACTCGCTTTATCGGTCATAAGTACAAGCGATACTTGAGAAATTTTGCACTTAAAACTTAAAACGCAGTGTTTTTCCAAATTTTATACCTTATTTGAAAAAAGCGAATTCCGTAGTTGAATTTGGAATGGTCCAATTAGCTAGGGAATAGATCGACTCGGTTGAAAGCCGATGAAAAATAGACCAACTCGGTCCAAATATCACTAGTGGCCGAGTTGACTCGATCTGACTTCGGCAGTTGACTCGATTCTTGTGACGACATGACTCCGGCCGGCTTAAAGGCGGTGATTTTGACTTAGATTTGAGCGATTCTTTCACCGTTGCGTTCGTATCGTCAAGAGCTTCGATTTGATATATATCTCTTGCTATATTTGGCTCGATACCAATTTGTTGTGGCGAAGCAAAAAATAGCGGTATATGAATATATCAAAGCAAAAAAATGAGCAACGAGAATTTACGTGGTTCGGCACGGTCGCCTAGGTCCCACGTAGGTATCAGATATTATTTGAACCGGTAGCAAATATCTGAGAATACGGTCTGAATCTGGTGCTTAGCCACTAATAATATCTCTCAGTGTTTTAAACTTCATGATATTTTCTCTCTTTGAGTTTGCTTATCTCTACGATTTTTCGATTTTGCTTTTGTTATTCAATGCATGAACTCTTCCCTATTTATAGATGAAGAAAGGCTCGCTTTTCTTAAATTGTACTTATAATTTAAGTTAAATTAAATCATTAATTTATTAAATTATCGCCATCATTTTCCTTAAATGCTACAAACCTCATCGCTGACAAAAATTAGTCAAAAGCCAATGTTCAACCGATTTCAAGGAATGGAAAAGTGCATGTTATGGAACAGGACAGTGTAGATGAGTTTTTAGCCGTGGAGGAAAAAGAATAGTGAAAGAGTATTCATTGTGCAATAATCCCAATGAATATGTATTTTGGGACTCTTACCATCTAACTGAGAAGTCTTACATGTGGAGTGGTTCCTCCAGTTTAGGTCCTTACAATCTCAAGAATCTCTTTCAATCCTTGTAATTCAAAGGGAAGTCAGATTTCTAGGTTTTATATTAGACAACGTATTTTCTAATTTGGCTTGGTTTAAGTTAAAGCCAACTTGCGTACAGAGCATTTTCGCGTCAATTTAGGTTGTATTTTGTTCATTGTTTTTCTGAATGTCCGTGACTTTCTTCTGTTGACAAGTCAATGCTATGATGTTGTATTTTGGACCGGATACGTCAAGCTGTGGCGACTCTAGAAAGAGTCATTTTGAAGTTCTCAGCACGCATATGCTTAAAAGACTAAATACCTCACAATGTGGAATGTTAAGTGAGACAATTTCTCATTCATATTTGTAAGGATTTTTCTCACGTTATGTAACGTGTTAATATTATTTAAACAAATAAATTATTTAATTTATATTCATTAATTCTCTTATGTTATGTTATGTATTAATATTATCTATAAAAAAATTATTTATCTAATTTTTTAAAAAAAAATTGATAAATAAAATAATAATAAATGTAAATTTAAGTGATATCATTATTTCTAAACTCATTAATATAATTCATTTTTTTATTTATATATTTTATACCAAAAGACTTTAAGATGGTAATATGATTTGATTAAATACATATTCTACAATTAGCGAGATTTTAGGGACGTTTAAGTGTTAAATTATTTACTAATATTAGTGTAACTTTTGTTTTTTTTTTTTTTTGAAAAAAATACTCAAGATGTAAAGAAATAAAAAAGTATGATTCATAAATAATATATTTAAAAAATAATTAATGAATAACACATGTGTTTCAATAGAATATTTAATAGAATATGCTGAGAGGATTAGATTCCATGAAATTAATGGAATTTTGTATAGATTATTTTATATTTTATGGCCGTCCGTCTTATTTATTTATTTATTTATCAAAGTTTATAATTGACGGGTGTTTGTTGGATGATTATTATAACAGAATTGTATACTTTTGAAGAAAAATTCTTTATTCAAAGGTTCGTTAATTATTATTTTTTTGGGTAATTAAAATATACATAAAGATAGAATCGAAGCAAGTTTTGAAGAATGTAAATAGTTCCATGGAAGCTTGCTTAATCATATAGGATCATATACTTACAAGTGAAAGAAGTCTCTAATGGAGAAATTAAGCTTTAAATTTGGTCTCTTTATTTTATGTATTAGCCTTATTGTTCCAGCAGTAACCAGATGCAAGGCTAATAATATATGTTTGAAAGAGCATGTAGCTTTGTTCATCTTCGGAGATGCATTATTAGACGTGGGAAATAACAACTACAACAACACCCTTCTCATGGCAAATTATATTCCTTATGGTGAAACATTTTTCAAGTACCCAACCGGAAGATCTTCTAATGGCCGTCTAGTTCCTGATTTTATTGGTAAGGGATTTGCAATTTAACAAAACACTATCACAAATCAAGTGTCAAGATTTCATCGACCAAAACAATACATATATGGGCCTTCCTTGTTAAGCTAATATTCAATACAAATTTAACTTCTTTTTGTTTATATGATCGATCAAAAACCACTCACATCTATTTACTCTTTGATCCAGCCGAGTATGCGAATTTGCCATTTCTTCCACCATATTTACAGCTCCAGGATAATGTATTTACATATGGAGTGAATTTTGCTTCATCAGGATCCGGAGTTTTGGTTGAAACTCGCCAAGGATCCGTATGTATTAGTAGTAGTTTTTTTTTTTTTTTGAATCCGCATGGAATGAATATAACAAAGATATAACATCTCTTTTAATTGAGATGTAAGTTTGTTAATTGAGATAAGATGTTAAGGAGAATCATGAAACAATTGATTAATTTTTAAAATTTATCATATATTATCTCTTTTAATTTTTAATAAAATAAGATGTTAATAAAACGATATTAATTAATATATTTTATTCGTTTTTAATGTGATTAAATGAGAGCGATAAGAATATAAAAATAAAAAAATATAATAAAATGATAATTTATAATGTAAGTTTAATAAGAAAAATGATACAACATATATTTAAAAGTTAGACCCATTAAGTCAACAATTTAAACAAAATAAAATGAGTTAAGATGTTATTTAAATAAAATAAAATAATATTACAGCATGAGTACATTATAAACGATAAATGAGACATAAGATAAAATAAAATAAATTATTTTAATATCGTCACATTATCAAATACACGTCGTTATTTGTGATGGGAGCAATATTTAACTATACATATATGTTTAATCCTATTAATTTTCAGGATATAAACCTTAAAACTCAACTCAATTATTTTAAGAATGTCCAAAGGCAGTTGAGGCAACAACTAGGGGATTCAAAGGCCAAATATTTATTGTCAAGAGCTGTTTACTTGTTTCATGATGGAGCCGATGATTATGTATTTCCTATCCGGACAAATTCCAGCGTGCTTCGAACCTATACTCCCCAAGAATACGTTGGATGGATCATAGGCAACATTACTGAGGTTATCAAGGTAAGTAATTATTGGTTTATTTTATTTTAATGAAACTCAACCTATGATTTGAAAATTTATAATATAATTTAATGTTATAAAGCTCCTTAATTTAAGGAGCAAACATGGAAGCAACGTGGAGGCAACGAGGAAGAAAACATGGAGCAATTCATGGAGCAAAACAAGGAGCAAAACATGGAGCAATTCATGTAGCAAAACATGGAGCAATTCATGTAGCAAAACAAGGAGCAAAACATGGAGCAATTCATGGAGCAAAACAAGGAGCTTAATTCAAGGAGCAATTTAAGGAACCATTAATTTAAGGAGTAATTCAAGGAGTGAATTTTCCTATAAATAGATGTGTAATTGTAATGAATTAATCATCCAAAGTGTTCATTCCAATTGAGAGAAAAGCTTAGAGAGAAAAGCTTTTGTGAGAGAAAATTGAGAGTAATTTTCTTGGGTGTAATTGGGTTGTGAGTTGTGAGTGTTGTAAACACCTTGTGTAATTTCTCCCACTTTCGGTAAAAAGATCTGCGGTAGGTCAGGAGGCGTGAAGATTAGTAGAGACTGGATTATCAAATTTTGTGTGTTATTTTTCTATTCTTGCTTTCTCATAAATCGGCTTATCGGGAATTTGCGTTATTTCCCGACAAGCTGGTATCGAGCTATTGGTAGTGATTTACGTCAATTTTACGCAGAAATAATCGAGAAGCGATCGAGGAAGTCGGATTTTAGTGGGAGCTTGATAAATGAGATGAAGGAAGGGTGAAACTCGAGAAATTTGATGGCACGATTTCGGGTTTTGGAAAATGCGGATAGAGGATTATCGTATCGAAAAGAAATCTATATCAACCTCTCTCGGGAAGAAGCCGGAGGCTATGAAGGAAGAAGATTGGAATCTTACAGGCAGAATGGCTTCGGAGTTATTCGATTGAGCGTTATCTAGTAATGTTGCTTTTAACATAGCAAAGGAAAAGACCACGGCGGGTCTTATGTAAGCGACTCTCTCCAATATGTATGAGAAGCCATCGGCCTCGAACAAAGTGCACTTGAGGCGCTTGTTCAGTGCGGATGATGAAGGTGCGTCGGTAGCTCGACATGCCGATGAACTCGACCACGATTCTGACAACCGGAGTTGAGTTCGGTGGAAATTGGTCGATGAAGAAGTACGAGCGTTGATGCACTTTTGTCTTCTACCCAGGAAAATTTGGAATGCTCTTTGTCCACGTGTGAGTAGCTCGTCGGGAAGCGATAAGTTGAAATTTGGCGATGTTCGTGATTTGGTTCTCGGTGAAGAGATCCGACGTAGAGGCAGGTGAATCGTCGTCGGCCTCTTGATTTGCATCTGATCGAGAGGAAGAAATTCAACCAAAGGAAATGGACGTGAGGTAGAGCGACTCTGAGGTAGATCAAAGACGGAGGTCCCAGATCCGGGAATCTAATAATTCCCATGGCTCGAAGACTATCGAGTGTTGGGTGTGGAAGAAGCCGGGCATTACAAAAATCGGTGCAAGAGAGTGCAGAAGGACAAGCAAGTGAAGAGAGGCAAATGTTACTTCCACCTCCGGGAGGAGACGATGCATTGATATGCTCTTTGGAGAGCAAGGAAGAATCTTGGGTGTTAGACTCCAGGAGCATCGTTCGTACTCTTCACAAAAGAATTCTTCGAGAAATATGTCCCAAGGAAACCTTGGAAAGGTATATCTTGGTGATGATCAACCATGTGCTATTGTGCTTGGCAAAGGTGTAGTGAAGATTAAGTTGAACGGATACGTTTGGGGCGAAGGATGTGAGCGTATTCCGTCTCGGAAGGAACTTAATCTCGGTGGGGCGGTTGGCCGGTGAAATTTCTGCTACAATCTTCCATGGTGATGATTGGAAGATTTCAAAGGTTGCGATGTGAGTTGCTCGAGGCAAGAAAAGTGGCCTTCTTTACGCTGGCCGGAGGCACGTTGTTCAATTACGATTGCGGCCAGCTTGATAATGAAACACGAAATCTATGGCACCGAGACTAGGCCATATGAGTGAGAAGGGGATAGAAGATTATACTCGAAGGGAAAACTTCAGTGGTCTACGGAGATAGACATGTGTGAAGATTACGTACTTGGAAAGCGAAAGAGAGTCGGCTTTCGGACAAGTTGCGAGAATCCCGAAAGAAGGAAAGGCTAGAGCTTATTCGCTACGTGTTTGGGGACCAACGACCGTCTCATCTATTGGTGGGAAACACTACCGTGACTTTCATCGATGATCGGCTCTCGGAAGGTATGGGTTTACTTTTTAAAGCGTAAGTCTGAAGTATTTGAGGCTTTCAAAAGATGGAAAGCTATGGTGGAAAATGAGACGGGTTTAAAGATCAAAAGCTCGGCAGAATGTGGTGGTGAATATGAAGACACGGATTCAAAAATTTACGCATGAGCACGGAATTAGAATGGAAAGAAGCGTACGTGCGCACGCCTCAACCTGATTGGTGTAGGCGGGCGTATGAGCTAGAACGTTGACGAGAAAGAGCCGAAGCATTCGTGTACGGTCGGGTCCTGCCAGAAACGGTCGGGTAGAAGCCGATCGAAACACGGCGGCTTACTTGATCAACGAGGCCCGTACGTTCCGTTAGGCGTAGAATACCGAGAGGAGGTATGGAACGGAAAAGAGGTGAAACTATCGCATCTAAAGTTTTTCGGTTGTGTAGCATTTGTGCGTATCGGTGATCGAGCGGGGAATAAGCTTGATCCCAAATCCAAGAAATGCACATTCATTGGCTATGGTGAGGATGAGTTTGGCCTACGCGTTTTGGGATGACGAAAAGAAGAAAGTTATCGTAGCGAGAGATGTGATTTTCAACGAAAGGGTGATGTATAAGGACATGCGTAAAATAGAGCGCCGATGACTCGGAAGCAGAATGAGTCGGTATTTGCGTGCATATGATGTCCCGGATACTTAGCAGAACCAATTGTAACAAGTCCTCGGCCGGAGGAACTTGTTGGACAAGCGATTACCATGACGTTGGAGCACGCGCTGACCTCTTCTGGGCTCTGTATTGAGAAGGTCTTACTCGACCTCATGTGCCTAATAGGAGATACGTGAACTATATGTTCTTGGTCCGATGGAGGAGCTGAATGCTTATGATGAAGCTTGTCGGACTCGAGATTGACAAGTGGGAGCTTGCTATGAAAGAAGAAATGAAATCTCATCTCGACGGGCATGGGAGCTGGCGAGTTACATGGGAAAGAAGGCCTTACGTAACAAATGGGTGTCTTAGGGTGAAAGAGGCGTGATGGTTCCCGAGATACAAAGCCCGCCTAGTTGTCGAAGGGTTTCAACGAAGGAAGGAGTTGACTACTGGGACATTTTTGCTCCCGTTGTGAAGCTCGATACTATCGAGATCGGTATTGAGTATTGTAGCCATCGAAGATCTTCATCTTGAGCAGTTGGATGTGAAAACTGCATTCCCATGGAGATTTAGATGAAGAGATTTACGTATGTACCCGACGGAAGGTTTCTCGAGAAAGGGGAAGAAGAGCATGGTGTGCGGACTTAAGAAGAGTTTGTATGGCACGAAACAAGCCTAGAGACAATGGTACAAAAAATTTGTGACTTAACCGTACCTGAGGAAGGTTTCCGGGAAAGTGCAATCTTGATCATTGTTGCTACTTGAGATATAAGTCCAGATTATATCATTTTACTACTTTATGTTGATGATATGTTAGTAAGCGAGTTAGGATATGGATGATATTAAAAGGTTGGCGACAATTGTCAAAGGAATTTGACATGAAAGACAGGTCAGCAAAGAAGATTCTTGGAATGCAAATAACAAGAAATAAGAAGAAAGGATCTTGCTTGAGTTATCTCGGGCGAGTACATTAATCGTGTCGTGTTTGCAAAGATTCACGTAGGCGATACCAGCGGTTAACGCACTTGGCGCGGTCATTTTCGCCTATCGGATCGGTCCACTCGGACGAGAAGAAGAGGAGAATTCATGGCTAAGGTTCCTTATGCCTCGGCCATTGGAAGTTTAATGTCGCAATGATAGTGCATGCGAGACCAGGACATTGGCGTACGCAGTGGGAGTTGTTAGCGGTTATGTCGAAATCCAGGAAAAACTCATTGGGAAGACGATCAAGTGGATTTTTGAGGTATCTGCGAGGCCGCGAGAAAAGTGCTTGTACTTTAGTAAAGGAGAGTTAAAAGTACAAAGTGCGTGCAACTGGACTTTGGAGGTGAAGTTGATCTGAAGAAGCGCGCATGGATTATATATTCTTGTTGGAACTACGGTGGTAGTTGGATGTCAATGCGAGAAAAAAATTGTCGCTCATCCTTCTGGTGAGTATGTGATGGCGGAAGCTAGTAAAGAGATGATATGGCTTGAGGTTTGTTAATTGGTGGGATTCAAACGAAGAATGTTACTGCGTAGTGATAGTCGAAGTGCATATGTGGCGAAGAATTGACATTTCATTCTAGAGCAAAGCATATTGGACTTCGTTATCACTTCATCGAGATCTACATTGGAAGATGATGTGTTAATATGGAGAAGATTCAAGAGAAGCAAAAATCCATGAGATATGTTAACAAAGGTGGTGACTATTGACAAGTGAAGTTGTGCTCAACTTCAGGTTGGTCTATTAGAGTAACAAAGACTAGAAAAGGCTGTTTGCATTGATCAAGGTGTGAAGGCTGATTGAAATCGGTCTTCAAGTGGGAGTTGTTATAAAGGCTCCTTAATTTAAGGAAGCAACGTAGGAGCAAAACATGGAGCAAAACAAGGAGCAAAACATGGAGCAATTCATGGAGCAAAACAAGGAGCAATTCATGGAGCAAAGCAAGGAGCAAAACAAGGAGCAATTCATGGAGCAAAGCAAGGAGCAATTTAATGAACCATTAATTTAAGGAGTAATTTAAGGAGTAATTCAAGGAGTGAATTTTCCTATAAATAGATGTGTAATTGTAATGAATTAATCATCCAAAGTGTTTATTCTAATTGAGAGAAAAGTTTAGAGAGAAAGCTTTGTGAGAGAAAATTGAGAGTAATTTTCTTGGGTGTAATTGGGTTGTGAGTTGTGAGTGTTGTAAACACCTTGTGTAATTTCTCACTGGGTAAAAGATGACGTGGTCCGGAGACGTAAGCAAGATTGGCCGAACTCCGTTATCAAATTTTGTGTGTTATTTTTCTATTCTTGCTTTCTCATAAATCTGGCTTATCGGGAATTTGCGTTATTTCCCAACATTTAAGTGAAGTCTATTTTATTGTAACGATTTCTTAAATCATTTTTAGATCGTATAATCATGTTATGTTTATATATAACGTGGTTATATAGATGTGTAATTTAATTTTAAAAATAATCGTTAATGAAATAAATCTAATTTAAATTATTTTTTGAATTTTTATAAAACTAGTTTATATATATATATATATATATATATATATATATATACCTAGTCAAAGGAATTTGTTTTCTCCAATGGTTATATTAACAAATCCATATTTATGTTCTTGTCAGGAAGTATATAAGATTGGAGGAAGGAAATTTGTGTTCCTAAAGACGTGGCCTCTGGGGTGTGCACCCGGCCTAAAACTAATTGCACTTAGTCGAGGAGCGAAAAATGGATCCTGCTTAGAAGAAATGAAACCATATATACAACTACACAATGAACAACTTTCCAACCTTTTTGAGAAGTTACAACTAGAGCTAAAGGGATTCAAATATTCTCTTCCTGATCTTCACACCTTCATTATTGACAGAATAAATAATCCTTCTCATTATGGTTTTTCTCGAGAATACTTATTATCTTAAATTGTTTCGTTAAATTATTAAACTTTTTAATTTTTTATATAATCTAATTAATTATTTACGTGATTTTATTTTTAATTATTTATATAAAAAAATATGTGTACTTATTTTTAAACACGTAAATAATATATACATATGTATTAAAAATGAAACTAGTATTCACTTTATCCTTTCAAAATTAACTATTGTATAGGGTTCAAGGAAGTGAAAGAAGCATGCTGTGGTAGTGGTACGTACAAAGGGATTTTAAGCTGTGGAGGGAGAGGAGATGTGAAAGAGTATGACTTGTGTGAAAATGTTGAGGACTATTTGTTCTTTGATTCAGCTCACCTTACTGAAAAGGTTTTCAAGCAATTTGCCGAGCAAGCCTGGAGTGGAAACTCTAATTTCACTGGGCCTTACAATATCAAAGCTCTATTTGAATCTTATTGAAAACATAACCATATGTATGTATAAAAAAAATGTATAATTTGGACCCTGGATTCTGAATAAACTATTGTAATTGATGAAATAAATAATAAAATGAGTTGAATATAGCCCGTATCTGCTGAAAATCCAGATTGGAAAATGTCAGAGGTGTAATTAATATTTAAACAAGATGGAAATTTACCCTTTTTTTTTATTACTGAAAATTCGAAGTTTGAAACACAAAAAACAGAGGAATAGTTTGTAGATGATATTTCTCGAAGAGTCCTTGATGTCTGTCGATAGTGGATTATGTTCTTATATAGTAAAATTTCATTTAATAGATATTTGAATTGAATTATAAAATTTATATTTAAAATTGTTAGAATATATTAAGGTTTAGAATATATTAAAAAAAAATCATTTTTTTGAATTTATAATTTTTTTTATATAACTAACCGAAAAATCAATAAACTTTGATTATAATTAAATATATAAATTAATTAAATAAATATAATTAATTTTGAGTACGAACGGATACGATTATCAATATAATTATACCCATTATTTTATGTTCAATTTTTATTCAAAATTGTATCGATGTTTAAAATTTTTATAATAAAAACCTAATTAACTACTCAGATTATCCGCATCATTTTTTGCTATTTTTAACCTACTTTTCTACTAATAGCATGAATATGATTCATCATATACTAATATATTAGTTAAATTGGTGAAATTATACTCTAGAGAGCAATTTATTACTATTATTGATTTTCTTTACTTCTCAGGTAGTAGAAATAGATAATAGTTTGTTATGAAAATGATTATGTTAAAGAATATGAGATCCAAATTTCATGGACAACTAACACACCAAATTTAAGTACCCACCAACAAATTGATTGTGGGCGATACATGTCATTTAACACGCTTCCATAATCGTTTATTTTTAATTATTACAAATTTGCTTTTCTTTTGTATAAATAGGTTGTAAACATTCGCTTATTCATATCAATAAATTCATTTCTTACATGGTATCGTGAGCTTTAGGAAACAATCCCCATAAAATTCAAATTTCATAGAAATTTTTTCCCATTTTTCTTCAACTGCTTTTTTTCCAAACCAATTTTGATCCACAAAATAATTTAAATTTCATCCCATCATATTATTCAGATTCATCCGAGCAACTGCAATTAAAATCAAGCCAAAATATTTATTCACGCCGCTACACACGCGCTTTGTTTAAACTCACCGGCTGTTTCCACGCGCTCAATGGAGACACACGCGCCAACACGCGCTACCGGCCATTAAGACGACCTAACGACACGCTCGTTCGCGCGCTGGCGAAAACGACGTTGCGTCACTCGCTCGTCCTTCACCCGGCCCGGCCCGGCTCGTCTTCATCCTGCTCGTTGTTCCACCGCTGGCCATTGCTTTCGCCCATTCCAACCGCCGGCTCACCCACTTTCCGACCTGCTTCTTCGACCGAAATTTCCTGCTCAGAATCCTTTACTCTTTTTCTATAAGATAAAGCATATTTCAAATTCCATTATTTATTTCATAAATAGTCATTATTGTCTAAAACACACTTAAGCCTATCCCGTACTTTCGAATTTTTTCAACAAATAATGTCTTTGACTTCCAATACCCACCCTACTTTACCAAAATGGTAATGACGACCCTAGCCATTCATTATATTTACACCACTGACCAACCAGGCATGATTCTCGTAGCTCAATCCTTAAACCAAGAAAACTATCACATTTCGGGAGTCATGCAATGCCTACGGCCCTAATAACCAAAAACAAAGAAGGATTCATTGACGGCACAATCAAAAGTGCCATCAACAAACCTTGAAAAAGAAATCAAACAACGGACTCGCTGCAACATTCTTTGTCAAAGGATGGATCCTCAACACTATATCACCCAAAATTGCGTAAAGTGTCATGTATAAGTGATACCGCATACGTAGTTAAGGGAAGAATTAAAGGAACGCCGCACACCAACAACTGCACCTATTCCACATCGAAAGCAAGAGATCCATGATTGCATACAAGAATGTGTAAGCATCGAGAATACTATACAAAATTGAAAAGCTTATGGGATAGTCGTGATGCACTATGTCCTCTTCCACATTGTGGAGGAATGCCTAAGGGAACTACAAGAATATCAACAAAAGCAAATAACCATAAAATTTCTACTAGGGCTTAACAATGTTTACACATCAGCTCACGGAACCATTACCTACAGGTGAAACAAGGTCTATTCACTTATTGTTCAAGATGAAAAGCAAAGAGTCCGTCTCCACGCAAAGCATGTGAATGATGCCGTAGTACCGCCGCACTTGTTGCCGTGCAGATAGTCGTCCCACAATATATACTCACAAAAATTACCCACCAAGGAATCCACATCTCAAGTGCAATCGATGCAATAATATAGGCCATAATTCCGAGAATTGCCGTCAAGTCACCTCAAATGTGATTTTTGTGGTCTCAATTGACACAATTTTGAAAACTGCCGAAAGCCGCCTCAAATGTAATTTTTGTGGTTTGAATGGACATGACATCAACACGTGTCAAGAAAGGAGCAATTCAAGATAAGAGAAATACAAGCATGGCTTTCCCTTACAAAGCTCATCATATCGACTTTCAAGAAAGTCAAGTCCGACACAAAGACACCATTCCACAACCTTACATCTTCTCCAATATCAAGCAGCTCCTTACACTTCTCAATCAATCCAACCAGTAGCATGGCAAGTCAAGTGACTACTTCTTCGTGTAACACATTACGTGCAATCGTTTCCATTCAAACCCGTTGGATTTTTGATACAGGGCACCGATCATACGGTTCCGTTCCCAAAACCTTACGAAGCTCCAAAGATTCCGGGCTCACTAATCGACATGTACATTTACCTCGATCATTCTCTCGCCCGTGTCACACATATTGGCACCGTACATTTCTCAAATAATTTCATACCCATAATGTCTGTGGTGTTCCTCATTCAAATTAAACTTAGTTTCAGTAGCTAAACTAACTCAAACCTCATTATTTCATGTCACCTTCACTAACAAAGATGTGCTTTGTTCAGACAAATGCTCGTGGAAGACGATTGACGTGGAACCGAGAAAGGTGGACTCTACTACTGACTATTTCTCGAAAAGGCCGGATGCTTTCTCCGTTTCAAACACCGCTTCCAACAACTCTCATCTATGGCATCAACGACTCGTCATTTATCTAATAACAAGCCATGCGGTAATTTCTCTTTTCCATCAACACACCTTTTGTTCCATTAGTGATTGTTCTATTTGTCCATTAGCTAAACAAACACGTAATCCATTTCCTTTAAGTTCCATCAATACAAAAGCACCATTTGAAATGATTCATGTCGATATTCAGGGGTGGTTATCACATTCCAAAGACTTAACGAGCACGTTATTTTCTCACTATCATTGACGACTACTCAAGATGCACACGGGTCTATCTCTTACATGCTAAATCCGATACACGCACATTTCTTACCACCTTCATCAATCTTGTTGAAACACAATTTTCATCCGTGAGTTAAAATCATTCAGAAGTGACAATGACCGTAATTTTCTATGACTCCAGATGTTTTCTACCAAGTGCGGAATCCTTCATCAAACTAGTCATGGTCTCTACCCCTCAACAAAATGGTGTGCTGAACGCAAACATCGTCATCTTCTCAATGCCGCTCGTTCATTGCTCTTCCAAGCCAATCTTCCTAAACAATTCGGGGGAGATGCCATTCTTACCCACATACCTCATAAATCGTACTCCAACATCCGTTTCTCGGCGGGTAAAACACCATTTGAAGTCCTTTTTCACAAAACTCCTAGGTAATGAACATCTTCGTGTTTTTGGTTCCCTTTGTTTGTCCGCACATCATGATCGACTCACCAAGTTTGATGCTAGATCACATAAATGCATATTCATTGCATCCATCCGGGGATCAAAGGTTATCGTGGTCTACAACTGAAACAAGCAAGACTTAAAGGTCTCAGATGTTATCTTTCGCGAACATGTATTTCCTTATTTCACTTCCGTCCAACACTCCAACCCTATTTCCTCCATCGAAGATACTATCTACGATGACATACCCAACATTCGTCAATCAACCAATCCAAATATATCACTTGATCATACATCACCGGCCCTTCCAACAATCACCGTACACTCTTCATCTTCAAGATTCATCTTCGTAAACATCATCATCAACTTCTCCACCACACACAACTTCTCCAACACCACCACACATAGCTTCGTCGATCCACCAACGTTCCTAGCTACCTTCAAAATATCATGTGTAGCTTTCCTTACCTTCTCGGCCCTTCCTTCGTCTCACTCAAAGATCGCCCAAAGACAAAGGTACTTCTCATTCTTTATCTCACGTACTTACCTACGACCAATTATCACCGCACATCGTGCCTTTGCTACTTCTATTTCCATTCTCGTGGAACCAACCACTTTTGCCGAAGCTTTCAATGATCCAAAATGGCGGCTTGCCATGAAACAAGAACCTGATGCCCTTGAAACTAATGGCACTGACGCTTCAACGCCTTCCTCCAAACAAGAAACCAAATACTTGTCAGAACGGGTCTACAAAATCAAGTATAACTCGATGGCTCGTGGAACGATACAAGGCTCGACAATGGCCAAAGGATACAGTCAGATTGAAGGTTTCGACTACCAAGAAACTTTTGCACCAAGAGGCCAAACTTGTCACCGTTTCTGGCTTCTCCTTACCGGCTGTCACGCTATTCAAAATTGGCATCTTCGACAACTTGATGTCAACAATGCTTTTCTCATGCGGATCTTCATTAAGACGTTTACCATACGTCCCTTCCACCTGGATTCTGACGAAGCGGGAAACGCGAGTACGTAAGCTACATAAATCTTGTACGACTTAAACAAGCCTCTACGACAATGGTTCATCAAGCTATCAACAACACTTAAGCTTAGCCGGGTTTTAACCAATCCAAGTATGATCACCACTGTCCAACCCGTGGTAATTCCTTCTCACTCTTCTTGTCTACGTAGTATGATATAATCATAACAGTGAAACAATATACAAGACATTGAAGAAACTAAGAATCATCTCACGACAATTCAAGCTTAAAGATCTCATGAATTAAAGTATTTTTCGGGCATAGAAGTTTCACCGCTCCAATAAGGGAATTGTTCTCACAACGCAAGTACGCACTTGAAATATCGGGAGGATACGGGTTATCTCCCGGGTGCCAACCGCTAATTCACCTATGGAACAAAATTTATCCCTCAAGAAGGTCAAGGAGAATTCATCAAGAATCCCACATCCTATCGAAGACTATTGGGAGATTAATATACTCGACCATCACAAGGCCCGACTTAGTGTATTCCGTGCACATTCTCACCAATATACGGATAAACCACGATAACCACATTTGGAAGTGCCAACGAAGCAGTGCTACGATACGTCAAGAACACACCAGGGCAAGTGTCTCTTTTTCTCAAAGAACTAGTTCATTACAACTAAATGCTTTTTTGCGGACAGACATCGGCAAAATGCAATGCATACACGACGATAAACCACAGGATATCAGATGCTTCTCGAAACTCGTTAATTTCGAAGACTAAGAAACAAAATACGCCTCACGATCAAGCGTATAGTATCACCGCCACGGGTACGTATTGACGTCATAAGTAACCTGGTTACGAGCATATATTCGATGATTCGTATCAAACACTCTCAACCAACCAAGTTATATCGCGACAACTGCCAGCCTCTTCACATCAGATCAAATCCAGTTGCTTTCGCTTAACGAACCAAACACATGTAGATCGATCGCCATCCAAGAAGAGAAAAGATTCAAGTTGGAATGATCAAAACTTATCATATCTCTACATTGAGAACCAGCCAGATATATTTACCAAATCCCCTAGTTTTCCACAATTCTCGTTTACTTAACAAGTTAGGAATAATTAACATATATTCTAACTCGGGGAACGTTGTTAATATGAGATCCAATGGCATGACAACCAACACACCAAATTGTAGCCACCACCAACAACATGTGAGGATAAAATCTTCAATTTAACACGCTTCTCCATAATCATATTTATTTTTAATTATTACAAATTTGCTTTTCTTTTGTATAAATAGGTTGTAAACATTCGTTTATTCATATCAATAAATTCATTTCTTACAAATTATTCTAAATAAAATCTGTGTTTATTTAAATATATATATATATTATCGCATCCATCAAGGCATAAACTATGTTACTCTTCATTTTTAAGGTTTATGTTCAATTACGCTCATATCCCACACGTACATCTCAAAATGACTTTTGGGTCCATTCACCCTTCCACATGTGCAAAGACTCTTAATCCTCCTATAATGTCAACGACGCAGAATGATATTCAAATATTAAAAGTATAAACAAAACAAAACAAAGAAATTACAGTAATAGCTAGCTGTGTAATGCTGTATCATGCGACTATTTTCACTTTTGTATTTTGTAACAAGAAGAGACAAAAAAGGAAGCGGCGCACATATTGGCTTTATAAAAAAAAAAACAAGATACGATTTGTCTCTGGACAATAACTAGAGAGAATGTGAGAGTTTTCTTTTACTAATCTCCCGACAACAAGTCACGCAGTTTCCAACTTTCTACATCTAGATAATTAAACACTACCAAGCACCACACTTGATTATTATTACTCCTTTTTCTTTTCAGTTGGTTTCAAACGACACCGTAATATAAGCTAATCTTCTAGCAAACATTTTCCCTAATCTCTAGTATATAAACAAAGATAAAAGATAAAAAATAAAAAAGGACGAGTGACTGAAGAAATGGCGTGCAAAAGAGATATATTGGCTACAGTGATCGTGACCGTCTATGCCATCCTGATGGCCGGCGAATTGGACGGGCGGGAGCTTCGACCGTCAGATCATGGCCTGAACTATCAGGAGTCTCCACCTTCGGGTGAGAGGTCACCTCCTGACATGTTGTCGTTCTTTGGACCGGGAGGAGCAGGAGGGAAGGAATCAACGCCGGCATTTCCTAAGTCGTTCAACTCAAACCACACGTCGTCACCTTGGGAAGACGGAAACGACGGTAATGTCAGAAACAAGGATCACGTGAAAGAAGCGCTTACGGTGGCAAGCTTGGTGTGTGGGATATCAGGTGTCAGTCTTCTGTTGATTTCAGCATTGCTTTATATATTTCGCTACCGAAAGCATAAATCATTACCTTCCTCATCGTCGTCTAATGATAATCCCAAGTAGTGGGGACTTTAATTTTGCTTCTTTTCTTTTTTTTTCTTTTTCTCCTACCCAGCATTAGTGTTCGATTCACGTAAATAGAAAAAGGCAATTCAAGAGTTTGTACGTTGTAAAGCAAAATTCTACTTAGTACTTTCTTTCAAAATTTTCAAGGTAAGGCAAGACGTTGTTTAAAATCGACGTTATGGTTTAACCCAAAAAATTAAGAGGGTCTGCAAAATATGGCCAAAACGATGCCGTTTAAAGTTTTGCATATATCTTAAACAAGTGATGTTAATTAAGTTGAGTATTTCTTTGTACATCAATTTATAATTACAAAATCTCAAAAAATTTAATTGAAATAATAAAAATTATTTTTAATGTATAATTATGAAACTTATTCAATTGGGTTTTACAAATTTATCACAAGTAGTGATTCTTTGTGATTTTTTTTTCTTTTTAAACAGTTTTTATATGCTTTGAAGAAAGTGGTATTCATTGTAAAATAAAAATGTCACAATTAAACTTTTGTCATTGTTAACTTGTTATCAACTTTTTAGGAATCTATTATTACCTAATATCGAATTATAAATAATTTTATTTCACTCAAAATCTATTACGTGGAATGCATATAAGTAAACTATTATTGTAAAAGGACAATACATTCAATTCCCAAATAAGCAAAGCCAATGAGATTTGAAGATTCACTTGATGCATTGATGAAAGACGACTTTTCAATTGAACATGAGTCACGTGTTAATAATGTCTCGACTACTCACATTAGTATTTAGTTGGTGCATTTCACCAATGCAAGCGTAAGTTGTCTTGGAAAAATAAACTAATTTTTTTTTAAATTTTATAAAATATTCTAAGATATCAAGTTATTTTAAAAAAAACTTTAAAATAATCTAATAAAAATATCTAGACGAATTTCGTAGAAAATTAAAAACATGTATTTAGAATTAATACTTAGTAATCAATTGAAATTTTGTAATTAAGATTATTAATTAATCTACAAGTAAATAAGTGAATAATACTTAAAATAATTAATTAAAATAAATTGGTGGAATTGTATTAAATCTATTTGTTCATCTATATGTACCCTAAAACAATCCAAAAGTAAAGAAAATTGTCATAAAGAAATATGTTTTATTCGATAAAAAATCAACTTTTGTACCTTCTATACTTGAAAACTCATCTAACTTATTTCGTTAGAAGAAAATAGAGAATTAAATGATCAAATATAATATGAATAAGATAACTCATTTAATAAAGAATCTTCTCAAAGTCTCTCATCTTCACATGAAAGAAAGACAAGAAATTTGATGATAATTTATGAGAACGTTAATAAAGTTTGTGAAGATCCTATTTTTTATGAAGAAATATCAAAAGATGAAAAATTGGTTCAAGCCATAAAGGAAGAAATTAAAGATATTGAGAAGAACAATATATGAAAGTTCATTGATTTGATGAAAAATAGGTGTTCAAAACCAAGTTAAATATTGATAGCTCCGTCTACAAACATAAGGAAATAGTAGTTGTAAAGGGCTGCAAACAAAAGGAAGGATAAGATTACATTAAGATATTTGATCTTGTTTCTAGACTTGACATTATCAACCTCGTCATTTCTATTGTAACTTTAAATAATTGAAAATTGTTTCAAATGGATGTCAAACCATCATTCCTAAATGGTTATATTGAAAACAAGATTTATGTTGTCTAACCATCTAGGTTTGACGAAAAGGGATAAGAAGATAAAATTTACAAACTTAAGAAAGCACAATATGGGTTCGAAAATTACTCGATGTTTAGTATGACTGAATCAATTATTTATTTAAGAAAAATGGTTTTGAAAAATGTTCATATGAATATACGTTGTATGTTAAAAGCAACTCTTAAAAAAATTATTTTTGCGAGTCTTTATGTTGATGATCTTATTTTTACTAGAAATATCTTAAACATGTTGAATGATTTCAAAGCTTCTATGATCAATGAATTCGATATAACTGATATGGAAATTTGTACCATTTTTTGGACAACAAAGTTTGTCTATCAAAGAAAAGAATTTTTATTTTTCAAAAAAAATATGAAGAAAAAAAATGTTGAAGGAATTCAAGATAGTTAATAATTTAGACTAATTTGAGATAGTTTGTTCAAACACATTTATGCTTGGTTTAGATTTAAACTCAAATTTGTGGCTAAAATTTAATTTAATTTAAATTAGTATTTATTGGATTTGAACTTAACTAATTCAAACAAGCAGAAACTGGTCTAACTAATCTAAATTGTTACCATAACTTAAAAATGATGCATTTTAATTAACTTTTTTAATTCGTTGATATGTAAACTAACTTGAATATACACTATTATAAAAGGGGTATTTAAGTCTATATGTAAAGTCAGTTTTTGGAAGAAAAAAAACCCGACTTATAATGAATTTAAAGTTAGTTCGGTGTAGAATCTATGCTATACATGTAGGACGTAGCGTTTGTTCGACACGTCAACCGACGCTACGTTCACTGTGGATAGCATCAGTTGACACGTAGATCCGACGCTATACACATGGATAAATTCTTTTCTCTCCTTTCTTTCATAGACAAAAATTATTCCAAGCACTGCATAACTCTCAAAAACCCAAAACCTCTTCCATTTCTCCTCCACGCTTTCTCATTTTTCGGCCACCTACGTCCACCAATTCCAACATCGGTTAATGAGTTTTCTTCTTCTCTAACTAATCTTTTAGATCCACTATTTTTTTGAGCAAAATATTCAAAAAAATTATACACATTTCTTACTTACAAACACCATTTTTTCTTCATTTCCTTCATTTTGTCACTTTATTTACTCTTGTAAGTATTTCTATTAATCCTACACACTTATTATTAATATTTTTTCTATTATTATGTGTTATTATTTATGTGTATAAATTTTTATATTATAACATCAAGAGAAGAATATGATGGTCTTGAATAACATATAACAACAACATGGTAATTTTTCTGTTATTAATTATTATTTTATGTTTCAATTATTTGTATTATATAAACTATTTGCTAAACAAATTTTCTTTCTGTTATTATTTAATGGTCGAATACAGATTTTAATTTAAATATAATAAAAAAATGAGTAAATTTTGTAAAAAAAAAATTTAAGTCGTTTCAACAAACCGACTTTAATATCTCTTTATGTAATAGTAATAATGAGTTAAACAAAGATACAATTCTCCCTTAAATAAATTAATAATTTCCAACCCCTCCTAATTAGGAGCACTTTTATTTTGTTTTGTTATATAACAAATGAGCACTTGAACAACTAAAGTACTATTCAACACTCCCACCAAACAAAAAAAACCGCTCTCTAGTTTTGCCGGTATGATCAGCCGGTCAAATCTCAATTTTTATATCAAATAATATTTACTATGATTTAAACGTGGGATTTGCTAGACAACTAGATAAAATACACAAATATTGGTTTATATATTATGTTGGTGGTTTAAATCCCAACTAACCATGCAATTTATGTCATCTATTTGTTTTACAAATTAAGGTGATGGCAAGTCTTAGATATCTTCTCTGTTTATTAATGTTAATGTATATCTAGTAACATATTAATGTATATATATATATATCTACTAATGTATATCTATTTACTTTAGGGATATCTATATTTAGTTACTTTAGATATATCTAGTTTACTTGTAATTCCTATATAAAGTCACCATGTATATTCATTTGATTACAGAATAGAATACAATCATTAAGTATTTATAACATGGTATCAGAGCCATTATTCTTTTCTTTCTAGCAGTGTTTTCTTTTGGTGTTATTCAACCCTTATAGCTTCCGCTGTCACAATAGCCGCTGTAATCATTCACCGTTTAACCTTCGACGTCTTTCAGCCGTTGTCCTTAGGTTCCGGAATTACAGTAACCGTTGTTAAGGAGTTCCGCACCATACAAACAACTGCAATCACCGCCGCCGCCGTGCATATTGTTCCGAAAATTTTTCTGCATATACCACTGTGATCGGCTCGACCTGATCTACACAATCGTGGAAGTATCGCAACCATCGGACAACGCACGGTCCACCACGCGCCGTACAAACGATCTGCACCTCTTCCACCTGTTGCTCCTACCTCTGTTGCTGCTGCAACTGCTGTAGTTTCTTCCTTACCTTCTCTCGCACTTTGGCATTCTCGTCTTGGTCATGCCCCATCCTCTCGGGTGGTTAGCTTCTAAAGGTCTATTGGGTTCTGTGTCCAAAAATAATTTTGATTGTACTTCATGTCAGTTAGGAAAACAACCAGCTTTACCTTTCAATAATAGTAAATCTATCTCTAATAGTATTTTTGAGTTAATTCATTCCCGATGTTCGGGGACCTTCTCCCCGTTACTAGTATTGGGCGGATCTCGATATTTTGTTGTTTTTATTGATGATTATTCTCGTTATAGCTTGGATCTTTCCAATGAAATCTCGTCGAAATCTTATCAATATATAGTAACTTTGCAAAAATGGTTGAAACACAATTCTCCAAACATATCAAAACTTTTCGATCTAATAATGCTCTCGAATATACTCAAAATGCTTTTCAAACTCTATTACACTCCTATGGCACCTTTGTACATCATCTAACCCGTCCGTGAACCTCTCAACAAAATGGTCGAGCCGAAAGAAAACTTCGTCATATTCTTGACACCGTTAATCGCGCTTCTTCTCTCTACCAAAGTTCCCGCCCCATTTTGGGGTGAAGCTGTTTCTTCATGCCGTTTATGCCATTAATCGCATTCCAAGCGCCGTCATTCATAATCAGACTGTATGAGCGCACTTTTTGGATCATCTCCTAACTATCATTACCTTCGCTCATTCGCACCGTTTGTTTCTGCTCTTCTTACAAATTTCATGAACACAACAAACTTGAGCCTCGATCTAGACTTTGTTGTTTTCTTGGTTATGGTGAAACTCAAAAAGGGTATCGATGCTATGATCCTGTCTCACATCGTCTTCGTGTTTCCCGTAATGTGGCCTTTTGGGAACACCGCTTATTTGTTGAACTTTCTTACTTTCATTCTTCCTTAACTAATTCAAATGTTTTAGAATTTTTTCCAAATGAGTCTCTTGTTCCTTCTACAGATACTTCTAATCCATCTTTGGACTTCACTATTCAATCTTCAGATATTTTTGATGATTCTCCTAGACATGTGTCAGTAAGGCTAACAAAGGTTGATAATGAGCTACCTCACCTTGAACATAGGTCCTGCTCTCGCTCCGCCCGAAGATCCTCAACAAGACATTCCACCTCGCCACTCAACCCGGGTAAGATCCATTCCTACACATTTACTTGACTATCATTGTTACACCGCCCGTTACACTCTACGAGCCTCACACCTATCGTGAGGCATCTACTAATCCTTCTCGCATTGCAATGAAAGAAGAAATTGATGCATTGACCAAAACCATACTTGAGATCTTGTTACTCTCCCTCCCGGTCAATCCGGTTGGTAAGTAAGTGGATCTATAAGATCAAGACTCGCTTCCGATGGTTCTATCGATCGCTACAAGGCTCGGCTCTCAGAAAGAGGTTTTACACAAGAGTATGGGATTGATTATGAAGAGACTTTTGCTCCACAGTTGCCCGTATGTCTCTCGTTCGTACCCTCTTAGTTGTTCTGGTGCTAGTAAACGGGACCTTTTTCGTATGGATGTTAAAAATGCATTCCTTAATTGGGGATCTGCTACATGAAGAAGTCTATATGAAACCTCCTTCGTCTTTCCGTTGAAACAAATAAGGTTTGTTGCCTTCGACGTGCAATTTACGGCCTTAAACAAGCTCCACGAGTACGGTTTGCCAAATTCAACTCCACCATCCTTCGCTTGGGTTACACCGCCCCATGATTCTACCTTATTTCTTCGTCAGTAATGACAAAGGCACCATTTTGCTTCTTCTATATGTGGATGATATGATCATAACCGGTAATGACCTCGGTGGCATTCAAGAACTCAAGGATTTTCTTAGTCGCCAGCTTGAGATGAAAGACCTTGGACATTTAAAAAATTATTTCTTGGGTCTCGAGATCACTGCTCCACGTAGTGCTTTACATTACTCAAGCAAAGCATCGACCTCCATATCTCAAGTCGGACTCATCGACAAGAAAGACTGCCTGACAACTCGGCTTGAACTTGAACGCATCTCGACACCATCATGTGGGCAACCATTGTCTAATCCCTCTCTTTATAGACGATTGGTTGGCAAGTCCGGTTTATCTTACGGTTACTCGTCCGGACATCTCTTACGCCGTTCATCGTGAGCCAAGATCTATCCGCTCCACGATCAACTCACTATCCGGCAGCTTTACGTATTCTACGATACTTGAAAGGCACTATCTTCCATGGCCTTTTCTACTCGCCTGATTCTCCTTTAGTACTTCGTGCATTCTCCGACGCCGATTGGTGGAGATCCCACCGATCGCATCCACCATGAGGTTATCGCTTTCTCCTCGTTCTTATTTGATTTCTCGGTGAAGTAAGAAACAAACCTTTGCAGGCCCGCTTCTGATCGAAGCATAATATCGTGCTCTTGCTGATACCACATCTGAGCTTCTTTGGCTACGATGGCTTCTTAAGGATTTGGGTGTGTCCACGTCATCTGCTACTCCTCTTTATTGTGATAATCAGGGTGCAATTCATATTGCTCATAACGATGTCTTTCATGAACGGACTAAACACATCGAGATTAATTGTCACTTCATTCGCTCTCATCTTATCCAAGGTGCTCTCAAGCTTTTCTACGTTTCCTCCAACGATCAACTTGCAGATATCTTCACTAAGGCACTTCCCAAAGGACGCACTCGTAATTTGGTTGACAACCTCAAGTTGGTCTCACATCCACCTTGAGTTTGAGGGGGGATGTTAATGTATATCTAGTAACATATTAATGTATATATATATCTACTAATGTATATCTATTTACTTTAGGGATATCTATATTTAGTTACTTTAGATATATCTAGTTTACTTGTAATTCCTATATAAAGGCACCATATATATTCATTTAATTACAGAATAGAATACAATCATTAAATATTTATAATAGTTAACAAGCTTTCTAAATCCTGAATCAAGCTGCTATGAAGAATCACTAAAGCTAGAATACAAACGTAGGACCTTATATGTATTTGGAGACTCAATCTATGATTCTGGCAACAACCAATACCTCAATAACAGTAATGTTGAAGGTGCAATACCCGTCTGGCCTTATGCTGAAACTTTCTTCCACCATCCCACTGGTAGATTCTCAGACGGTCGTATTGTCCCTGATTTCATAGGTACAATTTTACGTGCATAAATCCTTGGCTTTTGAAACTAATTGTATGCTTTAATCCTTTTTGTCTTTTGAAACTAATATGTGAAACTTTATTTTGCAAAAATTATAACTTAGACTTTCTTCAATAATCGATTTTTTTGTATTTTGTAAGTTTCATCAAACTTAAGAATTTTAATTGATTTGAGATTATCATAGGGATTTGATTTCAAAACCTCGTGACTCTGATACTATGTAAAAGCATACGGCACTAATTCTCACAAAAACTTAAATTTGTGAAGAGTTTGCCAAACAATTCATTTATTTTGTTTAATCGTGTGAAGAGTATAGAGAGATAAGAAGAAAGAATGATTTAATGTTGTATTGGTGTGTTTAGAATGTACATAGAGAACCCTATTTATAGGATTGTAACAAGTGTAGTACAAGTGTAGTACAAGTGAAATAGTGGAAGTGTAGTACAAATGTAGTACTGAGTGAAATAGTGGAAGTGTAGTACTGAGTGTAGTACTGAGTGAAATAGTGGAAGTGTAGTGAAGTGAAGTAAATTCTGATATCCAAATATAGCTTAACATCACTTGAACTCGGGAGGAAGAGAAACAATCAACTTGAGTTTGGAAACTAATTCTTGAAATCTACAGTAGATGAGATTTGAGTGAAGATGTGTTGTTTGATCTGTGGAGGATATTGATTTGAGACAAATAGTGTCTTGAAGAACATGTTGTGAAAAAAATGACAATCAATCTCGATATGTTTTGTTCGTTCATGAAATACAATATTGTGAGCAATCGAGATAGCCTACGATTGTCTGATATAGGATAGTTGCGGTTGATTGGAGAACGTGTATCGGCGAGTAACCAACGGAGCCAAAGAAGTTCTTGAGTGGTGTCGAGAGCACGATATTCGGCTTCGGTCTTTGGATCGAGAAGTGAGAGATTGTTTCTTTAGCCGCGAAGATATAAGAGAGTTTCAAGAAAGAAACAATATCCGGTGGTAGAGCGACGATCGGTTGGGTCGCTGCCACCTTGATCGGCGTGGGCGGGCGGAAAGAAGAAGATTAGACTTGTTGGAGAAATGGAGACGTGAAACATAGTGCACTTTGATGTAGCGAAGAATGCGAAGAACGCGGTATAATGGGTAGGCAGTGGAGACGGAGACATGAATTGACTAACCGGATGAACGGCGTAGGCAATGTCGGGCAGTGGTATTGTGAGATAAACGAAATTTCCTGCTTGGTTGTATGCGTATAATGTGGCATGCGAGAGAATAGTACCATCCCAATGGAGTAAGTTTGACATTGGTTTCTAGAGGTGTTGATGCGGTTTACAATCGGTAGAGCCGGCCCAGATTAAGAATATCGGAAGAGTACTTTGCTTGAGAGAGATAATATCCTTGAGAATCGGATGAGATTTCTAGGCCCGAGAAGTAGTGGAGACGACCGAGGTCTTTCATTTCAAATTGATGACTCGAAGCGCTTGAGATCAATAATTCCATTAGAGTCATTCCGGTTATGATCATATCATCTACGTAAAGGAGTAGAAGTGTTACGCGGTGGGAGTCTTAGAATAAAGAGGCAGGAGTCATAAGAGCCCGGAAGTGAAACCAAAAGTCGGTAAGTGTGGTGAATTTGGCAAACAGCTCGAGGAGCTTGTTTGAGGCCGTAGAAAGCACGACGAAGTCTGCGTACTTGATGAGGTGAATGAGTGTATCCGGAGGAGGTTTCATATAAACTTCCTCGATTATGTCTCCACGTTGAGAAAAGCATTTTTGACATCCATTTGAAACGTGTTCCAATTTCGGGCGACGACGTGACGGCAATGATAGCGAGCAGTGAGTCGAGTTACATGTGCAAAAGTTTCTTCGCTAGTCGATTCCGTATTCTGTGTAAAACCGCACTGTGACGGACGAGCTTTATATCGTTCCACGGACCCGTCGGAATGAGTTTTGATTTTGAAGATCACTTCTGACCCGATCAAGATTTATTAGATGGAAGATCGATAAGATCCCGTGTATGTGCTTTTGTTAATGCACGTAATTCATACTGTCGTAGCTTCTTTGCCAATAAGGGTTAGAAGCCCAACCTGCATAGTTTTGGGGTTCGTGATGAGACAAAATAGTAGAGAAACATTGAGTAATCACGAAGATGAAAAGGAAGACTACTTACAGGTAGAACGACGAAGTGATGACTCACGGACAATCGAGGTAGTTGGTGCTTGAGAAGATGTTGTTATGGTAGGATCGGCGACGAAGGAGCGGAACCACATCGGGAGAAGCCGTAGTGGACGATGGTGAGGGTAATGGAGCAATGTCGGGAGGAAATAAATCAATAGTTGGGTCATTTAAAAAATGAGAGTGAGGTAGGAGATGAGACGTAAAATGAAGAAATAGAGGAAAACATTTTATGTTCCCGAAAGATGACATGACGAGAGATGTGATCGTTTAGAGATAGGGTCCCAACCAGCGATAGCCTTTGTGTTACATTCCATTGCAAGAAAGCAAAAAGACAACGAGGTTCTAATTTATTGTGTGTTAAATGAGGGTGAAGAAGAAAAAAAAGCAGCCTGACGAACAACTTTTGAGTAGTTCGTAAGATGGAGAAAGTACTATAGAGGCGGTTTCGTAAGGGGATTGATTGTGAATAATAGGCATGGGAACACGATTGATGGTATAAACATCGTAAGAGCTGCTTCACTAGCGTTCGGAGAACTAGAAATGAGGAGAGTACGAAACGGTATTAAGAATATGCGTGTTTTCGGCTCGACTTTCTTCCATTTTGTTGAGATGTGTGCCGGAGACGAGAATATTGAGAAAAGAGTCCACGTTTTGTCGAAGAAAATTTAAAAAAATTTGTTTCTTTATATTCCTTAGCATTATCGATTTCTAGCTTAACTTTGATATTTTGAGAAAATTGGGTTTTAACCATTTGGGCAAAATCATAATAAATTTTGGGTAATTCGGATCTATGTTTCATGAGAAAAATCCATGTGAATCTTGAATAATCATGATAAAAATGACAAAATAAACCACATCCACGCTAGTAGGATGTGGGGATGGATCCCAGACTTGTCGAGAATGAATTAAGTGAAAGGGAGACGCAGTAGAATCACTTTTATTAAAGCATAAAGCGAGGTTGTTTTCCCCGATTGACAAAGCGAACAATTTACATTATCGAGAAATAGAAACGGATCCTAATTTACCGAGGAAGATGCTAAGGAGACGAAGGCGTCACATGTAGATGTATGGCCTAGACGAAGCGTACCGTAGGTTGATAGGAGTGGTAGAACGGCCTGAAGTGTGAGGAGAATTGGGTAGATGAAGGTTGATAAGTTCGAATAATCGTCGACCTTACGGCTATCCCGAGGATGCATACGTACGTGGATCACGCACGTGACAACCGAGGAAGAGGAAAAAGTAATAGTAAGACGAGTTCACGTAATTGACCAAGGAGATAAGATTTAGAGTAAGGTTGGGAATATGAAAGGTGTCGAGAAAGTGATATAGAAGATGTGGAAACTTGTCTCTGACATTAACATGCATATGTGAACCATTGGCGGTTTGAATTAAAGGTTTGGAGATGGAAGATTGTGTGGGAGAGAAGATGTGAGTATGTGAGTCATATGGTTACACAAGCGAGAATCAAAATACCGTAAAGATTTACGATGTGAGAAAGCAGAGCGGTAGGAGAAACGTTACTAGATTGTGAGAGAACATGTTTAAGAAGACGAGTTCTTGAGTAGAGAAAGTAAATTTGTCATGATTATCCTCGAAGTAGCAGCGGTGATAGATGAGTTACTATTTTTACGAAGCGTATGTTGAGAGGGATTGAGAGGAATGCTTGAGAGGATTCAGGAAGGAATCTTTGAGAGGATTGCGTGAGGAATCTTTGAAGGAGGAAAGCAATCTACATTAAAGTGTCTGGACCGCTTCTTGTGACAATATATACATGCAGAATGGGACATGTAAGAAGCTGTGATTGGGGTTGTGACGGTAGGTGCGACCTTGATGTTTGAAGTCTCTTTAGAACCTCGCTGGGGCGATAAAAGGGGGTGGCGAAACAGAATACGTATGATGAACTTTGAAAACCCCATCCAGGAGTTTCTTCGGAGCGAAGCTCGGTGGTATCTAAGGATGGAAAAGGACTCAGATGGAGTAAGGAAGCCGGACGAGGTTCAAATCGATCATGGAGAGCCATGAGAAAAATAACAAGACGTTGGTGATTACGGTAAGTTGCAAACATCTCGGCATCAATCTTGTTTGTCAAGTTGGTTCGAAAGAGCGAGTTGATCCCAATAGTATGCATTTCGAGAGAGAAATTGGTTAATGGTTTGATCAGTACTTTGGCGTTTGGTATGAAGAGTTGTTAAAAGTTGATATTGGTTGGCTAAATGCATTGTAGTAAAAACGAGCCTCGAAATTCCCAGGCTTAACAGCGGTGTCAAAACGCCCAAATTCACCATGAATGGAGGGTAAAGTGGTGTTACGGAACAGGTAATAATTTGATGATGTTTACTCTCCCGGTCTTGAGGCGATCGACGAATAAGGAGTTGTTTTCGGTGGTTTCTTGGATGGGTATAGAGATATCACCGGTTATGAAACGCCGTAGCTTGCGTCCTTTCAAGAAACTTTTCATTGCTTGTGCCCAGGAGCTAGGTAGTTAGTATCATCGAGGGTGGTAGGGATTGGTTTTAGGATATCATTTCGGTCCATTTTAACGAAATAATGGAGGAGATATAAAACGAATATATAGAGAACGAGTATAAAGGAGATATCCTTAAAAATGAAAAAAGGAGTTGAAAACAAGCACAGGCCGGGTTGAGGTGGCCGGGTTGAGGAGGGTTGAGGCAGAGTTGGAGTGAGTAGGAGTTGAGGAGGCTAGGAGTTGGAGGTGGCCAAGTGGAGGTGGCCAGGAGTTGGAGGTGGCCAGGGGATTGAGGTGGCCGGGTTTGGAATGGCCGGGGTTGAGGTGAGTCGGGTTGAGGTGGTAGGGTTTGGAGCGAGGAAGAGAGCGAGGAATTTTGATAGAAATTTTAGAGGTATATGAGAGGCTACGTCTGTGAAGAGTATAGAAAGATAAGAAGAAAGAATGATTTAATGTTGTATTGGTGTGTTTAGAATGTCTGTAGAAACCACTGTTTATAGGATTGTAACAAGTGTAGGTCTGGTGAAATAGTGGAGGTGTGGTCTGAATGTAGTACAAGTGAAATAGTGGAAGTGTAGTACAAGTGAAATAGTGGAAGTGTAGTACAAGTGAAGTAAATTACAATATCAAATATAACTTAACAAATCGATCTCTTTTTGTATGTTTTTAATGGCAGCTAAGTTGGCAAAGTTGCCTATGCCACCACCATACCTTCAACCAGGTGACCATCAGTTTCAAGATGGGACTAACTTTGCCTCAGCTGGTGCTGGAATTTTGGTGGATACTGATGTTGGAACTGTATGTGATCCTCTCTTCTCTGCTTCTAGCCCTAATTGGATAAAGGTCAAAGCTTTATTACTTTTAGTAGCTGTTACTCCTGCTAAGCATTTTATTTGATTAGAGGTGTTATTCATTAATTAAGCTTTTTATCGATATTTGAGTTTTTCAAAAGATTAATTAGACTAATTTTATATTTCATTAGATTGAAGTATTATATCATTATTTTACTAAAAGTAATGAATAATTTCTCAACCTAAAACCCTATACATAAAACAATTAAATAGTTATTTTCGTGTCAAATAATTATTGAATATATGTTATTAAAATTTGTAATGAATTTAATGGTTGTATATATAGATAAAGGTGTTTTGTAAAGTTACTACTAATTTTTTGCATAGTGTTGTAAATCATTACTCAAAGCCCGATAGGCATAGCATTTACCGACCAAGGAAAGAGTGCTAGTTTTTTGACTTCAACACTTCAATAAGTCAAAAACACAACTAAATTTGTAGATTTTTTTTATGAAGTTTAAAGTTCTCTATGTTGATTCACTCTTGCATACCTTTATGATCAGCTAAACCTTGAAATGCAACTGGCTTATTTCAAGGCCATGGGTGAATCATTAAGGCAGAAAGTGGGGGATACTGAAACCAAAAATGTGCTGAGAAGAGCTGTCTACTTATTCAGCATTGGAGGCAATGATATTGTCGCCCTCTACAGTCAAAACCCAAATATTAGTGAGTCCTACCAAACACAGTTTGTAGGAACGATGATTGGCAACCTCACTAGTGTACTTCAAGTAAGTAAATGTTAGTCAATTGAGAAAGTATACTACTTTTATGAATGAGATTATTTCTACATTAAATTTAAAAGGGTTATGATTTTTTTTTTAGATCAAATGGTAATTATTGATGCAGAATTTAAATAAGATATTTCCTTAAAAGTACCGAGCCTTTATCAATTAAAGCAGCTACCACTAATTTAAGTGGAATGATTTAATTATTTTATATTTTGCAGGAAATATACAATTTAGGAGGAAGAAAATTAGCTTTCCAAAATGCAGTGCCGTTGGGTTGTGTCCCAGGAATGAAAGCATTGCATCCTGAACTAGGAGATCAATGTGATGAATTTCTCTCAGCTTTTGCTAGTCTGTTCAACACAGCTCTCTACGGTGCCTTAGAGGAGTTAAAGACTCTGTTACCTGGATTCAACTACTCAGTATTTGACTACTACAGAGCAAGTTTAGACACAATGAACTACCCTTCAAGATATGGTAATTAGCGATAACCATTATAAGTTTGATTCTATGTATTTTTATCAAATTCAATTAATAGCCCAATATAGCACAAAAGTTGCATAAAACTTTATTTAATTTCTTCATTTTAAAAAAAATTCACAAAATGGTAGTTGAATGGAACTAATTGTTCATTGATCGGTTGTTGACTGTGGTTAACTAATCATTGAAGAAGGTCAATCTACCGTTCATCAAACTAATTTTATATAGATTATTTCTATATATTATAATTATATCAAAATCATAACTGATATGATAATTTTTTATGAAAATTATAATTATCAATAATACTAAGGTTATATCAATTATGATTTATTAATTTCAAACTTATAACAAAAATACTTTTGTTTTTATAATATAATGCACTTCATCAAGAAAAATTATTTTATTTTTTTGGGTAAAAAATGTTAATGATTTATTGTTCATGCTCCTCAATGTACCGATTGCCTCTCAAAAATTACATATATATATATATATGTTAAGACACATCACATAATATTGTATTAATTATTGTTGATAATTAATAATTAAATGATGAAATTTTTGTAATTTGTAATATATAAGGGTTGAAGGAAGGGAAAGCTGCTTGTTGTGGCAGTGGAGCATATAGGGGAGTGACTAATTGCGGTGTAGAAAGCAGTACTGGAGAAAGAGAATACGAGTTATGTTGTAATCCAAATGAGTATTTGTGGTTTGATGGTGGTGGTCATAATACTGAAAGGGCAAATCGTCTGTTTGCTGACCTATTTTGGAGTGGACCAACAAGTATCACCAACCCTTATAATGTCAAACAACTATTTGAACTTGCATGAAATTCAGTTTAGGTTTTTTTTTCGTTTTGTTATATTATTTTTGAATATGTTTTTAATTATTTACGTTTGATATAGATTTAAATTTAAATTTCCACTAATTTAAGAGCTAATAAAATAATAATCTTTAAAACTAATCATATTTAATTTTACATTTATTTATTTTTTGTCCATCCAAATTTTATATAAAACCATTTAAAAATATAGCCACGTTAATTTGTATTACAATTTTATTATCCAAACCAAACTCGAATCTAAAAATATGAATTAAACATGAATCGAATTAAATTTGAGTTCAATTTAAATTAATCTAAATAACATGAAAAAATTAAGGTTGTGTTGAGGTTGAGTTAGGACTAACCCAACAACACGAAAATAAAAAATAATTATAATTATTTTTATATATTATTATTACCTTTTTTTTATATGATAAATTGTTAATTCATGTTATGAAAAAGTATTTTTCTTAATGTTTTTATTATAACCTTTTAAATATTTATATATTAAGTATTTACTTATTAATAAGAATTGTGCTATATTTTATCAACATAAATATAACTAGTTATATAAGAATTTATAAATTTTATTTAAAAATGAGATATGTCACTATTTTTTTAATTCATGAATTATTTCAGTATTTATAACAAATTCATTGATTTGTTCGTTAATTGCTCAAATTAGTTTATAATTCTATATTTCTTTGTAAATATATTATGTTATCACTAACTACAATTACATGAAACTCAAGAATAAAATATTCATTTATTTTAATTTTAGATAGTGATTCGAGTTATTTTATAATATATTTATTGTTTTGAAACTTTTTACTTTTATAAAAACTTGTAACAATATTTAGTTAAATAAATTAAAAAAAATCCTTAAATAAACAAAAATAAAAGTTTAGGCTAATTTGATTAGTTTAGGCTAGTTTGGATATTTTTTTATTTGAATTAGGGTTGAAAATTTATGAAACTAATTAAATTCAATTTAAACTAAATTTTAATCAATTTAAATTAAGTTATTTCAATCGTACAACCTAATACAACCCCCGCAAATTAACATCCTAAATTCACATTCTACTTGACTGGCTTAAAAATAATAATCATGAAATAGTAAAAAATAACAATAATGAAAATACGGTGTTTAGGGATGAAAAAGAGAGGGAAACACAAAACGATTGATTGATTTTTATTAAAAATAACATAGTACTGAAATTACATTCAAAAATATATATTAAGATATTATCAAATTTTCTTATTTTTTTAAAAGATTTTATGATATTTTGATTAATTTATTTTTATAAATGAAATATATTAATCATATTTTTTAAAATCAATACATTTTAATTACATTAATATTTTATTTTTTGAAAACTTCACTGATTTTTGTAAATTTTTGTTTTATTGAATTTTTTTTAAAAATTAAGTTTAATCAAATTAAATTTTATTAATAGGAATCGATCGATATTTGAAGATAAAAAAAAATTCAAAAAGTTAAAATAGTAAAGTGATTAAAATGAATAAATTGGTATAAAATGATTAAAACATACTAACAATAAGATAATTAAAGTAAAATAATTAACGTGAATAATTTTTTTTAAATGCCCCATGAATCATGTTTTCCTTTCCAATCTTCAATCTCTGTGTGAAAAGAAGAACCCAAGTGAGTGAGACTAGCTCCACAGTCTCCAGCCCAGCTATAGATAGAGCCCATTATACCAACAATGTTTAAAGACTTATTAGTGAAAAACCAAAACTAAAGCCTTGCAGCCTGCGTGAACATCAATAGAAAAATTGATAATTGCTAAAGAGAAACAAAAGGTTAGATGTTAGGAAGTTCAGGAAGAGAAAGAGAGAGAGAGAGAGAGTTATAACATGATTAATAATAAAAAATTCTTTTTATATATATATAACTTACTTATTTAATTGGATTCAAAAATGAAACTCATATCTCCCTTTTTTTTCTTTGATAAAAAAAATTAATTAAACACTTCTTTGAACTTATAAGTACTGTTCATCCTGTTAGAAACTCATGCCTAATTCAACCCAATAAAATCTCATTGAGTTAAGGGTTGTCCAAGTTTATAAGTAGTTTTGCTTCCTTGTTTTTAGTCAATGTGGGATAAGGATACTTAACAGCCCTCCTCCACACGGCGGACAAAAGTGGACATTAGCGCCACGGTAAGACTGTGGTAGAACCCAATTAAGTCCAAACACATAGAGACTAGGCCCAGCTCTAATACCATGTTAGAAACTCATGCCTAACTCAACCCATAAGATCTCATTGAGTTAAAGGTTACACAAACTTATAAGCAGCTTTGTTGCCTTGTTCTTAGTCGATGTGGAACAATAATACTTAACACATTCATTTGACGATTTTAATATGCGTTAATATTTTCATGTCAAGTAAAGACATGTTTAGATGATTAATTTATTATAGCCGTAAGAAAGAAGTTTATAATAACTTATGTTTATGTATGATATACACACATTGAATCAATAATATAAATAAGTGTTTATATTTATAAAATATACCTATATATAATAATGAGTTATAAATATTATAGACAACTTGCTATAAACATGTGTTTAAAACTTTTAAAAAAATACCTATTTATTTTTATTCATGAAAGGTTATAAAAGGAATTGTAAAAAATAAAAAGATTAAAATATAGACCTCAAAAATGAAAAGTTGAAGGAAAAACAATTAAAAAAAGAAGAAATTAAAACATTAAAAAAAAAATTTGGTGATGAGAATCAATGGCAAGGAGATATTATGAAAATAGCTCTAAAATTTATGGGATTTTTATTTTATTTTCTTCCTATTTTAAAAAAAGTAGATATAAGAACAAAAATGATTAGATTTTCACTAACATCTTTTTAATAAATATATTCTTATTGTAAAATTAATTAAATTGATTTATAATTTAGTTAGTATAATTTCATATTTTCATCCCATGAACTCAAACTCAAAGTTTAAATATTATTTATTTTATTTAATAAGAAAAGTAATGCTTAAAAAATATACACTGTAAAATTAATTAAGCTGGTTGTGGTGTCATCCACCAACCACCATATTCATATCCGTACAAAAAGAAACTATTATTGGTGAACAAACATAGGCACATGCGCAAATTCAGTAAGAATTTAAAGAGTAATTTTGTTGGCATGCACATGAAAAGGGCCATACTAAATTAGTAAATGGACCGAAAATAATTAGCAAACGAGGAAGGAAAATGTTAAGTACATTTGAATTTAAGATGCAATTATACAAATAATATTATTATTAAATATAATTAAATTAAAAAAAAATTGTGTTAATTTTGATGGTAATATATCATAGTAGTCAATAAATATATATAACGCCTCAATCCAATTCGGTAAAAGATGAATGGAGACCGACAAATTAATAATGTCAGGAATTAGTATTTGCTCGTAGGTAATTTGTTATTCATTATTTTTAATATATTTTCTATTAATTATATTATTTTTGAAAAAAAAATTATTATATCAATCTTTTATTTATATATTATGTATTTTATTAATAATAATGTAGCTCGTGGTTCACACGTTGGAAAAAGTGCAAATGAATAACAGTACTTGATACCAAAGTCTCAGATCAGAGGTAGAGAATTCAAAGAATATAAAGTTTAATTTATTTATAATAAATTGGAAAACAACAAAGCTTTCTTTGAAGAAAATATACTCCACACTACACACCACATATGGTTTATCAACCTTTAAAAAACCCCATGTTCTCTCAATAATTGGGTGTCTTTTTCTCTGGAATAAAAAATACATTATAATATACAGCCGCTTTCAGAAAACAACTTCATACCTAAAATATGTCATTAAACTTTTTTTTTATATATAAAAAGAGTATTTAAGTTTTCTTTTTACTAAATAAAAAAAAACCATACAAATATAATATAAATTTAAATATATAATAATGTAATTTTTTTTTCTTTTATTATTAATTATTTTATCGTATAATGATAAATACTTATCATGGAGTGGGAGCCTGTTTTGGTTTATTAAAGAAAAATCTTCTATTCTCTGGATTTCATTATATTTATTCAACGTATTTTTACATTAATGAATTAGACAAAATTTTAATGTTTTATTATTTTATGTTATGCTATGACATGTAATAATATAAATACAATAGGATGGAGATCAAAGGCAGATCTAAGATTTTTTTTTTTAAAATGGGCTACGTACCTACTTAGCATATATTATATTATATCTAAAATAATCAGTAAATTTAACTTCTTATTTTTTAATATTTATTATTTTATTGTATTATAATTTAGTTCGATAATTTTGAAATAATTACTTAAATTTATTGATAAAATTAGTTTAAAATTATCATATTTATTAGGCATATTTGACAATAAAATTGTTCATGCTAAATTCCATTATAATTAATAATTTTAAGTTAAATTTTATAATTGAATTTTTTTTCTTAATTTTGTACATTACTATTTACAAGAATAAAAAATAAGGTAATATCATTAATTTATCTAATTTGATTAATTTAATATCATAATTTCTTTAATTTAACTAATCTTAATATTTTTAATACTAAAAGGGTGAAGTATCGTTATAATCTCTTGTTTTACGTTTAAATTTGTTGTTTAATATCCTAACTTAAAATGTGTTTTTAAATCTATTTGTTTATTTGAATCTCTTTATCTATAAAAAAATGTAGTTAATTTTTCATCTAATTTTTTATTAAATATAACATAATAATATATATGTTGCATGTATTTTTACATTTTTCAATAATATATATATGTAAAAAAATGATATTTTGATTAAAAATGTTATTCAAATTTTTTAAGGTCTTTTTCTTTCAAACTTTAGTATAATTTTCATATGCTAATACATAAAGTAACACCTTATATATGGAAAATTTATTTATGTTTAATCGAAATAATTTAAAAAAAATGAGTAATCTTTTAATTAAAAATTACTTCGTTAGATATATGTTTATCAAAATATACAAACAAATATATGTCACGTATTTTATTTAGTTATATTTAACAGAAGATTTAATAAAAAAATATTACTTTTTTCATTTTCTAATACTTTTTTTACAAATAAATTGACTTAAAAACATCTATTTTAAATAATGAGACTAAACAATCCGTAAGGCATGAACAAAAGGAGTTACATGACACTTTTTTCTAATGTTAAATTGGTCAAATGTCAAATATTATGATCTCAATTGATCAAGTTTGATAAGTAAAATACTAATATGTCTAAATAGTAATTTAAAATAACATGATCAAGTCATAAAATTGGTGTACTATTTATTTTTGAGTAGGTAATACCACAAGTTATTTAGTTATGTTAAGAAGTATAATTTATTACATTTATTATTTTTTGTAATAATTTAGCTCGTTTGTTTTTAAAAATTAACAATATAATGACAAGTGATCATTTTTTTCATTTTTCTCATATTTTCTTAACTTAAAAAATATAAAGTAAAAATTTAAAAATTTAAAATTTGATCATTTGTTACTGTGATGATACTTTTTCATAACAAAATGACTAAATTGTCATAAAAATATAAAAAGATTAAACTAATCTAACTGACATAAGTAAGAAATCATGTATATATTTGTCTATCTTTTTTATAAAAAAACTAGATTGATAGTACTCATTTTTTCCCAAATTTCTTGACGGTGTTACAACATACATACTAGTTGAAAAAATCTTACATACAACATGTTATATATCCCTTATTAATATTAGTCGTGATCTCGTCCCTACTTCTAACACTTTTTTTATTAAAATGAAAAGTTAAGATAACTTCATTTCACTATATGTATGTACAGCTATTGTATGCAAAAGTCTCTCCTACTAACTGATACATAGGCCCACCATTGGTGGTGATATTATCATAAATCAAAATATTATTGTTACAATCATTTTTCATTAATGATAAATTTATCTAACAATAATGATACTAAAGTACAAATAACTATATGTATAAAATATACAACTAACACATTTTTGTTGTAATAATATCATTATCCATATATGCATAAGTATATATTTTTTAATTTGTAATTGTTTTTACTATAGTTACAATCCCATGCAGCTCCAAACATGCTTCACCCTTAAGTATAGATTATCTATCTTAAAACATGAGAGAATTATTTAAATTTTGTTAAAAAAATGTTATTAAGGCTTGTTATGATTTGATAGGGTTAGTTACATAGTTGTAATCCAAATACACTTAGTGATGCAATCTATTATTATTGTAGATTAGTATGTGCCTATCTGGTGACCTTATGATATGTTTGGTTGAATAAAATGTAATAAAATTAGAATTGATTCATTCCATTTTTGTGTTTGGTTGGGCTAAAAAATGTGAATGGAATGTAATCGATTCTTAAAGGAGAAAAAGAGAAGGAATCAAAAAGTAATCATGATTCTATTCTCATATCATTTTTTTTTAATTTTACCCCAACCTCAAATATAACCTTAAACCCTAAATTCTAAATCCCAAAACCTTAAACGCTAAATCTTAAATCCATAAACCCTAAACCCCAAATCTCAAATCCCAAAACCATAAACCCTAAACCCTATTTAGAAAAATAATAATTTTAATCTTAAACTTTAACCCATAAATATAACCCTAAACCCTAAATCTCAAATCCCTAAATCCTAAACCTCAAATCCCTAAATCCTAAATCTCAAACCTCAAAACCTTAAACCCTGTTTAAAAATAATAATTTTAATAATATATTTTCTTTTTAAGTAATAATTATTTAGAAAAATAATGATTTCAATAATGTATTTTGTCTCACGAAAAAATAATAATTAAATGATATTATTTAAATTTTACTGAATATAGGAGTATTAAGGTAATATATAGTGTTTTTCATTCCATTTAAGTTGTAAATCAAATATTCTAATACTAATTTCTTCTTTGATTTCAGTGGTCAAATCAAACAAAATTATTTCCTTTCCATTTCATTCTTATTCTCATTCCGATTCCGATCCATTCTGTGAACCAAACAACACCTTACTCTAAGAACTATAAATGTAAATCCTTCATTCAGCAAACACCATCAATAGTACATTCATAAAACCCAGATACTATATTGTCTTATTCTCCTCTCTCCCACACATTTTACATTGTTTCATGATATGAGTGTTATGGCTCAATAAACTCGTAATAATTTGTCTTCCACTTGATCAATTTCAAGAACTTTAATCTCTTTGCAAAGTAAACCAATTTTTCCTAACATCTTGATGAATCTTGATGAATCTAATTTCTTGATTTGGAGAGTACATCTGTGTCATGTGATTCGTGTGTATGGATTTCAAGGCTTTATTGATGGCACATCTGTTGCACATGTGAGATTTGTAAAGAGATCAATTCAAGTCACCATGGATGAAGTCACACAGTTCAATAAGTTCTTGAAGAAAATCATGAATTTGACATTTGGGATACAAAAATAAGATAATGATAAGTTAGATTTATAGTTTTGTTACACATAATTAGCTTAGATATCTCATCAGTAAGAAAAAGGATTCAACATCAACTTATTGGAAAGTTCTAGAAAAAGTATTTTCTAATACATCTTAAGCTCAATTGTTACAACTTAGATGGCAATTACAAACCTTCCCGAAAGGAACAATACCAATGGAAACTTATATCAATACATCGAAGGCTTTGATTGATCATCTAACAACTGCAGGTGATGAAATCTTAATAGAGAATAAGTGTTGTACATTCTTGATGGCTTAGGGAGTAATCATGCATCTATAATTACTACCATCGCTTAAAAGAAGAAAGTTTTGTCTCTTGATAATCCGTTTAGCTCGTTAAGAATTCAAGAAAAGCAGGTAAAGATGATGAATTGTGTTAATATTTAGTTGGTTCAAACCAATTTTTCAAGATCCTCTCATAACTAGATTCATCAACAAAGATTAGGCCAAAATTACAATCATAATTAACAAAATCAGTCTAATCATAATAACACTTCTAATAACAATAATCCAGGTCATTATCCTTATCAAAATCATGGTAAAAATAACAAGAATCAAAATGCAGGTTTAAAGTACAAGGATACCTATCAAATATGTAAGAAATAAGGCCATAGTATCTCAAGATGCTTCTTTCGTTACTCAGAGTCTAACAATAATGGTTCAAACAATTCTACAAATCAAATACCACCATAAATGCACTTGTCACAAGTTCAAGAAAATGAGACCTTTGACGACTTTAATTTTAATTCTCAACAGAATCAATCTAAGAACACTAAAAATGAGTTTTTTAATCAATAACAACCATTGAATTTTGAAAATTTCACTTAAGTTAGTGACTTCTCACCATTTGCCTCTTGTATTCAAGAATTAAGTTCTACAAGTGCCAAGAAAATTTAAGATTCTTATAAAAGTAAAATGTGGTACATGAACATATGTGCCTCTCATTATTTAACTAGTGATTATAATGTTCTCTCGAATGTTTCATTTTATGGAGGCTCTTGATCTATAATACTCAGAAATGATAACACATTTCTCATTACTCATTTTGGTAAAGGAGCTTTAGTGATTAGTGTAATGAACTTAAAATTATCTAATATAATTTATGTTCCTTAGTTAGCAAAAACCTTGATCCCGGTCAAGAGATTGTTCGAAAATAATAACTTTGTGGTTGAGTTTCTTCCAAATAACTTCAATGTTAGAGATGCAAGTTAAGGTTAACTATTGTTTATTGAACTTTACAAATTTCCTATGCTTATGACCGTATCCTATATAGAAAAACTTGACACTTTCTTTTATCTTTTGTGTAATAGTAGACTACTTCATTCAAACAACTTTGTTATTTGTTACCTGAATACTGTGCAATGTCTAGAAATTCAATAAATGAAAATTTATGGCAAAATAGATTAAGTTATCCTCGTTACGATGTGATAAAACATATTCTCTAAAATTTGGAATATTTTTATGCAATTAATGTTTACAAGTTTTTTTATTAAATATAATTTTGTGTTATTTAAATATATAATTTAAAATAAAATAGAGATAAATTTTATCGTCAGACTATTATTTAAATCACTATTATAGTTATTGATTGATAAATAAATAATGAACATTTCATGATAAAAGAATAGTGTATTTGTAATTAGTTGACCTATTATATTCTACCCAAGAGATCAAATATATTGTAAGTAGATAAAGTTTATCATAAGATATCGTAATTTGAATATCACTAATAATATTTATTATGATTAGTGTTGAAAGAATTTATTTTCAACCTCTTTCAGATATAAATCCGTTTGATTCAAGAAGTGAGTTATTTATCAGTCAAACATTGTTCTTATGGTTAGATCCAATTTCTTGTTCCCTACATAATGGAAAAAGAATTTCACATTCTTTTCGTCCAAGTTACTTATCTTTTTGTCTAATTTTTTTTTATTTTTATCTAACTCACTTTATTTTTTCTTTGTGAGTATGATTATCTCTAAATTTAATGTCAATTTTTCTATTTTGATTTACATTTCATAGTGATAGAATGAAAATGGATAAGAAGCTCGTGACTCACTCAAAGAAAATATTTTGTAATAAATCATTTATTAAAAAAATAAGAGAATTAGATATATATAATAAACATGCCATTAATGAAATGGATATATGTTGTAAGTTTTTTAACTTCATTTTTAAAAATATTTAGATATATAATTAAATATTTGTAGAGTTAAAAACATTTTCCATTTCTTAGCAAAATTATTGTGATGATGGTCGTAAATCAAATTTGAATGGTTATAAAAAAAATATTTTTATTTAATTGCAATAAAAAGAAAACTTTTACACATGAAATTTATTCAATCTAAAAAATAAATTAAATATTTCATAATTTTTTTATTATATCTAATTTAATATCTTTATATACACATTTATAAAAAAATAGATATGTTAGTAAATTGATGACCTAATAAATATAAAATAAATACAAATAGAATTATACTCGAATATTTTGGATGTCATAAAGAAGCTTTTAAACAAATGCATGTAACTTTGATGAAAATTTATTATTCTATCATTTTATATCATATATTTAAATTACATAAAATATTATTTAATTAAAAAAACTAATAAATTGAAAGTTAAAGTCTTTTTCTTGGTAGAGAATGATTTTTTAAGTAATCATTTGCAAATAAGTAATGCTATTATGGATATTTTGTGTTTAAAAAATAAAATAAAATATCACATTAATTTTGTTTTTAAAAAAATAATATTATACAATTATGATAAGATTAAACTCTGGACTTTAAGTTTAAATTTCTCACAATAAAACTTCATCACAACGTTGGACCCCATTAATTAAAATTTTGGGATTTTTTTTTTTTTTTGACAAAGTCAAATGTACTTGACAATAATCTTTTCACCATATTGTTAAGTGCGATATGTGTCCTCGTCTCATGGACATAGGATAATGACACAAGTAATATGTAGTCGTTTTTCTTACCTTTCCCACCACGCCTCCTACGGACCGTCCTTCCCGCCTCTTGGGTCAACTTAATTGCTTGTCTTGAAGGCTTCCATTACTTTTGTTTTCTTGTTTGTTATTATTAATTATTACTCTTAAAGAAAATTCTCAAGGCATTTTACATTTGAAATTATAAATTTAGATAAGATATTAATAAAATTTATATTATTTTATTTTAATTAATTTTTAATAAAATAAAAAATATATTATTTATTCTCAATAAATTTAAATAAGATAGATAATAATACAATAATAATAAATAATAATTTATAATATAATTTTAATAAAAAATAATATATATATTTAGAGTTATTCACGTTAAACTTACTATATAAATGAGATTAAATAATATTTAAATAAAATAAATTAATATTATACTATGAATTCATTAAAAATATTAAATAAAATATAATATAAGATGAAACAACATATTTTACATATATAATTGTGATGACACGTAAAATATTTAAGATAAAGTCTGATAATAAGTATAAAAAAGAAATGTTTTCGTATTAAAATGGTAAGAGAAAAAAATGTTATTTTAATCTTTTCTTCCTATATTTTTTAAATTATGTTTTTATCCATTTTTATTATTATATTAAATGTTAGATATTCACATATTATATTTTTAATATAATGTTATTTACAATTAAATTAAATTTTAACAATATTGCAAAATAAGAGTTAAATTACTATTAATAGACCCATACAACAACGAGAATATAAATACAAAATTTCTTAATATTTAACAGATAAACTTGTTATCAAAATTTACACTCTTAATTTCTTTCCCACAATTTTTACAACATATAAAAAATCAAATTTTATATCAAATAATAATTGATATTATTAAATATATAATTTATAATCGAATAAATTAAATAATATGGTTGCTAATCACACAACTTTATAAATTATATATAAAAATATAAACTTAATTAAGGTAAATAATAATCCTTCCAAGGACAAATAACACTAAAAGAAAATACAGAAGTTGAAATGCATTAAAATGTCAAAACAAATATTAATTATCACTTTTAATGACAAATTATTACTCAAACTTAAAATATAAAGGAAATAAGATATCCTGCAAGAAGATCGATGTTCCCAATTCGTACTAAGCGAGTGAATCACGCCTTACATTCCTGGTCATAAACATTTTAATTAGGAGCCACGATGTTGTAACTGAAATTTGCACGATAAAGGAAAAAAGATTTATAGAAATAAATTGGATAAGTGTAATTCAAGTATTTTTTTTTTAATGGACGATTTTTTTAGCGATTTAGCTAAATTATTTTGTTTTTAAAAATAAATAAATTTATTTTAATTTATATTATTATATTTAAATTAAATAAAAATATTCACGTAATAAAAAATATTATTGAAAATCAATTAATTTTTTTTATTTTGTTAAATATTTTTATACAAATATACTTACTTTTATGAAATTTTATTTATTTAAATATAAAATATTTGTGAAAATGAGATTATTGTATTAAAAATAATATATTTTTTTCATGTATGTATTTTTCTTTTATTTAAATATAATAATATAATTTTAAGTAAATTTATCCATTTTTAAAAATAAATTTACTTTGTATGGCTGATTAAAAAAATTAATTAAAATAATCTATTTGTAAAATAATATTACACTCAGTAAACCTCACAACCACATATTGCATAAAGATGAATAAGAATTCAATAGATGGATGGATATCTTTAGAATATATTTAGAACGATAAATTTTCTTAATTATAAAATAATTTAAATTAATATAGTAGATATTATTATAACTTAAAATTTAAAATTAATTAATAAATTTTAAAATGAAGATAAAAATTAAATAACATATATTATCATACATTCATCATTAAATGAAGTAAATCAAAGTCATATATACTCTTTCAAGATTTATACATGAAGTTGCAAAGTGTCCAGCTCATCCTGTACAATAAAAAAAATAAGATTATGTCAATGATGGTTTGATTTGATTTAATGAAAAAAAAAATTAAACGTAAATAAATATATAATATTTAGCTAGTATCTTACTAATCAGTCTGCTTAAAAAATTTTAGCTATATATTTCTTATTAATATTAATTATAAATTTTATTTTCACTTCTTATATTCATTTTATAAAAATAAAATGTTAAATATTATTTGGTTTTATCACATGTTTATACCCTGTTATTGCATGCAAAATTCTCTCTTTGGAGAATATAAACCACCCTGAAGACAATATAACTCACCCTACAAACAATACAAGGGATCGAGCTTGTAGTTTGTAAAATTGAATCCTCAAAATTAATTTCTGTAATATATGGAATGGAATGATTCTTCCAAATTAAAACCTTTTTAATTGAAAGTTTTTTAATGTTTTACAATAAATGTTCAACGAGAGAAAATTAATGGAATTTTAAACTTTTGTTATTATAATTGTAATCAAGTTAGTCAAATAAGGGATATTAATTAATTAGCGTATTCTCAGGATTTGCTTTCTAAATTTGTATAATTATTTTCCCATTTGGTATCGACTGAATATATATATATAACTAGCTAGAAAAGGTTCACAGCCTTGGTGTAAAATAAAACATTATGCCTTACGCTAATTTAAAAAAAGAAAGAAAAAAAAACAGCATAGAGAAAATAATACATATATAGCATAAAATATAATGCCTTATTAGTATATATATATATCTTTCATTGATTATCGCAAATTAAGAATATGATTTAAATTCTTCGAAATTTCAATTCTAGCTGGGCCATAATATATAGCTAAATGAACTACATTAGGGGGGAAAATATTAGAAAGAGATAAAGGGAATGATGAGATTAATTGATGAAATAAGTAGACCATCCTGTTATTACGGTAAATAAAGAGAGAGAAATAAATAATAATCCAGATTATTGGTTTTTATATTAATGTTCATTTTTTCCTAATTTTTTGTAGTGTTAAAAAAAATTCTAATTTTAGTCGGTGAAAAAGAACTTAACCTTTAATTTTGAGTCAGATATGTGTATAAATTGAAAGATTTTTCCTCAAAAATAATTATAATTGATAATATATAAGACAAAAACGGTTATTATAATACCAAAACTATGAATTAAACAAAATTAAATATATAATAATATAATTTTTTATATACATATAATTACATAGAAAAATATATTTTTAATAACAATACATACGATATTTTGAATAATTAGATTTAATTTTATTTATTCATACTTTTATATGTTATATTTTATTTAAAAGCATGTGTTAAATAGTAAAAAAATTAATATCAATATTTTAAATAATATAGAAGAATAATTTTTTTGTCTAACATTTAATTTTTTAAAATTAATTATATTTTTAAATAAATCTTAAAAGATAGAGAAATTAGTTAAATCACAAAAAAACTAATATACTCGTAACTAATAATTATTATCTAAATATACTTTATCAAAATATACTTAAAAATAATACGATATGGTTATTAACATAATTGTCGCATCTCTAATTCTATTATAATAATTCTAACAAAAATGACTAATTTAATATATATTTAAAAAATAATGATTTTATAAATAATATTTACACATTGGTGTTTAAATATCGAAATGAATCGAATTAAATCAAAAAATTGAATCGGATCAAATTGGTTCAAACAATTTTATAAATTAAACGGTCCAATTTCGTTATATTAATTTTTAAACCAATCGAACTGAACCAGATCGATTTTAATAATATATTAAATTTCTCGTATCATTTCTCATAACATAGTTAATTTAATCTCTCATATTTTAATAAAAAGTATATAATTAAATATATCATATTTATGTATTATTAATCGGATCAAATCATTAATCAAACTAGAATAAACCATTCAATTATAATATTTTTAATAACTAAACGATAAAATCTAGTTCGATTTGGACTAATCTAATTAAATCTTTTTTATTCAAAATTAGAACAAATCAAATCATGAACACTCCTACCAATAATATGGTACACATATCCTTACAATGAACTTAATTTGAGTATATAATTGTGTGAATTTTATTTATATTTTAAAAATAGGTATTAAAAAGCATAAAAATACGAGTGTTAAATTAATTAATTAGATTAGCATATCAAAATATACATAGATATGATTAAAATATTATGGAGGATATATTATTAAATTATAAAATAATTAATAAAAAATATATTTTAATAATTTAAAGGTTTTATTTTCTAAAATATACCGTAATATAATATATAAAACTAGGTTTGATATCTTAATGATATTATTTTAATTAAAAGACATATATATGATATTTTTAAACTAGTATAATAGCAATACACTCATTTATTTTATGATATACAAACCATTAAATTAAGAATTTTATTACATCATTAACATATGTGATATAAATGAATAATAATTGTATCATTTTTAAGATTTAACACTTTAATAATACCCATATTTAATAAAAGATATACATGTTAATTCATATTTTCATAATAGTATATTAATAATTCATATATTTTAATTACAAATATACCAATTGTATAAATTAAAAATTTTAATATATGTCGTAGATAGGATACAAAATTAAAAACAAATTTATTTTTTAAAATAATTAAAGAATAAAATATTATTAATAAAAAATTTTAATTTAATCTAAAAATCAAACGAAATCACAAAATAATGATATATAATTTCGAAAAAACCTAAAACAATCGAATAATTTTGAAAATAATGATTTTATAAAAAAAATAAAAAAAAATAATTAATAATTTTGTGATAAAAATATAGTATCTTTATTTGATACTAAAATATCTACGATCTCAAATACTTAATATAAAAATTTTTATTTTAAAAAGTAAAGTTTTAAATTATTATATCATTTGTATTTATGCTCTAAAAGTAACAGTATTTTTTTAATAAATTTGGGAGATACTTTTTATATTAAATTATATGTATTATTTAATTATATAAATTAAAAGTGATGTAATTTAATCCTATTATTTTAGAGAAAAGATTCAATCAAATAACACATATTATTTTAATATTTTATTAAAATATTTGTTAATATTTTAATATAAAAATAATATAATTTATCTTTAATTAATCTAATTTTTAAAAATTAAAATATTAAATGATACAATTTATAATTTAATATAATAAATAACATATTATTATCACAATTTTTAAAATAATTTTTAAAATAAATTAACCATATTAATAAAGTAAATTATTTTTAAAGATATTTTATTTTTTTAAATCCCTTAATATTAAATTATAAGGTAAATATCTCACCATTCAAACATAAATAACATTTATTTAATTAATTTTATTTTTAATTTTTATATAAAAAATAAAAATTTATATATATAGAAAATTTATCACGTAATTAATATTTTTTCTCAAAATACCAATTCTCTTTAAAAAAAAAATCTATAAAAAGTAACTACTGATTACCGATTTCAATCATTGAGCAAGACGGCAAACCCAAAATAAATAATAAAAAATAAAATAAAATTTCAAGTTATATTTTTTTTCCACCAAAATTCAAGTTATAAATTCAAACCATATAGGTAAAAATAACTAAATATTTTTTTAATTTCAAAGTTATTTTCATTTTGTGTATACGGAAGCAGAAGCTGTCAAAGTATTCTCTGCTTCCCTGACGACGATCTGAGTTTTCTCTCTGTCTTTCTTCTAAGAAAGTTCAACGCCAAATCTACCTTTTTTCCTGGGGTTTCTTCTCCGAGATTTTCGTGTAGTTTTCCATAGTTCTTCTCTGTAAATTTTCTGTACTATTCATTCGTTGATTGTTGGTGTGATAAATTCTCATTGTTGTAACTTGTAATTGTAATGTATTTTGTGTTTATATATACCGAATATATGAATATGTATTGTATCTATAGATTGAAGATTTGGAGATTTTGTACTGTGGAGAAGTTTGACAGAGTTGTGTGACTTTCTATAGCAGCACCTGAGCTTTTTTTCGAAGCTCGGGGGTGATCTGAATCATGGCTCTCGGGAAAACGCTTATTAACTGCGCTACTGGAGCACCAGATCAAAACTCTTGCTATTTGCAGAAATTCAAACTACATGAGACTCACTCGGTATTGTGAATTCTCTCTGATTTTTTAGATGCTGAATCAGAATACTAGATTTAAAGTGTATATGCACAGTCCTGGCTTTGATTTTTTTTTTTTTTGCACTTATCGGTTCATTGATATTTCTATGCACATACCTTTCCTCCTAGTCTATATAATTTTTTTTCCTCTTCAGTTATGTGTAGATTTTTTATTGGTAGTGTTTCTAATTTTTAATTTTGGGGCTCTTATTTTCCTTTTCAATTGATTGGTTATGTTGGATTTTTCTGCTTGAGCACGATTTGCACAGTGGTTAGTGGTGGAGAAGGGATTTGGCTTAAAGGGGATGGTGCATAAGTCAATATCGCCCCTTTACTTTATCCATTTTGTAACCCATCTGTGCACATATTGCTTTCTGGAATTAATGTCATTTTATAATTGTCATTATGAATTTGGTGGTGATTACTCTTGATTTTTATGCCCTACTTCGCACAAATGCTGGCTCATTTCTACATGGTTGTTCTGCAGAGACTTTAGGAATTCTGCATAATGGACATTTGGAGAGTCTTATTATATCCTACTTTTACAAAAGTAATGTTTTAAAAACTTAATGAAGTGAGCTTAATATATTCTGTGTCAACAGAGATTTTATATGATTGGAAGAGACAAGAACAGAACCTGTTGGAGGGTGTTAAAGATTGACAGGTTGGAGCCATCTGAGCTAAATATTGTAGAAGACTCTACAACATACTCTGAAACTGAATGCTATGACCTGTTGAGACGGATACATGAAGGAAACAAGACAACAGGGGGACTTAAATTTGTCACCATTTGTTATGGAATTATTGGTATGGTTTTTTAATGGTTGGGCACCTAGGGACATCTTTATTCCTTGAGTTTGAAACTAAATATGTTTTCTTATGTTTTTAGGCTTTGTCAAATTTCTTGGACCTTATTACATGCTGCTCATTACAAAAAGGAGAAAGATTGGAGCAATTTGTGGTCATACTATATATGCGATTAATAAGAGCGAGATGATTCCAATTCCAAATTCTACTTTGCGGTCAAATTTGGCTTATGCTAAGGATGAGAAAAGGTCTTTAGTTCATTCTGCATGTAAATGGAATATGTACATTGTCCATGTGTATTAAGATAAGAACTATGGTGTAGTTATGTTACTTTATTTTAATCTAATTATCTAGCGAAATAGTTTGGTTTGGTGTCATCTTTTAGTTGTAGGCACAGACAACTTTGTGGAGATAATATCTACGTGAGTTCCATCAATTCATAACTGGCGTGTTTCTGTGATATTTTCATTTGTCTTTCCTAAGATGATATTATTGGATCCTTCTGTGTTGATAATTTGTTTACCTAGGCTATTGTCAGTTTTTCCCTCCAAATGTACAGGGTAAACTTCATGCTCTCGTGATGTAAATATAACATTGTTGATTGAAGCAAGGTATCATCAGGGTTTTACTGGAGAAGTCAATTTCTTCTCTCTTTTTTTCCCATCTCTCTTTTTCCATTTAAGTTAAACGGCAATCTATTTATTTGTTCATTTCCCCTCAGTGGATTATTTTTGGTATTAATATTTAGTTTCATCCTATTATGTAAATTCTTATTAACATGTTTTACTCTTCTCTTTTCTTTCTTCTTGTTTTTTTTTTTTTTGGTTCTTGACTTAGATACAAGAAGCTCCTATGCACAATGGATCTGACAAAGGGCTTCTATTTCAGCTACTCATATGATATCATGCGTAGTCTTCAAAGGAACCTTTCTGATAATAAGACAGGTCCATCCCTTTATGAAACAACGTTTGTTTGGAATGAGTTCTTAACTCGTGGAATTCGGAATAATATCAAAAATACTATTTGGACAGTTGCCTTGGTGTATGGCTTCTTTAAACAGGTACATATTTAAGTTCTTTTAAGTATGAGATTAAAAATATTGATGAATGGAAACTAATTTACCATCTGAAAACTGATTCCGCTAGTAAAATTACTACGTCAGTTTCCTCTTTAATTTTTTCACTATTTTATCATTGTACAAATTTTCAAAAACTTTGTTATCATTTGTATTATTTATCAGGTATATAGAGTAATTTTTTATTCTTATACTTTTAACTTTCTGGTAACTCTCTTTGTTTACCCAGGATTGCTTTTAGATGTTTTCTCACGTTTGGAGAAATATGCATTCCATTCCTTAGTTGTAGAAAGTGGGAATGCCTCAACCATTTATTAATACAGGCATCTCTTTGGATATAATTTGATCACACAGAGACAAAAGTTTGTCCCTCAATATTCTGTATCTATGTACTTTAAAATTATGCCCATGATTTTTTTTTTGTCTCTTTACAGGTTGATCTTACTGTGTCTGATAGGAAGGTAAAGTTGACCCTCATTGCCAGACGCTCGCGTCATTATGCTGGAACTAGGTATGGACACTGCTTGCATGTTTTCCAAAGTCCTTAAATTTTGCATACTATATTCATAAACTTTGCTCATCTAATACACCACTTATGAACTGTGCCGTGCATATGGACCTTGAATGGTTCTTGTCGTGGAGAATTGATCCCGTTTAGTGTAAATTCAACTTGACCTGACATTTTTAGTCACGATTGGCTTACTCTTCCAATTATTTGGAAGCTACAATTGTAGATGCTGGAAACAATAAACCTTTTTCTTTAGTTGTCCACCATGAAACCATGATTCTTAACTTGGTTTGCATTTTTCTGATGCAGATACTTAAAACGAGGTGTCAATGAGAAGGGTAGAGTAGCTAATGATGTTGAGACAGAACAGATTGTTTTTGAAAATGCTCCTAATGGAGGTCTGATGCAAATAAGTTCAATTGTGCAAAACCGTGGATCAATACCGCTATTCTGGTCCCAAGAGACGTCACTGATAAATATAAGACCTGATATTATATGTATGAGTTTGGAAAACCTATTTACATTAACTGCAGTGGTAACTCATATGTTAAACTGGATGTTGATTTGTTTTCAGTATCAAAAATGGACCCCAACTATGGAGCCACTAGACTTCATTTTGAAAATCTTGTAAATAGATATGGAAATCCCATAATTATTCTAAATTTGATTAAGGTGAGTATTTTTGCATAAATTGAAGATCCAATTATTAATACCGTGCCCGTTCCTTTTTCCAGTGTTCTTGTATTTGATTTTTTTTCTTTTTAAAATTTATACTCTTAATTCTCATTTTATCTTTTTTCTCTATTGATTGTTTGTGTTTGCCAGACTCGTGAAAAGAAGCCCAGAGAGACAATTCTCCGTTCTGAGTTTGCAAAGGCTATTAGATTTATAAATAAAAGCTTAACAATGGAGAACCGCCTTAGGTTTCTTCACTGGGATCTAAGCAGGAACTCAAGAAGGTACTTTTTGGTTTTCCTTGTTTTCTGATAAATTTAATTTTTTTGGGTAGTTTGAAAGTGTGTTTTGGATGAATAATACCTGTATTTTTTGCAGCAAAGGTATCAATGTTTTGTTTCCGTTGAGCAAAGTTGCTACATATGCATTGAGCTTAACTGGAATCTTCTATTGTCAAGTAACACCAAATTTAGAGCCTGCAGACTTTTTAAATAATACCTGTGCAGAGTAAGTTCTACCCAGAAAACATCCACTTATGATGCAATTTTTATTATTTTTGCTTATGTTGTAGGAGTATTTAGCATTCATTGCAGGATAGTTTACTGTTAAACGGTGGTGACTGTTTGGAACATCTTCAGAGATTTCTAACCATACTTTGTATGTTTTTGCATAAAGTACCTTCTAATATTTAACATACTGACAAGTTCAATGTGGTTTAGGCAAAATAGTGGGGAAACAGAAACTTGCAATGGTAGCTGTAATGATGACACAAGTGGAAATTGCCGTGCCAAATCCCCAATGTTCCAAAAAGGGGTCCTAAGAACCAATTGTATTGATTGTTTAGATCGTACTAATGTTGCGCAATATGTTTATGGGCTAGTTGCGCTTGGACATCAGTTACATGCTTTAGGATTGATAGAATCCCCAAAAATTGATTTAGATAATCCCTTGGCTGAATATCTAATGGGAGCTTACGAGGCAATGGGTGATACACTTGCATTACAATATGGTGGTTCTGCAGCTCATAATAAGGTAATTGTTCTTTTCTATCAAGTAGTATTACTTTCAAGCGGAGAAGGTGCTTTTTGAAAGCTTAGTGATGCCATTTAGTAACTAACTCAATCCGTGTTCTTGAGAATTGTTATACCAAATAGATATTCTGCCAGACAAGAGGACAATGGAAGGCAGCAACTCAGTCACAAGAATTTTTTAGAACTCTTCAGAGGATTTATAGCAATACCTATTTGGATGGTGTAAAACAAGATGCTATTAATGTGTGAGTGATATATGAACTTTTATTAGTTAAAGGCTGATGGCTTTACAGGTTATTGCTTTGATAATCATTATTTTTATTTGAGTGAATTTTTTTTTCTTTCTTTCAGATTCTTGGGTTACTACCAACCACAAGAGGGGAAACCGGCTCTTTGGGATTTGGGTTCGGATCAGCATTACAATGTTGGGAGGCATGACCCTGCTTTTCATGGTGAAAATGTCAAGTAAGAAGTGTAGTGTTTCTGTTTCCTACTTTCTCTCATTTTAGTTTAACTCTAGAGGGGACGTAATTTAAATTCGGGTAGGTATGACACTTTCATCATTTTAATTTCACAAATTAAACACATTAGTCACATTTCTTAAAATTTGTGTACTGTAGTCATCTTACTGTTTCATTTTTAAAAAATTTAGTCTTTTTTTATTTTTTGCCAACTTTAGTTTTTTTTTAGTGAAAAACCTTAATTTGGGTCAAATTGTAACTTATTAGTAGGGACTTAGTAGATATTTGAAGAGAAAAATGTTTCAAAATGTTGGAAAAAAAGTTATTTAATAAATTGACATAAAATGATTAATGTAACAATGAGTTGACTAAAATGTTTAAAGTAAAATGATTAATGTGTCGAATTCGTGCAAGTAAGGTAAACATTAGTTTATTTTTTTCCCTTTAAAATCATAACTTATATCTTGAATGTGTAAATTTAAGTTAAACTTTTTGGTAATATGGGGAGTAGTTTTTCTATGCTTCCTATCTTTCTGGCTTGTGGTCATTAGTTGACAAGCATATTGAAGGATACTATGAAGGCTTTGTTACTTTGTAGCAAACATATGCATTATTTTCCTTAGGTAGCTTTTGTGTTGAATTCATCTAGTTTATATTCTATGTTGTTGCCAAAGAAGTAAAGCATCAACTTGAATTTATAGACGATATCCCATTATCTTTACTGTCTACTTATTCAGCCTTCTTTGTTCTTCGCTATTGTCATTGTGTTATTATCTACCTTTCCCTGGATAATACTTAAAAATGTTATAATTGCTGCATATAGGACAAGTTTTAAGAGATCACTTTCAGATGGGAATATTCTCCATCAAAGTCACACACCGGTGGCAAGTGTAGTTGTTGGATGTGACGGCTGTTTGTCCGAGACTGCACTAGGAGGTAGCAAAAGTCTTTCAGAGTCCACACCAGAGTTCTCAACTAATGAAAGTGCTTTGTCGTATTGCAGGTCTAGTTTTCATCTATTTTCGCTTGTTTACTCCCTCAGTTTTCTGCTTGTTAAAATTCTAACGTTAAAAAATAGCGTATTTGTATTAACATGATGTTGCTGACTAACTGTCTTGATAACTTGCTGTTTGATATTTTAAATTATATTCTCAGTAGGTACACTCCATCAATGCCTTGCAAGCAGCTTTTCAGGGAGAAGCTAGAGCGGCAATTTCTTGAAAGCAGTCACATTTGTTATGATGATAACGACGATGAATGTAACTTCTCAAATTTTATTGATGCGGATTGGCTTTCTTCATCAGGAAATTCAATAGAAGAGGAGGCATTCAAAAGGTTATTTCATGATACTTGAACAAAAATACCTATAGATATTCGCAATCCTAAACAGAAGTTTATTCTGGCCACATTCTGTTCTTTCAATGGCCTTATTACCTATAGTCAAGATTTAAAGAGCATACCGAGTAAAAAATAAATACATATATATACAAAAATGTTTTATTAAGTCCCACATCGATCAGATATTAGATTTCTGCTGCACATCTAAGTTTAGACAATCTTTTGTTTCATAACCTGGGTTTTGAGATGGTGTTAGTCTCAAGTCTAACATGATATCAGAGCTAGTCTCCTTGCTCTCGGGCACCCCTGAAGCTTACCCCCAGTCGACACTCAGGATAACCAATGTGTTTTAGCACACGATCACCCACCCGCTCATCCTCGTCGATGTGGAAAGGGAGTATTAAAGGATCTAAATCCCATATCGGTCAGGAGTTAAACTTCTGCTACACATATAACATTGGATAATCCTTCACTTTACAACTTAAGTTTTGAGGTAAAGTTAGGCTCAAGTCTAACAGTTATAATGAGTAAACAATTGAGAAATTATAAAAAAAATCTCTTAGAACTTATAACAATAGAATTAATACCTCAAAACGTTCAACATTTAATAGGTTACAATAGTCATAGTTTAATTTGAATGGTATCTAATATAAAATGATGTATTAGACTTTTTTCAAAATAATAAAAATGTATGAGTTAAATATTAAGGGTGTTATTTTTGTACTTACAGGTTTTAGGGGTTTAATTTTGTTTTTTTTAAACAATTCTCTTATAAATGTTAAAATTATTTAATTCAATTTTAGATATTAATATTTGCAAGTTAAGGTTTAGTTTATTATTAACAGGCTATAATTACGTTGATTTTTCTATAGAATTACATTTTTGCCTTTTTGGAGTTCACCTTATGTAGAGCACCTAGAAAATATGTAAGAAAAAAGGAAGCTTTATTTCCTAATGTTTCCTTGGCTTAGTCATTTCCGTAGGGGCTTTCTTGACACAACCTAAAAAAGTAAATCGTTTCCCTATCTAGGCAGGCCTTTCACCTTGCACATATGTTGAGTTGTCTTATTTTATATTGCATATTCCTGTGTTCTTTTGTGTGATAATTCTAACATATGTTATATATTGTTAAACACAAGTCTTAGCATCCTTTCTTCCTTGTTATTGGTTTTAGTTCCTACAAGACACTTGGTAAGCTTTCATCAGAAAAAATCGAAACAACTGCTAGTACTAAAGATTCTGGTTCCATTCATCAGGTTAGTATTTCATATTTCTTGTTCCATTGCCTCCTAGGAAAATAGTGAGATTTATTTATTAATGTGTTTGCGTTTGTACCTTGATTCTTTTGTTCGATCTGATTTGTTCTTCCTCTAATTCTTCAGGGCAGAGAGCAGACTGAAGCTGAGCTCAGTTCTAAAAACGTCTCATCTAAGTACATTCAGAGTTTTGAGAACTGGGTAAATGGAGGATCATTGTTTCTTTGAAGGCAATTACAAGTATTAACCTTAATTCTCCCATTCATGTGATTCAACCTGTCCGAAGGATTTGGGTTGCTGAACCAAAAAAAAAATTAAAATTAAAATAAATGGCAAGGAATATTCTACCATAACTAAAACTATTCTCGAAAAATTCGACAAATCATGAAATTATTGATTGGCCATGGAGTTCAATTTTGAAGATATAGAAATGCTAGAGTATAAGGTACATGTCCATATGACCGATTCTTTTAGTTCCCAACTTCTGTTGCTCTTGGACTTCTTTTTAGATGGTAAAACTTAAGACTCAAAAATGGTTCATTTTGTAAATATTTTCAGGAACTCGTTACAACTTTCAGTTTACATTTTTAAATTTTCACGTAGTTTTTCATTTGGTTTCCAAGCGTGTGTTTTCCTCTATTCTTTGTTTGGTCGTGATAAAGTAGCCTTTTTCAGTTTTCACTTACAAATGCTTCTGCTCTGCTGTACTTGTGAAACTTAGCTCCCTCAATAGAAAGCTTAGTGTGAACTGCGAGTAAAGGTATCTTGCTAACATGAGATTGATATTAAATATTTTGTTATAATTTAGTATTATCAGAATTGAAATTTAAGTTTAATTTGATTGTGTAAATAAATAACTATGATAATTGTAAAATAATAAATAATAAGAAAAACAAATTGCACATAAAAGGTTAAATAGTTTACTCATTAACGTGAAAAGTTTATTTTATTAAAGATATTTCACTGTCAAAATTCAAAATTCAAATGAGAATTATAAATAGTAATGTTAAAATAAGCTAATAAAAAAAACCACTTTTCAAATATAACCAATAAATATCTACAGTAGAAATTGACTACACAAATAAACAAGAAATATATCAGCAAATCTTGTTATCGATAACTTTCTAAATTGTGAAGTTGAAAGCTTCCTTTTTTTTTTCCTTTACACACGAAGATAAGTCACAAAAGGAATTGTCGATGGTGACAACTTTAAGTTCAAGAAAACATGTTTCCCAATGATGGGCTTAATGAATGTTGGTGGAGACATGATAAAAGTCACCCTTACCCTTAACCTTTGGCTGGAGCTATATATAGGGCTCAGTGCCATTTAAAGTAGTCAATACTAATAGATTTTACCATTAGAGATATTATCTAATATCAAAATTATGAAAATGCCATTAAATTGAAATAGCCCGTGAGGTTTTAATTATGACAAAAAAAAAATGCTTAGTTTTCGATTGACTAATCACGGGAACTAGTTCTATTACTCGACCAATGCTAGCTTAATTTTGTGGCAAAAAATAGAAGCAAGAAACGTACAAATGCTCATTTTTCATTTGATTTAAAGTCTAATCACTATCTTTCCTCTTCTTTATGGCTAGATATGTCATTACGAGATATAATTATTAAACTCAAAAGGCGGAATAGTTTACTTTAGACTAGAAATTATGTATTCAATGATTTGGTATTTAAACCAATAAAATTTTAAATTAATATAATTTTTAAAAAATAAAAAGAGAAAACAACCCATCTCTCAAGACTATGACTAAGGTAGGGTTAACATTATTTGTTATTATCAAACTATTTCATTTTTTTGGAAAGTTATTACTAAATTTTAACTTTTTTACAAATATATTATCTAAATTTTTAAAATTTATTAATACCATCATTTTCTCACATTTAAATAATGTTACAATTTATTTGGATAAATGAAGTGGGGAAAACAGTCGTGTGCAGTGAAGATGCTGTTCTTTCACAAAATTCACACGACTTTCACCTTGATACCCAAACAAATCCCTAACCATATCTAACATTTTAACGTTTTAAGTAAAAGTGGCGTTTCTCATATCATTTTCACATTTGACGGTTCTGTGCTTCCACCACCATTTTAGAACTCCAAAATTCCAAAAAATGGAGAGAAATTATGAGATATCTACAATTTATTTGTAAAAAAAACTGTATTAAAAATTTAGGAACATGTCTATTCTTGATCATTTATTACTATTTTTTTCATATATTTAATATATGTATATTCTATTTTTGATTATTAAAAATTGTTACCATAATTATTAGAATGTGTGTTGTTGGTAGTAGGTATAATTGGTAGAGGTCTAGGTTGAAAAGTGGAAAGAAGAACGGAATGTATTATGAATTTAGGAAGAAAAGTTTTGGTAGGAGATAATTTTTTTTTTAATATATGATGTTTGACGGATAATTAAGTTAATTTATTTATATTTAAATTAATTTTAAAATAATTTAGAATTAACAGGACGTCAAGTAAATAAAGCTGGAAGATTGGTAGCCTGTATGCTTCGGTCCATTTCTGCTCTAATGTCATTTAGATGTGTTGCTGTAATATATTAAGAAAAATACTAATATTCTGTGTGCCAAAATAATATTTAAATTTTGTAATTATTTTTTATTACAGTTTAAAATAATTATTATTAAAAAGTAATTATAAAGAATAACGTTATTTTTTTATTTTTTTATTTCATTAGATAAAAATTGATTTAATTTAAATAAATAAAAAAATTAATTAAAAATAATTTAATAATAAAAATGATTATTTATCTTTATATTATCACTATTTAATAATAATATTAAATTATTATAAAATATTTATATAAATTAAGTATTATTTTTAAAATAAATAAACCGATAAATTTCCAGGAAAAAGTAACACAATTGTGAGACCCACTTCACTTAGACACCAGATCGCAAGTTAAGAGCTTGGAGCCATGGGATGATAAATAAAGGAAACCAAATAAAAACTTCTTCGTTTTGTAAGGTAAAAGCTGGACGTTTTCCCCCCACTTTTCATCAATGCTGAGTGAGGAAAATAGGAGGAGATCACGTGCATTGCAAGTCAGGTGGTAAGTAATATAAAAAAGTTATAATACATTTGTTAAAATAAAAAATAGTAACTATAAGTAGTGCTTAACAAAATTTCCAAACAATCTTAAAAATCTTAAAAATCCAACTAAATTCGAAAAGGTGTACCGGTTTAGATCCAAAATCGGATCAAATTCAGATTAAATTTTGCAAATACAAATTGATTCAAATTCGGATTAAAAATATTTAAATTTGTATAATATAATTTGATTCGATATATTTAATATATTATTTAAAAATATATATAGTAATGTAATTAAACATATATATTTTATATAGACATGAATATTTTGATATTATTTATCAAATTTATACATTATAATGGATAATTTTATACTAGATTATATTATTTCAAAATATTCAAATTCGTATAATCCAATCTGATTCGATATATTTAATATATTGTTTAAAATATATATATAATTAAATATATATAAATATATTTGTAAAGTTTATATATTATGATATACAATTTTTTACTAGATTATATTATTTCAAAAATTTATACAACAAAAAAAAATCAATTTTATGAAACCCTAATATGAGAAGAGAAGATTAGCCCAACTGACCCTAATCGCACATTCATATTTCTCACTATCGTTGTCCAACCGTCGGCTATTACATTTCTCCCCAATCTAGCCGTTCCTTGTCGTGTCCTTTGCTTCCTCTATTTGCCAAGCGCTAATCCAACCATTGCTCAATTCATCGCCCCTGTCCGTGCCATATCATCTGTTCGCCAAACTCTAGTCCAACCGTTGCTCTATTCATCATCCCAGTACCAATTGCATGATCTCTTCATCCATTCAATTCATCCTCTTGCCAATCCAGCAGTTCTTCTTGCCCCTATCCGATCCAATCGGATTGGATTCGAATTGAATAATTTATAATTCACTTTGGATAGAATAAGATTCAGATTACCTTAAAACTTACAATTTTGAACTAAGTTCATTCCTAACTACAAGTCCTTAGCAATTGACCTAATCTAAAGATCAGTAACAACGAAAAAAAATATGAAGATTAGGTAAGAGGAAACACATGATTATAACAGCTAGAAAAACTTGATTAGAATTAGAATGGCATTGAATTATACGAATACGGAATACTAATAACGAGCACATCAAAGAACCTGCAAAATTCATCATCTAAACTCTACTGTGCCAGACACAAAATTCGTTTAAACAAAAAAGGAAATAATTAAAAACAAAAGTACAAGAGTATGATAAAACACCATTGCATTATAACTTCCCATCATAACTCATTTAATCCCAGCCAGGAGCAGGGGCAGCTCCTTCAACTCCTGGGGCAGGTATCTGGGCAGGTGGAATTGCAGCATCCCAACCGTCGGCAGCTAAAGGAACTGTAGGTACATACAACGATAAGCAATTAGAAGACATAACAAAACATCAAGATAGAGTCCAAGTTTTGATAAACCATGATAACAAATGACATCACAAGTTTATAATTTCTATATATATAACCTCTCTTCTTTTTTTCTCTCTATATGTATCTTTTGGTTACTTTTTTTAAAAAAAATAAATCTTTTTATTTATACACAAATAAATATCAAAATATCTCTAAACTAAACACTTTTATTTATACATACAAATAAATATCAAAATGTTCTTAAAACAAACACTTTATTTACACATAAATAAATACCAAAATGTACTTGAAACAAATAGACTTCCTATTTGTACATACAAATAAATACCAAAATATTCCTAAAATATATACACAATTAAATACTAAAATTCCCTTAAATAAACACTTTTTATAAATAATTATTTTGTTAGATTTATTGTGTACCATTTTGTTTATGTTTCACTTAACATTTTGTTTATGTTTCACTTTTTTAGTTTTTATCTTTTTTTATCTTTATCTTTATACATAATAAGTCTCAAGTTTTAACATTTTCCTCTCTTCTTGGTACTTCTTTTTTCTTAAAATAAATACTTTTTATTTCTACACAGATAAATACCAAAATGTCTCTAAAATAAATAAATTTTTTATTTGTAAGTTCAAATAAATACCAAAGTATTCCTAAAATAAATAAAAATTTTACTTATACACAAATAAATACCAAAATGTCTTTAAAACAAATACACTTTCTATAATTATAAATAAAAAGAAGAAGTAACCAATGAACAGTACATTGGCTATTCTTTCACTCCATTGTTCCACTATTTTTTCACATAAATAAATACCAAAATATTTCTAAAATAAATACGTTTTTTATTTATAACACAAATAAATACCAAAAATGTCCCTAAAAAAAACTTTTACAAATAGTTATTTTGTTAGTTTTATTGTGTGACATTTAGATTATTTTTCACTTTTTAATTTTTATCTATTTTTCATACACAAATAAATATCAAAATATATTTATCTCATTACTTTATTAAAAAAATGCACTTATATCTCATTCAATTTTTATTTTTTGTTAGTTTTTTTACTACTCATTAGTTATTCTCAGCAATTTTTTTTGTATATTAATAAATACCAAAATATCTCTATGTACATATCAAATTTGAAAATTCGAATTTAAAGAAATTTTTTAAATCAAAAATTGCGAAACAATATCAATTATTGCTAGATAATTAACACTGTTATATGGTCATCAAATTTAAATAACATAACATTATTTATATTTTTTAGAAGTAATATCATTATTTTAAATCAAATATTAACACAAAATATGAGATAAAAATAAATATATTACTTAATAAATTATTTATAAATTACATGTTAATTCAAATAATTTTTTTAAAAATAAATAACTTAATTAATGCAATTATATTTTATGTATTGAAAATTGAAAAGAAAGGTCATTGACTCATACCTGCATCTGCGGTCCATCCTACACCAGGAACAGCTGGAACAGGTTGAGCAGATTCAACAGGCCATGGGGCATCAGCCATTTGGCTAGGCCACTGATCGGCAGCAAGACCTCCAATTCCAGCAGCACCATAATCTGCCATACCATAGTCTGCAGGGATAACAGCTTCCTCTTCCTCCTGTTGCTTGGCCTCTTCAGGCTCTCTGTAAAAGAATAAATCCACCTGCAAATAACATTTAACAATCCTAATCAGTAAAAGTTTCAGGACCATGTACATAAACATCCAAAGTAGCTCCTCCACCTTTCATAAAGTTGATGCCTACTTCGAAGTAATAGTGGACTAAAAACTTCAGACATAAATAAGAAATACCAAATTTATCAACCTTCACCAATGTTAAGCACTTACCATCACGTCCCACTTGTGCCCAGGACGAATAGTGCCACGCATCTGTAGAACCATTCTTGCCAACAACCAGAAGAGACATCCAATGCTGTGCTTCCCCTTGTTATTAGAAGGGATACCAATATCAACATACCTCATCGGAGAATCAGTATCACAAAAAGCAATGGTTGGTATGTTTCCAAGAGCAGCTTCTTTAATTGGCTGCAATGAGTTATGATAATAATAAGATAAAATCACAATTAAAACACAGAGACGAGGTTTGCATCTGATAAAATCACCCAAGTTTAGATCAGAAACTATATGTAACCTGATGGTCGGTCCTTGGATCAGTAAGGATAAGGAGACGAGGCTCATTGAATGAGGTTTGCATCTGATTAGTGAAGGTACCAGGAGTGTGCCTTCCAGCAATAGCGTGAGCACCAGTGTACTGAGCAAACTTAAGAACAGCTCTTTGCCCATATGGTCTTGCAGACTGGACAATAATATCCTGTGGATTCTCAATGCCAACAATAACCCTGGCTGCCAGATACAGCTTTTCCCAGGTTTTGCCAAGGTTGATAATGTAAATACCTAAAACCCATATTACCATTTCACATTAATGTAAAAATCAGCACCTAGAGCTTTTTCCTATGAGAAGCAGACTTCAGCATATTAAATCATGAAGCACTTCCATTTTTTTGTAAAACAATCAGCTAAATGTTCTTACCAATGCTAAAAAAATGCCGTATTTACATAAAACAAAATCTTCCAGACAAGAAGAACCAAACAAACTATACGTATTATCTAATGGAAAATAAAGATAGGTTAATGTTATCGAATAGATTCCCATTAATACAAACGCATAACAAAAACCAAGACAAATTTATACTTCTTGAATGAAATAAACTCTATCAACTATCCAAATTCACAAACAGCTAATAATCAAAGCCAAAAATCAGAACTTTAGCAACTGGAATTTTCAACATACTACATACATAAAATTAAAAGGTGGATCCAGGATAGAGAAACACGAAAAAAGAAAGAGTACCGTCATTGCGGCGTTTGAATACATAGCGCTCCATTTGGTAGTCGCAATTTTTGGTGCCAAGATGGACTTCCGCGGCCAACATCATCTGAATATCGACCTCCTTTTGAGATAGCTGACGGGGAGCGGCGGCGTTAGTACCTGTAGCCATGGCTCAATAATCGATCAGAGAAACGGCGTTGTGCTCTCTCTATCTTTGGAAGTCGGCGAAAGAGTAATCGCTTAGGGTTTTCTGTTTTTATAGTAGCGCGTAAATTGGGTTTAATTTTTTCCCGTGAGAAGTAGTATTGGTACTTTTTTTTATTAAATGATCCAATTTAGTATTTTTTGTTTTTAAGTTAAACATTATAAATTTTGTTATTATAAAAATTTAATATATTTAGTTCTATAATTATTAAAAATAAATATTTTATTTTAAAAATTATTTAAAATTATGTATTTTATTTTCAAGATTAAAATATATTTTTTTACACTAATTTTTTTTATTTTAATAAACTTATTTAAATAAATTAATAAATTAAATTTACAACATATAAATAAATGAACTAACTTACCCATTTTATGTAATAAAAAATCCCTAAAACTTCTATCTAATTTTTTTCTCACCTAATTGGTCAATCATTGAAGTGTTACGATGAAAGGAATATATATTAATTATATTGATATTTAAACTATTTTATAAACCAATATTGTTTTAAAAAATTTAAAACCTTAAGATCCCAAAAATCTAACCATCAAACTAACTTATCAAGTCTATTTAAAAAAACTTTTATCTACAATTTTGAACCTATAATTATAATATAATATAAAAATATCATTAAATTAAAACAAAAAACATATTACATAATTTAATTTAAAAATTATTAACATCACATATTCTATTTACTTAATATTTTATCACAAACAATAAATAAATAAAATAGTATCATATGATTTATTTTAAAATTAATTATTAAAAACTTTTTAATTATAGAAAAGTTATAAAAATTAAAATGTATTTAACAACTTACTAAATATAAGACAAAACATTAAATCAAGATTAAATATCATATTATCAATCAATAATATATAGTCTAAATAATAATATAAGAAAAAATTATTAATTTATAAATTTTAGATCAATTTAAAGGTGACTTAAATGAGAATCAATTCTTACTTATTAGATTTAGATTTTATTATTTTAAATAAATTTAAAATTAAAAGAATAATATATAAAATAATAATTAAAAATATATTTTAAAAAATAATATATATTAATATTATAGATTCTATTTTCTTAACTTTTAGATCTTCAACTTAATCGAAAAGATAGATTTTGATATTTTTTGTACTTATTTGGATCAATAAACCTCCAAACAAAATATAGATTTAGTTTAATCTTCAACTCGAATTAATTTGTTGATTTTTCGAAAAAAAATATCCATCCCTAATTTTACTTATAATCATTAAAAAATTATATTTAAAAAAAGACATAAGGAATATTAGTTTAACGAATATTACAAATATAATATATTTTTTATATAAAAATAAGTCAAAATTCAACATAAAATGCATGATAAAAATTATAAATATAAGAATGATTTGTTTAATTTTAAAAAATATTTCATAAAAAATAAAATAATAATAAGTATGTATTTTAACAAAAATATTAAGATATTATTTAATTTTTTATAATAATATAAAATATCAATAATAGATTTAATATAAATGATTAATAATTTAAAATAAACTAATTATTAACATTAAATTTAACTTACCATGAAATAATTACATGACTAATTCAAATCACAAACTTAACTTACATCAATCATTATCATTTGCTTTGATATTAAAATCTTATTTTTAATTTATCTTTTAATATGTGTTTCATTAAAAAAAAGATTTTGTAACAAATATTGTTGAAAATATTTAGTACACAACTTAAAGATTTTTGGACAAATATATAGTTAAATTAATTTATATTATTTTTATATAACTTTTATATTATTAAATATTTATGTACATATATTGTAGATACTCTAGTTTTGATATATTTTTTACTTTTATTTTTAATTGTTATATTTAAAATATACTTATTTAGATCATTAATACATATTTTGATCAATTTTTATTATAATAGTAACTTACAAATATCTAATTTATTGAGATCATTGTTAAAATTTATCAAAATGAGTATGAATACTCCAAATGTATCGATTAAAAATAAAGATTAAAAAAATATTAAAACAAAAATACCAATTCACATGTAATATCTATATACTCATAAATATATCTCTTACTAATATTAGTATGTCATTTATTAAAATGTTAAAAAATAATAATTATTAAATTTTATTTAAATTAAAATTATTATCCAATTTTTTTTATATAATTAACATTTAAAATAATTATTAAAATTTTAAATACTAATAATATATTATAAAAAATAAATAACCTTAAATAAATTATATAATAACCAAATAAGCTAACATCAATAATATTCCTTATTTTAAAAAGTCAACGTAAAATTAATATTTTAAATATTAATAATTTATTATTTAATTGATAAAAAAATAATTTTAAATAAATTATACAATAACTAATAGATTAAATAAAATAATAATCATTATTTTAAAATATATTAACAACTCCAAAATTTTTATAAAATATGATTTAGAATTTTTTAATAACACAAATTTTATTATCATTTGTATAGAATCTTGTTGAATTAACGTGATAATTATACTAATAACATAACCAATCAAATTGATTAAGAGTGAATATATTAATCGATAAATGAACTCATTCATGTAAATTGAAATAAATTTAATTTAATTTTATATTTATACATTTAAATAGGTTGATTTTGATTTTAAAAATTAAAAAATTAATATATATCGAATCGATTAAAGTTTTAAAGTTTGTAAACTAACATTTTACCAAGCCAAATTATATATTATTAATACATATTTATTTTTAAAATTTGTACATTTATATCATTTATATCACGTATATCAACTACCTTTATAATCATCTAGTTATAATTAAGCTTTTATGTCGTTTAAAACTACCAAACAGCTTATATAAATTTTTTATCATGTATAATTAATTTTAGTTTAAAATAACTAGTTATAAACCATAAAAATAAAGTATAAAATCAAAATAAATATGTTAATCAAATTTACAATAATTAATATTTTATAGATAGATTTTTATTTTTAATTTAATAAATTAATATATATATATTAATTCAATTAATATTTTTAAAAACAAAACAGCATCCACTTTTAATATTGATTTTACAAAGATTTTGTGAATAATTACATGAAGGGAGCAAAGATCGGTACCTTTATGCTAATATCATAATTAACCACATCAATCTCACAAAGATTTGGTGAATAATTGCTGGAAAATCTTATTAATATTTATAACCATCCAACAACATCCATTTCTCAAAATTTTGGATATAATTGTATGGCATAAGTGATCATCAGTTTCTCCCAATTTGACAAACATTCTATCTTAGAAAAAAGAAACAACTTTACTTTTCTTTTTAATATTTATTCAAAAATTATACTCATATTTTCAAAAATAAAAAAAAAGTAAAAATAACATTTATTCTACTAAGTCAATACTAATTTTATAATATTACAATCATTTTTAAGAAAATTATTTTAAATTAAAATAATATATACATGAATAAAGAAAAATTGATATAATTTTAAAAAATGTTATGGTTTTAATGCTAATAATGTATTATATATACATATATAATTAGTATATTTAGATTTTAATCAATCACAGTTTAAATTTTTTTATTATTATACCTACCCCAAACTAAATTAATTATATCTTCGAACTATTGCATATAGCAATTATTATCATTTATAAATAAAATATAACTCATTTAAATTTTTTAACAAATAATTATAATCTTTTTTCTTTTTTGAAATAATTATATAACTAAGTGCCTATAATTTCCTTAAATTCAAACTCTAAACATTTTATATACTAAAATATAATCTTACATATTCTTTTATAGATTTGACGGGACTATAACTTTAATTGAAGTTTTCAACGGTAATCAAGATAAAAGGGATTTATATTTATAATAATATACGTGATAAATATTTATCTATTAATATAATTAAATTAATTTTTTAGTTAATCAATGAATAAGTATAATTTCTTGTAACATTACAATAATTCAATAGATAACTTTTTTATTATAGGTATAATATTATTTATTCAATTTTTGAATTTTTTATGAAGTATAGAATAATTATTAGATATTGCAACGTCTCTGTGACAAATGTAAGTACACTGATGCTCATAGAATAATATCAATGTAAACAATGAGCTTCAAAATGGATTGTATTTTAATTTGAGCATGTAACCCTCCAGTAAAAATCTCAATTTGCTGGCTGGTTTCCTTTTTATCCTGTCCGAACTTCTTGTAATATGAAAATATACACAACCGGTTTATGGTAACTTCGTGGGATTAGCTATCTTAATAATACCATGACTTAATTTTTGATAATATTTTTTTTTGTATTTATTATTCAAGTGGTATACTAACGATACTTTTATTTAAAAATAAGTATTAATTTAATACAAATTTTTTAATTTAATATAAAAATTACATTAAATTAATACTAATTTAATACTTAAAAATGTAATAAATCTTCAATTTAATGTGATAATTACATCAAATCGATATCTATTTTTAAAACAATAGTACCACTAAATTATTGCCTGAAAAATAAAGATAAAAATTATACCGAAATTAAACCATGGTATTACTAAGATTTCAAACTCTTTTGTACATAAATCTATTTCATTATCATCACATTGTCTTGCTAAAAATATATTTGTATTCTACTAGGAAGGAAAATATGTTAGAGTTAACATCCTACGTTGTTTAAGGAACAAAATATATTAGATGTCATATAATTATTTAATTTAAATGAATTAGTCTCGTAGTTATTATATTGAGTAACATAGATCGTATAATTTAAAAAAAAATCATAGTTGTTTTGTTGTATGTATAAATGAACATTTTATTATCGTAATTTTTGAATTGTATAACTATTATCCTGTTATTTATAAAAATTAAATATTATAGTGTAAAAATTATGAATTATAAATATTCATTTTTAATATTTTTGATAGACTATAATTGTTAATTTTAATAATTATAATATTAAAGTATATTTTTATAATAACAAAAAATGTATAACTCATAAATTAATAAACTTAATATAACTAAACTAATAATCATAGTACCAATATCCTTATTTTATATAAAAATTATAAGATCCATAAGACTTTTACCCATTATTTAAGTATAATACTAACGTGAATTTTATAAACATACTTAATCATCACTTTCTTTAAAGATTAGCATTTTAATATTAAAAAAACTCATAATTCTTGTAAATTTTTACTACATATAAAACTAAATCCAACAATAATTAAGTAATGCATATGTAACCCACCTTAGCACATTTATTTAAATGACATAACTCAAAAATACCCATGTTTTAATGATCTAAAAATAGCTAAAATACATTTTAATATAGTTTTAGCTCTCAAAAATGAACAAACAATAGTTTTCATATACAGTACATATTTTTAAAAAATATTATAATATTTTATATGATTCTAAATTGCACTTAGATTTTAAACTAATAAAATTAATAATTAATATAATATGGTATTACATAAAATTAACAAAATAATATAAATAATAAGAATTAGTATCAAAGTACATAGTTTTATCGTACAAAGAAATGTTACTTCATAAAATTATCATTGTTTCAATCACACTAGTAGAATTATTCTTGAAAAAATGCATTTGAGCCTTAAATCTCAACTGTCTTAAGTTCTTTAAGTCAGACCAGCCTCTATAGTTGGGCACTATGTGGAAGTACACATGGGCTTTTATATCTTTTGTCCACAAAATTTGAGCCGATTGCCAAAACAAAGTGAAGAAATTTAGAGCCCAAGTTAATAAGACTCATGTTAGTACTAATTAACTTTTCGCTCTTTTTTTTTTATTTTACAAAATAAATTTATTTTTCAATAATTTAAAAATAAGATTCCATGTTATAATGTATTCTTAAATCTCCCACTTATTTTTGGCTAAACTTAAATTTTAATAAAATTTATACATATTTCTTTAAATCTTTATAACATACTATCTCAAATTTTAAAACTTTATATATAGATACATAAAATTTTAAATCGTATAATTTAATTCCAAAATTTTTAAAAATTTATGTATGAAATTTTAAAAATTAAATAATTAAATTATAATATTTAAAAATTTATATATAAAAATTAAAAATTAAATAATAAGTTTTAAAATTTTATATATAAATTTAATTAAATTTTAAATATCAATAATACGATAATGTTTGATAGCTGTATGAAGGAATGGGCAAAAAAACCGTGGGTAACCGAACCGACGGTTAGGTTTTTAACCGTGTAAATTTCGGGATGGATTCGGTTTCGGGTAAAAACCGAACATAAAGGAGCGGGTACGGTTCGGTTCGGTTACAGTTATACTCAAAACCGTACCCGCCCATACCCGAAATTATTTAAAATTTATTTATTTAAATAAATTATATATTAATTAAAATTTATTTATTTTAAACTTAATATATAAACTTATTTTTACCAAACCCTAATTCACATTCGGTGCCTCTCATTTTTTCTTAATCTCCAGACCAGAGGCTGAGAGTCAGAAACTCAGAGGCCAGATCACATCCGCCCATCCATAATTTTTCTTCCATCTAACAACGTCGCATCGTCGCCTGCCTCAATCGCTAGTCGCTGCATCTTCGCGAATCGCCAGTCGTCACTCGTCACCAGTCCGTTCACACTTCACAACGCCATCTGTCGCCTCTCACAGCGCAAGCTATCGCCGTTCACAGCACAAGCCATCGACGTTCACAACGCAAGCCATCACCGTTCAGTATTGTTTCTGAAACCTGAATATCTGTTTGGATATGCTGAAACATGGTTAACTAATATCTGATTGCTGAAATAATTATTGATATTTCTATAATATGGTGGAAAGCTTTGCAGAACCATGAGAAACTATGTTTTTTTCATATCAGTATTGTTTCTGAAACCTGAATATCTGTTTGGAGATGCTGAAACATGGTTAACTAATATCTGATTGCTGAAATAATTATTGATAGTTCTGTAATATGGTGGAAAGCTTTGCATAACCTTGAGAAACTATGTTTTTTTCATTTCAGTATTGTTTTTGAAACCTGAATATCTGTTTGGAGATGCTGAAACATGGTTAGCTAATATCTGATTGCTGAAATAATTATTGATATTTCTGTAATATGGTGGAAAGCTTTATAGAACCTTGAGAAACTATGTTTTTTTATTTCAGTATTGTTTCTGAAACCTGAATATCTGTTTGGAGATGCTGAAACATGGTTAGCTAATATCTGATTGCTGAAATAATTATTGATAGTTCTGTAATATGGTGGAAAGCTTTGTAGAACCTTGAGAAACTATGTTTTTTCATTTCAGTATTGTTTCTCAAACCTCAATATCTGTTTGGAGATGCTGAAACATGGTTAGCTAATATCTGATTACTGAAATAATTATTGATAGTTCTATAATATGGTGGAAATCTTTGTAGAACCTTGAGAAACTATGTTTTTTTCATTTCAGTATTGTTTCTGAAACTTGAATATTTGTTTGGAGATGATGAAACATGGTTAGCTAATATCTGATTGCTGAAATAATTATTGATAGTTCTGTAATATGGTGGAAAGCTTTGCAGAACCTTGAGAAACTATGTTTTTTTCATTTCAGTATTGTTTCTGAAACCTGAATATCTGTTTGGAGATGCTGAAACATGGTTAGCTAATATCTGATTGCTGAAATAATTATTGATAGTTCTGTAATATGGTGGAAAGCTTTGCAGAACCTTGAGAAACTATGTTTTTTTCATGTCAGTATTGTTTTTGAAACCTGAATATCTGTTTGGAGATGCTGAAACATGGTTAACTAATATCTGATTGCTTAAATAATTATTGATAGTTCTGTATTATGGTGGAAAGCTTTGTAGAACCTTGAGAAACTATGTTTTTTTTCATTTCAGTATTGTTTCTGAAACCTGAATATCTGTTTGGAGATGTTGAAACATGGTTAACTACTTAACTTATCATGTCTTGTAGAGTTAGAGATTTGTGAAGAAGACAGAGACTTTAAATATCATGACAAGTGAATATGTTGAAAAGGTAATGTGAGATAATAGAAAGTATATGTATATATTTTTTATATATGAATTTAAATTTTGAAAATTATTTTTTCAGAATGTTTCACCACAATCATCTCAAGGAGTAAATGACATTGAACTTAATGTGGAGGTAACAAGTGGTGGAACTTCAAGTGCCGATCAACATACAAATTTTCCTCTCCTTGCATCAACCTCTTCACCTGAAAATACACAAAGCCAACCATCAAATGAATGTAGTGAGGAAGAAGATGGGAAGGCTAAATTAAAGTCTGAAGCATGGGTTCATTTTGATAGGAAGAGATTTAATGGGATATGGAAGGCAATATGTAATTATTGTGGAAAACGGTTAGGAGGTGATACAAGGAATGGGACATCTCATTTGAAAGCACATACAAAAGGTTGCCCATTCAAACGTCAAGAAAGAGGTATCGGTCAATCATTGTTAAATCCTAACAAGAAAAAGGATAGAATTGAATTAGGACATTGGAATTTTGATTCTCAAGTTTCTCGTGATAAATGTGCAAAAATGATAATTCTACACGAGTATTCTCTTAGTATTGTTGAACATCATGGATTTAGGGAGTATTCACATTCATTACAACCAATATGGAAGCCTATTTTTCGAGCAACAATTAAGAGAGATATTATAAAGATTTATGATGTTGAGAAAAAAATGATGGATATGTTGGAGAACAACAAAAGTCGTGTTGCAATCACGAGTGATATGTGGAAGTCTAGAAATCAAAACAAAGGGTTCATGGCTGTAACTTGTCATTTCATCGATGACAATTGGTATTTGCATAGTAAAATAATAAGGTAATTTTTAAGTTTATGGTTGAAATTTATACATTTATTAAATATTTTTTTAAAGATTTGATATATTAAATGATTGTATATAACAATATTATTGTTATTATATAATTTTTTGTAGGTTTATACATGTTCCTACTCCACACAATGCTGCAATTATTGGTCAAGAATTAATGAGTTGCTTTTTGGATTGGAACATCGATCGTAAGATTTCAACCTTAACTTTAGATAATTGTTCTACTAATGATTCAATGCTACCTGATCTGTTAGATTCATTAGATAGAACAAGCATGTTATTGTATGGAGATATTTTTCACATACGTTGTACTGCTCACATATTAAATCTGGTAGTGAAATATGGATTAAATCTAATTTCTCAATGCATTGTCAAAGTTAGAGATAGTGTTGCATATTGGACAGCAACACAAAAGAGAGAGGAAAATTTTAAAAAGATTGCATCTCAAGAGATGAAGTCTTCTTGTAAGAATTTATCTCTTGATTGTCAAACTCGTTGGAACTCTACTTTTTTAATGCTTAAAAATGTATTCTTTTATGAGAAAGTGTTTCCTCGTTTAAAACAATTGGATAAGAATTATAATAGTCTTCTTGATACATTGGATTGGAAAATGGAAAGTACAATTTGTGATAAGTTAGAAGTATTTTATAAGGTTACTGAATTGATTTTTGGTTCCAACTATCCCACCATAAACATGTTATTTCCTCATATTTGTGACATCAAATTGTCATTATATAATTGGATTAATGATGAGGATGATTTGGTGAAGGGAATGGTGTCAAACATGCTTGTAAAATTTGATAAGTATTGGCAAGAAGTTAATATTGTCATGGCTATTGGAGTTATTTTGGATTCTAGATTTAAGATGAATTATCTCGAATTCTATTTTCCAAGATTATATAAAGAGAATGCCATTTTTGAAATTGAAAAGGTGAGAACAAAATGTTATGATTTGATAAATATGTATCGAACTAAACGAATTTTTGAAGAGAGTCGACAAATGGAATTTTCAACACGTTCCATTACATCTCAAAGTTCAAAAGGTACTAGTGTTCTTAATCCTAGTGGTATAAATGAGTATAAACAATGGAAATTAATGCAAAATAAAGCTGGATCTTTGAAATCTGAGTTAGACTCTTATTTAGAGGAGGCTGATGTAGAAATTTCGGATGAAGAGTTTGATATATTGTCTTGGTGGAAGTGTAATAAACACAAGTATCCAATAATGCATGATATGGCTAGAGATATCTTGGCTATTCCGGTCACCACAGTTGCTTCAGAATCTGCATTTAGTACAAGTGGTAGAATAGTGAGCAAACATCGTAGTAGACTCAAAGAAAACACATTGGAAGCTTTGATGTGTACTCAAGATTGGTTATGGGCTAATATTCATAAACAAGGTATAAGTTTATATTTTTAATACTTGTACATATTATATTTTATTAACACTTGTTTTATGTATTATATATTAATTATTTATTCAAATATTTTATAATTTATTCAGATATGTTATCTCCTGGTTCATCCGCTTCTACTATTAATATTGCAGAAGATGATGTTGAGGTAAAACATTTACATTATTTATTAATTAATTTATTCTTTTGGTTTATAAAAGTGATTTTATATGTTTGATTTTTTCAGAAAACGCGTACATTTGATGAATAATTAGAAGAAAGAAGTTTTGATTTATTGTAATTGAAGTTTTCTTAAATTTATTTAATTAGATTTAAATATTTATATTAGTTTATAATATTTTATTTATATCTTGTTTTTTTGTTGATATGTATTTCATCTTATCAAGATTCATAAAAATATATATTGTTAAATGGTGATTTTTTTTATCATAAACTCAAAATAACATATTTAAATTGAGATAATAAATTCAATATCAACAATTTTTTTAGTTGGATTGTATTGCTAAAAAGAGTAATAGGATTTTGAAAAACGGTTTTTTTTTTCGATTTTTTATAATAACTGTCCCGAACTGTTAATCGTGGATAAAAAACTGTCCCCAAACTACAACGGTTTTCGAGCGGTTTTGGGGATAAATTTTATAATTCAATTCGGAGACGATTATATTCAAATCCGTCCCCGTCCGTGACGTGCCCATCCCTACCTGTATGCCGCTTGTTACTTGAAAGCATCACATTGTAACGACCAGCTTGAAATCATGTTGGCTCGTTAATAAGCAGTTGTTAGAAATGCATTTATTCGATATCATTTTTAATTAATTAATTTTTAAATAAATAAATTATTTAAAGCCTAGACCTACTTCTCTTATAACTTTTCCAAATAAATAATATGACAATAGGACACATACTTAGGTAATTTATTTTTTCTTGATTCTTTGCGTTCTTACAATGATTAAAATTTAAAACCTCATAATCCTGTACAATAATACAATATATATATAATTCACACCCTCCATATCTCAAAGTGATATTTAGCATTTCATTTCCTTTTTCTTTTTAATATCCTTTTCTGTGGCCCTTCATTTTTACGAGAGATTAAATTAAAATTTATTAATAAATATCAAATTAACATACGACACAAATCCATAAATATTATATTAATGTCAAACTTGTTTCCTTAGGCACATGTCGAAGATCACCGTATCGTACTTTGTCATATTCAGGGTAGAGCCATAAGATTCGGACAAGCAACTTGCAATTACTAGTTTGAAAATTAAAAAAGTGATATCAGTCTATGAAAAAAAAAATTCCTTAGTAAATAATGTTTGATGAACAAATAAAATTTTGATCGTGATTTTGATTTACTTATGTTTGGTTATAACTATTTTAATTTTAGTTTTTATTTTCAATGAATTTTAATAAAGTATATTTAATAACGATTTTTGATAAATCATTACTAAAATATAATGCTATTTATAAAAAATTTAAAAAATAGCTTTTTAACTATGATTTTTGATTTTTTTTATTTTCACAAAATATTTTTCTTAATAATAAATCAAATACAATAGTATATATAAATATGAGAAGCATCAAATTATTAATAATAACAACAAATTCTTAATTGTTTTTTAGAAATCAAAATATAAATTATTTAATACAAATTAAAAACACTAACAAACATGTTGCCTTAGGTATGTTGGGAATAATAATATTATATCTCTATCATCAAGTTACAAATTTAAATAAGCAAATATTATAATATATATATAAAAAACATATATAATTAATTATAAGGACACATTTCATGTTCAATTGCAAAAAAAAAAAGGAAAAAAAAACATTTCATGAAGTCTCTCACGTGATGTGGTTTTCAGAAGATGACATGCATCATGCATGTGACTAAAATATCTAAAAGATTATAAAAGAAGAATATCAGAGTTTTAAGTGTTGTCTGTAATGCATTAACGTATGACCCAAACCAGCTGGATGATTTTATATGATATTATTTTGATATTAAAATTATTTAGATAAATAAATTTATAATTATTGATTAAATTTTATTAAAATTTAAATAATAATATATTAATATCATGAATGTTTTTAAAATCAGCTTATACGGCTAAGAGGAGAGGAATTACCAATGTACCACAAAAAAATGTTGAAATGTATAAACTTAACATCTAATTTAAAACTCTTTTTTTTGTCCTTAATTTATAAGATGGTTGTGTACCTTACTTGTATGCATTGGACCGGTAACTTACAAAATTATTATCTGTAGAAACTTTATTATAATAATTATAAGTACTTTATGTTGTATTCTTACTCTGTTTCTCTATTTTTTGTTTGGGGGGTCATTATAATAATCTTGTGAATGAAGGCTTTATTGAAAATACTAAGAAAGATATATATAAAGCAATCGCTTAACCATAAATAAAAAACCATAGCAACTTGTCTTCTTCATTATGGGCATCATTTGCTTTAAAAAAACAAAAGAACCTTAAAAAGTTTTGAGCTTTATTCAAGCTTTGAATCTATTTACTAACATTATAACACGAGATCAATTAGGACTTGTAGCATGTTATGTTTAAGTGTTTGTTTGTTTTTTTCTCTTTTTAATTTTTAAACTCAAGTTTTTTTAGTTAAGTATGGTTTATAAAGGAAAAAAAAAACGAGTTTTAAATATAGAATAAAAAATAACACCAAACAACTTTAGCAAATAGGTTTTTTATGTTTTGTTTTTAAATTTTAGAACCAAATAAAATTACTTGAAAAAATTTTCCTTAACAGAAGGTAATTAGATGAATTTAAACTCAATAACATGTAAGTGTTAAATAGAGATTTAAATATCAAATTATTTATCTTTTTTTTTGTTGTTGTTTTAACATTGATAATCCTTCATGTAAGTAGTTTTTCCTTCGTAATTAATATGTTTAATTATATTGGAATAGATTGCAACAAACTAATCAGCCATGGGATGTTTTAAATCTATATTTACAATTTATGTATTATAAGTTTAAAGCCTTTGTACATGTTTATATCTAAAGTAAAATTTCAATTAACTATTGATGCAATTATTATTTAAATTACAATGAGTTAATAGATTTTTTTATCGTAAAATTTTGAGATTATTATAAAAATATTATTAAATTTTATAAAAAATATCATCAACGTTAATTAATTAATGAGAATTAATATCGATTGTATTTTTGTTATATTTATAAAATTTAATAATATAAAAATAATAAATTAAAAAAAATCAATATAACAACATCCAAATTTTGGTGGAAAAAAATTTACTTACTTGAATATGATTTATTTAGATTAAAATTATTATTTTGTAATTGAATTAATCTTTTTTTATCTTTAAATTATATATTTATATTTATATTTATAATATATATATATATATATATATATATATATATATATATATATATAACTTAATTGTGGTTATTAAATTTAAAAAACATGATTTTAATTCTAATTTCATACGAGAAATAACTAATTTTTAAAAAAATTAAGCAAATTTAGATTAATCAGCAATACTCTTACGAATCTATCACTTTATATTTAAGCATAGTGATTTAAATTTAAAACGATAAATCTCAAAAGTATACTTCAAGTCCTTCATGTGCTACATGAATAATAAATTTTAAGATATGTCTAATTTTCTATGGCTGTTAAAACCTACTAGTGTTTGTTTTAACTTGAATTTCTTCCAAATAATTTATTCAACCTTTTGAAAGATAGTAGTGATATGAATAAAATTTAATTTACCATTTAAAAGGGAGGAATCTATTTTTACACAAATATGCCTGATATAATTCTTTTTATTATATTCTTCACGTTCTATGGTTACGTTTAAGTAGAGATTTATATTTGTATTCTTAAATGTCGTAATAAATTTCATATATTTTATTTTAATTTGTTAAATTAAATATATTAATAATTTTATTTTAAAATGATATATTTTAATTATTTTAATTCTATATTTTAGTCTTTTTAATTAATTTTGATGATTTTAATTTTATTTTTCTCTTCAAATATTTATTATCCCTCAGAGGCTAAATTCAATCAAACCTAAGTTTTTATCATAAAAAAATCAATAATAAAATTATTAAAATATATTAATTTTAAAAAGTAGAATTAATGTATTATTACATTTTATTCTCGGATGATTTCTTTCTATTATCTTTCTATTACAATTTATGATATATTTAATTATTTAGCTTTTATTTTATTACCAATTAATATTTTCATCTATATTGACAAAAGAAATATTCATCTAAATATATCATGTCTAAATTTTTTAAGGCTATGGTATTGTATTAAGATTTTTTTTTTACGAAGAAAAATTAGTTAAAGCATTCGACCATACCTTAAACTGTTCATTACAGTTTTTTTTCTTCGTTATTTTCAAGCACAAGAATCTTATAAGATGATCAAATATGAAACAGACCAAAAATCTTTTAATATTATAATGACTGCGTTACAAGAGATACAAAAAAAAATGTAGATGATATTTAAGTAAAATCAATCGTTATGAAAGATAACATAAATGAAATTAGAGACATTTGTTAAAGTCGTGAGGCATATCAAATAATCTCATGTTGAAAAATGAACGAGTAAATATATTGTCGATGCATCTCTCGTTAAGGCTTGTCTAAGGATCATACAAACTTTGAGACGTAAACGTATTACTCTAATGAGATTATTATTATTATTAGAAGTTTTTTTTTTGTCAGGATATCATAATATTTTTGAACATTTACTTGAATTTATGCTTCAATTACTGAACCATTGAATTTTCTCATTTTTTATTAATTTAAATATCTAACCTAAATTCATTTATTATTTATTTCAATTCATCTAAATCTATTATTCCTCTGTATGTTTTACATCATTTATGTATTAAGATATGAATACATTCAAATCCCTAATAATATCATCGATTAGAATAATTTAATATAATTTTATTATCTTTGTACCATTTTAATATTTTTATTCTAAAAAAGTAAAACTACAAATACATAATCAATTTGTAGTATTTATTATATATTTCTAAAAAAAATATTTGAAAATGACGTATTAATAACAGTTGAAAACAGACGAGAAAAATAAAAAAATTAATTATTTATCTTTATACCCTTAATTTTTCAAAACAAAAATATTAAACTATTAAAAAAAAAATAACAAACGAAATAAATGATATTCTTTACTTAACTAAAAGGATTTGTAATGTAATTCACCCATGTATTAAATGTATCAAAATTCGAGTAGGTCGAATGTAGAGCCGTATTTTTTTTCAAAAATATAAAAATAAAATATTTAAAATTTATAATAAAAACAATTTCTTAATAACATTAAATAGAGTATAATTAAATGACGTTAAATATTTAATAATTCTAAATGATAATGGTTTATTATGGAATATTGTTTAATATGGAATGACGATTAAAAATAATATTTTTAATAGTTAAAATATACAAAATGGTTATAAAAGATGATATTTTATAATTATAATTTTTAAATATATATATTTTTAATTGTAGTGGCTTTTTCACTAAATCTCATGAATAAATAAAAAAAACACATATATGGAAGGATTAGCAGACAACCATACCTGTGTAGATCTATTGACAAATAAAAGCGAAAAGGAATACAAAGATGAAGACAAAAGTTGGTACTGTGTAAAGAGACCAGAAAACTTTGAAAGATGCTTAGGAGGAGTTTGCATTTTTTTTTTTCTCACTAGCTACTAGCTAGTACCACAACAATTCAAAATTTTAAATCCAGTTGGAACCTTGGACGCTTACCAACCAATACCTTACTCTTCTTTGTTATTAGCCATACTATGAACTAAGAACTAGGAACCACCACCACCACAACAAATTCCTAACCTCTTACAGTTTTACTAATCTACCCCTCCACTTTTTTTCCCTTGATTAATTAATTATTTTTTGCTAAGATGATAAAAATTATGGTTAGCATTACAAATTGGCAGTACTTAAATTTTAGCAAAAGATGTGTAGTTTATTGAAGGGAGTAGTTAGAGTACCTAATTAACTAACTGTTGCTTTGAAAAATTAACCATTTTTATTTTTAAATTTTAAATTTTTTCAAACATCAATTATTTATGTCTAAATAGTCTTTATCAACTTCGATTAAAATATATTAGTGTCTTCACTTTATAGCAGTGGAATTTTTTTTAAATGAGATTAAATTTTAGAGTATCAAATATTAAATATAAGATTTATAAATTAAAGACACTAATTTATAATTATAATAATACTAAGCTTATTTTAACGTGTTAATTGTCTAGAGATCAAGCCTCATTTACAGATATATTAATTGAATTGTTTAAAAAATACAAAAATTATTATAGGCATAATTAATTTATACTTGTTAAAAATCACAAATATAATTATATATAATTGATATTTTTAATATAAGATAAGTTACTGTGATTATTTTATTTATAATTGTATATCTTATAAAACCTCTAATTATAATTATTATAGTCATTATTTTTACGAAGAAAAATATCATCATTTAATAATAATTAATGAAAAGTTGTATTTTATAGTTAATAAGTTTTGTGAATTAAATAACCTTGAATTAAAATATAATATAGGTTAAAAATAATTCTATGATTTTTAAATCATAATTTTTTTAATTTTAAAACCAAAATAATTGTTATATTTTATAAGTTTAAGAAAAATGTAATGCAATTGTAAATTAAAAAAAACTATTTTTTTTTTGTTAAAAATAAGAGTAATCGTTTCTAAATCTTCAAAGTACAAAACAAATTATATGAATTTATGTTTAAATTTTATTAAAATAAAAAAAGTAATCATTTATAAGTAGATTATAAATTATTTTAAATAAAATATTAATAGAAACTCTAATATAATTCTACCGTATTATATAGTTGGGCACCTGCCCGACTTTAATATTTTCTTTTTACATTATAAATCACAATATTTACTGTTTAATTCACAAAATAAAATAATTTAAAATGTCAAAATATTCTTTATCGTTTAGTTTTGAAAAATAAAATATAAAAATAATGAAAAATTATTATAACTTTGAGAATTCAAGTGATTCAGTTGAAAAAGGAAAGAATAGAATATGTAGAGTCACCCACCCAACCTTTTTTAAAGGTGAAGGAGAAGTTTGTAAAGGGTAAATATGTAAATGAACATGGAGAAGAATACGATAAAACCAAACCCCACACACAAATCGGCAAATAAGACGCAACTGGTTTTGCACCAAAATATTATCTCATTCTTAGCTGTTAGATACGAAACAGTGGGCCATGCAAGTCTACTCTTATCTTTCTCAGTCATTGTTGTCTCTTCTCTCTCCCAATTGAATTTATATACGAACCTTTCTTCTCTCATTCTCCACAACAATATCAAACCAAGCCTCTTTTACTTTCTATTAATTCTCGTTCTACCCATTTTCAAAACAAATCAAAACAAAGCAAATCAAATCATATATTATATTATTAGAATAAGATGGCCAAGCTTGGAAAACTAACAAAGCTAAGGTCAGTAATTAAGAGATGGCCTTCCTTCACAAAAATCATACCCACCAACAGCGGCCGTGCAGACAACAAGGTGTCCATCGAAAACGAGAACAGAAACAACAATCTTCGTGCTGTCTATGTCGGAAAGTCTCGACGGCGGTACCTTGTTAGCTCCGAAACCACTGACCATCCTCTATTGCAAGAGCTGGTGGATAAGTCAACATCAGGATATTGTAATGATAATGAGGAGGGAATTGTCGTCGATTGTGAAGTGGTGTTGTTTGAACACTTGTTGTGGATGCTTGAGAATTCAGATACTCAGTTGGGTTCCTTGGATGAGCTTGTTGAGTTTTACACTTGCTGAGTATTTTATTTTTTAATGATTTAAGCACAACATAATTTTCAATGTTGTAATTGTATAGAATATTGATTATATGTAGAACCTTTTTCTTTCTTTCTTTCTTTCTTATTAATTTGTGTTTTCTGTATTGTATCCATTTCGATACCATTTTCGTTCTGTGGCAAATGGTGAGATTTGTGATTGAGATAGGAATTCGATTTCTATTCATCGTAATTTATTAATTATGATTAATTCAATGGTTATCTTTCAAATAATGACTAATTTAGTATAAAATAATTTTGTTTAAGTAAATTTAATTTTTCACCTGTAAAGATTTAAATTGAATTGTACGTGGTTCTCTATTCTATTATTTTAATTCAAAAGTTTTAACTAAATATTGTTTGGAAAATTTTAATTTGATTTATTACGAAATAAATTGATTAACACTTTCAAAGTTAAGTATTTATAGGTAATCTTTTTTTTATAAATTATCAAAAATTCTGATCGTATAATTTTTAAATTTATATATTTGCATGGTTGTAAAGTGAGAGTATAATTTATCAATTTCGTAGAAAGTTAATACCAATTTTGAGTATGTTTCTAAATCATACTTAATATTTTATTTAATTTATCTAAAATTTATGTGTTAATTTTTTTTTCTCTTAAATTTAAAATATATTTTTAAAATGTAAGAAAAATATTAAAATAAATTAAATATTGATTTAAATAAATTTTTATAATGTAATTATTTTGATAGATAAAAATATTACATAAAATAAATTAATACTATTTTAAATATAAATTATTTTAATAAAATATTTATTATTAGTTTTTATATAATTAGTTTTTTAAATATATATATTATGTGAAATAATTACGTACCAACGTAGACATATAACTATGTGATTTTAACCAAAACTTTAACATCAGTGTCTTAAAAACAAACATTACACTATATAAAGCAATTGGTCTGAACTATATATAATTTTTGGAAGCTGAAAGTTGGTCATCTGAATTATTTTTAAAAATAACATTGCACTCATATATTTATACAAGTCACGTTATTATATTTATATCATTACATTGATATAATTGGTTTTGATCTGAATTATGAACAACTTGATTGATTTAGATATAGTGGTTTCGGAGTTTGACAAGACTCAATGTTGACCTTTTTAATGCCAAAGATTTATATTTATTATTACTATGATTTTGTAAGATGATATATATATATATATATATATATATATATATATATTATTGAAATTTGTATTATATTTTTTATTTTACTCGTATAATTTTTATATTTTAATAAATTATAATTTTATATGTATGTAATATTATATGTCATTATTTATTTAACTAGTGATGCCTATGATCAAAGGCAGGATTAAAAATTTAAAATAAATATTAGATGGTTATATAAAGTTGTTATATTAAAGTATACACACATATATATATATATATATATAATTACAGTAGCTACTAGTATTTATTTATTTATAGTAAATTAAATATTAGTCTTATGATATTTAAATTCTTATTGGCAGAAAAAAACATAAAATAAGAAAAAATGATATCTTTAAGATAAATAATTGTTATTTTTTAAGATAATAATTATACAATTCAATCATCCTTAAAATATAAAAATGCTCCAAAAAAGAAGAAATAATAATAATAATATTTGATATTAAAGATATTAAACTCTATATATATTTTATAGTTTACAAGTTTTATATTATATTCTTAAAAAAAATCAAATACACAATCTATAATATTTTAGGTATGATCAAATTATATTTAGATTTTTTATATCTATTAAAAATAACAAATAAATTTATTTTATTTTATTGTAAATATTAGGGACTCTTTAATAATTAGTTTGAACAACATATATTTCCAGTTGAAAATGCTTTTTATTACCAACGTGATACATATATTGTTATATATATCATATAATATAATTAATCTAGTTAATAAATAATCTAACAATTATTTTAATTAAATAATTATTTCTTTAATTTATATTTTTAATTTAATATCTGATATAAGAGTCACTTTATATATGTATTGATAAAGTATAACAAAGATTGAATTAGATTCAAAATTGGTCAACTTAATTTGTCATAATAAGAACGTAAAGGCGTGTTTAACTTCACCATTGTTATATGAATCGAGAAGTTGTTATCAAGCAAGCAATGAAAACACAAGTACGGGAAAGTGGATAACGTGGTTGGATTTGTGATGTAATAATATTTGGTGAAAATTAATAATATGCCCACATGGTAAGATACATTAATTGCATTATTGATACCCTATGTAATTTTTGGAATTTTGTCTATAAAAACCAATTCTTATACAATAGTTTAAAAATAGATATAAATAGGATTTTTAAAAAAAAAAAATAGGCAAAATCTTACCTTAAACTTGAAAACAAAATTTTTAATCAATTTTATTTTACAAAACATAATTATTATAAATATAAAAAAATATTAACATCTTATAAATTTATAATTAATTTTAAATACATAAATCTTTTTTATCATATTATATATTAAAAATATTATTTTTCAAAAATAAAAAATAATTTATTTTACAATAAAATAAATATAAACTTATACATATATTGAAAATGATATGCTAAATATTTTGATAATTCATAAATAATACAATAAATTATTATTATTATTATTATTAAATATAATTATAATTATATTTAATAAATAATTATAATATTAATTATAATTATGATATAAAAAATAATATTCATAAAAATAATTAAATTATTAAAAAAATATTATAAAGCCTCTATATCCAATTTTTTACGAGATATAATACAAATATAGAACATTATATCACAAATTTTGTGAAAAAATATTATATAATATAATATGATTATAATTATTTTTATTATTAATATAATAAAATATATAAATTATATTGAATTAATTATATTTTAATACTTAAATATAATTATTGTTAATAGATATTTGTTATCTTAGTAATAATTAAAATTATAATAATATTAGAGATATTTGTTATAATTTAATTTATTTTTTAATTTTTTTAATCTTAATTAATTTAATTTTTTAAAATTTCAATAATTTTTTATAAAAATTATTGTAACTATTTAGTAAAGTTTTTGATAATTTAAAATTTTATAATTTATTATTATTATTATTATTTTAAATATTTTATAATAAAATTTTGATAAGTTATTTATTATAAAATATATATTTTTTATTATATAAATATAAATTATTTTATTATTTTTTATTTATAATAAAAATAAATTGTTATTTATTAAAAATTGATGAATGATTATATTTTTAAAAAATAAGGTTTTAGAAATTAGTGAAAGAGAGAGAAGAAAAATACAAAAATATTTATGTTTTAAAAAAATGTGATTGATAGGGTGTTAATTAAAAAAAGTAGAGATAGAATATTATAAAAGTTAGAAAAAATAAATAAAGAAAAAGAGAGAATGTGTATGAATTAGAAAAAACAAATTAGCAAGTTTAATTTTGGTCATTTTTAAACTAAATCTTAATTAAATTTATTTCTAAACTATTGTATATTATTAGCATTTTATAGACAAAAATCCGTAATTTATGTACTTTTTATTGGACCAATTACATTGCCTATAATATAGATATTACACGTTGTGTCGTCAAAACTATAAAAAATAAAATAAAATAATAATAATAATTGTGCATACATATATATAATATTTTTTCCTCCTTCCAATTTTATGGTGTTCATAAATTGTTAACAAATTCAAAAATAAAAAAATAAAAAAAATTATCTTCTCTGTTGGTTTTGAATTTTTTTTTACATTATTCTAAATGCGCCCCTATACTGTATGAATTATGCAATTTTGAGGTTTTATAGAGCTGATTAATTCTTTATATTAATAAATAAAAACTTCACAAGTTGTACTGATAATCCCGATGTCTAAAGTAAATGTTACACAACACTTAATTTTTTATACACACTATTTATATTATTTCGTGTTAATATTATATAAATAATTAAATTATTTTTAAATTATTTTAAATAATTATAATATATATCAAGAAATAAAAAATACGAGTATAAAATTAATTGATATTAATATTTTAAAATATAAAATAGGGTGTAAAATTTGGGATTTATTGTTTTAGATTTAGTGAAAAAATTAAAGACAGAGGAAAGAAAAAATAAGAAAATAAATATGAAAGAAATTAATCTAAAAATTAAAATGATTAAATTATTTTTCTGTTAAAAAAAATATTTTTGACAAAAGTTATTATAGTTTTAAAATATTATTTAAAATTTTTTATATTTTTAAATTTTAAACAATAATAAACATCAAAATAATAATACGATACGGTAAATATATATATATATATATATATATATATAAGTTTTTATGTGAAAGACTCCTTTTATTTGAGTTTTAAGAAATAATTCTACGATAGTATCGAGGAGGTGATTACATTACGCGATAAAAATTTACCCAAATTCCTGTGACTTGCCTATTATATTTGGAATTATAAGATATACTTATTTTTGTTAATATTTATTAAATATAAATTATATATTTTTAATTTAAAAATTAAAATGCTTTTTTATTAATAGTTTCAAATCGTTACATATATGGAATGTAAAATAAATTTTTAAGATTTAAAAATAATATAAAAAATTAAAAATTTGGTTTTAACTTTTCTCACACCTACGTATATTCGTTTTATTTATTTCTCGGTAACACATAAATTGTTTTCGTTGGTACGGGAAGGGAAGAAGTGAGATTTGAAATTGGAATCTATAAATTGTAGGTTTTTTAGCAAAAAAAAAAAAAAAAAAAGTAAAAGTAAGATTAATTAAAACTAATTGTAGGTTACAAGGGGTGACAATTTTGTCCATCAGTTTAAAAGATAATGTTTTTGTTTAAAATAATAATTTGTTATGATAAACACTGGATACTGATAAATTTAAATTATTTCGAGTATTGATGACATAAAGTTCAAGCTTCACAGAAAAAGAAAAAGAAAAACATTAAATTGATGCATACGAATATGATTAGGTAGTTAGGTATTTTTTTTTTACGAGATATACTTGGAAGGTAAAGCGTTGAATTCTATTATTAATTCGTTGTGTTAATTATGGTTTATCATTTAATAGTGGATTGAAATCGTAGAAACAAATCACGTTTTGGGTGTTAACAACGTGTATTAAATATACACTTTTTTAAAAAATAAATGAATTATAAAATTATTTTTTGTTATTATTATAATAAAAATATATAAAATATCTATTTTATTCTTATATTAATTACACCTTAATACCTTTAATATAAATAAAATTATGAATAATAAAATATTTTTTATTATAACAATTTTGATAATATCGCTAATCTTAAAAAAAAAAAATTCAAACTTGCTCAGATTTCAAACCCAAAAAATTCAACTGCATCCATTATAGTGGAAAAAAAAACTAATTTTGTAAGAAAATGTAAATGTAATTTTTTATTAAAAAACTTAACACTCTAAAAAAAAAAACACTTCTTATGTCTAATTATATTTTTATTAATAATAAATTTTAACCTAAATATTTTATATTGAAATTTAGTCTGACACTTAAATTAAAATTAGTGATTTAGATTTTTTCGTCTTACTTATAAGGAGACAGCAAAAATTGAATGTTGTCCAACCTACGATATATCTTTTACATTTAATTAAAATTTTAAACAATCTTGCATCAAATTATATATGTTATCATATTAAATGTGTTTTTTTTAATTTTAAAAATATTGTCAATTTTTTATTATATATAATATAAAATCAATAAAAAATTACTAAATAAAAAATAACATTTTATTTTATAAATGAATATAATAGTTAATACAAATATTTGATATTATGAATTAACAATAAATAAATATTTAATATAATTTTTGGTATAAAATAATAGCTAGATAGAAGATACGGTTCTTGCGGTCTTGCTCATTGAATCAATTTGGCTCCACATATTTGACCGACATTGTATATTTGTTATCATCATATTACTCAATTTTTTTTAATTGTAACGTAATTTAGATTAAAAATAATTTTTATTACTGTTACACCACTAAATAAACAATGTAACTCAATGGGGTCCTATTTCACATATAACTCTTGATTTTTTTTAAAATCTCTTTAAAAAACAATATATGTTCATATATATATATATATATTAATTTAATATTTTTTATACAAAACCACCGGTATCATCACCACCAAATTTATAAAAGAAAAAAATAATCACCATCTCCAAATACAAAGAAATTAAAAAGTAGAGTTGCATTAATTCTTATAATCAAACCCCTTTTTACAGTAAGATCGAGGAACAAGAGAAAGAAGTATAGGAAGGCAAAAGTTGAAAGATAGAGAGAGAGAGAGAGAGAAAAAACAAAATAGAAAGGAATTAATATATAGAAACAACACTACTCTTGAATTTGTTATTTTGGCCCACACAGCTCATGGGTGGGGATCCTCCTATAACTGGCAAACAAACAATCAGAAAATTTGTACAATTTGTCGGCTTTCAATATAATTAATTCTGCTTTTCAATTGAGATACGACAATCCAAGCACATTAATGATCATAATATTCCGCATCTTCTCTCTCTCTCCAAACACCAATATATCGATCTCTTGAATCACTAATATATATTCTTTAATAATTCAAAGCAAATTTTTAATATATTATACTAATGATTTTTTATTTAATAATGATATAAAATTTATTTAAATATATCATACAATAAAAACATGCGTTTTGTATGTAAAAAAAATTAGTATATATAATAATTTAGAGTTTTAATTATTATTTATAAATGCTAATATTAAATATATATATATATATATATTTTAAAAATTCTTACCCGATGTTGAGTATGCAAGTACTGGTTGTCAGAAATAATAACAGCATTCATGTCTGGTTGTCAGAAATAATAACAGCATTCATGTCTGGTTGTCAGAAATAATAACAGCATTCATGTCTTTCTAGTAGATAATTAAGCGTGATTTTGATACTATTATTATGCAGGAGGGTCTAATGTCTACATGTGAATATTATATATTTAAAATAGTTCTATTATTTTAATAAATAAATAAATAAATAGTTGTACGATTAAATCTCGTGGGACATACTATTGAAGACCCATCTTATTTTTTTATATATATTTTTTGCGTTTGTTACTATCGTAAAGTTTGCTTTGAAATTCATGTTGGTGCTCTTAAAGTTTGCTTTGAAATTTATGTAATTATGTGTTGTGTTGCATGCTATAATAGTATCAAACATTAATATTTAGTGGATTAAAATATAGAATAGATAATAATATTAGTGGAGTCATAAAACATGTATGTGTATGAATTATGGTTATTGTTTAATTTTTGTTTTCTTTGTATACATATATCTCAACTATTTTATAGAAACAAAACAGAAATAATATAAAATATACATGATAATTATCAGAGAAATACAATATTTTGACATGGTATCAGAGCAAGTTATTGTTGACTAATGGAACTACATGTTGATTGTAGGCGATTTCGATTTTTTCTGCCGCAGATTGATTTCCCGATTTCTATTTCTGAGATTTACGATTTGATTTCTGTTTCCAGCTGCTCATTTCTAATTTCTGGTTTACACTTACCCTCTGAATCTGATTTCTAGGGTGGCCATTTTGGTATACAGTTTTCTCGACACTGGTTCGATCTATGTGGTCGTTTTGACTTACTCATTGAAACCGTACCGGTCTAATTGGTTGGCTCCAACCCTGGTTGCCTCACAGTGTGGCCGGTTCAACCATCAGTTTCTTGTCTGAAAAAGAAACAGAACACAACGATAAGAGGCACTGATTGCTCGTTGGTGTGGAATTATCGCAGTTTCTCTACGCAACATATCTTTTGTGGTTTGTCTCCGTGTAGTTGTGGGTAACCATACTATGTGGAATGAGAAGGAACTGCATAGAGGCTGTGTGAAGCCATAATAGAAGAAGCTGCGTTAAGGAACGCAGTAGAAGAAGCTGCGCTGAGGAACGTAGTAGAAGAAGCTGCGCTGAGGAACGTAGTAGAAGAAGCTACGTTGATGAAGAAGAAGAAGCTGCGCTGAGGAAGAAGAAGAAGTTGCGCTGAGGAGGAAGAAGAAGCTGCACAAATTTGGAAAAAAATTTAGGGTTAGTAAAAGAAGCTGCGCGAATATGAAAAATGAGGTTTAGGGTTACGAATTTTTTCTATATATAGTGTACGAAGTGTAAAAAAAAAGGAAAAACGGAAGAAATTTTTTTATAGATTTCATGGCATAATCTAGAGATTTAACTACCAATTTCATATTGGAAGATTTGACGACGAAAATGATGGAAGTTCTAACTAGAGCTCAGACCATCGCACAACCTCCGCTAACTGAAGCGTCGACTGCCCCCATTAGTATCAAGTTGGGAGGATCCAACTATGCCTCGTAGTCCCAGGTGGTGGAGATGTATATCTCTGGCAAAGACAAACTGGGATATATTAATGGGGATTTTCCTCAACCTGCTGAAACCGACCCCTCATTCAGGAGATGACACACTGAAAATGCCATTATTAAAGAATGGTTGATCAATTCGATGGACCCCTCCTTGATTGCAAATTTTATTCGATTCTCAACTGTGAAACAAGTTTGGGATTCTGCTGCTACCACCTTCTATGATGGGACAGACACGTCTCAAGTGTATGATCTTCACCGTCGAGTTACTCGTATGAAGCATGCGGGATGATCCATTGAAAAATACTACAATGACCTTCAAGGGTTGTGCACGAGAAATTGATTTCCGTCGTCCTAATCCAATGGAGTGTGCAAATGACATACAAAAATACAACTCCATCGTACAGGAAGATCGAGTGTATACCTTTCTTGATGGACTTGATGACAAACTCGACAAAAATTGAAGTGATGTGCTTCAAATCAAACCATTCCCTATGGTGGAACAAGCCTATGGATTCATACGTAGGGAAGAAGTCCGGCAGACCGTGATGATCACGGGTATAGATACGACACCTGGAGCAGTTATGGCTTTTAAAGGGGTCAAGGGACACCATAATATGATGCCACCAAAAACAGGAACCTCTTTGGGTAGAAAGAAATCCACCATCTCTTGACATGAAATGTGGCCATTGCGGAAACTCTAAATACACCCTTGAAAACTGCTTCAAACTCCATGGGTATCCAGAATGGTCGAATGATCTTCAAGTACGGAAGAAATGGGACACCACTAGGTGAGCCACTATGGCTACCAATAATGCCTCACTATCCCTTACTCCTCAGGCCGAATCTTTTCAGGATCCAGGTATTTCAAGTAGAGCATTTCACATCTCTACTCGTAGTGATAATGAGGATTGGATTCTGGACTCTGGAGCTACAAATCATATGACATTTGACCCACAAGATCTCTCCAATACAACTCAGCCAAGATGGAGTCGTGTTGCCAATGCCAATGGAGTCACTTATCCAGTTACAGGAGCTGGAACGGTGACCTTATCTTCTTCATTATCATTATCTAATACTTTACTTGTACCCTATCTTTCAAATCGATTGATGACTGTAAGTCAGGTTACTTCAGATCTTAGTTGTGTAGTATTGATGTATTCTACTTTTTGCCTTCTACAGGATATTCTCACCAAGGAGATCATTGGGCGTGGTACTAGGAGATGAGGGCTATATTATGTGGATGACCTCAGTTCAGGAAGAGCCAATTACATGCTACACACTGTTGGTAACAGGGAACGACAAATTTGGCTATATCATCGTAGATTTGAGCATCCATCATTCGGGTATTTAAAGCACCTACTCCCTAGTTTATTTTCAAATATCACACATTCAGATTTCAAATGTGATACCTGTATCGTAGCAAAAAGTCATAGGGCATCTTATCCTATAAGCATGAATAAAAGTATGTCTCCTTTTGCTTTGGTACATTCTGATGTTTGGGGACCTTCCCCGGTCATTACGTCATCGGGTCTTCGTTGGTTTGTTATTTTTGTTGATGATTCTACCCGAATGACATGGCTTTACCTTCTCAAACATAAAGATGAAGTATTTGCTATATTTCACCTGTTTCACACCATGTTTCAGACACAATTTTCTGAAAAAATTAAGATACTTAGGTCTAATAATGGAGGGGAGTATGTTAATCAACAATTCCAAACATACTTGGACAACCATGGTATTCTCCATGGAATCTCGTGTTCACAAACCCCACAACAGAATGGGACTGCAGAGAGGAAGAATCGGCATATTTTAGAAACGACTCGGGCCTTACTAATCGGTGCACATATGCCTAATAAATACTGGAGTGATGCTATTACTACAACTGTGTATCTACTGAATCGTATGCCCACAAAACCTTACAATTTTAGACTCCATTAAAGATGTTATTTGATCATCTTCCCTTGCCTACTATTTTGATGCTTCCGTCTCGAATTTTTGGATGTGTTGCTTTTTTCCACCTCCATAAAATCAACGAACTAAGTTGGATCTATGTGCTGTCCGATGTGTATTCTTGGGGTATGGTGTACAAAAAAAGGGTTACCGATGTTATGATCCAATTACTAAAAGAATCTATACTACCATGGGTGTCACTTTCCTCGAATCAGAATGGTTTTTCCCTACACCGGTATCTAATTACACTTTTCAGGAGGAGAGTTATGGTGAAGAACGAAATTGGCTTGATGTTGAAATATTAGACACTAGTCCAACATACTCGGATCGTACCAATAATATGGAGGAGCCAGTATCTAGACCCGAGCTTGAACTTCCAAGAACTGAAGCTGAAGTAGTAATTGAATCTCCCGAAGATGAAGTGGTTGATGTACCCTTCCATTCTCTAGTACCCAATGATCCTCCTGCTGAGAACACTCCATCCTATCACACCCTTACAAACTAATGCTATAGATACATCTGTTGGTTATGTTTTACCTTTTAGACACAATCGAGGTAAACCTCCAAATCGATACTCCCCAGAAAGAGAAGAACGACAACCCAAGTATCCAATAGCAAATTATGTATCTACTCAAAGGTTATCAGAACCTATCAGGGAATTTGCACAAACACTATCCTCGTGTCAAATTCCGAGTAGCATTGAATAATCCTTATCTGATCCAAAATGGGCTCAAGTTATAAAAGAGGAATTTGAGGCATTGTAGAAGAATAACACATGGGTGTTAAGCGAGTTGCCTCAAGGGAGGAAGATGGTAGGATGCAAGTGGATTTTCTCCATTAAATATAAAGCAGATGGGTTAGTTGATCGATACAAGGCGAGGCTTGTAGCAAAAGGATATACATAGAAACACGGGATAGATTATCAAGAAAACTTCTCACCTGTGGCTAAACTAAAAACTGTGAGAGTTTTGTTATCTCTTGCAGCAAATTTAGATTGGCCATTGCACCAACTTGACGTGAAGAATGCCTTCCTTCATGGTGACCTTGAAGAAGAGATTTACATGGATATCCCACCAGGATATACTGTTACATCAGGAAAAGAAATTGCATGTAGATTACAACGAGCATTGTATGGACTAAAACAATCACCTCGAGCGTGGTTTGGTAGGTTGAGTTCAGCAATGAAGAAATATGGGTTCCAACAAAGCAACTCTGATCATACTCTTTTCCTAAAACATCGATCACGGAAGATAACAGCCCTTATAGTCTATGTAGATGACATGATCATTACAGGGAATGATAAAGAAGAAATCACTAAGCTTCAAGAATAATTGTCAAATGAGTTTGAAATGAAGAACTTGGGAGGGCTCAAATACTTCTTAGGTATTGAGGTAATAAGATCAAAACAAGGCATATGTTTTTCCCAAAGGAAATATACTCTGGACCTACTAGCAGAGGCAGGACTACTAGATTGTAAACCTGTCGATATTCCAATGGTTAAAAATCATAAACTCGGAGAATATGTGGACCAAGTACCAGCAGATAAACAGAGATATCAACGGTTAGTAGGTAAACTCATATATTTATCTCATACTCGACCTGATATTGCTTATGATGTGAGTGTCGTGAGTCAGTTCATGCACTGCCCAAGTGAAGACCATATGGATGCGGTCATGCGAATGCTCCGTTACTTAAAATCCTCCACTGGGAAAGGACTTATGTTTTCAAAGAATGGTCAATTGGAAGTCCTTGGATATACAGATTCAGACTGGGCAGGGAATATGAAGGATAGGAAATCTACTGCTGGGTACTTTACTTTTGTGGGGGGCAACCTTGTTACATGGAGGAGCAAGAAGCAAAATGTAGTTGCCTTATCCAGTGCTGAAGCTGAATTTCGAGGAATGGTCAAGGGAATATGTGAGCTCCTTTGGTTGAAAAAACTTCTAACTGAGATTGGTGTTGCTCCTAACTCTGAAATGAACTTATTTTGTGATAACAAAGCAACCATTGCCATCTCTCACAATCCAGTTCAACATGATCGCACGAAGCACGTTGAAGTGGATCGGAACTTCATCAAACAGAATCTTGAAGAAAAGATTATTAAGCTTCCATTTGTTAAATCAGAAGATCAATTGGCTTATATACTCACAAAATCGGTGTATGCAAGGAACTTCTACAACTCACTTGACAAGTTGGGCATAAGAGACATATATGCACTAACTTGAGGAGGAGTGTTGGTGTGTGTTGTGGTGCATGCTGTAAAAGTGGCAGACACCAATGCTCAGTGGAGTAAAACATGGAGCAAACAATAATATTAGTGGAGCCATAAAACATGGATTTGCAAGAATTATGGTTATTGTTTAATTTTCGTTTTCTTTGTATACATATATCTCAACTCTTGTATAGAAACAGAACAGAAATAATATGAAATATACATGATAATTATCAGAGAAATACAATATTTTGAGAGTTCAGACCTTTTAAGTTTTTTTTAAGATATTATAATTATACATCATTAATCTTATTTTAATATATTTTATTCATATATCATCTTACAATAATAATAATAATAATAATAATAATAATAATAATTAATTTACAGTATTTTACATTTTTCTAATAAACAACCATATTACAAAAAGTAATAATTTAATATACATATTAACATTTATAATATAATATAAAGCAATAAGAGGTATGAAAAATTTAATTAAAATTAACATTTTTTTTATATTTTTAAAAGTTGTTATCGTTTACTATTATAAATAAAAAACATAATTTTTTTGTAAAAATTTATCTTCATTTTTTTGACTAAGTTTTTCACATTTTTTAAAAAAATACACTTTTTACATTACAATAAAAAAAGCATATATACACCAAAAATAATATTTTTTTATGTTATATAAAAAAATATATGTATATCACGTAAAGATGTTGCAAATGAAACTCAATTTATATATAAAATTAAACTTAAATTACAAGAAAAATTTACATGGAGGTGGGGCGAGAGAAAGTCGAAATGTAATTTCCAACACAAAATCGCACCGCATTTAGAGATTTTACAATTTTTCTGATTTCGCTTTACGTCGCCGTTTTGAATATGTTATATTACAATTTCACCCCCAGTTATTCTATTCACGGCCAGATGCTTTTTTCTCCTTCTCTCCTTTACTACCTGCTCTTTTTACTTTTCTTATCTCAGTTTGATAGCGTGGGCCACCACAAATAACGTCAAATCATATACTTTTTTGCTCGAGAGGAATTTTGTTAGATGACAATATTTCTCATGTTTCTCTACTTGTATATTTCAATTTTTTATTTATAGAATTCGTCTCTCTGCTAGTGGATATGAGGTTGTTAGTTTTTACCCAGATTATATATTCTTCAAATTATCGACCTCAAGGAAATTCTAACTTATGGATGACACAGAATATATCAGACCTGGTGTCATAGATAATATATATATTTTTAATTTTATTCGATAAAACATTATTTACTTATTTTTAAAAAAATTGAAGAAAACGAGCCCTATCAATGGCAAATAAAAATCTTAGCTTTGGCTTTGTTGACAGCAAGGTAGACATAAATTGCCTAAAATCAGCTGGATCTCACAAGTCACCCTTTTGATTTCTTTTTTTTACCTCTATCAAAATTCTTCTTCTTCGAAAGAGAAAAATGAAAAAGAAACTGAAACTCTTTCGTACCGGTATAACGTGTGTTGAATATTGGCTCTAAAATTAACAAATTAGTGACCTAATTTGTGTCATAATTTATGGTATAATTTAAAGAAATTTGTGGCATAATTTAAGAAAATTGGTGGCATAATTTAAGGCTTAAATTATGGCACAATTTAGGGCAAGGGAGACTTTCTTCGTCTATAAATAGGGAAGAATTCATGCATTGAAGAACAAGGCAAAAATCAGAAAAAATCAAAGAGAGTATAAGCAAACTCAAAGAGAGAAAATACTTGTGAGTTTGGGGAAATACTTGAGAGATATTATTAGTGAGGAAATCTGTATCTGTATTATGTATATTTCTTACTCAGTTTAAATAATATCTGCTGCCTCCCGTAGACCTAGGCGAATTACCGAACCACGTAAATTCTGTGTGTTCATTTTATCGCTTTGATATATTCATAAACCGCTATTTATTGCTTCCGCCCACAACAACGTGTTGGAGTCCCACATCGTCGAAAGAAGTCAGCAATGTGCTGGTTATAAGTGTGGGTGGTCCCTTTCCTGATAAGCGCGTTTTGAGGGAAATATTGGGCTGTCCAGCTTTCAATTTGGTATCAGAGCTGATCCTGGGGTCTCGATGTGCCCGCTCCCCGCTCTGTTCCCTACGGGTTTGACAGTCGGTTGCGGTGTTTCCGTCCGATGTGAGGGGGAGTGCTGGAGTCACACATCGCCCAAAGAAGCCAGCAATGTGCTGGTTATAAGTGTGGGTGACCCATTTCCTGATAAGCGCGTTTTGAGGGAAACATTGGGCTGCCCAGCTTTCAATTTAACGGTGTTCAAGAATATTCCACTATTGCATTTTGCTAAGCTCGATTGCCGCCATTAACTAATATAATAGCATCCACAGTCCACTCTTCTACTCTCTTGCCATTCGACGCTCTGCTTCAGTCCTTCCCTATCTTATAGAATATGTAAGATATCTCTCTCAAACTCGGTTTGTGATCCTCAAATTTGGGTTATTAGCTAATTGTTTGAAATGATTTCTTCATCGTGCTCTGAAGATAGGTTTTCACTATTCTTGCAAATCTTAGAAAACCTTTCTCAGTTTCACTTAGATTAAGAAGGTTACATTTGGGTTATCGGCTTGTCGTTGTCCAACTTCTGCTTGGTTGGCTTTTATTAAAATTGAAAGCTGTGCAACCCAAATGTTTCCTTCAAAACACGCTTATCAGGAAAGGGGTTGCCCAGACTTATAACTAGCACATTGTTGGTTTCTATGGACGATGTGTGACTCCAACACTCTCCCTCACATCGGACGAGAATATTGCAATAGACTGTCAAACCCGCAGGGAACAGAGCGGGGAGCGGATACATCGGGACTCCCAATATCAGCTATGATACCAGGATCAGCTATGATACCAAATTGAAAGTTGGGCAGTTTAATGTTTCACTCAAAACGCGCTTATCAGGAAAGGGGCTACCTACACTTATAACCAGCACATTACTGGCTTCTTTGGGCGATATGAGACTCTAACAATTAATAAGTAATTTATGTAACCGGTAGGTTTTGGTTTAATACAGTTGTATTATTTTTGCTTAGATTTTGAAACCTTGTATGATATTGTGTTATTATCTTGTTTTGTGATCCGACGCTCTTTGTATCTTTTGAATCATTCAAAAGTGTAATGCTATGAAGTTTTTCAATCTTTTTCTGGAATTTTTGAATGCTTGAACATATTCTTTTGGCTATATATGATATATCTGAGCAGATTACTAAACCCTACATACATCTATTTCACAGCTGTGAGATACAAGATTTATTTTTCTACAAATACATTGGAAGAAAATCAATGTTTTAGACTTCATGCATTTTATTCCTGTTAGTAAGTCTACATGGGCAGGGGTGGGATGGGCCTTGGGCCTTGGCTGTCCTAGTTTATATCTTTAATAGCAGTGGCGGATATATGATTACAAGTCAGGAGCCGCACTATAAAACAGTAAAAAACATTTATCAGTTATTTCTTGTTTGATTTTGAATAAAGTTCCGATATGTATTTGCTTTTAACGTAAATATGTTCAAATTATTAAATTTATAATGAGTTTTTAAATATTACAAGTTTAAATTTTAAAATTCAGAGCACACTTCTATAATTGGTCTGTCCTTTTCAGCTGCAGCCTGCATGTCAAGTATGTACAAATGATTCAGTTGTCATTAAACAGTGCATTATAATTGGTCTGTCCTTTCTTTTTATATTCCCTTTTTTTTCAAATCTCAAATTCATATTTATTTTTTAATAGTGCAGTTTCTTCTGCCATTCTTGTGCAGAAACTATTGCAGGAACACATACGGAAGCATATAATTATTATGTTTATCAAAAGGGTAAAATACATTTGCTCTTTATTAAACTATCGCATGAACCATGAGGCGTCCGCTCGTCCACTTCATATTGATAGAATGACAGCAGCCTTAAACTTTACTCTTTTGAGGAAATGACGAGAACACATTGTCTTTTCTTTTTGTTCAATCAACTTTGTGGGAGTGTGCAGTTCTTTTAGTCCAACTATGAATAACATGTTGTCATCTGTTCTTGTTTTGTCAATATATGCAGTTGCACTGTGCATGTATCCATATCATAATGCATGAAAAACTTATGTATGAGCAAGATGAATATATGCCTTTTCTTTTCTTTTCAATACGGTGCATTACTTATTTGCATGATCATAATTCTGTTTCTCTCTTTTAATGTCAATTCATAGTTCTCACTGGGAATCTTGAAGACCTGATGCCTTCCACTGAGAATTATATTTTCAATTTTAATTCAAAGGAAGAATTAAAATAGTGGTATCTGTATTCTGATTCTGAATATGGAGGTATGCAAGTTTTAAATTTCTCTTTCTTTTACCTGAATGCATATGAAGAGAACAGAAAACTAAAGATTATCATGTAGGTTACTAGTCACTTACTGGACAAAGGCCATTTTTATTTGTATGATTTTGAGTTTTTCACATTATAGCTCCAAGTGAGTATACAAAGCTTCCCTGCATAAATTAATCAAATATTGTTCTTTATTATAAAGCAGTCTCTTTGATTAAGCGGCTCTTTCTATATCTTTTTAAACAATGACAGCATTTGGTATATAGACTGTAGTGCCACTAATTTTTGTGAATTTGGTAAGAGTCTAATAGCCTATGTTTTTATATATACTGCAGGGTTGTCTTCAGCATCTTTGGAAGTTGCAGATGCTGGAAACGGACTAAATGGTGTGCTTTCAATGAGACAAAAGATAGTTGTTATATCATGTGAATTCATATATTTCTATTTGATGCACTCTAATATATTGTCTTGTGTGTATATATTAGACAGAATCTAGCTTGCTTTAGAAGGTACCAACTGCAGATAAAAGTTCTTATTAAAATGATATGTTGTAATGGGTGGGTTGAAAGAAAATTCTTGTTCTTGTTGTGATAAAGTGAAATTTAAATTATTGCTAAAATAATCCGAAACATGGTGGTCCCTGGGGAAAATTTTTAGGGTTCGTATTTTAGCTAAACACCTGAATGTCACCGAGGGCACAAAATAGAGTATATCTCGCGGTGGCTTTTGTGAAATGCATTCTAAGAAGGTGATTTTCTTTTCAAAATTTTCAATAATAATTTAGATCAGGATCTGAAATGAGGAGAAAGTTAATGATTATTGGATTTTTATTAGCTGTACCTGAAAGTTTTAATACTGATAAAATAAGTCTCCCATGGAAGAATAGTTTGTTTTAATTTTATCAAATATATGTTTGTAACTTAAATATAAGTAATCACGTATGAAAAATAAACGTGAGAATAAGTAAATTACATACGGTATTTTTAAATATAATTAACTTAATCATAATTATGATTCAAGAGGAAAATCATTAGTATATCGGATTTACCTAATCTTTGTACTAGAAAAATCCACTATACAAGTACACACTAGTTTTTATGCTTTTTTTAGGATATTGTTTTAATGTACATTAATTACGAGTATATGTTCTATTTTCATAACGTGAGCAATATTCTAATTAACTCTTCATGAATTAAACACGTTTACGGATGAATTTGCAAATGTGATTAACACAAAAAAATAAGCATTCGTGTGTGTTTTAGATTAGATTTGATAAAAAATAATCTAATTTAATTAGATGATTTAAAATATGTATTAAATAAATCAAATCTATTAAGTATAAGTTTAATAAAAATAATTTTTTTAAAATTTAATTATTAAATCTAATAATTATGATTATATATAAATATAAAAATAAATTAACTAATCAACACGTTTCCACGTATATGCAGATCTATACAGAGAACTGGGTAAACTCACCCGGACAGCAAGAAGATAATTTATAACAAGCTTTTGTCTTTGTACCCACAGACAATATCTTAGAAATTTGGCATGAGAACCTATAAGCTTTATGATGGGTTCTAGGTGATGATGTCATCATTCAGATGCTTGTGAGTGCATTTGTTCCCCGTTAGTTATGCCCTTATCAAGCATAATAGGCTATGGTAAATTCAGTTAGCCTGACCTAAAATCTTTTCCCAAAAATGAGACTGAGCAGGATCCTATAACAATAATTAATGTTTATCTTTCATAAAGGATTTGATAATAACGTTACTCTTGATATACAACTGATGTCAACTAATATTTCAACCTGCATAAATTAAATTTTCTTCTCGTGGACATAGAATTATGTCCTGGGAGTCATATTACTAATGAAATATACATTGTGAAACATGTCATCGTATAGAAATTAGGGGTGAGCAAAATATCAGATAAATTCGATTAATCCGAAAAATCCGATCAAATTAAGTGGTTTCTATCCGAAATCGGATCGGATTCGGATTAAAAATATTCAAATCCGTATAATCCGATCCGATATATTTAATATATTATTTAAATATATATATATATATATATTTAACCTAACCTAAAGAGTTGCCGTATATCTCCAAAATCTAACCTAATATATTTTTTACTGTTTGCTGCGTCTCTCTCACTGCCTCAATTTGTTAAGTGCTTATAACTTTCTTCTTTGCTTCTACTGTTCATGACTCTTACTAACCTGTTGATCGTGCTTTTACCTTACGCTTCTCTGTTTTGCTTCTGCAGCCTGCAATTTCTGTTTTCATTCCTTACCTTCTCTGTTTATGGTATGCACCTGCTACCTTTCTGTTATATACAACTCTTTCTTCTTTCTTTCTCGTCACTTTGCTACTTGTTATTCTTCTTAGCTTATTTCTTCCTGTTCTGTTCGCTCATTGTATTTATTAACTGTACGCTCTTCTAGCCCTACTTTCATTTGTTAGTTGTTCTTCGTCATCCTTAACAAGAAGGTTATATTTTTTGATGACATTATAAGAAAACTTTGAGCGGTCGATAATTTTGTGTTGTGAAATCATTTTGGATGAATTTTTATGATTATATAACTTTTTGATATCTAGAGCTTTAAGCCCCATTAAAAGCGGTTTTGAGAGTTTTTCATGCTTTAATTGAGCTATAACAATTTTTAAACTACTTTTAAAATATTGAGATCTATCTTGGCTTGGTGGAACAAATTTCATCATTGTAGTACATCATGGTTATTTACATAATTATAAAAATCAATATCATAAAACATTGTTTTATGTTTTTCGCCAAAAATGTTGTTTATCCCCAAAAACGCAGTTTTGTATGCTTTAATTGAGCTATAACAATTTTTAAAATATTGAGATATGTAGTGGCTTGGTGGAACAAATTTCATCATTGTAGTACATCATGGTTATTTACATAATTATAAAAATTAATATCATAAAACATTGTTTTATATTTTTCGCCAAAAAACGTTGTTTATCCCCAAAAATGCTGTTTTTCATGCTTTAATTGAGCTATAACAATTTTTAAAATATTGAGATCTGTCGTGGTTTGGTGGAACAAATTTCATCGTTGTAGTACATCATGATTATTTACATAATTATAAAAATCAATATCATAAAATATTGTTTTATAAATGGTGCATGTTAATTGAACATTTCATTCGTATTATTAAAGTTTTAGTTATATTATATATAAATGTTCAATACATATTTTAAATCACATGAAATTAAACATGTCGACATCACCCGCGTCTATGTGCACATTTTTACAATTATGTATTGCAAATGTCTAATATTTTTTCTCTGACTATCTGAGATGGTTTTAAATAAAGATAATGATACTGCTTTATGTGATTGAAGAAGTAAATAAAGATGAAGAGTGCAACCTGACCAACTCGAGAAGAAGATTACGTAAGTACTCCGATTCATGATCTATGCATTGCTTCTAAAGAAGAATGTAAAAAGAAGTTTCCTCACAGATCTAGTAGTGAGCGTGGGCTCGTTTTACTATAGAAGGGGTAGAGGCAACATCGTAAAGCTATATGCAAATATTGTAAGAAACAATATAAGTATGTGTCAAGCAAATCTAACCGCGTCAAATTTACTTGCACACATTTCCGTTGGATGTGATAAGTTTCATTAGAGTTCTTAAGAAACAAAAAACTTTAGCTTTCCGTAAGGAAGGAAGTCTTGTACCTACATGTAGTTTTAATCTTTGAAAGATGTAGAGAAAAATTGGTAAGGATGATAATAAAAGATGAATTGCCATTTATTATCGTAGAAGGTGAAGGATTTAAGGAGTTTATTGAAGAGTTACAACCTTTGTTTAAAATCCGCTACTCGGTGAATTTGTGCAGATTGCTTGAATTTATGCGTTCTTGAAAGGGTAAAATTAAAAGAGTTGTTGAATAGAACTAGTAAAAGAATATGTCTTACCAACGATACATGGACATCTTGTCGAAATTTATGTTATATGTGTTTAAGCTGCTCATTTGTTGATAATGGTTGGAATTTACAAAGAGAATCTTGAACTTTTGTCAAGTTCGAATCGTAAAGGTGATACACTTGGTAGAAGCGATTGAAGCATGTTTGTTAGATTGGGGCATTGATAGGATATTATGTATTGGAGTTGATAATGCAAGTTCTAATGATCTTGCCTTACTTATTTGAAAAAATGCGTTAATGGTTGGGGTAATGCAATTTTAGAATCAAAACATTTGCACGTGCGATGTGGTGCACATATTACAATTTAATTGTTGAGCGAGGGTTTGAAAGAGTATAACATATCAATAAATAGGATTCGTCTTTGTTGTAAGATATGTGAGAGGATCAGCGATTAGACTACAAAAATTTAAAGTCTTTCTTGAAATGGAAAAACTCTACCTTTCAGCTAAAACTCGTTTGTTGAGATGTTACGGCAAGGTGGAATTCAACTTATTTGATGTTAGATTCGGCAACTTATTTTCAAAAAGCATTTGAAAGGTTAGAGACCACTGATTTGGGATACTATGAGAGTTTTGTCGAGGTGAAATTAAACAAGCTCAGCTATAATGGATTGGGATAATGCTAGACATTTTGTCCAATTTTTGAAAGTTTTTATGAAGCTACATTAATGTTTTACGGATCTTTATATGTGACTTCTAATTTCTTCTTGGATCGTATTTGTTTTATTCATGATCAACTTGATATGTGGAGTAAATGCGAGGATTATATTATGATGAAGATGGCTAGTGATATGAAGGTAAAGTTTGACAAATATTTGGGAGGAATATCTAAAATGAATATGATGTTATTTGTGTATGTTTTACTTGATCCTAGGCGCTAAAGAGTGTTCTTTACATCTAAGTTTGTTAGAATTGTGTAATGGGGATGAGATTGAGGCTTGATGAGTTCTAAAAGGGTAAAAAACTTTGGAAGATATGTACGAGGAGTATCGTAAAGCGTATTTTCCCTCCAAACGTAGAAGAATCTTCTCGACCTTTAGAAATGGGTGAGAAGGTTTTTGGTTTAGAAGCGGATGCATTCCAAGCTACATGCTTCTCGTAAGAGAAAGCATTTAAAAGAAGTTAAATACTATGGAAAACAAATGCGAAGTGGAAAAATACTTACGAAAGCATTGGTTGATATGGATGATGAGAAATTTGATCTTTTAAGTTGGTGGAATGTTCGTTTCCTCGAATTTAAGATTTTGTCTTTGATAGCTCGAGATGTATTGGCCATACGGTATCTGGTAGCATACGAATCTGCGTTCTCTTATTGGTGGTCGTACAATTAGTCCATACATGAGTTCCTTATCTTAAGTTGTACAATCTTTGATTTGCACTCGAAAATTGGATTAGTTCATCTCGATCATTAATATCGAAGAGTCAGCTTGATGAAATTGAAGCTACTAGAATCAGGTATATTTCATAAAACTTTCAAATATATATTTCAAATATATATAGATTTATTTGTTATCAAATATATATTATTATGTTTATTAGCTCATTATTTATGTATATTTTTAACTTTTTAATTTTTCATTGTGCAGATATTCTTGATGGTATTGGTGACTTAAACCTTGAATGATTATCAAAAAGAGTTGTTGTTATTAATATTCGTAGAGTGAAGTTAATTTATGTAATTGTTATTTAATTTTTTGGAGTTAAATTATTACTATGTATATTTGGAGTTAAATTATGTAATTAATGTTTAATTTTTTATTTTTGATTATTTTTGTTGAATTATTTTTAATCATGTTGTCACTTACTTTTTTAATTTATATGAAAAATATTTTTATTTTAGATTTTTTATTATATGTAATTTTTTTAATAGATTTAAATTAAAATTTCAGATTTAATAATTTTCGAATTGGATCGGATTCAGATTGACTTAAAATTAGCAAATTCAGATTTGTTCGGATTGATATGTACAACGGATTAGTTTCGGATTGAATAATTTTTTGTTTAAATAATTTTCGGATCGGATTCGGATTGACTTAAAATTAGCGGTTTTGGATTTGTTCGGATTGACATGTACAGCGGATCGGATTCGGATTGAATAATTCATAATTTGCTTCAAATCGAATCGGATTCGGATTGACCTAAAATTTACGGTTTCGAACCGATGCTCACCCCTAATAGAAAGAACTTGATTTGGTAGAGCAACATTTCATGTAATGATGGTTTTAGCGCATTATTATGCAATTCTTATTTCATATTCTTTTTTTAGATTCCTCTTGCTAAATATCTGCCAACATGGAGAGGGAATGTTATTGATGCAGAACTAGAAATGAATCCATCAAGAGTTCTTGGCATGTCTTTATCTGTGAATGCAGAAGGTGGAGTCCCTGGTGCCAGATCTGGCACAGGTGATTTCAGACTTGAAATTGATTGGATCAAGGCCTTGAGAACACAATAATGAAAAAAAGGCCTTGAGAACACATGACTGTAAATTAGAACACGGTAAAGTAGACATCAATTTTATCAGGAGCTTGATAGCAGGAATAAAAAAGTTCTCAAGCCTTTTGGTACAGAAATCAGTTCATTTTGTAATAATATTCGTTATAGGTTCCTCTAGGAATGAGTACTGTTTTTAATATTTGATATTTTGATAGATTATCTATGGTATATGCTGATTATGATTAAACTAAGAACAAGACAATTTTAACAACAACGACAAAAAATTATGACATGGGCAAAAATGATTAAAGTCAAATTCCATTTAGATCAAGTTTGTTTTGATATTTTGAGTTCAAATTTATATGCTGCTATCTATCCTTTTTAATCCAAGTGTGACCCTTTCTTTTCAAGAAAATGGAGAAAAACAAAGGTGCTTATGAGTTATGACAGTGTTTATCGATCACAATAAGAAGCAAGTTGCAATCCTATTTCCCTTTTATTACTCCATTCTTTGTTGTTGCATGTAGTTTAAATGATGTTGAAGCATGGATTGTATTTATTATAGTTGGATAATCCTTATAGAATATAAGTATTATATGTTCGAATTTTTTTAAATAATATATATTATCGAGTAAAGGATTCAAACTCTGTTAAAGAACTTGAGATGTAGCTGGTGACAACCAAGACACCAGCTTGAAGCAGGCACCAATAACTTGGTGGGGAAGGATAGGTTGTCAAGAACATGCCTATCATAATTATGTTTATTTATAATTATTGTAATTTTGCTTTTCTTTTGTATAAATAGGTTTTAAACATTCGTTTATTCACAATCAATAAAACCATTTCTTACATGGTATCAGAGCTTAGGAAATAATTCCCAGAAAATTCAGCTCACAGAAAATTTTTCTTTTTTTTCCTCAATCTGTTTTTTTCCAAAATCAATTTCAATTCACAAAATAATTTCAATTTCATCCCATCATATTATTCAGAAGAATCCGAGCAATCTGCAATTAAAATCAAGCCAAAATACCCCTCCACGCGCTCACACGCGTCTTCCCTGAGTTCATCGGCGTTCCACGCGCTTCGTCGGAGTCACACGTGCCAACACACGCCAGCTGCTGAGGAAGACGACTCCAACGACACGTCATTCACGCGCCGTTGAAGCAAACAACGCGTCGTTCACTCGGTTTAGTCCTCCATCCGGTCCGGTTCGGTCTTCATCCAGTTCAGTGCTCCACCGTTGCAGCCGTCGTTCTAAACACTTCAAACGTCGGTTCACCCACTTTTCAACCGGTTCTGCGACTGAAATTTTCGATTATGTAATCCTTGACTCATTTTCTATAAGATAAAGCATATTTCAGTTAATTATTTGTTTCATAAATAGTCATTATTGTCTAAAACACATTAAATCTTATCCCGTTTTTTCGAATTTTTACTCAAAAATCATGTGTGAAACTACCAATGAAATTCATACACAATATTCTTACAAAAATTACCCACAAATGAACTCACATCTCAAGTACAATCGATACAACAATATCGGTCACAATTCTAAAAGTTGTCGAAGTCATCTTAAATGTAATTTCTGTGGTTTGAATGGACATTACATCAACATGTGTCGGAAGAAAAGATCAATTCAAGATGAGAAAGATGCAAGTTATGGCTTCCCCTCCAAAGCTCACCATACTAATATTCAGGAAAGCAACTCCAACACAAGGACACCATCCTATAACCTTACATACGCTCAATATCATGAGCTTTTTACCCTTCTTAATCAAGCCAAATCAGGTAGCATGGTAAGACAAATGACTACTTCTTCAGGTAACATATCATGTGCGAATGTTTTCCATTCAGAAACTGGTTGAATTCTTGATACAAGAGCAACTGATCACATGGTCTGTTCTCAAAACCTTATGAGTTATAGCATTCCAGTCACTAATCGGCATGTACATTTACCTGACCATTCACTTGCCCATGTCACACATATTGGCACTATACATTTTTCCAATAATTTCATACTCCATAATGTCTTATGTGTTCCCTCCTTCAAATTAAACTTGGTTTCAATAGCCAACTAACTCAAACTACACTTTATCATGTCACCTTCACTAATAATATGTGCCTTATTCAGGACAAATGCTCGGGGAAGACGATTGGGATGAGAACTGAGAAAGCAGGACTATACTACCTAACTATTTCGAAGAAGGCTGAATGTTTCTCTATTTCAAATACTACTCCAACCAACCCTCATCTATGGCATCCATGACTTGGTCATCTATCTAATAACAGTTTGCGTGAGCTTTCTCTTTCCATTAACATACCTTTTTGTTCTATTAGTGATTGTTCCATTTGTCCACTAGCGAAGCAAACTCGTAATCCATTTCCTTTAAGTTCCATCAAAACAAAAGCACCTTTTGAACTAATTCATGTTGATATTTGGGGTGGCTATCACATTCCAGCATTTAATGGAACACGTTATTTCCTCACTATTTTTGATGACTACTCAAGATGCACATGTGTCTATCTCTTAAACAACAAATCTGATACACACACATTTCTCACCACCTTCATTAATCTTGTTGAAACACAATTTACATCCAGAGTTAAAATCATTCGTAGTGATAATGGACTAGAATTCTCTATGACTGAGTTGTTTTCTAGCAAAGGAATCATGCATCACACCAGCTGTGTCTCTACCCCTCAATAAAACGGTGTTGCTGAACGCAAACATCGCCACCTTCTCAATGTGGCTCGTGCATTACTCTTCCAAGCCAACCTCCCTAAATAATTCTGGGGAGATTCCATTCTTACAGCTACATACCTCATAAATCGTACTCCAACACCCGTTCTCAAGGGAAAAACACCATTTGAAATCCTTTTTCACAAAGTTCTTAAATACGAACATCTTCGTGTTTTTGGTTCCCTTTGCTTTGTGTCTGCACATCATAATCGACCCACCAAGTTTGATGCTAGATCACATAGATGCATATTAATTGGGTATCCATCTGGGATAAAAGGTTATCTTGTCTACGATCTGAAAACAAGCAAGACTTTAGTGTCTCGTGATGTTATCTTTCATGAACATGTATTTCCTTATCTCATTTCTACTGTCAACACTCCAACTCTATTCACACCATCAGAAAATACTATTTATGATGACATACCTAACATTCGTCAGTCAATCAATCCAAATACATCACTTCCTCATACACCATCTGTCCTTCCAACAATCGACTCAGACATTCTTCATCTTCAAAATTCATCTCCAGAAGCATCATCATCAACTTCTCCACCACATATGACTCCTCCAACACCAATCACACATAGGCTTCGTCGATCCATCAATGTTTTTAGCTACCTTCAAAAATATCATGTAGAAGCTTCCTTGCCTTTTTGGTCCTTCCCTTCGTCTAACTCAGCATCGTCCAATAACAAAGGTACTTCTCATTCTCTATCTCACGTACTTACTTATGACCAATTATCACCTGCACATCGTGTCTTTGCTACTTCTATTTCCATTCTCAGGAAACCAACCACCTTTACTGAAGCTTTCAACGATCCAAAATGGTGGCTTGCAATGAAACAAGAACTGGATGCTCTTGAAACTAATGGCACTTGGACTCTTCAACAACTTCCTCCAAACAAGAAACCAGTTGGTTGTAAATGGGTCTACAAAATCAAGTATAATCCTGATGGTTCTGTGAAACGATATAAGGCTCAGTTAGTGGCTAAAGGATACAATCAGATTGAAGGTTTTGACTACCAATAAACTTTTACACTAGTAGCCAAACTTGTCACTGTTCGGCTTCTTCTTGCCATTGTTGTTATTCAAAATTGGCATCTTCGACAACTAGATATCAACAATGTTTTCTCTATGGTGATCTTCATGAAGATGTCTACATGTCCCTTCCACCTGGATTCGGACGAAAGGGGGAAACACGAGTATGTAAGCTACACAAATCTTTGTATGGACTCAAACAAGCCTCACGACAATGGTTCATCAAGCTATCAACAACACTTAAGCTAGCTGGTTTTAACCAATCTAAGTATGATCACTCACTGTTCGTCCGAACCCGTGGTAATTCCTTCTCTGCTCTTCTTGTCTATGTAGATGATATAATCATAACAGGAAACAATGTACAAGATATTGAAGAAACTAAGAATCATCTCATGAGACAATTCAAGCTTAAAGATCTCGGTGAATTAAAGTATTTTTTGGGCATAGAAGTTTCACGTTCCAATTAGGGAATTGTTATGTCACAACGGAAGTACGCACTTGAAATATTGGAAGATATGAGTTATCTTGGTGCCAAATCTGCCAATTCACCTATGGAACAAAATTTATCCCTTAACAAGGTTGAAGGGGAATTCATCAGTAATCCCACATCTTATCAAAGACTTATTGGGAGATTAATATACTTGACCATCACAAGGCCCGACTTAGTGTATACCGTGTACATTCTCAGTCAATATATGGATAAACCACGTCAACCACATTTGGAAGCAGCTCAACAAGTGCTACGATATGTCAAGAACACACCAGGGCAAGGTCTCTTTTTCTTAGCAACTAGTTCATTACAACTAAATGCTTTCTGTGATGCAGATTGGGCAAAATGTACAGATACATGACGATCAACCACAGTATATTGTATGTTTCTTAGAAATTTGCTAATTTCTTGGAAGACTAAGAAACAAAATACAGTCTTACGATCAAGTGCAGAAGCAGAATACCGCTCTATGGCAGTAGCATGTTGTGAAAGTAACCTGGTTACGATATATTTTGGATGATTTGGGTATCAAACACTCCCAACCAACCAAGTTATATTGTGACAATCAAGCAGCCCTTCACATTGCATCAAATTCTGTGTTTCATGAGCGAACCAAGCACATAGAGATTGATTGCCATCTAGTAAGAGAAAAGATCCAAGCTGGAATGATAAAAACTTATCATATTTTTACATTAGAGCAACCAGCAGATATATTTACCAAATCCTTGAGTTTTCCACAGTTCTCAAGCTTACTTAACAAATTATGAATAATTAACATATATTTTAACTTGAGAAGGAATGTTAAAGAACTTTAGATGCAGCTGGTGACAATCAAGACACCAGCTGGAATCAGCCACCAACAACTTGGTGGAGAATGATAGGTTGTTAAGAACATGATTCTCATAATTATGTTTATTTATAATTATTGTAATTTTGCTTTTCTTTTGTATAAATAGGTTGTAAACATTCGTTTATTCACAAAAATAAAACCATTTCTTACAAACTCAGACAAAAATTTCAAATATTTATTAATCGACATTATTGCAACATAAAAAAAATCTATATAGGCCATATTTTACAAATTTGAAAGGTATATTTTTAATTTTTAAATTTTTTGAAGGTTTTGGTAGTAGTATCTAATGTAACGTAACAAAATTTATAAAAAAAATTATAAAATTCATACATTTAAAATTTATAATAATAAAATTAATATCATTTAATATTAATTTAAAATGAATGTATTATTTTTATTATTCGTTATTTCAAATAATTTTTTAATTTTTAACACTTGTAATACAAAGAAGGAAAGAAAACTTTATTATAATTTTGTATTATATTTTAGAAAACTCGATCAGTTAAAGTACAAACAAAATTGTCTTGTCTGCGGTCCAATTATACTTTATCACACACAGATTACGCCCTCTATTCCGTCGTGTATTTTTTTTCTTCTCTCTAGTGAATTTTAGAGTTTAGACAGAGAGTGAAGAGAGAGAAAAAGCAAAGCATACAGCAAAAAAAGAACAAAGATTCATTATTTGAAGAAGAAGTAAAGTAAAAACCATCTGTTATTCTTACCGGGGTTTTCTTCCTTTAAAAATATTAATTTTTTGAAAGTTAAAAAAATAATATATATATATTTATATTTATATTTATATATGTATTTTTGTTTTCCAAACAAAGAAGAAATATGATTCAGAAATTAAATTTAAATCTTTAACTAAAAACACTGAATTATGAAAATGTGCAAATAAATAAAGCTATCTCAGAGGCCAGAAACAGAGAAAAAGATATATAAAATCGATACATAGCAAAATGGCAGTACCCATTTGAAGCCCCAGACAGTGGATCCGATTAAGCAATTCAAGATCTCAGAGGTTGAGCTCTCAGGTTTGTGTATGATTTCGACCATCTGTTTCATAATGGTCTCAATTTGGTAGTGATTTTGTTAGGTTTTGATTTTTTTTTCATGCATTTATGGTTGCTTATGAGCATGCAAATGTCTTTTTTTTATCGGTGTAGTTGCATCCACCTATCTATCCGGGTCAGCTATTGGTTAGTTCGTCATTTTGATTTTGGTTCTATGGTTCTAAGTGCATTTATCCATCTGGGCTGTGTTCGGTTTTTATTAAATCAGATCTGGGCTTTTAACTGATTTCCTGCTATGGGTTATTAGTTTCTATTTTGGTTGAGTTGTTCGTATTGAAGTGCATTTGACCTGGGAAAATAACTTTTGGGACTGAGATCTGGAGGTGTGTTTGTAATAACTATTAAGCATTTGGGTCTGAAATTAGCTGGTTTTAGTTACTCGAAATTAATTTTGTTTTGATTGGAATTTCTGACCGAGGGTTACTTCATGGTAGTTCCCTTATTTATTGTAGGTTATTGAGCCTATCATCCACTTTCAATGGTTCTTTTTGACTCCTTTTTAACTTCCGTGAATTATAAAAAATTACTGTACGTGACTTAGAGATTTCTTCTAATTATCTTCTACTTTCTGACCAGAATGGGCTTGTTACTTGATTGATCAATATCTTGTCTACCGGAGGTTTTTGGTTGGTTGGGTATCAAAGTTAAAATGAAGTCTGAGACGCCTCTTGATTATGCTGAATTTCAATTGTCCCCAAAGCGTTCACGGTGAGGACAACATTCCACTGGTCTTATAAATCTATTTTAATTCTAGTATTACCATTTATGGTTTAGAGGCATGAATAATATTTTCCCCATTTTTCAGATGTGAATTATTTGTTTATGGTGATGGAACAAACGAGAAACTAGCATCAGGATCAGTAAAGCCATTTGTGACCCATTTAAAGGCTGCAGAAGAACAAGTTGTGCTTGCTGTTCGGTCAATTAAACTTGATGCTGAGAAATGTGAAAATGCTGGAGCTTGGTTTACTAAAGGAACGCTTGAAAGGTTGTATGATCTACCAATTAGAAAAATATTTTGACTTTAATTCATATATGCCAACTCTATGTAGCAGTGTTTCAAGTTTGACTCCTTAACCGGTTGTCCCTTACATCCTTTTCAGATTTGTGCGGTTTGTTAGTACACCTGAAATCTTGGAACTGGTCAATACATTTGATGCAGAGATGTCTCAATTGGAAGCTGCTCAGAGAATATATTCTCAGGTTATAATTGCTGATTCTTCAATTACCACCTTGATTACTGGAAAGGTAAATTTTCTTGATTTTACTGAATCTGGCACCTGCTTATATCAGGGGGCAGGAGGTCAACATTCTGGCAATGCAGGTAGGTTCCATATATTTAATAGATAGGATTAGTTGATTGCTCCTTTTCCCTATAGGTTTTTATGTTTTTCAGTTTAATGTTAGAATTCTTGCATTTCAGTGCAAGAGTATGCAAATAATGCTGATAATATGCTTTAAACCTATTTTTCGAACAAAAGAATTCATATTCGTATTGTTAAATACTCTAATGGTCTCATTTCCATTGTGATACCCTGATCTTTGTCTCAAAATATATTTTTAGTAAAGTTCCCAAACTTTCTGAAATCCTCTCCTACTGACAAATCGTAAGGGGAATAGAGTTAATTGTTATGTTGAGCCATTTGGCCCATTTATAGACTAGCAATCTTATTTGTTCATGGCCTGTTAAAACTGCCAATTTTGGCATCCATTAGAATTGGAGAATACTTGATTTCGGTAGAAACTTTGGTTGTATTGTTTTAAAAATCACTTTAGAAGAAAATGGGGATTGCTTGTATATTTAACTTTGAGTTTAATACTATCCCTGGCACTTTACTTTTTCTCCTATAATTTTGGGCCTGTGATTATCTTTCTTGTGTAGGCGTGGTCCCAAGTCTCTTATAATAGCAAATAAGTCAGCATATGACTGCATTTCTCTGTCCTGTATTATTAGTTAAACTTTGCTACCTCCAACCGGGTTGGAATCTTATCCAAGTGCTATGACATAAAGTTTTGCTTAAACCTATCCCAGTTGGCTAGTTTATTCTGAACATCACTGAAATATATTTCATCTAGGCTATTGGTGCTTAGACTTCCAATATACTACACACTTCAGTTATTCCTGGAATACAATTCGTGCTTGAATTTTTTCAAACTACTAAATAGTTTTGTTAATAATTTACCTCAGGTCGAGATGGAACAGGAACTGCAGCAGCAGACGCCACAAAGTAAAGTTCTCATCATGATTTTTATTATTGGTCATATATGACTCTTGCATTGTTTCTTACCCCCTGTTGCCTTTTCATTTCCCACTCTGGTTTATGACAACAGAAAGGAGCTTTTGAGGGCTATCGATGTACGGCTTGTTGCAGTTACACAGGACTTAACCACGGCTTATTCCCGTGCATCTGCTGCTGGGTTCAATCCTGTCACTGTCTCCAAACTCCAAATCTTTGCAGATTGGTTTGGTGCCCACCGCTTGAAGTAAGAGCTCTGAGAATTCAATCCTCAAGATTTGTATATCTTATGACTAGGGAATTGCAAAATTTGTTTATATTATGTGAAAACGGTTCTCTTTGAGGAATTTGGATTACAATCACATGATTTTTTTGTTTCCTTTTACGAAACTATTAGGTTGTGTTTGGTTGACTGGAATGGAATCAGAATTGATTTCTTCCAATTTTATGTTTGGTTGGACGTAAAAGTGAGAATGAAATGAAATCGATTTCTAAAAGAGAAGGAATGAGAATTCATTCTCCCCCCATAAGGAATCATGATTCCATTCCCTTAATTTTTTTATCCAATTTTATCCCAATCCTAAATATAACCTTAATCTTAAGTCCTAAATCCTAAACTCTATATCCTATACCCTAAATCTCAAATCCCAAAACCTAAAAACTTATTTGGAAAAATAATAATTTTAACCATAAACTTTAACCCACAAATATAACCCTAAACTTTAAACCATAAGCCCTATACTTTAAACCCTATACCCTATATCTTATACCCTAAATCCTAAATCCCAAAACCTTAAATTTCAAAACTAAAATCACTAAATCCTAAATTCTAAACTCTAAACCCTATTTAAAATAATAATAATTTAAACCTTAAATCCCAAAAACTCAAACTAAACCCTAAATCTTATACACTATAACCTATACTTTATACCCTAAAACCTAAATCCTAAACTCTTAAATTCCAAATCCTAAACCCCAAACCTTAAAACCCTATTTAGAAAAATAATAATTTTAATAATATATTTTATTTTTAAGTAATAATTATTTAGAAAAATAATGATTACAATAATGTATTTTGTTTGACAAAAAAATAATAATTAAATGATATTATTTAAATTTTACTGAATATAGAGATTAAAATAATATACAGTATTTTTCATTCCATTCCAGTTGTAAACCAAACATTGTAATACTGATTCTTTCTTTAATTCCAATAGTTAAACCAAACAATATTGTTTTCTTTCCATTTCCATTCTCATTCCCATTTTCACTTCAATTTTATTCCATGAACCAAACGCCAACTTATAGTTTACCTATAATTTGTACTACTTATTGCTAAAATGTCAAAAATGGGAATATTTCATCCTATTAAGTGTTACCCATGTTTATTGATTTATAGTTGAAAAGGGAAAATGAAAATATCTACCCTATTACCAACAAGTACTGCTGTTGTTAGGTATAGCGGTTATACAGTTCCTTTCCTGTATTTATTTTTACTTTTTCTCTCTTCCTTTCAAGATCTCAACTGCCTTTATACAACTTTTAATAAATTCTGATATCTTTTATTTGATAAATATCCAAACTAATAATTAACGTGCTTTTCAAATGTGTAGTGAAGCTTGTACCAAATTTGCCTCATTGTGCCATAGAAGAACGGAGCTGATCAACCAGTGGAAGCCAAGTGTTCACGATGGAGCTGTCAGATCTTCATATGGATCTGACATGTCAATTGATGATCCAATTCAACACCCATGTGGGCCCACCTCAAGCCCCCAACAGCAACCCCTAGAGAGGCTCGAGCAATTAGATGATGTTTCACAGACCAAAATACCTTCTACGTGTCAGCAACCCAATTCCCACCCTAAACTAAATGAGGAAAACAAAGCCAAGGAAGAAGACACACACAAGTCTACAGGGAAGGAGGAAACTCCTACTGAGTCCTCTTCTTCAACTCTGTCAAGCCAGCTCTCTAGGCGGCTCAGTGTTCTAGACCGTATAAACCTCTTTGAGAACAAGCAGAAGAATTCTGGTGGTGGTAGTGGTGGAAGTGGGGGTAAGCCCATTGTTGGCAAGTCGGTGGAGCCCAGAAGGCTCTTCTCTGACGTCTCTTCAACTCCTGCTATTGAGAAGGCTGTTTTACGAAGATGGAGTGGCACAAGCGACATAAGCCTTGATGTGAGTGGTGAGAAGAGGGATTCAGAGAGCCCCTTATGTACACCTTTCTCCGTTTCCTGTGTTTCTCAAACTAAGTCAGTGTTTGGTTTCTCTGAAGAGAAGAACCAGAATGGTTTGAATGATTCAGGGAGTTTGTTGAAGGTTTCAATCAGGAGTGATTCTGATTATCAAGGTGAAGGACAGACATGGGATGCTACTCCTTTAGGTAAAGTGGGGTCTAAGGCTCACCATAATTGGAAGGATCAAGCCTCCTTTCAGACTAAAGTAAAGTCTGATGATGCTCCAGTAGCAGGGCAGGGTGTGAGTAATCTTGGAGTTGCTAGGGAGAAGATGCAAATTTCTTCAAATAGTGAAGAGAGGGGCAGTCGGCTTATTGACCAAGTGGGTTCTGCAGTTCTATCAAGAGGTTTTCTGGATAAGATAGAAACTTCAGGAGAAATGAGTGAGGGAGGAGACATTTCATCTGATGCTGGATTGCAACATAAGGTTGAGGATTCTGGACAGGTACGGGCATATAATTCATTGCATCACTCGCATTCTAGGAGTTTTCAGAGTTGTTCCGGATCTCTGTCAGGGCATTTTGAAGGTGGTTATGGGTTAAAGTTTAAAGAACCTTGTAGGGCACAACAGAAAGGGGTTCAGTGCGATAATCAGCTTCCCCAGCCTCAGGGGAAATCATTTACAGGAGGATTTCAGCATACTGAAGTTGACTTGCCACCGTTGCTCACACCACTAAAAATGGAGGACTCTGGAGTTAAGAAAAAGAAATTCCAGAAACAAGTTTCTTACAGTAATGACCATATCAAGAAGCTTAAAAAGGTTTCCTTGAAGCAAGAGAACGTTGTAACCATGTCCACTCTGCCAGTTGAGCCGGTTCAGAGAGTAAGGCAGACTCGGGGAAAGCAGGAGTTCCATGATGAGCTTAATATCAGGGCAAATGAACTAGAAAAGCTTTTTGTGGAGCACAAGCTTCGTATTCCTGAGGTTGATTTTAGTTTGGCAAGGAGAAACAAACATGCAAACATGCATGTGGAGCAATCAGTAAGTTCAAATCATAGAATTTTGGCAGCTGAAAAAAATGCTGTACAATTTCCTGTAAGTTCAAATCATAGAATTTTGATTGAATCAACAAGTGATTCGAGTAATATGGCACTCTTAAATACTACTCCAATGATAAAGGGTGTAGATAACCATGGTTATGATACCCCAAAGCAAAAGATTTCTGAGTTTACGTTTTCACATGATTCTAGAGGAAAATTTTATGAAAGGTATATGGAAAAAAGAGATGCTAAACTGCGGGAAGAATGGATTTCCAAAAAATCAGAGAAGGAAGCCAAGTTGAAGTTGATGCAGGACAGCCTTGAACGAAGTAAAGCTGAGTTGAAGGCCAAATTATCAGGGTCAGCAGAGAGGCAAGATTCCACATCTAGTGCTCGCCAATGTGCAGAAAAACTCAGATCTTTTAATTTAGGATCTAGCATGAAGTGGGAGCAGTCGTATCAATTTCCGGTTAAGTTATCAAGAAACCAGGGCAAAACAGATAACTGGTGAATTTTGTTTATTCATACGTGGAATGTGGAAGATATATTTTCTTCTCTAATATAGTATGTATATATCTAATGGTATTGAGGTTTCTTTTGGATATCAGCCTATAGACTTAATTGCAAGTAAAGAGGACGGGGAGCTTTCTGATATTCCTGAGAGAGATTCTATGAAGATGGATTTTCAACTGACCCCTCTTTTGGTGGTGGTTGCTTTTAAAACCTATCAAAACAAAAAACTTTTGTCAAGCCAATTTCCAATAAGTGTGAAATCAAAACCATTTCCAAGGAAGGGTACTGGCAAATGTCCTGATTTTGGAAGTAATTCTGCCAAGCTGAAAACTATAGTTGCTTCTAAGACTGTAAAAAGCGAAGAAAATTTTGATGACCGGGGCTTTGAGGCTGAAGATTGTGAGAATATGGTCAAGGAGGAAGAAGAAGATGGAGGGCTTGATTCCATGATGGTTAAAGATTTTAATGTAGATAATGGGAAACCAAGACCGAGTCAGAATTCTATCAAGTCAGGTAGCATTGAGTCTGGTAATGGGGAAGTGAACCCTGCTTCAGTTGCTGAATTACCCTTGCTTATGCTCTCAGCGTTGCAGGTTGTAGGCTCTCTTCTAGATTCACCTGGAGAATGCCCTATGTCATGGAATTTGTGTGCTCACCATTCATTTTCTTACCAGCAGGAGACCTCCGATATTGATGTTTCTGTGGACTCTCCAGTTGGGAGATACCTGCTTCTTGTAATTCTCATGGTCTTTCCCAAACCGAGTTTGATGCAGCTAGAATGAGAAAGAAATGGGGAAGCGCTCAGAAACCTGGTTTATGAAGTAAATATTCCATTACAATAATCCTTGGTGAGTTTCCTGCCTATATTGCATAGGGCCATGTAAAATCTCACTCTTAAGGTAATATTGCACAACTAGGTTTACTGTTTTGGCGCTTATGATTTATGTATGGAGATGTATGAGTCATCTTCCAATGGATTGAACTAAACCCTTATTTTTTTTCATTGTTGCATTTTCTGATTGTGGTTTACTTGCAATCTAATTTTACAGCTCCACGATCATTTTTCTCACTCTCATCATTCCGAAGCAAGGGAGGTGACTCAAAGCCCATATAAGTCTCACAGTGAGCTGTCATCATTTGCAAGGTAGGGAGTAAAGATACATATACAAACACTTGAGGTAGGCACGTTGCGGCCATGTAGGATTTGTGTACATCTTCTCAGATTCATGTAGCCTTCCTTGTCCATTAGTTTGTCAAATGTAGAGATGAAATACTGTGTATATTGTATTGGAACAATCGAGTTGCCAATTGGCAATTGGGATTTTGGTATTAAAAAGGCATTCTTTTTTTTTCTCCTAAATGGATAACCTGCTAGAATGAAGCAGTGTTGAACATTTAAAGAAAAGGGATGAGACAATGCGAAATAATAGGCTTGTATATATTTCCACTTGTATCTGCTACCATTTGTGCAGTGGATCTGTTATGGCAATTTATGTATCTGTCCACAGTTTACTGCTCTGTAAAGATTCGGCGGACATTATGCCGCCATAACATTGGAATGAAACTTTGAATATTTCTTTGTATAGTTCGAACATTATTAGGGAATGAAAAGGAATCAAAAATTCTTTCCACCATACACCACTTTTTTAAGGAAAAATATAAAGTATTTAGACATCCCCTTAATGCTAGTGACTTAAATTAGACATAATAAAGGTTAAAACTACTTCAGGTAGATTATGAAAACAAACTAGTCCAAGGAGTAGTCTCTCCTTTTCGTTGCACATTCTATTTCAAGGAATCACATTCTATTTCAAGGAACTGTTCAAAAAATTCTCTCCAAATCAAAATTAGGCATATTTTTTGTCTCTATTCATAACAATTAGAGGTTGTGTTTGGATATCAACTCAAGAAATATTTCTCATTTAAAGTTTGCTTATGTTGTTTGAGGGAGTTCGTTTTGATCAGTTCATCCACCTTGAGATTCGATATTAGGTTGTCAATAGAGATGTTTGTGAAATCCATTCCTGCCTTATAAAATTATAGATTAGAACTAACATGATATGAAAAAACTAACATTAAGATATCCTGTGTACAACTTGAGGATGGAGTGCAATATTCTCTTTGCACCTAGGAGGCCCTATAACCAATTCATTAAGAATATCCTTATAAGTCATGTAATGGTCATTTTGTAGCTCAAGGTGGCAAACTTTTTCACTTCTTTTATCATTTAGATTAAGTAACATATCTTGATCTCGTGATTACATTGTGTCAAATTTATGATTCCAAGTGAAACTTACGGAAACCACGAGACCTTCGTCCCATATGTCACCCCCTACATAAAAATACTTGTCCTTCTACTTGGGTTGTGTGTTTGGCAACTTCAAAATAAGACCACAAAGTGTGATGGCAAGATATATGGTTTACCTTTGTCTACCCTGTTTATTTTTATACAATACATAGTTTGAAGCTTCCCTTCATCTTATTCAAAATTTTGCTCTCAACTTACTACAACCAGATTCAAAAGCATTTACCACCCCTTGGGATTTATATGAGCTAAGGTTAGATCATAGATGTGCAAAAAATAGGCTATTACTTGAGGTATTGAAAGCTTAAAACTAACATGTGAAGTCTCCTCGTGTAAAATGTACCATCCTTGGGGTAGATCATTTGTTTCAAGGAGATGATGTGGGATTGGTACTAGACCTACATGAGGTGTAACTGAATACACCCTTCCCAAGCTATACATATCATCAATGGATAGTTTACTTGGTACTTTTTGGATTTTTTTCCCAAGAACCTTTTCCATGGGCTCTTGGTTTGGTTGACGATGAGGTTTCTTTTCTTTGTGCACCTTTTGTGGGACAATGAGATGAATTGGAGGTACAATCCCTAATGTTATGGCACCTAATGGATCCAAAACTGGGGTGTTGGTGGATAAAGAAACTTGAGTCACAGTTAGGATGATTGACTCGGTTACTTGAGCAATGCTAGTATCTTTTTGACTTGATGTGGTCTCACAGGATGTTTGGCTCACTTCAAAGGAATCAGAATGCTTTATTTTGAACCGTGTGATTCCTTGCACACTGATCTCGTTGATTGGATCTGAGGTGGAAACGAGGAGTGCTAGAGCCCAACTTTGTGGTGTGAGTTTCCTAACTCGAATTTCTTGAGTTATACTTATGAATTAGGGGAAGAATGTCTTCAATCCTTGAGGTGGACTTTGGGGGAACATTACTTGAATGAGAATCAAGCTGCTCAATCATAGATAACAAAAATTGAAGCAAGAGTTAGTAGAAGCACTTGAACGTATCAAAAGATGACACTGAGTGATATTTTTCAAACACAGATTGATATTCTTCAAGCACAAATTGAAATTCCATACATAGTCTAGAATTCTCTAAAAGAATTTAAAGAGTTAGCTCGAGGGGTTCTTAATATAGTGGATAGGAATTTGGATCACCTAATAGAAGTTGAAAGGGTAAAAAAAAACTTGAATGGTTACTCCAAGGAATTTATAAAGGTTAAAATACAAAGAAATTAATAAGATTACACCCTAATAGGTGGATACATGTGGTTGCACAAGTGATTCTTTCATCTTGCTTTAAAATAAAAGATTGATGGACTTATTGTTTGGATATCATGAACCATATGCACAGAGTACTCTCGCACAAAATACAAGTATATATAGAACATGTCACACATGATGACTTGGGATTATGAGATACAAAGTACTCGAGGTAAAACTCACACTGAGTGTTCATAGAATACTAGGTGAACAAGGTGGACATGTAGCATGAGGGAAATATCTTACACAAGATGACCCCAACGAGGTACTTGAGGTATAAGGACAATGGGACATGATTTGTAGGGAGTGACCTTGTCGTCGAGTGACAATGATCTGATGACAAATCAAACTCATTCAAATAGGATGTAATTGTACTTATATAATCTATTAGAGATGATTAAACTCTCTTTATGACATATCTTTAATTTTATTAACACATTATAATTCTCTAAATATTATAAATTTCATACTAATTGATACCTTTATTCTAAGGTGAGGACATTTCATGTCTTAAAAAAAAATTTAATATCATGATTCTTGAGTTAATCAAATGAATATATTTAATATTATAATTATTAAAATTTTTTATTTAAATTCTTATAATTATTAAAAAAATATATTTTTAAATCGATTAAATTTTTTACAATAAATACTTAACTTTTATTATAACAAGATTAATAAAACATAACCTAAAAGTTAACAAACTTCTAAAACCTTTTTCTCTTTATTCTGTTATATCATTCCCTACCAAATACATTCCCGATATTATAAACAAATTTATATTACAGAATCCCCATAAAATTGTATAATCAATCATTTCTTGCTTGTTGATTCATCTTGACTAAATATTTGGATTTCTAATATTCTTTTTAATCATACATATTTTAATAATGATTTTTTTTTTATTTTAATTTTCTCTTCAAACGAATCTCGTATAAAATAAGGATGACTACATAATATTTAATAAGAATGTTTCTTTCTTCAAATTTTTGATTGTTTTTTACATTTTCAGCAAACAATTTTTTAGAGTACTAAAATTTCCGTACTTTGGCATAGATAAATATAGAAGAAAATAAATAAAAATATAATATTTATAAATAATAAAGAAATATCTTAATTCCTTAGATTTTTTAAAAGGGTCAGAAAGCATTAATCATAACACATATCAAATATGTCATTTTAATAAAAAATATTTTAAGCTAATAAAGAAATTTCCGAAAGTATCAGGGTGATAAAATTAGATAGGGTAGTTTCCCAAGAGAGATTTACTTTCATTATCAATGGTTCGATAGAGTTGCTTGTCATGCACGACTTTCTTCCACGTATTATCAATGAGAAATGATCTTTCATTTGTTTGTATCTTCTATTCAAAATAACTTTTTATTACAATTTAATATATTCCTTAATTTATATATCATAATTCAATTATCTCTGTATTAATAACTAAATCTAAGGTTATTTTATTTCATCTTACATTTTTTACTTTACAACCAATAAATAACTCGTATGTTACTTAATATATATAACAAATTGATGTATATAATGTTAACATGGTCTTTAATTATGTTTACAAGAGTTTTATTAATTTAATGATAACTCTAAACTAAAATTAAATATTTATATCTACGTAATCAAACTAATATATTAATAATTTTTCATTAAATAAAAGATATAATAAGTATCTAATTTTTTTTAAATTAATTTATAAAAAAGTAATTTTATATTTATGAAAATATATAATATTCTATGTATTATTTCATTTTTTTATCCATTTCAATATAAAAACATCTTATATTATTCTAACAATTACATTCAACTTTCATCCTTCTCTAGTTACTACCATGAGCATCATTTTATTCATTTTTCAACCGATCGATTTTTATTATTTATTGTAAAACAATCTAAAATTTTATTTTTTATTAAATCTGTAATTAGGTCACCATTATAGTATCCATCTTTGTCTCTGACTGTTAATACCATCGATTCATTCTATTTTATCTCATTGATATCTTTATTCTTTTTGATCAATTTATATTCAATCAAATTTAAAATGAAAATAACTTTAATCGATCACAAAATGATTAAAAAGAACATAGGGTCAAAAAGATAGAAGAAATGAGTTAACGCTTATTATGGTAATTAGCAAAGATGATGTTTCAAATGAACTAATAGTTGTCTAACTTTAATTTAGATAAAAAAATACATTTTTGATTTTTTTTATAGTAATTAATGAATAATGTTCAGTGGACGAAAAAATAAGATGGTGTACTAGTAGTACAAAGATAATGAAGGAGTTAGACATGGTTCTAGAAGTTATTTTTTATAATGAAATTGATAAAATAAATATGCAGAAAGTTATTTTTTATAATAAAATTAATAAAACAAATATGAGAAAAGACATAAAATTTTAGATATTTTGGTAAATATAAAATTACTTTCTTATGAATTAATATTCTTTTATTTTTAAAATTGGATAATTTTGGTAAATTTTGTTAAATTCGGGGAATATATGTATTTTATTTAATAAAGATACATATATTAAAAGTTTAAACAACTACTTTGCGGAGGTTTTTTTTTTTTTTTGAGGGAAAACTTAAAGAAGATCGCAATGAGCTTTAATATACACCTTTCCCAAAGGCTCCATTTCTTCTAACTCAAAAGAGAAATGCAATCGGTAAAAGACACCCGACCTACTGACCAAAGTATTCATTCTAAGTAAAAGGTTGACCAATCACATCCCTCTAATTTATTATTAAACCCATCATTCTTTCACTATTCACATAGCTTAAAAGGACCACACAATTCTTTCACGTTTTTATGATCACTTGAATTGAAAGCTAAGATAAAGCTTATGTTTACTTGCCAGGCATGCAAAGCTTTTAGAAGTTCTTCTGGCTATCGTGAATGTGGCTAAACCATTATCACAGTGTTTTGAAGCTACTGTTTATCATCTCTAACTTCTTTGCAGATTTCTTTTCCTTCATCCACAGAAGATCTGAGTTTGTTTTGTTCTCTTTTGTCTTGGCTAGCTCTTTTTATTCATATACTCCCTTCTCTCAGGTATATCACTAGGTACTACTTTCAATTTATCTATATAGATACATGCAACCACTAAGCATCCAAAGATAGAAATTTCATTAAACCCAGAATTTTTCATGTTCGATCTATTATTTTATTGTCTTTTTTGTTTTTGTTGTATGATGATCGGGTTTCCTTACAAGTTTATCTAGTTATGTATAACGACATGAATTACTTATGATGGATTCTGTATCCTCCCAATGAGTTGATAAAAAAAGTAATATTTTGAACAAATTGGGTTAATCCAATTCTTGTTCGGTGTTAAAATATTTTTTTTTACCAAATGATACTTTTATGTCATTTAATTTTGTGACTTAAAATGAAAGAAATGTGAATATTATCGTCAAATTATTAGAAGTATCACTTTAAAATAGTTATTAAACCTTTAGTAATAAGAAAAAATAAATTATAGATCACTTTATCTTTGTTATTTTAGACACATTAATCACCTTAATTTTGACGTATTTATCTCCTTCTTTTTGTATTATGAGATACTTTAATCAAACTTATCATATTTTAAATCATATGCTAATTATATTAATGTACTTTTAATGCTAAATGTTTTTTAATAAAATTTGAAAAATTATAATTATTCATTTTAACTTATTTTCACCTCATTGGTAGGAGAAAAATGACCAATAATATCTTTTTTGGTAAAAGTTATATTAGGTTAAAAATATTAAAATAATAAATTTTTGATCTAAAATTTGACAAATTAGATTAAATTGAATCATTGTATAAAAGTGAGGAGACAATGTATCTAAATAAAGTTACCAATGTATCTAAAAAGATAAAGAAAAGTGACCCAAGTGTGCCTACACCTAGTAATAATGTAGAGGAAGATAGATACATTCTTTGTCATCTGCAAATAACTATGACTAATACCAAAACTTAAGTTCATGCATCAGGTGGAATAATCCTAATTTATATAATAATCAAGAGATAATAAGGATAACTAGAAATGGCATCTCTTACACCGGGAGTACTACTGAAGCTCCTTCAAAGCATGAACTCGAATGTCAAGGTCCGTGGAGAGTACCGATCGGTTCTTCTGCAACTCATAAGCATTGTCCCTGCCTTAAGTGGCTCAGAGCTGTGGCCTAATCAAGGATTCTTTATCAAAGTGTCTGACTCTTCTCATTCAAGTTATGTCTCACTCTCAAAGGAAGACAATGACCTAATATTAACAAATAAGTTACAACTTGGCCAATTCTTTTATGTTGATAGAGTGGAGCCAGGAAAACAAGTTCCCATTCTTATTGGTGTCAGACCAGTTCCAGGTCGACACCTTTTTATTGGAAATCCAAAAGATTTGATGCAAATGTTAGATCCATCAGAGGGTCCAATACAACAAGTTGATCAAGAAGCAATCACAAGTTCCAAAACTCGACAGTTAATGGAAGTGAAAGAAGAAAATACAAGACAAAAGATTGTCATCAAAGAGGAAAAGGCAGTGGTTGCATCTAGGTATATGCAGGGTGTTACTAAAGCAAATGCGGTGGATTTGAATGGAGGTGGGAAGAGTAATGATAATGAGAGTATTGGAGGTACTGGTAAGAAGACTAGTTCAATGAAAGTGAAGCAGCAAGAACTTAATGCACAGGTACATTTATTTCTCTATTGCAAAGGTTCTGTTTTTCTTAGTACAAAACAGTACTAGAATTCAACCTTCAGAGTTCAGAATCTAGTACCTTTTGACAATGAAACTTCTAAATTAGACTTAGGGAAATATAAATGCACAACTCATTTGCAAAAACTATAAATACATTCTTCAGATTTGAATGATCAAATAAAACATTATTCTCTATGTCAGTTATAAATGGTCATAGAATGTTGAATACCATTTGAGTGAAATGGTCACTTTGTACTAGCATTCCATCAGGCACGTTCTATGACTCCATCCGGCGGTAGGTTTGAGTCCTTCTCACCAAAACCAGAGGTTGCTGTGTGTAATAATACCAAGGAGAATCTGGTGTCTTATAAGAGCACTTCTGCAAAACGCAAGCCAAGTAAACAGGAAAATGTGAACATCAACTCAGCATCAAATGTTAAAACGAAAACTCATTTGTCAGAGGAAGTTCTCTGGTCTTCTCTACCTTCTAATCTCTTAAAGCCTGGAAAGGTATCTTTATCAATTTTGATAATCAATAAATGAATAGATTTTTGCACCTGTTAGCTCAAGTGCTTCGTGATTATTCAGCTGCAATAGAATCTTATTTTGGTTGCTATAAACTTTTTATTATTTATAAACAATCAAAGTAGAAAAGCAAAACTAGATAGTAGACTCTTACAAGTTCTTGAGCCATATGTACATCTATCATTGCGATTTTGTTTCTCATCCATTCATTTCTCATATATAAATCGTACAAGGGAATACTTAGAAGGAGAAACTTAGCTTCAATGGTCACAGCAGAAGCTCAAAAGGAGACATTAAGAGCTGCAACTCTTGTCAAGTGTCTCGGGTAAACATAACCTGACAAATGAATACTTCTACCAATATATATATATATAGTCTTTGAAGGCCTTGATTCAATTTATATTATAAGTCTTACATAATAATCTTCTTTTTTCAGCATGTTTGCAGATCTGTGCTCCTCTGCTTCACCAGAGAATCCCCACATCTTCGTCAACAAATTCTTCACAGTACAACAGCTCCTTGACCAATCAAATACTGCGGTTCCATTGAAGGATAAATCACTTCCTGTAACTAAAAGAATTTTGTCTCCAGAAATAGACAAGTCTAGCAAGAAGAGTGCTAGTCAAGGTAAAAGCACATCTAGGTCATCAAAGCCTTCTCTAGAGTTAAGTGGGACAGAGAAACAAGAATGGGCTAAAGGAGATAGTGCAAAAGAGATCATTGAACTTAGGGAACTTCTCTTGAATGAAACAAGAACTTGGTTTTTAAAATTCTTAGAGGCAGCATTAAATGCTGGCTTCAATCTGAATAACCAAGAGAAGAAAGGTAAGGACAACGCTGGGAGACGAAGTGAGCCAGACAACAGCATTGCTGTCACACTATCACAACTTAAGAAAGCAAATGAGTGGTTGGATAAACTGAAAATCATATCAAGCTCAGAGAATGATGGTTTCCTAGAAACTATTGATCATTTAAAGAAAAAAATATATTCCTGTTTGCTTGTCCATGTCGAGTCTGCTGCATCGGCTCTTGAAAACCGATCTGATAATCGTGTTTGATTCATAGACTATTTTAACTTAAAACTTCACTTTTACCCTGATATTTATGAATAAACTTCTATAGTTGTGATGTTGATTGCTTACGAAGGATGATTTGAGCTGAACACTGTTATCAAAATATGTTGGAAATGCCAATTCATATTTGAAGTTGATTGTGTGTGTTAAGTCCCACAATATGTTAGAAATGGGTTGAGTTATACATGGGTTTCTAAGTGTGTGTGAGGACATGATATCAATATCTTGAGCACAGTTTGTACATATTATCACAATAATAGTAAATATTTAAGAAAGACAAAAAAAAAAAAATTTGAAAACATATTACCTTTGATAGTGTTAATGGTACCTATTACCACCAGGCGGAGGTCAGCTAGATGCTTTCATAAATTGATGCTTGCAAGAGTGAAGATCCAAGCTTGACAGTTAGAAAACATTTGCAAAATTATAAAATTTCAATCTTGATAGTACATGCCTGTTTTTCCAGCATGGCTCACCTCATTCCTCAATCTTTATTGATTGCTGAAATCAAACTATATCAAATAAGCATCAGATGTTACTGAGTATTTATAATGAGTGCGACATATTTTCTGATCAAAATGCAGTCCAATAATATAAACTAATTAATCTAACAATATGGATCTTGTATGGACAGGAATTTACTTATATAACTAACACTGATATTGCAGGTTCGAGTAACTCAAATAACGTAAGTTTAGTCTTCGCAAAAGTTAACAAAACTCTACATAATTCTAGAAAAGCATGAAAAAATGGTTGATCAGAACAGTTTTTATCTGAATGTGGAGAACGACATCAAACAAAACACATTAAAATGTCTGCTCTCTCCAACACAATCTCTAACAGTCAGAAATTACACAAATTTTACTCACCAATTCATCCAGCTTTAAAAGCATAATCAGTGTTAGACTTGAACTGAACTCCACCTCAAAATTTAAGTTATAAGGTGAAGGATTGTCCAAGCTTATATGTGCAGCGGAAGAAGTGTCCCTGGCCGATGTGAGACTTAACATCCCCCTCCACATCGGCTGGGGTAAGTCCTGGTTGGCACTGGGATGAGTGCGAATTTAAGGCACTTGAGCGCACTGCCAGGCACTTGAGCGCCGATGGGGTCATGGAACCAACTCTGATACCATGTTAGACTTGAGCCTAACTCTATCTCAAAACTTAAGTTACAAGGTAAAAGATTGCTTAAACTTATATGTGCAGCGGAAAAAGTGTTCCTAATCGAGGTGAGACTTAACAATCAAAAAGAAAAAAAAGATGATATATAACATAACTATGATGTTAATAAGTTATAGAAAAGTGCTATAAGCCTATCAATACTGCCTAAAAGTTAGATTAAGACGACCACATCGCAGGTTTGTTTCTTCCGGAAGGGTCTTAGGAGCAGTGTTTGGTTGGATAGCAGTTACACCATGATAAATAAGCCTCAATTCCCCACCAAATATTAGGACATCTCCATCTTCTTCTTCTGTGCCTTGTCAACATCTCTTTCATCGCCATATAAGAATTCTGCAGCATCTCCAATGGAAAAAGAGACAACAGGGAGTCCCATCTGTAGGCTTTCTGGGCTCTCATCACTATCCTGGCAAGAGAATGGGCATGAGTTATCTACTAGGAAAAAATTCAAAGGTAAGTATTAAAAATATTTACCATTTTTTTCCCTGCAATATAAGTTCCATTCAGCATGTAAAAGTTTGATATGTAAATGTCAGTTGCAAGTCGAAACTAATGCAGTTTTGAAGAAAATCTAAATTTTTAACCGATGACTGCATTATTAAGAATTATTTAACATAGCAACAGTGGCACAGTAATTGAATGCCATAATTCTATTAGTGTAAAAAGCAAAGCAACATTTCTAAAAGCACAAGGCTTGGACTATCATACTTATGTATTTTGCTGATCATGTGGCAGCTTATTTGTGCCACATGCTAGATTTAAGTTTAACATGTGACTATAACAATTACATGATTAAAATATCTCATTGCACACCTGATGGAGACCAAGTCTGCCATTTGTAGTATAGAAGTTGACTAAGCAAATGTTGGGTGACATTTGGGGAAGTTGTACTTCTACATTGCCAGCCTTAGAACCTTTTTGCATAAGAGCATGGAAAACCTTGATTGCCTTTTCAACAAACTGAAGGAATTCAACAGGAATACTGGGTGGTTGAGCGCCATCAAATGGTCGGTTGTCTCCATATTTCCTTGTCTGAGGATCCCAATTTTTACCAAGACACATCATCCTCAAATTCAATTGGGCTCCATCACGATAACCTGGTTGGTAGAAACCTCCATAGCCTAGACCCAAGTCTCGGCATAGCTTCACTATCTTTACCTGTATAGAAAAATAAATCAGGTCAAATGAACAAAAGAGAAAATCAACTAAAATATTCACATAATATGACATATTCCAACTTTTATTGGATTATAAACAAGAGGTTGGAAGTAACTGTATCCATATAAAAAAGCTCTTCAAAAGGATACGTGGCAACCCACGAATATAGCAGTATTCCATGAGTCATCAACTAGTTTCATCTATTCAGTTAAGAATATTTACATATGTAAGTGGAAGAACGACAAGAATATATGCATAAGTACGGAGAGAAAGAAACCGAACAACTAGTGCAAGAAAAAGCAAGATAACTGAAGTGATGAACAGCACCTGATCAATGTGAGAAATGTTAGAGATTATTGTTATAAAGCTCCTTAATTTAAGGAGCAAATTAAGGAGCAAAACATGGAGTAAAACATGGAGCAAAACATGGAACAAAACAAGGAGTAAAACATGGAGCTTAATTCAAGGAGCAATTCAAGGAACCATTAATTTAAGGAGTAATTCAAGGAGTGAATTTTCCTATAAATAGATGTGTAATTGTAATGGATTAACCATCCAAAGTTTTCATTCCAATTGAGAGAAAAGCTTAGAGAGCAAAGCTTTTGTGAGAGAAAATTGAGAGTAATTTTCTTGAGTGTAATTGGGTTGTGGGTTGTGGCGTTAGAAACACCCCTGTAATTTCTACTCTTTCGCAAAAAGATCTGCGGTAGGTCCCAGGAGACGTAAAGATTAGCCGAACTCAGTTATCAAATTTGTGTGTTATTTTATATTAACTTGCTTTCTCATAAGTTTGGCTTATCGAGAATTTGCGTTATTTCACGACAAGAAAGTATCGTAGGCTATTGGTAGTGATTTCTGTCAATTTTTTGCAAGAAATAATCGAAAACGATCCAGGAAGTCGGATTTTAGTGGGAGCGATAGCGCGGATGAAGGACGGGTGAAACTCGAGAATTTTGATGGCCTGAGATTTCGGGTTTTGGAAAATGCGGATAGAGGATTATACGTATGAAGAAATCTATATCAACCTCTCGGGAATAAGCCGGAGGTACATGAAGGAAGAAGATTGGAATCTTACAGGCGAATGACAATACCGGAGTTATTCGATTGACGTTATCCCGTAATGTTGCTTTCAACATAGCAAAGGGAAAGACCACGGTGGGTCTTATGGCAGCTCTCTCGATATGTGAGAAGCCGTGACCTCAACAAAGTGCACTTGATGAGGCGCATTCAATTGCGGATGACGGAAGGCGCATCGGTAGCTCGACATCTCATGAACTCGACACGATTACAACCCGGTTGAGTTCGGTGGGAAAATGAATTCGATGAAGAAGTACGGCGTTGATACTTTTGTCTTCTCTGCAGTTTGGAATGCTCTTGTCACGGGCGAGTGGCTCGTCGGAAGCGATAAGTTGAAATTTGACGATGTTCGTGATTTGGTTCTCGGTGAAGAGATCCGACGTAGAGAACGGTGAATCGTCAACCTCTTCGGTTTTGCGTACGAGTCAAGAGGAAGAAATTCAACCAAAGGAAATGGACGTGGTAGAGCGACTACGAGGTAGATCGAAAGACGGAGGTCGAATCCGGGAATCCTAATAATTCCACATGGCCTAGAAGACTATCGAGTGTTGGAATTGTGGAAGAAGCAAGAGCACTTCTGAAAATCGGAGTGCAAGAATGCACCGAAGGAAAAACAAGTGAAAGCGGAGGCAAATGTTACTTCTACCTCGGGAGGAGATGATGGATTGATATGCTTCTTTGGAGAGCAAGGAAGAATCTTGGGTGTTAGACTACGGAGTATCGTTCCATGCTACTTCACAAAAAGAATTCTTCGAGAAATATGTCCCCGGAAACCTTGGAAAGGTATATCTTGGTGATGATCAACCATGTGCTATTATTGGCAAAGGTGTAGTGAAGATTAAGTTGAACGGATTTGTTTGGGAACTGAAGGATGTCAGGCATATTCCCGATCTCAGAAGGAACTTAATCTCAGTGGGGCAGTTAGTCAGTGAAGGCTACACTTACGATCTTCCATGGTGATGATTGGAAGATTTCAAAGTGGTAATGATTTGCTCGAGGCAAGAAAAGTGGCACTTCTTTACATGACGGCGGAGGCACGTTGTTCAATTACGGTTGCAGCGAGCAATGAAACGTGGCACCGAGAGACTAGGCCATATGAGTGAGAAGGGGATAAAGATTATGCACTCAAGGGAAAACTTCCAGGTCTGGTACGAAGATAGACATGTGCGAAGATTGCGTACTTGGGAAAGCAAAAAGAGAGTCGGCCTTTCGGACAAGTTGCGAGAATCCCGAAAGAAGGAAGGCTAGAGCTTATTCAACTGCGATGTTTTGGGGACCAACGACCGTCTCATCTATTGGTGGGAAACACTACTGCGTTGACTTTCATCGATGATCGCTCTCGGAAGGTATGGGTTTACTTTCTAAAGCATAAGTCGAAGTATTTGAGGCTATCGAGAAGATGAAAAGCTATGGTGGAAAATGAGACGGGTTTAAAGATCAAAAAAGCTCATAACCGATAATGGTGGTGAATATGAAGACACAGATTCAAAAATTTCTGCTATGAGCACGGGATTAGAATGGAAAGAAGCTGTGCCGGTGCACGCCTCAACACAATGGTGTAGGCGGCGTACGAACCAGAACGTTGACGAAAGAGCCGAAGCATTCGTATGATCGATCGGGTCTGAAGCAGTGCAGGCGGCGAATCAACCGACGGCTTACTTGATCAACCGAGGCCCGTACGTTCCATTGGAGCATAGAATACCGGAGGAGGTATGGAGCGGAAAAGAGGTGAAAATATCACATCTAAAAGTTTTCGGTTGTGTAGCATTTGTGCGTATCGGTGATCGAGCGGGAATAAGCTTGATCCCAAATCCAAGAAATGCACGTTCATTGGCTATGGTGAGGATGAGTTTGGCTACCGTTTGGGATGACGAAAAGAAGAAAGTTATCCGTGTGCAGAGATGTGATTTTCAACGAAAGGGTGATGTATAAGAACATGCATAAAATAGACGCGATGACTCGAGTAGAATGAGTCGTGTTGCGGTGCGAGATGATGTCCCGTATACTCGAGAACCAATTGTAACAAGTCCTGGCCCAGGAGGAACTTGTTGGACAAAGGCAGTACAATCATTCGACACACCTGACCCTCTTACTCGACTCTTTGTATTGAGAAGGTCTTCGACCTCGTGTGTCTAACGGAGATACATGAACTATATGTTCTTTGGCGATGGAGAGGAGCACGAATGCTATGATGAAGCTTGTCGGACTCGAGATTCCAACAAGTGGGAGGCTTCTTTATGAAAGAAGAAATGAAATCTCTCATCTCCAACGACATGTGGAACTAGCTAAGTTACCTATGGGAAAGAAGGCACCTTCCTGACAAATGGGTGTACGGGTGAAAGAGGAGCTGATGGTTCCAAGAGATACAAAGCCCGCCTAGTTGTCAAAGGGTTTCAACGAGAAGGAAGGAGTTGATTCTGGTGACATTTTTGCTCGTTGTGAAGCTCGATACTATGGATTAGTATTGAGCATTGTAGCCATCGAAGATCTTCATCTTGAACAGAGTTGGATGTGAAGACCGTATTCCTTCATGGAGATTTAGATGAAGAAATATACATGTACCACGGAAGGTTTCTCGAAAAGGGGGGAAGAAGAACATGTTGTGGAGACTTAAGAAGAGTTTGTATGACACAGAAAACGAAGCCCCAGAGACAATGGTACAAAAAATTTGATAGCTTCGTACCTGAGGAAGGTTTCGAAGTGCAATGCGGTCATTGTTGCTACTTGAGATATAGGTCGATTATATCATTTTACTACTTTATGTTGATGATATGTTAGTAGCAGGTTCGGATATGGATGATATTAAAAGGTTGAAGTAAGCGAGGTTAGAGATATGGATGACATGAAAGACTTGGGTCCGGCCAAAGAAGATTCTTGGAATGCAAATCCTGAGAAATAAGAAGAAAGGATCCTTGCAATTATCTCGAGGCGAAAGTACATCAATTGTGTTTTGCAAAGATTCAACGTGGGCGATGCCAAGCCACCAAGACACCGGCGGTCATTTTCGCCTATCCGAGGATCGGTCCCTCCCGAGACGAGAGGAAGAGAGAGAATTCATGGCTAAGGTTCCTTATGCCTTAGCCATTGGAAGTTTGATGTACGCGATAGTACAAGACCCGGACAGTAAGCCGTACGGTGGGAGTTGTTAGTAGATTTATGTCAAATCCAGGGGAAAACTTCGTTGGGAAGCGATCAGTGGATTTTGAGGTATCTGCGAGGCACCGCGAAAAGTGTTTGTACTTTAGTAAAGGAGAGTTAAAAGTACAAGGATACGTAGATGCAGACTTTGGAGGTGAAGTTGATCACGCAGAAGAAGCACCACTCAGTTATATATTCTTGTTGGAACTACGGTTAGTTGGATGTCGCGAATACGTAAAATTGTCCTCTATCCCTTCTGGAGGTGAGTATGTAGCGATGGCGAAGCTAGTAAAGAGATGATATGGCTTCAAGGTTTGTTAAGCGAGTTGGGATTCAAACAAGAGAAGAATGTTTTGCGTAGTGATAGTCAAAGTCTGATACAACGCGAAAAATTGACATTTCATTCCTGTAACCAAACATATTGGACTTCGTTATCACTTCATCAGTCTCTGTTAGAAGATGATGTGTTAATCTTGGAGAAGATTCAAGGAAGCAAAAATCCGAGATATGTTAACAAAGGTGGTGATTATTGACAAGCCGAAGTTGTGCTCGACTTCGGTCTCAGAGTAACGAAGACTAGAAAAGTTCTTTGCATTGATCGAGGTGTGAAGACAGTTGAAATCGGTCTTCAAGTGGAGATTGTTAGAGATTATTGTTATAAAGCTCCTTAATTTAAGGAGCAAATTAAGGCAAAACATGGAGACAAAACAAGGAGTAAAACATGGAGCAAAACATGGAACAAAACAATGAGTAAAACGTGGAGCTTAATTAGGAGCGATTGAGGAACCATTAATTTGAGTAATTCAAGGAGTGAATTTTCCTATAAATAGATGTGTAATTGTAATGAATTAACCATCCAAAGTTTTCATTCCAATTGAGAGAAAAGCTTAGAGAGCAAAGCTTTTTGTGAGAGAAAATTGAGAGTAATTTTCTGAGTGTAATTGGGTTGTGGGTTGTGGCGTTGTATAAACCTTGTGTAATTTCTACTCTTTCAGGTAAAAGATCTGCGAGAGGTCAGGAGGCGTAAGCAAGATTGGCGTCAACTAGTTATCAAATTTGTGTGTTATTTTATATTCTTGCTTTCTCATAAGTTTGGCTTATCGGGAATTTGCGTTATTTCCCAACAAGAAATGCAGTTCTTGAGAAGAATCATGCCAGGCCTCAATATGGTTCCATTTTTCTCTTCCAAAAACTGTTTGGCTTCATTCATGCCAATAAAAGTTGGAATATGTGTGAATAGTTTAGTTGATTTTTGTTAGTTTCGCATCGACCAGGGATGTCATCCTAGTGTTTGTTATTAGTATGAGTGACTCTTTTCCTGATAAGCATATTTTGAAGAAAAGTTTTAGTTGTTCAGCTTTCAACTTGGTATCAGAGCAGGTCACTGTGGTCAACTTATGAGTCCCTTCTCGCTCCCCGCTCCGTTTTCCAATCATGCGGTGTCTCCGTCTGATGTGAACACTCGGTCTTACGGTGTATCTGTCCGATGCGAGGGAGAGTGTTGAGTCACACATTAACCAGGGATACCAACCTAATGTTGGTTATTAATCTGAATGGCCCCTTTCTTAATAAGCGCATTTTGAAGAAAAACTTTGATTGTTCGACTTTCAACTGTCATGATATAATTGGTCTCCTATTTTAAGTAATCTTGTAATTACTTCAAACATCTAACATTATAAATTTAATATTAAATTCAATACTAACACTTATAATTTTTTAAAATAATCATGATCCTCCATGTTATTTCTTGTTTTAACAAAATTTACATAAAAAATTCACTTAACCCTTTTTGCCAATAACACCTCATCTCCAGCCTGAACCTCTTCTCTATATTATTAGGAGAAAAATTACACATAATTTCCTTAAATTATATTATTTATACTATTTAATTCTTTAGATTAAAAACAGTATAATTTAGTCAGTTAATTTTATAAAAAGAGTTAATTAAAAATAAATTATAATATTTTAATAAATTTTTTATTAAAATATTATTATTTTTCTATCAAATAATTAAACGGTATTAAAATATGAATATTTAATAATAACATGATTAATATGAATAACATTTACAAAATATTCATTTTTAATATATATTAATTACTACACGTTTTATTTTTTATTAAAAAAATTAAAAAATATATTTAAATAGCTTTTTGTTTGAATTTATTAATATTTATTTATTTTTTCTTAAAATATTTAATACTAAATTTCATTTTTAACTTTACTAAATACTAGTATTTTAATTATGTTTTAATTATTGGATAAAAAATAATAATATTTTAAATAAAAAATATTTAAAACAATACAATTTATCATTAATTAATTCTTTTTATAAAATTAAAGGAATAAATTATATCGTTTTTAGATTTTGGTTTAAAATTGTACAAACTTGAATGAATTCGTTCTAAATTTAAAGAAACATGTACAGACTTTTTTGGAGAGTGGAAGAAACAAATACAATACATGCTGCGGATACTCCTACAATATATATATATATATATTTAAAAATTCTTATTTTTGGGACTCGATTCCCGAATTATTGGAAGGCTTAAAAGATAATATCATTCATTGTATCGGGGGCGTTTCCATATATAGGCCCCTCACAAACGCGAAAGGGCCGGTGTACTCAACACTACAAAAACAATATATTATTCGTTTTCCTATCAAACGGTTTCAAAATTTCAAAATTGTTCTCCTTCTCATCGCTTCTCGGTACAGCCTAGAAACTAGAGGGAGCTGTTTGCCACTCAACCTCAGTCCAGACTATTGAAATCCATCAATGGCGTTATCTGAAAAGTCAATACTCTATCGAGTTGAAGAAAAGAACGAAGATCTCTGTGGAAACGGAGGATCGGACTTGGAAACCTATACGGATGACTCGGACAATGACCCGAGTTATAGCCTTATTGAAGAAACTCGTGGCAAGCTCTCACACATCTCAATCAATAAGAAATCTAAAGCTCGGTTAGTATATGATTGTTGCACATTTTTTTTTAGTTTAGTATTTCTGAGTTGAAATTTCATTGGAGATTTCGCATTTACAGTATGGTTGAGGAGGTGGATTCAGATGACGCTGACATTGTTATGCCAGAACTTGATGAGACTGACTGTAACAAATTTCTGGAAGTTCAAAAGATCATCAAAGGTCATTATATTATTATTATTTTAAAATGTTTGTGTTTGGAAAAATGGATGAACAGTAACTGAATCTCAATTATGTATGCCATCTGATTTTGGGTGTGAAAACTGAAAACTGTACTCCAAATTACGTTCTTTGGAATTGATTGGTGAAAACTCATATGAGTTTTAATTAGTTCATGTTTTCATTTTTGTTCATGTGGCAGCTGGCCAACTTGAAAAACTGAAAGTGGAACAATGTAAGATTTACCTGAGGAAGCATGGATTGAGATTAACAGGAAATAAAGCAACACTGATTCAGCGCATTAAGGAGCATCTTGAGTAATTTTTCTATAACATTGATGGCGACAAGTTTTAAGAAATGTTTGGTCTTTTTATTTCTAAACTTTCTCGTGTATTGCAGGATTTTGAATGGTGGAGGGCAGAATAAATATCCCGTTTCTAGTTTTATATTGAATTGTAAAGGTACACGTGAATATGATTTAGTTTCTGAAGATCAGATTTGTCTTAGAGTGAGGTGAAAAATGCATGGACTCTACATTTCTAGTGCACAAGTTTAGGGTTTTGAAGGTTTACCTATTCATAACTTCAATTTTTTTATCCTTGGGGAAAATGCTTCAGAACATTTCCACAAAATTACATAACAGCGAATTATAAAGCTTTAAGTACAAGCTCTAGAATGTGTTGATTTGCTGTTGGACAGAGCATCATCTTAGAAATAACTTCATATGTACTGATTCCATGCTCCATATTATCAGTCTATAGAGCCTTGAAAAGATGAAAGCAGTCACTTGCTAGTAATGTTTAACTTTATTTATCGTGATACTCTTCTAGAATTTTTATTTATTTATTTATTCATTTTTTTTCTTTGTTGTATGTGTAACTTGATCAACAATGGGGTTTTTATGCAGGTGATGCATGCACTGGCGATATTGTTATGTTCGAACAAAATGTTTATGATATGTAAGCTATGATCATTCCTAGTCTATCCTTGGTCTTTTTTTTTAACCAGTAGGTAGGAAAACAACTTTTGAGTTTCTCTGATGAGTGGAAATATTTGGGGATTGCTGACTTATTAGTGGTTAAGGAAGCTTTCAAAAATTAAGATCAGTTTTTATTAGACCCAAGGATAGAATGAGTATCCACCTTGGACATTCTGCAGTCTCTTCAGCACTATATCACCCTTCTCCTCTGTTCCACTCATTCTACATTGTTTACAGGTTCAACATTGCTTCTCGGAGTGGTGGTGGTCCTCCATGTGGCACACGAATTGTTGCAGGTCGTATTGTGAAAGAAAGTTATGGTGCTGCTAAGCAACAACATACATTTACGGTGAGTTTGAACCACAAAGCATGTATTCCATTCTTTTTTCTTCTTCTCTTTGTCTAGATTTAACTAAAAATGTCCCTTCACAAATGAAGTTTCATTTTTAACTCCTCTCCACGTAGTGCACGTATTTTTTTCGTTTAACACAAAAAAATATTTTTTGCATGTATAAAAATGCAGTGCACATATGTTTTGTTTTTAACATATAAGGAGGCTGAGTATACTGTAACAGTCGTTCAAAACTATGAGGAGGCTGAATATACTTTTACTTTTAGTACTCCACTACATTGTTAACATGCAGTCTTTTGGCTATTAAAGATTGAAGTGCTATGGAGCAAGGGTGAGAAATCGCTACCTTCACTTTATCCCCTCTTAATTAAGGGGAGGAACCTTTACCGGTTGAAAACTTTGAGACAGGTCTGTTCTATTTGGATGGAATTATTATCTGTTAAATACTTAAATAGTCATTTGTATACTGTCTAATTTATATATAAACAAACCAACTAGAAATGGGAAGATGAAGGGGAAAGACAGAAAGTTTTGACAGAAAAGCACTCAAGGGGATTTGTTGCTAGATCCGAAAGAGATGTACGGGTCCAAGTGAAGGAAAAAAGAAAAATTCTTAAAGCAAACAGGTATTCAGTTATATTGATATCATAATCTTTTAACCAACCTCTAAATCTTCCAATATTTTTACTATTGTTTTAGTTATTTTTCTTGTGAAAATTGTCCTAAATACCCACTTTTGAACTAAAACATGACTTTTTTCACATGTGCCCCTTTCGCCTGCTAGCATAATAAGTAAAATACCATAGTTAGTTGTAGAACTGTAAATCTAGATGTAAAGCTGTCAATTGAGTATAAAGTAGGCATATATGAAAATTTTCATATCGCTAGAACGTGGTTATATAAGTCAAAACTCTTTTACTATGACATAGTTACTAAGTTTTATGTGCTTCAGGATCTCAAGAAAGGGATCAGATAGAGAACACTCTCAGTTCAATCCAACTTCATCACATCAACTTCCACATCCTGGCTTATCACTTGAGTCAAAAGAGCCTTTACAAACTCAAAATTTAGTTTCAGCTCCAAATTCGGAAATGCCAGACCTACACCAGCAGTTTGTATTGCCAGCTAACTATGGGAGATCAGCAAATGACGCTCACCATTCTGAATATCATCATTCCAACCAAGCTTCTCAGTCAGAAAGACTAAACATACACAATCATGGAACTCAGCATATGTTTCATATAAATCATAACAGGTATCTAGCTCCCTTTAATACCCACCTAAACACAAATGAACCAAAGGGTTTTCCAGAGAGAACCATATATATAACCCCAATAACAAGCATGATTAACTTTCATCCTCTGAGTCCACCAAGGAGACAAGGTTCGCGACAACAGCTCTGCCGATACTATGCTCATGGTAGGTGTTATTATGGAGACAACTGCAAATTTTCTCACGAAATGAAAGGGGAGTACGATCAAAGGAGGCCAAATTGGTGTTGACCTCTTGAGAATTGGAAATTTGAGGGGAATGTTGACAATTATTGTTTGAAAAAGACTATATATCTCAAGTTTGAGATGAATATTAAATGATGTGTCATTATTGGTAAGTATACTTAGATTCACATAAATGTATTTAATGAGAAATTGACGTGTTATGATTATAATATATCTTAAAAACCCAAGCCTAACTCTTAACCCAAAAGCTAGCTTGTGAGTTAGAGGATTGCCTAGACTTATAAGGAGCATTGTTGCTTTACTCTTAGCCAATGTGGAACTTAACATCCCCCTCCACATTAGCTAGAGTCGGATTCTGACGGTTCGGATTCTGATCTGAGGGCCAATGTGAGTACGAGGAAGCCAAACCGATACCATCTTAGAAACCCAAGCCTAACTCTTAACCCAAAAGCTAGCTTGTGAGTTAGAGGATTGCCTAGACTTATAAGGAGCATTGTTGCTTTACTCTTAGCCAATGTGGGACTTAACAATATATATGTAATATATAGTAGTTATCTTATTGTTCTTAAAATCTTAAAAACTTAATAAGTTGGTGCCCATATAATTTTGTCTCTAATATGATTTTGGACGAGGGATACAAGAGGTCTAGGGATACAAGAGGTCTAATGGTTTTGATAAAATTAACGTTTATTCTCATAATTTTTAACTAGAGTATTTAAATTTACTGAACAATAAAACTTGTGTTGTACGTAAAGAAATATATTTTAAAATATTATAATTAATCATAATATAGTATAATTAATTTAAATGATATTTAAAATTTTAATTTAAAAATGTATAGAGTTCAATTGATAATTATTTATTTTTTGTTGTCTTTGATTTATAACATTTCATTTACCTTGATTTCGTGATATTATTAATTCAAAATGTCAAAAATAAATAAAGTAAACAATTTAAAATCAAATTCAAAGAGTTAAAAATAAGATAAATAAAAAATATATAAAACGATTAATCTAATAATAAGATATATAGAATCACAAACAATAATAATAACATGTATTGATTTTTGTAACTCTAAAATTAAATAAATAAAGTTACATTTATTGCTCCAAACACTTATATTTTATATGTATCAAAACAATTATATAATTGGATATACAACTATAAAATACATTTCAAACTAAAATATAAAAGAAATAATTATGATATTATTTTACTTGTTTACAATATATATATATTAATACCCAATCGTATTACATTCAAAATTATAATAATAATATGTAAAAAATTATTAAAATACTTAAAATATTGAAAGCATTATAACTTATAGAAATAAGTAAAAAAAGAGTGTATTTTAATAACTTTTTAAATCATATTTAATGGACTGTAAATGTTTTTTAAGTATACTAATTTCATACAAATTTAGGATAAATTTGATTTTTCTTTTAATTTTGTAATAATAAATAATTATTATTATGTTCATGAGTCTTTTGATTTTCTTTGTAATTGTTAATGTCATTAACTCTTTTAAGTATAATAAAATATTTTAGGAGTATTTTGATTTTATCTTTTAATTATTTGACTAAAAGATAATTATTAATATCGAATTATTTTTATACTAAATATAATTTAAAAATAAGTTAAAATTTAGCACTTTAGGAAAATTTTAATTTTCTATTTTAATTCTGTAATAATAAATAATTTATATAATGATTATTCTCACACCAAAAGATAATTAATACAATAACTAATTATTTTTTATATTAAATATAATTTAAAAATAAATTATCTAAATTTAAATTATAGTTGGATTATGTTATATGAACAAATACAATAATACTTAGACATTTTTAATTATACTAATTTAGCACATATTTAGTAGACATGCAATCAATTATTTTTATATTAAATATAATTTAAAAAATAAATTAAAGTTTGATACATATTTACGAGACTTTTGATTTTCTCTTTTAATTTTATAAAAATAAATAATTATTATAATAATTACGAGTCTTTTATTTTTCTCTTTTTAAATTTCTACTAAATTTATAAATTTTAAATGTATTTACATAAAATCAATTATTTTAAGAATTTTTTAGTTTTTTCTTTTTAATTCTCTTGCTAAAATATAATTAATACACTTAATCAATTATCTTTTGTACTAAATATAGTTTCTTAACTAAAAATTAATTAGAGTTGGGATATGTTATATGAAGAAATATATTGATACTTACAATACATATTTTTTAAGTATACTAATTTAGCACATATTTAAGATAATTTTTATTTTTTCTTTTAATTTTGTAATAATAAATTATTATTATAATATTTACGAGTCTTTTATTTTTTTAATTTTTAACTTCATTAATTCTTCAAATATAATCAAATATTCTATAAAAAAACAAATATTTTCGAAGTGTTTTGATTTTTCTTTTATTCTTTACAAAAAAGATAATTATTAATACATGTAATCAATTACCTTATATTAAATATAATTTAAAAAATATATTAAAATCGAACATATATTTATGAGACTTTTGATTTTATCTTTTAATTTTGTAACTATAAACAATTATTATAATGATAATGAGTATTTTGATTTTTTATTTTTAAAATTTTTCTAAGAGTGAATTTGTAAATTTTTAATTTATTTACATAAAATCCATTATTTTAACTCTTTTGGTTTTCTTTATTAATTTTTCACAAGAGGATAATTAATACTTATATCAATTATTTTTTACACTAAATATAATTTTAAAAAATAAATTATCTTAAATTAAATTATAATTGGAATATATCATATGCGAAAATACATTGATACTTACACTATATAATTTTTTAACTATACTAATTTAGCACATATTAGAGATTTATTTTTCTCTTTTAATAACTTAGAAATATACAATTATTATAATGTTCAAGTGTCATTTCATTTTTTTTAATTTTTAATTTCCTTAACTTTTTGCATATAATCAAATATTCTATTAAAAAGTCAAATATTTTAAGAGTCTTTTGACTTTTCTTTTATTCTTATACATAATTAATTATTTTTACACTAAATAATTTTAAAAATAAATTAAAACTAAAAAAAATATTTATGAGACTTTTGGTTTTCTCTTTTAAATTCATAATAATAAACAATTATTATAATGATAATGAATCTTTTGATTTTTCTTTTTTAAATTTATTCATATAGAATTAATTAAATACTTGTCTTTTGATTTTCCCTTTTAATTCCTTCACTAAAAGATAATTAATATATATAATCAATTATTTTTTTACACTAAATATATAATTAAAATTAAATTATAATTAGATTATGTAATAAGAGAAGATACATTGATACTTATAATAGACGTCAATAATCAAAATATGATATGTTATTTATAGGGTTATAATGGTAATTTCAATATGAAAGTGTGAACTTGTTTGTTTATAATAGTTACAAGATATGTACACTTATAAGGTTATGATGGTCATTTGTATATGTGCATTTTAGTTCTTAAGTGCCAAAAAAAAAAGAAAATAACTAAAAGTGCACATTTACACCAAAAATATGTAATTAAAGTAAATATTTTTAAAATTATGAGACTAAAATACAGTAAATAAAAGCTATAGAATTAATACGCTCTTTTTTCTAAAGTTTTGGGATATAATTTTTTAACAAGTTTATTATGAATTAAATATGACTAATTATTTTAACGATTCGAAATGTCAGTAACACTAACATTTCTTATTTTAAGTCATATATTTGAATGATAATTATCATCCTATCTTTAAAAAGATAGGATCAATAATTAAAAGGTAGTTATATTTTTAGAGAAATATTTGTTAATGTCATAGCAGTATTATTATTTAGGGTGAGATTTGTAATGGTTGATATTTATATTAATTAGTCCTTTACATTATAAAATGTATTATTTAATTCCTTACATTTTGTAAAAGGTATCGAAGAATGAAAAATTTGACTATTTTCTCTATTATTTATAAACGCATTAGATGACAAAATATCATACCCTACATCAAATATTTGATGTGTGCGAGCTCTATTTGTGAGCTTCCCAAGCTTTTATACATATCTAGTTTTTCATTATCTTATTGCCTAGCATTGTAAATGTTAATGTACCTATCTCGAAAGATGTGTTCGACTTAAGTTTGTATAGGGGAAGATTTATATAGGAATAAGGAGGGACATATGTCCCATTTCATTTCTTGACAAATAAAATTTTAATAGTAATATTTATCGAATTATAAATAAATTCTTACACAAAATCAAACTATGTCCCCTTCTCTTGATTGAATGTGTGAATTCCTTAAGAGCTCCATCTATTTAAAGAACATTATTCGTACAAATGTTGATTACATAGTATGTACATATACATAGGGATGTTAGAGGGGTATAAACGGTAAAAAGTGATACATTTTATGGTTCAAGGTCGACCATAGCTCGAGCTGGTGGTCGACCTTATAGGTAGCATGGTTCCCTTAAGAGAGTCTCCCTTATGTTAGTGCATTACGACCATAGGGTAAAGTAGGTCATTTAGGATGACTCGTCTTGTGGCTTAGGTTGTTGACTAGACATAGGCTGTTAGATGTGCCGAGCTTCTGGTTGGTCCATATGTCCAAACATCCAATTCCCTCACTCTTTCATCTTGAGCTCTTAATTGAGGTGAAAGAGTATGTCTCGAGCTGCAGATACAAACCGTTTAGTTCCCCTAATAAACATATGTCAATTTATTGGAGAGAGAAAACATGGGTTTCTATATAAGGAGGTGCCTAGGCTGATCCATTTCACTATTTCCTACGCATCAGACAAAAAGTTAGAGAGAAAATGCTATGTTGCCTTAGTTCGAGCCATAGAAAAATTTTCAATTTGGTAGTAAGAAATCAGCTCGACATATAGCTTATTTTTTCAAGTTTTAAGAGTGTAACACTTTGAGTCTAACACTTTTCTACTTTCTTTTGAGGTTGGTTTTAAAGAATCATTTTCCTTTCTTTTCAAACTCGACTCTAGTTAATATCTTGTTCTTGTGTCTTACCCCCTCTTTTATGTTTTGTTATATTTTGTAGTAACTATGTATAGAGAAGAGACCTTGGGCTTTGGCTCCTAGGAGAGCTCTCTATACCCCAACGCAAGTGATGATGTAGGGTCTTATACTGACACAAATGCTTCAAGTATTGAAGGGTAATCTTAGCCTTTTACCTATGTTCCTCCTTATGCCCTACCAACTATTAGTTTATATGTGTCCTTGAAATAAATCTTAGTGGCTAGGTCATGGAGAAAAAAAGAAGCAGAATATAGGGGTCGGGGAGCCTATAGGCCATACAAATGGTTGATAGCCAAAGTTAAGACCAGTGGTTTGTCACCACTAGATGAAGATAGGTTGGGGAAAACATATAACATCCCCTTCTTGGTGGAAATAATGATTCTAGTGGTAGAGGCCCATAGTGACCCTATCCTATTTTGGTGAATGATCTTTCATAAGAAGGCTCTATGGTTGGGGGTCAAGTTTCCCTTGTATCCTTTTATAAGGACATTTTTTGCAAGGACTCAGCTCGCGTTGGGTCGGCCGATGCCCAATGGCTGGAGGTATCTGCTTTGCCTCGTAGTAATATGCTAAGAGCTTAGTGTGGATTTGGAAATGCTCAAGTTTAATGAAGCCTAGATCTTGAAACTAAATTGTACAGACTCGAAAAGGGTGTACATGTCTCTGAAGCAAGACAAAGGTATAAATGTGACCCTTTTTGAGAATGAGAAGAACTAGAAGGAATATGTCTTCTATGTCTCAGGTTACTGGGAAACTTTAACCAATGAAACTAGGTTGATTAGAAGCATCTAAAACGGCACTAAGATCATGATAAGGAACATGGGTTCCTTCATCACGACCTTAATAATGGATGTAAAGCAACGTCTAGTTGATATCCCAAACTATCTATTTGAGAAGACCCTGTGGAGGCATCTATTAAATACCCTGTGGTTTTTTGCATGAAAGTTGATAAGGCATGGTTCATTAAAGCCCCATTCTCAGGATTATCCATAGGTCTTGAGCTCCTTCCAAGCGTAGGACCCCTCCCATAGATTATGAGGGTACGTTTGAGATGGTACTTAAGAATGATAGACTAGCCTTCAGACTTGAACATTTCTTTCTCTTCTTTTTTTGATTTGATTGGGGAGACCTCATTATATTAACACCTCATTGCCTCTTATTTTTGCAGATACTATAGAGTTCAACGTTGATGCTCTCGTGGCTTGACTTAAGAGCAGGGTTGCTTCTCATGGGACCAACTCCCAAATAGCTATACCTTCTGTGTAAAAGAGGGAGTTCTCTAAAGGGAGGAAGAGAAGCAAGGAAGGCCTCTCCACCTCCTCCAAAAAGAAAAATAAAGTTATTATCGATGTGCCTACACTTAGGCCTAAGTTGCTAAATATCATTGAGCCCTCACCAACCTTCTTGGGCTGACACACCTCTCCCCCTCCCTGCTCGGCTCCCCCAACATTTGCTCAGCCTGCAAGGGATTACTGAAAAGGGAAAAAAGTATTCAATAGGATTATGGTCAATGTGGATGGGGTGGCTTTATGTCAGAGTATGGCACCAGAGCAGCTCAACCATTATGTATGTCATCTTTCTATTATGGCACACGAGAAGAAACTCGACGCCATATATGAAGGGGAGAGTTAAAGGGGTGTTATTAGTCACCTGATGTACAAGGTATGCCACTATCTTCTTTTTATGCATGGTTTTATCTATTATAAATGTATATTTATGATACGTTACCTCAAGTCATCTAAATTCTTTACGCGTTGCTGCTCTTTGGGTTGAACAGGACCTGAGGTAAATAGATCTTGAAGTGTGAACTTGATTAGGATAAAGAGAAGCACGCCTTGACCTGGTCCAAGTATGCACTATTATTGGACAAGGCCACTAAATGGGAGGGCAAGGCCATAGATATGTGAGAGAAATTAACCAAGGTTATGTCCGAGCTAAATGAATACACGAGTTGTGTGAAGGATCTTGAGAAGGTTAAGAAAAAGTCTGAGGCCGACCTTAAGGCCAATAATAGCAAAAAAGCCAAACTCGATGAGGCTAAGGAAAAAGCTAAGTGTGAGCTTGGTGCTATGGTTGAACAACTCACCTCGAGTGTAGAAATTGGGTATGGGCTTATAGTGGACTCTTTTAAAAAGGAGGCCAAGAAGAAAGACATGTGTGTGTATTATTACCAAATTTTATACATCCCGATCACTCCTCAATATGAGCCCATCTAGTCCCAAGGTGGGGACAAAGAAGGGGGTTTTGATTCGGGCGATAGTGGCAACGGTATTGAGGTGACTAGTGTAGAGGGTAAGGCCGGGGATCGTTGATGTGATGACAAATCAAGGCCCGGGTAGATTTTAAGTATTTCTCCCTTTTTTTAAGCTCAATGCCACTTATGCTTATGTGGTCGTGGGTTGTGTCTTGTAATTTTCTCTTTTTAATTATCAATGAAAATAAGCTTAATTTTGGGAATTGTGTTAATTATTTAGTAGTGTATTTATATCACTTTGTTTTTGTACCCATTTTTTATTTTGACCTACCTCTCTATTTTTAGGAAGTGTGTCATTTAAACCTTTTTTGGACATCATCCCCTATAAAAAATGGGTTAAGGGAATTTTTTGGAATTAGAAAACCTTGTTGAAATATTTTTCAACTACTTCTCCATCTTTTTTGTTCAAAAGGTATGGGATTTGATCATGCTAACAAGCATTCATTTCAAGCTTTGAAACTGGAAAACATAAGAATTAAAACCGAGGGGGTTTTTCTCAAGGTGATGGGAGTTGCTGAAGAATTGGATTGTTTTGTGCTTACGTTGAACTCGATCCCCTCTGAGGCAATGACCAATATTTAAGAGAAAATTATCAAGATTCAAACTGAGCTATTACCTATAGTGGAGAAGGTTGAAGACCCAAGCACAAGTCGGGCATCTAAGTGCCTAAAGCTTTTATAACTTTATGAGAGGTCAAGATATGTAATAATAAGTTTTTTTTCAAAAGCATTATGGGCTCAAATAATAAAAATATTTGTAATGGAATTCATTTGTAATGCCCTACCATTTCATTTTTTCATATGTATTTTTGTTGTTTATTAGAGGGCGACTCTACAAGTGTCAGGTTGGTATACCTAGCTCTCAACCAAGGTGATCAACTCATGAATTTTGTGAGTGTCAGGGCACTCTACGTGGTTCTTAACCGAGGTGATTAACCCTTGACCTATAACAGTGGAAGATAGAGTTCAACTTGGTTCCTGACCAAGGTGCTTAGCTCTTCTTTAAATATGAGAGTGCCAACCTAATTCTTGACCTAGATGAACAACTTGTGACTTTTACAAGTGTCAGGGTGCTCTACTTGGTTCTTAATAAATGGGATCAGCCCCGGACTTGTAATAGTGGAAGAGAAAGCTCAACATGGTTCTTAACCAAGGTGCTCAGCTCTTTCTTTGATGTCAGAGTGCCAACTTGGTTATTGATCAAGGTAAAAAACTCATGACTTTTGCAAGTGTTAGGGCACTTTACCTAGTTCTTTATTGAGGCGATCAAACCTTAACCTGTAATTGTAGAAGGCTTCTTGGAGAAAACCATTTGTTGAGGGAAGTCTCTTCATAAGTATACATATAATGATGGTACATGAAATTATTAAATTGAGATACATTAGAAGTAATATTTATTTTAAGTGTTTGGCATTCTAGCTAGTGCCATCCTTAACTCTGTCATTGTTTCTCAAAAAGTGGGCCTCTCTTGGTGTTGTTTCAATTATTTGGTAAGGTCCTTCCTAATTTGCACCCATTTTATCGGCCATCCATTCTTTCTTGTTAGGGAATACCCTTCTAAGAACCCAATCTAATGCTCTTCTTTTCTACTCTATCATCCTCGTTATGTTCTTCTGTCAGGATCGACTTGGTAATGGATATTGTAACTTCAGTTGGTATTACTACTTCAATCCCATAGATGAGGGAAAAATGGGTCTCGTTATTGCTTCCCTGAGGGCTAGTCCTGAAAGCTCATAATGTACTAGGTAGCTCCTCAACCCACCTTCCTTTTGCACTCTCTAACCTTTTCTTTAGTAGATTGCTAATTAATTTACTGGAAGATTCTACTTGACCATTGGCTTGGGGATAATATGAATTTGAGTGGCACATCTTGATGTTATACTTGAGGGTGAACTCTTTAACGTTACTACCTATGAATTTCCTCCCATTATCGATGACGAGTTCCTTGGATATACTAAACCGACAAATTATAGACTTTCATATAAATGGAATCACCTCTTCTTCTTGTATTCTTCCTAAGGGTTCCGCCTCGATCCATTTTGAAAAGTAATCAGTGGCTACTAGTAGAAACTACTTTTGACCCTTATCTGGGGGTAAGGGTCATACTATGTCCAGCCCCAACTTATTGAATGGCCATGGACTTATCACCCCTATCATGGTGATTGGAGGCATGTGTGGCAATGGGGGTATTTTTTACAATCTGCTAGCATAGTTGGCCAATAATAACCCTACCTTATGATTCGTTGTGATAGTCCACCTGAATGAGAGCCACATTCCACATATGTGTTTCAAACATCAATATTTTAGCTCCCTCCTCAGATATACACATGAACCTAGGTATGAGTGTGGTTCTTCTATATAACCTACATGATTTGATCATGTATTAACCTACCTTGACCTTGATTTCCTTTGCAAGCTTGCGATCCTTGGACAGGTCTTCCCTTTCCAAGAAGTTATAGATCAGAGTGAACCATGGGTTGATATGAGCATCCATACACCTAACTATTCTTTTGGCTTCTTCCAAGCTTGCTTCTGCCATAATCTTCACTGACAATAGTTAATTATTGTTGGCCTCTCATACCGATGCCAAAGTGGCCAAAGCATTGACGTGACCATTCTCATTTCGAGAAATTTGCTTGATCTAGAACTTGGAAAATTTGAACACTCCTACTTTAACCTCTCTAGATACCCCTTGATCTTTCCATCCCTAGCTTCAAATGTCCCCAAGAACTGGTTAACCACTAGTCTAGAATCACTATACAAGGTGATCTTGTCCACCCTGAGCCTTTTTGATGGCATGGCCCCAAATATGGCCGCCTCATATTCCATGACATTATTATTTGCCTAGAAATCAATTATGATAGCATACTCAAAAAAATTGTTATCGTGATCAATTATGACCACCCCTATCCTGGCATCATTGAAGTTATGTGCTCCATCAATAAATACTTTCCAGGTTATCTTCTCTTTTTGATCCATCCCACACTTTCTTATGCCTTTCATTGCTGATGACTTCTAGTGTTTCACTGAATTTGGACACCACTTGTCCTTTGATTGTTGTTCTAGTTATGTATTTAATTTTATACTCTCCTAATTCTATGACGATATGTGCCAGTCTTCCTACTACTTCTGGCTTGTTAATATGCTTTTCAATGGTAGAAAGGTAAGTACTATCACTGTCTGCTAACCAAAGTAATGTCTAAGCTTCTGTGTGTTTACTTTAAGGGAAAAAACCAACTTGTCTAGGGCTGGGTATTTGCTTCGAACATGCATTAGGATTTGACTAACATAGTAAATAGGGTGCTAAACTTTATCTCTTTTGTCTGGAGCACGATGCTACAAATTTGAGGAGCCACTACCAAATATAAGCAAAACATATCACTAGGGAGAGAGTTGAATAAGACATGGGGGTTGCTCAGATATCGCTTGATTTCCTTAAAGGTCCTATCATAGTCTTTATTCCAAAAAATTGACATGTTTTTCCTCAGTATTTTGAAGAATGGTAAACACTTGTCTGTGCATTTGGAGATGAACCTGTTTAGTAGATCCCCTTTCAATTGGTGGGTGGCCTCATGTTGACCAATGCCTATATCTTGTTTGGGTTGGACTTAATCCCTCGATTAGATACAATATGCCATAAGAACTTTTTGTAGTAAGGCCAAAGACACACTTCTTAGTGTTAAGTGTTGTACCATACCTACGGATTATTGAGAACACCTTCTTTAGGTCTTTGACATGGATAAAGGGTTGTGTTGATTTCACTATCATGTCATTCACGTATGCATCCAGGTTTCTCCCCATCTGATCTACAAACATTTTGCTAATGAGGTGCTAATATATAGCACCCATATTTTTCAACCCAAACAGTAGTCAAGTATAGAAAAAGGTCTCTTCCTTAGTGATAAATGATGTTTTTTCCTTATCCTTAGGATGCTTTCTGATTTTTTTTATTATCTAGAATATGCATCTAAGAAACTTATCAATCTAAAGCCAGCGACAATATCAACAAGCTAATCATTGCTTGTGAGGGGGAAGTAATCTTTAGGCAGGTCTCATTTAAGTCTGTGAAAGCCATACACATGCGGGGTGAACCACGTGCCTTTTTTACCAACACCACATTTGATAATCAAGTAAGGTAGTCGACTTCCCTTATAACTCTTATTTCTCTAATAGTGGTAACCTCATTCTTATCCCTCAGGATTTTTTCTTCCTTTGTTGGATAGGTTTAGCCTATGAGTTATAACCTCTAGGCTAATTCCAAGCATGTCTACCGAGGCCCATGTAAAGATGTCAGAATTTGCTATAAGGAAATGTAAAAGTTGTTTCTCCATCTCTGCTATTAAGTCTGCACTTAGCTTCAAAGGATGACTCTCACCATTAAACTCTATTAGTAGGTCTCGCACCTCATGTTAATATACAATTTTCGCCAGGACTTTACCCCTAGTCTCGCACCTCATGTTTGGCGCAAAAGGCTTATTTTTATTTATTCCACTACCCTGATTTCCCATGTCAGAATTATCCTCATATGTTCTTTCTCTGGAACGACCTCCATATTGGCTCGATAGCCCTTAATGAGGCCTAACTCTCTTTTGAGATGGAAATTTTTTCTCACCTTTCCATATTTTTCCTCCAAAGTTCGATGAACTATCTTGGTAAGGTCTACGAATAGGTCAGAGTTCTTTAGTAGGCCAAGCCTAAAGGCTTCTATAGCGATAGAGCTAGGAAAGTGAAAGATTTCTAAATTTTCCTCCATGAATCGTTTCATATACTTCTCTATAGACTTACCATTCTCTTGAATAATTGAGAAGAGGTGGTGTGACTCCTTCCTTAGAGTCGTGTTATAGGTATAGTTGGTGATGAACAATCTGGAAAACTGTGAGAAAGATATTATGGTACCGGGTACCAAGTTGTTGAACCACTTGTGGGCACCATCACAAAAGGTAGTAGAGAGCATTTTGCACATCATGTCATTTCTTTTTTCCTATGTGAGACTCATAGGGGCCATGGACGTCTTAAAATGTTATACATACGTGACAGGGTCTTTAGTTCCCAGGTAATCAAGGCATTTGAGAGCATTGAACTTAGTTGGTGGTTCATCATTTTCTATCTCATCATAGAATGGGGAGACACAAAGTTGCTCACAGTCCCTATCCACATCATATGGGGCCTTACCTTTCTCATGCCTTTCATTGGCCACTTTCAATGCCTGGTCTTGCCTTTTGTTAGATTCCTCCAATGCGTGAAATCATGCCTCTTAGTTTTTCCTATGTTGCAACCATTGCTCATTGCTAGGTCTCGCCGAGCTAGAAAAAGGGTTCCCTTCAATTTCCTATTCTTCTTGATTTGGCTTAGGCGCGATATATTCTTGCCTATTTTTGTAGATTAGGATGGGGGTTCGATCCTCAAAGGCTCCTCCACTTGATTGTGAGCACAATGACTTGTTTTCCCGTCTGACCTCTTCGAGCTATCTTATTAACTTGAGGAGTTAATAGGCCAACTCTTTTCGAGTGCTATTCTTTACTCCAGCCTCATTATGGATAGGCGAAGCTTTATCCGCTGTTGTTGTGGCCTCCTCGTTTTCTATTCTTAATCGTTTTTCAACAAGTGTTCCTACCATGGTTATAAGTAACATGTGATGATTAGTCTCTTAAATCTTTCTCAAAATTCGGGGTGAATCCTAGAAGGTATACGATTATAAGCTAAAGCCAAACCTTAGAATTTGATCCCCGTGGTAGGTTCCAAAATGTTGGGATTAGTTCAATTTTTAGAGAGAGAATTTAGAGAGAAATCATAGTAATTGGTTGAATATGTGAATTCCTTAAGAGGTCTATCTATTTATAGAACATTATTCGTACATATGTCGATTATATAAGATATACACATACATGGGATGTTAGAGGGGTACAAACGATAAAAAATGATACATTTTATGGTTCGTAGTTGACCATAGCTCGAGATGGTGGTCAACCTTATAGGTAGCATAGTTCCCTCGAGCGGGTCTCTATTTTGTTGGTGCGTTGCAAGCTCGGAGTAACGTATGTCATTTGGGATGATTCGTCTTATGGTTCAGGCTGTTGACTAGACACGAACTGTTAGATGGATTAAGCTTCTTATCAGTCCATATATCCAAACAATATATATATTATTTATTCAATGAGAACTATCTAATAAATAAGAAATAATTAATACTATTTTTTCTATTTTTATAAAGTTCTTCCTGAGTTTCAATTGTAGATTTGTCATAGAGCTCGTTAGATGTAGGTTTTAGTATTAAACTTATGGCTTGTGATCCTTTTTCAATTAGCTTCATATCTTACTTGAGCTATGATTTCAAGGATTGTTTCGAGTATGATATTGAAAGATTCAAAGGTAGAATTCTCATTTCAAGAATATGAGACTAAATAAAAACTTATGTTTTATCAAAAGGTAATTATTGTAGTTAACTTGTGATTTGAAACTAGAAACTAGAAAGATTGAACCACCTCTGCGAAGATTTTAAACATGGAAAAAGGGTTTAGAAGAATGTGGAAGTTGAGCCATATGCGTTTCTCCAATGTTTTGTACTGGTTGACTATTTAAGTGACCGTAGATTGGAGGACTTGGTAGTCTAGCATTAAAGAATTTACATTCAGTGGGATACAAATTTTATCAACATATCAATTTTTTATTAATTATGTACTCAATATTAAATTAGGTAAGATTTAAAAGTATTTATTAATTATGTAATTTATTTTTGAGTAAGAATATAACGTGGATATAATTTTATTGAGAATATATAAAGTTTTTTAGCAGCAAAAGAGACACGGGATAAGACAAGTAATGAAAATGTTGAAGGATGAGTTTGAATTAACCTTTGACACTTTCTGACTGTTCTACTATTAAAGACATTTCTAGGAACCACTTAAAAACAAAGCATAAGGGACTCTTCTTTATGCTTTGATTGTTGAGGCTTGAAAGTGGGCTTACTCTAATAGAAGCTAAATAAATAAAAGAATTGACCTTTTTATCCTTTTTTTAAGATATATTTACTTTAATGAATAGTTGTCGTAGTCTTATAGCTTACATTATTTGAATTGTTTAATCTTATAGGTTAAAGGGACTTTATTTGTCTTTTTACATGTACCCCAATGAAGCCTATTGTTCCCATATCTTATATTTGACATTATTTTGTGTTATTTCAACAGACACCATATATATTCGTTCCCTCTCATCCTTTTTTCTTGTCCACCGTTGCTAATATTAACTTTCCTTTTTTCTCTCGTTTGTGTATTATCCACCATATATAATAGTTCCTTGTCTAACTTTCTCTCTTTTGTGTTATCAACTTACCTATTTTTTTTCAACAGAACAAGCATCTAGAACATGGTGCTTGTTTAGGGTGAGATTCGATGGAGGTTTAAGAATTCGATAGGAAATTAGGAATTTAGGGATTTGATTAGGTCTACAATTTATTTTATATCTATAGACTTCTCTTTCATATCCCTGCCTATCTCTCTTATTTTATTTGAAAACTAATATTGTTATTTTATCCTTTAATAGATAATATTATTATTTTATGGCAGAAAGTTAATATTTTTTACTTTTTATCATTTTATGACCATTTTATCTAAAACATAGGGACAAAAGGACTCATTTTCTACTCTAAATGATTAATGGTCACCTGAAGCCTATCTTATAGTACCTTACCAACCATTTTCCCTATTTAAGGGTATTCGGTACATTCATCGTCATATGGGAATATAATATAAAAGAGACAATTAAGGGTACCATACACATTCATTGTCATCAAATAGAATCCTGCATTGTCTTTTGCAGATTCTATTAATCAGAGGCGGAGAAATATTCATAAAATTATTAGTAACATGAAAGGGTATCCCTTAAAACTTTTACAAAATATATGAAAGGGTATTTGGAGACCTTTTATATATTTGGCCAGCTTCCAATTCTACCATATAACATATCTAGCGGTAAACAATGACTTACCCAACTTTGTGACAACTATAGATAAATACATCGTAATTCCAACATGCTTGAAAACAATTCCTACAAATTTTCGAATATGGAATACAGACCAGAATAGTACCACCAAAGCTTCTCAAATGTTACAATCCATATTTATTCTTCTCTTCCACGTTCAGTTTCTCCACCAATTCTTGAACCTTTGCCCCTGGGAGTGGACGACTATTTATGAATTATGGAGCATTACTAACAGAGTTACTCTTATTTACACCTTGAAGGTCCATAGGAGAAGTTGTAATGCTACCAACGGAGCCAAGGGTTTGAGAACTCAACTGTGGGCTGGCAGGACAAGCATCTGGATTACCAGCACTCAAGGCATGGATTGCCCCAGAACTTATTTGTTGTGGGCTCATTGGAGTTCTTTGGCTCATTTGCTGTGGGGTATTCTGCTGCTGCTGTTGCACTTGTTGGTTCAGTTGTGAAATTCCTAAGGCAGAGGGAGATCCGACTTGAGGAGGTGACACCACAGCATGAAGTGGTGAGTTTGTTTCTTGCTGCTGATGTTGCTGCAATTGTTGTTGTAATTGCTGCTGCTGTAATTGATGATGTTGCTGCTGCTGATTCATGTACATATTCATCTTAGCCATCACTTTTGGAGGACCCATATGCCCCATTGCTGCTCGTTGCATTGGGTTCATGTTGGCCCGACTAATATTCTGACTAAGCATTGAGAGACCAGAAGACCCTGGATGCATTTGTCTGGTACCTGACATTCCAGGTATGCTCGACTGATTAGCACCTAACATGCTTGCCCGATTTTGCTGCATTTTGAATCTTTGTATAGCTTCTGGAGTTAAAGTTCCAGATCGAAATGCATTGCTAATACTTGAAGCCTGGCTCAAATTCATTGAATTCTGACCCAGATTTCCCATTCCAGAAATAGGCATCATGGAAGCTGAGATTCCAGTTCCTCCCATTCCTCTTCCAGTTCCCATGCCCATTGCACTACCCAACCCTGAAAGCCCCATGTTATTGCTGACATTTCCCATACCCATAGCTGTTCCAATACCCATCATCATTTTCCTCTGCATTTGAGGTTGTTGTTGCTGCTGGAACAGCTGAAGTTGGAGAGCAGATGGTTTATTACCCATGTGATTACCCAACTGCATGTTGGAGTTCCGCCCTATCGCATTCAAGTGTGATAAATTATTCCCAAGCATCATCGATCTCTGAAGCTGGGAATGCGGCTGTTGAGTCATTGAGTGCTGGTTTTGCTGCTGCTGTTGGTGCTGATGCTGTTGTTGTTGTTGCTGTTGTTGCTGGAGAGATGGTTGTGAGTCTAACTGTTGTGGCCTTGGGGGCAAAGTATTCCCGGACAAGAGTCCTTGAGACATTTGTAAGGCCTGATTGTTTCCAGGAGGCAGCATTCTTGTGTTTCCTAAAAGATTCTGGGATGAGTTAAGAGATGTATTGCCACTAATAGTTGGCTTAACATCCTCATTGGACACCTGACTTGAAACTGTTTCCCCATAATGTTGCATTTCAACTGCTGAATTATTATAAGGCCCTCCGGTAGAATTTCCTTGACTACCTGCACCAAGATTCATGCGAGATGGTTTGGATTGGACATGATCTTTCACTTCACAGCCTTCATGTACCATCTGCATGAACAGACAATATTACTGAAATATCATAGAAAACCTAATATATGACTGCAAAACCAATTATCATAAAACATACCAGTGAGGTCAATTGTGCAGCAAGCAAATCTGCCATGTGCTGTAACAGGAATAAGTTAGAAAAGTAAATACAATAAACCAATTCACTACAAGAGTTAAAAAGTTAAAGTTGAGATATCAAGTAGAGGGAACAAAATACAAGAATACGTAGAATTATGACAAGGTTAATAAATATTTTGCTTATTTATTACTCGTATTGAAGTTTTCACAAGTAGAAGGTAAAAATATCAGGGAAGAAACCATCTCTTATCCAGTACTAGTAAACAACAAAGTGATTCTCATGCAAAATGTAAAGACTTGAGAAAGAGAAATAAGGGAGAGGAAACGAATAAGAGAGGAAAGAGTTGTTATTGTCTATTTATAGAGGTTCTCTCTGACAAAAAAAGATAACAGCTCAAGATTAACATGGTATATATCAAAATATAAAAACTCCTAATCTGATCATTCAAAACTCTAGATAAAGCCTAATAAATATAAGGACTGTCTTTAGTTAGGAATAGGATCCTCTGCTTATTTTTTTGTCTACTTATTTGTAATTATTTTTAAATCTCAACTGTTGATTTTACATCCGATAAATGTGGTGATTTGAAGTTATTAATAAAAAATAATATTTTAACTAAGAATGTATGATTTAAATTTGACAAGTAAAAACAAGAACAAGTAGAAAATCTTATTTTCTTTACTTATTGAAAAAATGACACTTACAACCTATCAATGTTTTAAAAAACGTATTGAGGCGTGCCTCAGGGCTTTTTCCTTATCTTGGTAGCTTTAAGGATAGCTTATTAGGACATAAAAAAAACAAGTACACTTTATGGGTATGATGAGCCTTTTTCACGCACTAATGCATGTAGCATTGATGTCATTGAGGCGCATAGCCTCTATCATATGTAAGAATACAGAAATTGTTGAACCTAAATCCAAAATTAAGCCTTGAATTGGACATTTAAAAAAAAGCCCATAAGATTTTCGGCCAAAAAACCCATAATACAAGAGAAAAAATCCAATAGACATCAACAAAAGGGGAAAATTAAGGATTTCACATTGCATCTATTGCTGTAGCTTCTATTTCATCTGTTCTGCAAGTCCTCCTTAGCATCAAGAGTTCCAAATAACTTCTTTTCTCTTCTTTCTTTTTTCCTATTCTTTCTTCTCTTTTTACTTCTTGAGTTCTTTCTTCATTTTGCCATCTTATTTCTCTTCTTTCTTCTCTTTGATGTGAGACTTACCAAATAGTTGATTACTTTATTGTTAGTTATTTTGTTGGCATACGAGATCTAATTTATGTCTAAAGTTGATTTTTTTTAATTGTTGGCACATGGAAGTACTTAGAAACATCAAAGATTTGCCTAGAAATTTCTTCTTTTATTTGACATAGAACCAATTGCAAATTGGTTTATTATTATTAAGTTAAGGACCTTAAAAAGTTTTATATGATATAATAGCAGTTGAATTGCTATATTATGAACTATGTGAGGTTATTATAGTTATTATGATGTTGTTTTGTAATAATTTTTCTTTTTATTATTTATTTGTTTTGATTTTATTTTCATTTTAATTGGAGGGGCTTACGCCTCATACTGCATTAAGGCTTACACCTTGCCTCGATTGAAGGGGTACGAATTGAGGCTAGAACAAGTGTTTTAAAACATTGCATCTTGTAATTATTTTTTGTTTCAGTTTAATTCTATTGTTAATAAAAAAGCGAATGCATGAGAACAAAATTAATTCTTTTCATTTTTTTCAATTGCATTAAACAGATGCCGTTTTAACTTGCAATTGAAAAGATTAAAGAAGAAATTATATAAAAATAGAAGAAAAAAAATACACAACAAAAAAAGGTTACTAGAATGTGACAAAAAATAAATAAAGGACTTAAATGTCACTTTTGAAATAAGTATGAGATCTGTAGGTTACTCTATCTAAATATGAATATTTAGTCAAATAAAGTGATAAAACTAATGGAGATAATAAGCAACTAGTCGGATTAGCATCAAATTCATTTTCTAGAAAGTCATATAGTCTATTAGTGATAAAATAGTCAGTGAGAATGTTAATGTCATTGAAGTGCTATAACAATTAATTGAATGTGGAAAAATATGTGGGAGAAAGGAAAAAATAATAGTAGTTGATCAAATCCTGATATTGACACTGAGAAGATAATTGCAAGAATTCCATCAGAGAGCTGTCTCAACAAGAAACTGGTAAAAAAATTGAAATCCTAATATTAAAACACAAACTATATAAATGCATTTATATCCTGCCATATTACAAACGATGAGAGACTCCTATAAAATAATAGTCATCTCATTAAAACAAGCATTTCAGTTAAGTTTAAGGTCAAAAATCAAGTGGTTTAGGTTATAAAGTTTAAAAGATTTAGAATTTTATAATTTAGTTTTCTTCTTTAATTCCTAATTATGAGAAATGACCATAATGTCATCTCACCAAAACAAGTATTTCAGTTAAGTTTGAGGTTAAAATACAAGGTGTGGGATTATCTTTTAAATTTATGATTTAGAATATTAGGATTTAGTTCTTTTTTTTTTTTTACTTCCAAAGTATGAGAAAGATCATAGTGTAATCTCAACGGTAAAACTTACAGTATTGGGCAATGTTGGAAGTAAATCCTCCACGGCAAGGAAATCATCAGTCTCCATTTCTCCATAGAGCATTGCTACGGTTCCATCACTAGACTTCTCTGACATGATCATCCTAGTACGTGATTTAGGAACATAAGAAACAACATTTCCTGTAGGATAAACATGCAATTTCAGGACATGGAAAGTGGCGACCAATTATCATATGAAAGCATAAATAGATCTGGCCCAAAAAATTGGAGAAGGAATGAACTGACAACTATAAACAACACACCTTGAAGTACACGTTCTGGCTGCACAAAAACTAACATTCTAGTCTTTAAGACATTCATGTTGCCACCTAATAGTGACTTTGATAATGGCATTTTACATGTGTCATCACTATAATCATCATTTTTGGAAAGTAAGGCCTTCAGGTGATGAGCTTGATATGCATTCGGCTTTCTAATGGAGTAATTGTCAACCTTGTTCCTTTTGCAGTTGAGTTTATGTCTGAAATAGAGTAACAGAAACATTTATCATAGCACCCAATATGTTTCACAGTTTTATTTTAATATAGCTTCTGAGAGGAATTTGAGAAGGTTAAATGTAAACAATTAGCTCCCAAACTTCTATTGTTTTTATAACTACAAAACAGTGCAGGTCAAGAAATAACAGAGACAAACGATGGGAAACTGAAAAAGAAAGACTATCTTATCTGGGCCAGAAAAGTCATTACCTGCTTAATGCAATAAATATCATAAGCTAATTAATATTTCTATGCATCTAACATTCATGTGCTCTTTAAGGGTCAGTAAACATATAAAGGGGAGAGATGGTAATATAGTCCATTAATAGACAACCAACATAACTTGTCAACCTAGATGATAGGAAATGATTTGTTCAGTGAAACAAGTTTAAGAGAGTAAAAAATACAATTGAATTGCATCGCATGAAGACACTAACAGAAACAACAGAATTAACATTATACCTCACAGACACCATTTCAATCTTAGAGAACCTCTCAAGCATGCCTTGATCAGCCAAAGGTGGGGTTCCAACTGAAGGGCTGTTTGCATTATATAGACCACTCATATTACTAACACTAACAGGGGAGCCAACACCATTCATGGCTGGTGTCTTGGGGAGAGAATTTGATCTTCGTTTCCCAGCAAGTTGGGCCTGGTGTTGCCTTTGCATTGAATCATTAGCACTAGAAGTCAAAGAAGCAGCTCCACCAAGAACAGGGGCTGATGTCATTCCTGCCTTTTCCTTGTGTGTTACCATAGAAGCAGACGTAACAGTTCCAGTATTGGGTCCTACAGAACCACTAGAAAATTCCCCAGACTTTGAAGATAGAGGAGATTGAACCAACGTCCCTGAAGATAGCCGGGGACTTTGAATGGATTTTCGTTTCTGATGTTGGTCCTCCTTTCTTCCATCTTTCTCAACATGTTGCCCAAGATTGTTCCATGGTGACTGAGGATAATTAGATCGCATCAATGCATGTTGAGATAGTCTTTGTTGAAGCCTTGATTGATGTGGATCAAAATGGCTTGATTCTGCTTCCACTATCTGCGCATCATTTTTATTCCCACTGATGTCTGAACCATCTGTCTTTCCTGTTTCGAACTGCTCTTCCTTTGGAGCATATCGCATACCCTGAATTCCTCTGGTCAATAGCGGCTGCTGCAACAATGCATTGTTCCAATTCATATCAGATGCATGGAGGTTGTCCATATGTTGCCTTATTGGCTGCTGCTGCATACCATCAAGACCAACTGGCATAATAGGCCTTGCTCTCTTAGTAAGACTGGACAGTGATGACATTTGCCCATCTTGATTCTCCCTCTTTCCATGAAAAGAGGGACTAGAATTTAAGTTGTCGGCATGTGGGAAGATCATGTCCTGACCAGCAGGTGAAGTCACTGATGCATTGACAATATTTCCTGAACCAGGATCTTGCATACTTCTTGGGGTCCCAGCCCCTACATGGAATCTTGATTGAGATGCCAAGGCATCAGAAGCGAAGGTCTTAGAGCTTGAAACCAAAATGTTATTTGAACTGACATTAGAAGCATTCAGATTCTCAGGAACATGTGGCATTGAATTGCTTGAAATGATTCCTGAATCACCCAACCTGCAGTTAGAGCTTTCTGGAACCCTGTCGATGCAAATTTTCTTCCCTTGTGTCTTACTGTTAGACATGACAGTAACTTCTGGTAAGTGCCTTCTCTTTCTGCGCATACTGCAGAGAGCCAAATCAAGCTGCAAAAGGTATACGACATAATCAAGACAGAATCAGTTTCTTTAGGATGAAAATCAGAAACCAACCTTAAAAATAATTACCTTTTCTGGAACTGGATTCGTACAAAGCCTATCTAGCTTGGGACTAGGATTTAAGTTAAGATGCGGCTGCAAGGCTTTCAATATCTGAGACTCCACTTCCTGCAATTAAATATGGGTATGGACATGAATTGCCGTATTTATAGTTACATAACTGTAAAAGAAATTGGAATGCCCTTACCATTAGATCACCATAGGTCCAAGAACAATCTGTCATCAATGGGATATCCTTAACAACATTCTCTAATGACATTCTAAGGCGCACTCTTTTAACAATGGGGGATCCATCAGTTAATATTGGCCCCGATCCTTGTTCAGGAACAAGTTTACGATAATCTCTAACCTGCAACAGTCACAACATAATAAATTCAAAGTAATATACTCAATCAATCATAACCCAACATTTAATCTAATCTCTCAATTAGCTCAACTAAAAACTAAAAAGATAATACCAATTGGTATGACCATGACCTTATTTGCAACCAAAGTAGATGAACTGAAAATGTGAGTTCCATGATTAGTAAGCTTTTGACCTCACAAACTTTCTAAAATAACTTTGGAACACTTTAAAGTTTAAAGAAAGCTTGGATCCTTTAATATTTGAACAGTTTGGGATATTAATGAGTGCTACCCTCCCGCTTCACAATAATAGTTGATACCTTAATAAAAATTTCTTAAATGCTAGCCTCCAACATACAAATGCACACTCATGGAAAATATACAGGCCGACAAACATAACGTGTCTGCAAAAATAAATAAATAATTGCAGAGATGAAGATACAGTTATGGGCCCTCTAGCAAGTATACACACGACATGCAAAACAAAAGAAAAGAAATGAAGGGAGTGGTGGTGTTACGGGTCAGGGAATAAAAATAACAGTTTAATTGTTACAAAACAATGATATCATTAAAATCCTTAAAATAACATACCATTAAATTATATCATAGAGGAAACTTTTTCATAAATAATAGCATTTTTCAAAATATATTAATAAAATATTATAAAGAAAATTTAAAAGAAAAGAAAGCACATTCAAGTCACATCCAAAAGTTTTTTGGCAGTACTGTACATATGTTATGTCATAGACCACCATTTTGTTTTGCTGCCAGTAACATTAACACTTACGCTTTTCAAATATCTAAAACCACAAAATAAAAAGACTAAGTGAAGATGATAATGAAAGAGAAGAAAGAAATAAGAACATTAGCAAAAAAAGGGAGGAAATAAGAACAAAAGAAATAATGGCACCAAATTAAAAGGAGAGCTCAAAACCAACTACCAAGTCAGAAGAAAGAAAAGAAAAATTAAATCTTTAGTAGTAATGTATGGCAGAGGAGGAGAACAGATAAGAGCTTAGTCACCAAAAACCATGAAAGTCTTCTTTTTATTTTATTCTGCTTTCTTCCCTTTTTCCCCAGTTTTTGGGTTGCGTAACTTCTAAGTAGCCATGAAATTGGATTATTTTTCTTGGTATATTGAAAACGGCTTACAAACCTCAAAGTGGTTTCACACACAAGAGGTTAATGGCTCAAAATTGGAACAAAAATATACATTCCATGGCATTTATGAACATACTCGCCATGAGGCTTGCCTCACAAACACCTTTAAAAACCAAGGTGGAGGTGCAGTAATGCTGTGGTGAAAATCATATCCGATTATGAGCATAATAAAATAACTAAACTAGCTTCAACATTGGATCATAATATGTATGTTTGCACATACAAATGCATGTTATACGTATGATAATTGCTAGAAAACTCACCTCACAAACAAGTGTTCCATTGATATACTTGCAAGGAATGTCATCAAGAACATCTCCTGGCAGCCGGCCAGATTCAATTGCCTCCAAAATTAAGGGGACAAGGAAGAAATTAGTATAGGGAAAAAAATTCTGTACTTAGGAAATCCATATAGGGATCATAATGCAGCAAAATTATTAGCAATCTAATACCAATTTAGCAAAGGAAAAAAGATAATTGGTTCTTAAAAAAAATCTATTATTTTTCCTAAAGATTTAAAAAAAAAAGTAAATTAAAAGTCAACTTCCTGAGTTGACAGGCTCAACCACATAAAAGGAAGTGCCTTTACTACTGTTTTGATATTAAATACATTGCAAAAAATGTATGCCATGCCAAATGCATATGTTAGATGACCTAAAGCCAAAAACAGCTTAAAACTATTAGATACTTACGGAAAAGAGAGTTTCGGATGTTCTATCATATGGATGTAACAACTTCCCCATGTCTTGAAGCATTGACTGTTGCACGGTCTCATTCTTGAAATCATAAATAAATTAGTAAGATGAAGTCTTTGTTGCCTACTCTATTAAGTTAAGTTACTTTTTTACAAACCTCTGAGGCCCTTCCTATAGAATATCCCTCAGGGAAGAGATTCAGTGCAAAGGAAACTTCATTATCTACCAAAACCAGAGAGGAAAAACAGTCAGTACAAACAAGATGATTTAACTGAAAGAACTTATTTTAAATGAAATGTTGACTTACGAAGCCACTTTGAAGACATGGATGAACCAGACATACCAGCAACATCATTCCCTCCTTCCACAATCTCACCCTATAAAATTGGTTAGACCAAATGATTACAAAATGGTGACAACATGTTGCCCATAAAGGGGGGGGGGGGGGGTGGAACGGCATGTTTATTTGCATCTTGTCAATCCCATTTTCCCAAGGAAAAATATTATCAAGCTGATTAAGCATATAAATAAAGATCCTTACGTCAAAATCCATCATTTTCCAAACTTTACAAGAAATTTAAGCACCCAAATGAAACAGAATAATCAGCTATGAAGTAGAGCAAGGAGTCAGAATTTTTCACATGTTCCACTCATTTCCAATGCACTTCTTAATTGTCAATATAGCTGCTAAAATCTATGCGCTTGAATAACCCCTTTTCCAAAAGGGAAAAAACCAAATATTCATTAAAGGAAAAGACGAAAGAATTAATAGATTCATAAATATATACAATATAAAAATGATCTAGCACCAGACGGGGTGCTGGATCGACGCTCAACTAAACCAATATGACTATATATTAAACAGGGAAGTTAAGTCTTAGCGCCAAAAAAAACTGAGAAGTTAAAGACTTCAATCTTCAGTATGATACTATAAATTTTCAGCAAAGAAACGCATCCTTTCCTCTCAATTAATCACATAAAAAGAAAACAATAAGACTCCACTTAACAATCCAGAGAAAAAAAGAGAGTTACAAGTTCCTTTAAAAATTGACTCCATAAACTCAACTGTACTATGTCTGCATTAAGATACAATCTTTAACTGTTTATGATGATTTTGTTAACAAAATTCGTTAAGGTCCAGAAACTCGTATCTTTCTCTATCATTCCTATCACTCTGAATTAAATTTCCCCATCATTATCCCAATTCACTACTCACGAAACTTTACCTGGAGCTTCCGAGTATTGGATCCCGCCATAATCAGCGAGCTATCTTTGCAATTCCCCAATCCGTCATCGACAACATCATTGCCCACGGATTGGAGAACAGGCTTTGGACGATACCTCGTACCGGTCTTTGATACCTTGAACGAGACACCCATGTCGGTATTTCGTTCGAGTATTTCAGAATCTGATGTTGCTATGGGGTTGTTTGGACCATGGGAAACTTGAAACGAAAATTAATGAGAGAAAAATGGAAAATAAAACCCTAAAAGGACGGTAAAATTTGGGATCAGAAGAAGTTATGGTGCATCGTAGATGAGAGAAATTAGCAAAACAAAGAGTGACGCTGACTCGCGCGGAGCTCTAATACCTGTTTGCTGAGGGGGAAAGGATTCCATTATAAAGTAGTAATTTTATATATTGTAATTATAAATGCGTGGCGGTCGTGATAATAATAATAATTTATTATTATTATTATTATTATTATTGTTATTATTATTATTATTGAAATAATAAATATAATAATTTTTTATTAAATATAATTACGTAAATTTATTTATATTTTAAGATAATATTATTTCATATCAATTATAATTAAACACAAATTTATTAAATCATTTATAATTTATTAAAACTTATAACAAATAATTTTTTCATATAATATATCTTAATTTTGATGGTTATTTTTTATAATAAATTTTTTATTTAGCACCAAAACTTTTATTTATTTATTAAAGTAATCATTGGTGAAACAATTTATATAAAAAGAGATTTTTTATGAATTTTTTTTATTTGAGGTAAAAGATATTTAAAAAATAAGAAAAAAATGACGTTCATTTCACAACTCTAACAATTAAGAGTTAATGAAAAAAACTGTAAAATACATTTAAAGTAGTAATTTGGTAAATAATGTTAGAAATTTCTAACTTCGTCCAATAAAATCAAACTAGAGAACAAAAAGTTTTAAATTCCTTTCAAACAAACAACTTATAATTTTGGTAATATTTATATAAGAAATTAATTAGGGTAAAGTTATCTAAGGTTATTGTTCAAATTACCATAATTTTCTTCTTTTTTCCATTTTTTGTTTCTAAATTTTTTTCTAAGAAATTATAACTCAATAGGCATAAGATTGAAGAAATTGGAGATCAAAAACAATCAAAACAAAACTTGAAAATCACTTTAGGTAGGTAACTACTTTTATTTTATATATATATATATATATATATATAGGTTGTTGTATCGAAAACACTTATAATCGATTATTATAATTTATGAGCCATTTTTTTTAAGTGATTAGTCTAATTTGATTAAGGGTATCTATAATCTGACTAAGTGTAGTCTGTATAAAAAGTTTGAGGGTAATCATAGGATCGCATTGGTTTACATTCAAGTATCTTCACCAGAGGGTAACATAGCCACATTAACATTACCAACCCTGTCACATTGAAATGTAGTTTGATTACCAAATGTCTCTATTATTCAAAGAAAAATGCAACCTAAAGTTCCAAAACTTTTTGCTTACTTTTAGCTCTATTTCTACCTCATATTTATGGGTTACATCCACTTTATAGCATATTTCTTTTTGAAACCTTTTAGCATGTATAAACCATTTACTCTATTGATAAATGTTTGAGAGAGTTTTACAAAGAGGATTACAATATATTGGGGTCCAAAGGTCCTAATTGATATACATGACTCCTCTATTTATACAATATTTGGAGTACATGTGGTTGTATTTTGCTAAAAAGTTACACAAATTAGGGTTCTTATAGAGCCGTTGCTAGGGTTCGAAACGTAGTTAGGATGTGGTTGATCACAACCTTTATTATGGGTTGATGTAGGTATTATATATGGCCTATTATGTAGGCTAATATGCTAAGCAGATATAAATAGGCTAAACACAAGTAAAATGGGCTGGAAACTGGCTAATGTTTATGGGTTGGACATGGGCTATATCGGGCTGAATAGACCCATCACAATGTGATATGAACATGTTGTGCTTAGGCTATTCTCGGGCTAGGCTCGGGCTATCCTTGGACTAAACATATAGGTAGAATACGTGCTAATATAGCCAAACATGGGTTATTCTAGCCAATTGTCCACCAAGTAAGGAACCATCTATCTTAGTACCAAATATTAATGGTAAGAATTAGAATCAAATATTAAGTTTAGTCTATGAATTTGAAAAATGAAACTTATATGTTAAAGAAAAACTTTTGATTCAAAAAAAATGTATCAAAGTTTATATTTATAGATCCTCAAGAATAAAGCTCTAATAAAGAAAGAGAGGTGATAAAACTAAAATAAGAAGTTAAATAAATGAAAGAATTAGCTCATAACATTAATATTAAGAAGAAAATAATATCATTATTATCTCAATAATGTTTAAAAATAAACCAAAAGATAAAGAATTAGATTGTAATGGAAGCATAATAAGCACATCAAAAAATCAAATAGCAATAATAAGATCTTTAATTCTTTTAGCAGAAGAAATAGATATAGCACATAATCAAACAACAAGTTCTTATAGGACATAAATGAAACACAAAAAAAAAATTCTCAAAGAAACAAAAGAATGTGATTATAACAAGAAGTTAGAACAAGACATATATAAAAAATTTATATAATCAAAAAGGGATGTAAATAACATACCAGGAGATAATAAAATTATAAGTTATAAATTTGATCAATTTGTAGTGTTCAAGGAAGAAGTGAAGAGTCACCTTGGAGATTAGATGGATTGATACCTAGGAATGAGAAAAAGAAGAATAAGATAAAACTCAAAGATAAATAAAAAGCTATAATCTCTATTTAATAGAATATATAAAAAATTAGAAGAACAATTTATGGACCCTCATAATAGGGATATCAAAAAAATAGTTAGTTTGTTAATTTTGACAAATGAAGAACCAGGAAGAAAATGTAATGAACAACTTTGTAAAAACAAGGAGAAAAATGATACGATAATAGTCAATGAAACTCAAAGAATGAGAATGAGAATGAGAAAAGGAAGAATGAGGAAAAATCCAAAGATAAAAAAAGCTATAATCTCTATTTGATAGAATATAGAAAAAAATTAAAAGAATAATTTATGGACCATGATAATAGGGATATCAAAAAAATAGTTAGTTTGTTAACTCTAATATATGAAGAACTAGCAAGACATTGTAATGATTACAAAAAATCATATAAAACCTATTTCATTATCAGTTTCTCATCAAGAATAAATATTGGACCACATAGGGAAGAAATAAATAAACAAAGACTAGAAGAAGGTGACATTCCTTATAGAAGAAAACAACTACCAAAAATATAAAAGAAGATTACATTAGGGAACTAGAGATAGTGTTCCATCATAATTCAATATTCATGAAAATTATAAATCTAATTTTTTATATTTAGATTGTATAAGAGATAGAAAAAAATGTTTGATTAATGGTCTAGTGATATGAGTATAATTATACAAATTTTTCCAACCATTATATCAAACATTTCAATTTATAGAGTCTTAATAGCTCACAAAGTGACAAAAAATGTTAAAATTTAATTTACAAATTTAATAAAACAATAACATTTATAAATGCATGAAAATATTCCTATAGGTAGGCATTACTTAGATATTATATTAAATGAAATAAATGAGGAATTTATGTGGGAAGACAAAGGTAGATATGTCATTGAATGAGTGAATATGGAATTAAGGAGCTAAATGGTATTTAATAAATATAAAAATATGTGATATGTGTAATATATATTCTTTCATTTGTAGTATGAAATTTATTATCACAAGTTACCACCTTTTTTATGTAAAAATCTTATATAGAAATATTTTTTTCAAAAATTACTTTAAATATTACAAAAAATTATAAAAGAACGATGAAATAAAAGAAATGGAGAAACCATACCATACACCTTAAGAGGAAGATTAAAAACTCTTAAAATTTGATAATCATTAAATATCAAGAAATACAAGATATAAACAAATAAAAAAATGGTAAAATTTGTTGTGATACAAGAAATGCTAGAAAAATATGAATGTAATATAAAATCTTATGAGCAAAAGTATAAAAAATATAAAAATACAAAACATTCAAAAGATATTAATTTAGAAAACAAGATTTTCAAAAATATAAGAGAAAGTATAACAAAAAACCTTATGGAAAAATATGTTTTTGGAGCAAAATATATAAGTCACCAGAAAACAAAAATTATTACCCATTAGAGAAAAAGAAATGTAGATCTTAAATATGCAATGAGGAAGGACATTATGCTAATGAATGTCCTAACATACTTCAAAATAAAAAATAAAAAAAAATTAGAAAAAATACAAAAAATCTTAGAAGAAGCTTTCAAGATAGAATTAGAACTAATAAAAAATCGAAGATATATGATATTTGTAGTATTTATATATTAGAAGAAATTAGGGAAGAAATAACTGAATCAAAATATGAGTATGAATGTTCTTACAAATCCAGAGAGTACTTATTTTAAAGTAGGATTAAAATTTAAAAGTTATACAAGTTATCTTTTATATGCATAAATAGATACAAGATCTAGAATGCATGTAGTTAGTGAATATGTATTCCTAGAATAACTCTATAAACAAACACCAATGGAAAATAATTTTTTAAACTTATATCAAATTTTTACACAATATTTAGACAAAATAAGTCAAATAATACTGTATGGTGAAATCATGTGTCAAAAGTAAGAAAAAATTTCAATATATCAAACCCAATCTGTATGTTGTTTGAGAATAAAGTATAACTTGGAACCCTATCCTTGAAATGCCTGGAACTCGGCCAATAATCTTCTAATCTGAAGTAGTGCATGCAACTTGAGATATAAGTTCCAAAAAACTTAAAGCTTCTAAGGATTGATCAGTAGCTCAATCACATAATGTGGTCAACTCTAGACTAGTTTATGCATTTATTATTGAACCCCTCTTAGACACACTGCACCATATACCCTTATATAATCAACACTTGTATATATAATATCATATTTCTACGTGAACTTGGTATCAAATTAGGCTAAATCATTCTTATTATTTGATTTCTCTCTAGCTTCTCTCTCTAAATTGGATTATCTCCAACATATGCAACAACATAAAAACTAATATAGTGAGATACACACAAAATAGAACTAAAAACTTTATTTAGAAAACATTTTATTAGACATAAAAGAGTAATAAATCTCTTTTCTTAATGAAATTTGGGAAGATAAATCCTTAATAAGTATCAACAAATTATTAAAATAGTAAACTTAGAAAGTTCTTTAGATATAAAAGTAAATAAATTTAGAATGATTACTAATATAAAAGTTAAAGACCTTGACAGAGTCATTAGAGTAAAATACATAATTTATATTGCAAAAGATAATATTAAGTTTAAAAAATAAATTCAATAAATTTTAGAAATAAAAGTCATAATACCAAGTAATTTATCTCACTCTAGTATAGTATTTTTAGTCGTAAAATAAGCTAAAAAAAAGAGAGAGAAAAAGAATACTAATAAACTTCAAAGCGTCGAATAAAGAAATTGTATTTGATGTTGTTCTTATTGTCTATGTACAAAACACAGTATATGTTTATTGTTACTCAATGTTCTGTCTTCTTTTATGTAAGGTTGGTTATTTCATATCAATAATGCACATATGCATATAGTTCGGTACACTTTGTAAGCGAACATGTTTACACACACCACGAGGTTAGTTTTCGTCGTATGTATGCTAGGTTGAGTGTTTTTGTTTCATTTTGGGTGTAAGTATTTATGAAAATTACTTGAAAAATTTTGGAAACAAAAAATGATAATTTTTGGCACCTTGTAACCACCCTTGGCAAGGTGATTGGCATGACAAGGTGGCTAATCGAGTTCTATAAATACCCTATTTTCTCTTATTCTTTTTTGTTATCCAAAAAATATGTAGCAGAGCTCTATCAAATTAACATCTTGATTTTCTATTTTTTGATCATTAATACCTTGTGTATTGTTCGATATTAGTGATTTGTGAATGTGTGAGTCATGCATCGACGGATAGTTGCCTTCGTGTAACTTTTCTTCTTATGTGAAAACCTCATTGGGAGAGTGAGTTGAGTTAAATTCTTTGAGTTCTCACATCTTGGCTATGTGTCCCATGATAGTTTGTGATGGACTAGGTGTCCTACAGAGATGTTTAGTCCATAGTGATTGAGGATGGTCCTCATTGTTCACATTATTGGTTTGCAATTTCTAATCATACTATATTGGGTGGTGTTTGCTTTGAAGGTCAGTCAGGTTCGTGTGTCAAACTAGGTCATTGCAAAAGCAATAATAGACAGTTCAAATAGAGATCCCGATTGAAAGAAATATGGGTAGTTTTACTTCTGTTTGAGTTGTTATTGTTTTATTGTTTAGTGGATTGTTTGATGCTGAGTAGTTGCCTTAAGAAACTCGAGAATGTTACTACATAGGCAAGTTTATATATGGATTTATCTCATTATATATAGTATTATGCATGATAATCTATTATGTTAGTATAATTTGAGTTTCTATCATGTATGTACCAACATACTAGATTTGAAATCTGATTAGAAAGCTTATTTGATTTATGTTACTGCATGCTTTCTTTCTTTTTCCTTGTAGCTGATGAGCAGAATCGGGATTACCAAAAACTTTGATGCCATCCCCGCAATGGAGTCATCCCCGGCAACGGCGCCAAAAACTTGATGAGCAGAATCGGGATTGCCAAAAACTTTGATGCCATCCCCGCAACGGAGTCATCCCCGGCAACGGCGCCAAAAACTTGATGAGCGAAAACCGGCATCGCCGATCCTGCCAATACTTTGGTTTTATATTTATAAAACTCTCGCAAGTGCACGAATCATTTCGTAGAAAATGATAAGTATACTCCCAAGGTCGATCTAAGGAAGGAATGTATGTGGTTTTTAATTTATTATTCAAACTCTTAAAAACGAAATTAAATCCTAAACATCCTGTCACGATATTTTGGGTTTTTTGTGTTTTTAATCTAATAACATAAAATTAAACATAGATTCAATAAACATTCATGCAAATTTTATCATTTATATTAGTGGAGTATTTATGGATATAATAACTAAGTTAATTATGCTTGCTCGTATTATTTAGGTTATTAAAGATATGAATTGATATTTATTGATTCTCCTTTTTTTGTATGAATACCACCTTTGGTGGGGTTAGATATTCTTTGTTAACTAAACAAATCAATTAACACCTATGGGTGGGGTTGATAACTAATTTGGTTAATTAAATTAATTCCTTTTTCTAAGAAATTGAAAATAAATCATTTAAATGCCACATTTGGTGGGGTTAGACAATTTAAACTTTATTCAAGGTGTCCAAATTAAACCTAAGTATTTAGTTATCCGAGTACTAACTTTCAAGTTTTAAAACCACTACTGAAAACATGTTGTCAATACATTTTCAGATAATAATTCTTATAAAAACTTTTGAAATAGAGCTTCACTCTAACTACCGAGCGATTGTACCAACAAATAAAAGAGCACTACTCTAAATCAGACCGGATAACTAAACCTTAAAATCTAATTTTCAGATTTAAGTTTGTAATGAAAAATAATATATTTCTCTCTAACATTCTTAATATAAAATCTTGAATAAAAATAAAATCAATTCATTTTAGAGATTTTTACATATTTAATATTTCGCAAGCATAACAACGTTATTATTATATCATGTTTACAAATTATAGCACAGCTTAAATTTAATCACAGACAAATTAAATATAACATGTAAGAATAAAGCATAAAAAATAACTCAAAAGAAAATAAAATCCTTACAAGATCTTGATGCCATTCCCGTTGCTAGAAAACCTCCAAACGGAATTTGCACTCCCATTTATTGAATCAAAAAGCTAATAAATTACAAAAACATAACTAGTTCTTCCCAAAAAGGGAAGAACTCTAAAACTAAGAGAAACTAGCTAAAACATAAGAAAACCTAAAAACTAAGAAATGGAGAGAAAGAAAGAAGAGAGAAGTGTGTTTTTGAAGTGAAGGGAAGGGGGTATTTATAGGTGAGGATGGAGAGAAAAAATGAGTAAAAAATGTTAAAAAATGTAAAAACGCGTAATGGACATGGTAAGGTCATTGATGACGTCAGCATGACGTCATGGGGGCGGCTGCACGTGAAAAATGGGGCGAAATGGCGTCGGGCGCTACGGAGGGCAAAGTGCGCGGATGAACGCAGATTCGCCAGCGTGGCTACGTACCGCAGCTGGGCGCCTTAATGGGTCGCTTGGGCGCGATTTTCTCCTTTTTGACATTTTTTACCTTTTCGACCCATTTTATCCAATTTTTCCATATTTGTTGACCTTGCCTCATTTATTTAGTAATATAATTGTGATGTATTGCTTCCAGTATTCCTCTTTGAGTCTTTAAGGTACGTTTTTAAGCGAAAATACCTGAAAAACAATAAAAATACCCGTGATTCCGAAAAAGACAAATTTATATAAATATATGATAAAACATATAAATATATATATTTTTAATCAATTAATGAGCATAAAATCATGGTAATTTTAGTGCTTTTTGAGCACTCATCAGTAGCATGCATATAGCTTTGTAAGTATTGCTTTTTTTTTTATGATCATGCATTTTGGTATAAGTTTCTAAGGAATATGTATCTCTTTCACCTGGTTATGTACCGGGTGTCACTCTTTCTTATGGTATGTCATATTTTGTTTGATTGCATGTTATGATAGTGAAATCATTTATCAAATATGTTTCCGCATATGATATCTTTAAGTGATTAAAAATCATTTATAGCATTTTCAGTATGTTTGACTGATTCGCATGTTATGTGATGTTTGATGTTCATACATACTACTAGCCTAGACAAGGGCATGTGAGGCATACCATCATTAGTGTGTTTATCACAACTTATTCTTTTTTACTGTTAGTAGTTTTTGTTGTATGATGAATTGGCATATTGTCTTCTACTTTCATTGTGTTATTTTCTTAATTCATGTTTATGAAGCTTGCTTATACAAATTGGTATAGAGCTCTTGAAAATATTCCATAGTTTGACATTTTCACTCTTCATCTAAATCCATTTATTTATTTGAGTCAAAAAAATAATTAACTATTGAAAAATTGTTCCTACATATGGAAATCTTCAATTGGTATCAAAGCATGAAATCCATATAAATTTCTCAAAATATCCATACAAATACACAGAGTTATGGCATGTGCATAAGAAAAAAATTATTTCAAATAAAATCAATAATTTAACCATACATAGATTCAAGGAATATATAGGTCAAAACAGTTATGAGAAAACAAAATAGATAAAATAACATACAAATTTGATAACGGAGTTTGGCCAATCTTGCTTACGTCTCCGGACCTGCTGCAGATTTTTTACTAAAAAGGGAGAAATTACACAAGGTGTTTACAACACTCACAACCCAATTACGCCTAAGAAAATAAGTCTAAATTTTCTCTCACAAAAGCTTTTCTCTCTAAATTTTTTTCTCAATTGGAATGAACACTTGGTTGATTAATCCATTACAATTACACATCTATTTATAGGAAAAATCACTCCTTAAATTAATAGTTCCTTAAATTGCTCTTTGAATTAAGCTCTTTGTTTTGCTCTATGAATTGCTCCATGTTTTGCTCCTTGTTTTCCTCCTTAAATTAAGGAGCTTTATAACAATCTCCCACATGAAGACTGATTTCAATTTGTCTTCACACCTCGATCAATGCAGCATTTTTTCTAGTCTTGTTACTCTAGCAGACCAACTAAAGTTGAGCACAACTTCAGTTTCATGGCAAGCTCCCACTTGTTGGCATCTCGAGTCTGACAAGCTTCATCATAGCATTTAGGCTTCCCTCCATCAGTCAATATCATATAGTTCATGTATCTCATGTTAGGCATATGAGGTCGAGAAGACATTCTCAATACAGGAGCTCGAGTAGGAGGTTGTGGTGTGTCGGACTACTACACACTACTCTATCCAACGAGTTCCTCTGGATGAGGACTTGCTACAATTGGTTCATTCACGGAAGTATTTGGGACATCATCTGCATCTATAAATACTGACTCATTTTGCTTTGAGTCGTTGGTTTTTGTTTCATGCATGTCTTTATACATCACTCTTTCATTAAAAATCACATCTCTACTACGGATCACTTTCTTGTTTTCGTCATCCCAAATGCGATAGCCAAATTCATCCTCACCATAGCAGATGAAGGTGCATTTCTTAGACTTGGGATCAAGCTTATTCCTACCTAGATCACTGATATGCATAAATGCTACACAACCGAAAACTTTTAGATGTGATAGTTTTACGTCTTTTCTGTTATATACCTCTTCTGGTATTCTATGCTCCAATGGAACAGATGGGCCTTCGTTGATCAAGTAAGCTATCATATTGACTACTTTTTCCCAGAACTATTTCGGTAGACCTGATTGTATATGAATGCTTCTAGCTCTTTCTGCCAACGTTCGGTTCATACGATCAGCTACACCATTGTGTTGAGGCGTGCCTAGTATAGTTCTTTCCATTTTGATCTTATGCTCATAGAAATTTTTTTGAATCTGGTGTCTTCATATTCATCACCATTATCAATTCTAAGTTTTTTTATCTTCAAACCTGTCTCATTTTCCACCATAGCTTTTCATCTTCTGAAAACCTCAAATACTTTAGACTTATGCTTTAGAAAGTAAACTCATACCTTCTAAGAGTGATCATCAATGAAAGTCGCCAAGTAGTGTTTCCCACTAATGGATGAGACGGTCGTTGGTCAGAAAACATTAGATTGAATAAGTTCAAGCCTTTCTTTCTTTGAGGTTCTGCTACTTGTCTGGAAACTAACTCTCTTTTGCTTTCCAAGTATGCAATTGATGAGTGCTCAAAAAGCACTAAAATAACCATGATTTTATGCACTTTAATTGATTAAAAATATATATATTTATATGTTTTATCATATATTTATATAAATTTGTCTTTTTCGGAAATACGGGTATTTTTATTGTTTTTCAGGAATTTTGGCCTAAAAACGCAATGTAAAGACTCAAAGAAGAATACTTGAAGCAATACATCACAAATAAATTGATAAATAAGTGGAAAAAGGTCAACAAACATGGAAAAATTGGACAAAATGGGTCGAAAAGGTCAAAAATGTCAAAAAGATCTGAAAAACGCACACAGAATTTCCAAATTTCGCGGCCAATACATTATATACACAGTACATACACAATAAGCCAGAGTCGCGCATATACCATACTGATAGTTATGCTGTCGCAGAATACGGCGGCATCGTTCACGCTATATGCTATTAATACAGAAGGCCATTAGTACATGGCTTAGAACACAGTCTACAACGCCAACGCGTTTTTGACCCATTTTTCACGCGGCCGCTTACTCATGACGCCATGCGACGTCATTGATGACTCAACAGTCCAAAACACGTTTTTATTTTTTTAATATTTTTTTTAACATTTTTTTAATCATTTTTTTCTCTCCATCCTCACCTATAAATACTCCCTTCCATTCACTTCAAAACACACCTCAAAAAACCTCACTTCTCTCTTCTTTCTTTCTCTCATTTCTTAGTTTTTAAGTTTTTCTTAGTTTCTTTCTTAGTTTCTAAGCTTTTTCTTAGTTTTTCTCTTAGTTTTTAGTTCAATTGTCTTAGGTTTGTTTCTTCTTTCGGTGAGAGAGAACTTGTAATGTTTGTAATAATTTAGATTTTTGATTCAATAAATGGAAGTGCAAATTCCGCTTTTGAGGTTTTCTAGCAACTGAATAATGCCAAGATCAGTAAGCGATTTTATTTTCTTTACGCTTATTTTTGTGCTTTATTCTTACATACGTTATATTTAATTATTCCGTGATTAAATTTAACTGCTAGCTGCTTATAATCATGATATAATAATAATGTTGTTATGCTAAATATTAAATAGGTGAAAATTTCTAAAATGAATTGATTTTATTTTTTATTCAAGATTTTATATTAAGGATGTTGTAGAAATATATTATTTTTCATTACAAACTTAAATCAAAGTTAGACTTTAAGGTTTAGTTATCCTGTCTAATTTAGAGTAGTGCTCTTTATTTGTTGGTACAATCGCCTCAAGTAGTTAGAGTGAAGCTCTATTTCAAAAGTTTTTATAAGAATTATTATGTGGAAATGTATTGACAACGTGTTTTCAATAGTGGTTTTAAAACTTGAAAGTTAGTACTCGGATAACTAAATTTTCGGGTTTAATTTTGGACACCTTGGATAAAGTTTAAATTGTCCTAACCTCACCAAAGGTGGCATTTAAATGGTTCATTTTCAATCTCTTAGAAAAAGGAATTAATTTAATTAACCAAATTAGTTATCAACCCCACCCATAGTGTTAATTGATTTGTTTAGTTAACAAAGAGTATCTAACTCACCAAAGCGTGGTATTCATATAAAAAGAGAGAATCAATAAAATATCAATTTATATCTTTAATAGCCTAGATAATATGAGCAAGCATAATTAACTTAGTTATTATATCCATAAATACTCCACTAATTTAAATGATAAAATTTGCATGAATATTTATTGAATCTGAATTATATTTATTTGTAGATAAATATTTATTGAATTTGTATCTACGTTTATTTTTTTTATTTAATTAATCAGTATATATGTTTATTTTAATGTTATTAGATTAGGAACACAAAAACCAAAATATCGTGACAGGATGTTTAGGATTTAATTTCGTTTTTAAAAGTTTGAATAATAAATTAAGGACCACATACATTCCTTCCTTTGATCGACTCGAGTATACTTATCATTTTCTACGAAATGATTCCTAGGTGCAATGCGAGAGTTTTACAAATATTAAAACCAAAGTATCTGCGAGAATTGGCGATGCCGTTTTGCTCGGCTCATCAAAGAATCTTCGCATACGCCTATCTCTCAGATCGTAAACCTGGAAGTTTTCCCTTTGAGTGCATAATCTTCATCCCATTCTTACTCATATGGTCTAGTTTCTGGTTCCACAGATTTAATGTTTCATTGCCTGATGCAACTGTGATTGAACAACGTGCCCTTACTGTCATGTAAATAGTGTCACTCTTATTGCCTCGAGCAACCGTCATTGTACCTTTTGAAATCTTCCAATCATCACAATGGAAGATCCTAGTATAGCCTTCACTAGCCAATTTCCCTACTGAGATTAAGTTCTTTCTTAGGTCGGGAATATACCTAACATCCTTCAGTTCCCAAACAAATCCGTTTAACTTAATCTTCATTACACCTTTTGCCAATAATAGCACACAGTTGATCATCACCCAAGATTCTTCGTTGCTCTCCAAAGAGCATATCAATGCATCATCTCCTCCATCTTCTCTTGAGGTGGAAGTAACATTTGCCTCTGCCTTCACTTGTTTGTCCTTTGGTGCACTTTTGCACTGATTTTTGTAGTGTCTGATTCTCCCACAATTCCAACACTCAATAGTCTTCGAGCTATGGGAATTATTAGGATTCTTGGATTTAGACCTCATATCCTTTGATCTACCTTGTTAATATGTTTTTCCACGTCCATTCCCTCTAGTTGAATCTCTTCCTCTTGACTCTGTATGAAAAATTGAAGAGGTTGATGATTCACCCGACTCTATACGTCAGATCTCTTCACTGAGAACCAGATCACGAACATTGTCAAATTTCAACTTATTGCTTCCTGATGAGCTAATCACATCTGTGACAGTAGCATTCCAACTTTCTGGTAAAGAAGACAAAAGTATCAATGCTCGTACTTCTTTATCAAATTCAATTTCAACTGAATTCAACTGGGTTATGACTGTGTTAATTTCAATGAGATGTTGAGCTATCGATGCGCCTTTTATCATCCGCAAGTTGAACAAACGCCTCATTAAATGTACTTTGTTTGAGGCCGATGGCTTCTTATACATATTGGAGACAGCTTCCATAAGACCTATCATGGTCTTTTCCTTTGCTGTGTTGAAAGCAACATTGTGGGATAACGTCAATCGAATAACTCTGAGGTCTTGTTTGTCTAGAAGATTCCAATCTTCTTCCTTCATAGCGTCTGGCTTCTTCCCAGAGAGAGGTTGATATAGATTTCTTTAATACAGATAATCCTCTATCTGTATTTTTCAAAACCTGAAATCTGTGCCATCGAATTTCTCGAGTTTCATCATTCCTTCATCTACAACCATTACTTCTACTCAAATTTGACTTCCTCCAAATCATTTCTGACTATTTTTGCAAACCATCGTGTATTAGAACACCTCCGTCAACGAACAAATATCGTTGACAAAATTTCACTATTCAAGTAAATAGTAACCTTGTAGGAAATTAACAGAAATCATCACCAAAATCTCTAATACCAATTGTTGGGAAATTACGTAAATTCCTGATAAACCAGATTTATGAGAAAACAAAATAGACAAAATAACACACAAATTTGATAACGGAGTTTGGCCAATCTTGCTTACGTCTTCGGACTTACTGCAGATCTTTTTACTGAAAAAGGAGAAATTAAACAAGGTGTTGCTTTTCTCTCTAAGCTTTTCTCTCTAAGCTTTTCTCTCAATTAGAATGAACACTTGGTTGATTAATTCATTACAATTATACATCTATTTATAGAAAAATTCATTCCTTGATTTACTCCTTAAATTAATGATTTCTTACATTGCTCTTTGAATTAAGCTCCTTGTTTTGCTCCATGAATTGCTCCATATTTTATTCCTTATTTTGCTCCGTAATTTGCTCTTTAAATTAAGGAACTTTATATCAATCTTCAACAATAATACCACTCTAATTTTGCTTAAACTAAACTTATGTTCTTCAATATGATAGTCAATTCTTTTTCCTTTCTTTCTTCCAAGCTAATTGCAATTCATACAAATAAAGAAATAAGAAAAAAAAACAAAACATAAAAAACCATAAAAGTAAAATTGCTAATAATTAATAACCGATGCTAATTTCTTTTTCTTTATTTAATATATAACTTTTTAATGATTATTATAACCATTCAATTATTAATAAAATCTTTTATATTTCATAATTACTCAAGATTATTTATAATTTTCATACATTTATTTGATTATCATTGTCTATAAAATTTGCAAAAATTAACTCTTCGATTCTTATTCTTATTTGTGTATTTAAAAAATTAAAACCAATTACTTGAACTTTTCAATTGTTTTGAACATTTGTTAATAAGTGTCTCTTCTATGCACCTAAATGTCTCTTATACGAATACTTAATTATCTTATTTATTGATATCTAATTGCTTATAATCGCATCATCATCATCATCATCATCATCATCATCATCATCATAATCATCATCATCATTACATTAAAAAATTAAATTTTAATTAAAAAAAATTATACGTGTTGAAGTCATCTAACGAGAATTCCCAATATTATTCTTATCTTATTCAAAAAAAAAATTTGAATAAGTCATTTTTTTCTTATTGTGTTCTAACCTCCCTTCTTAACTTACATTCACTGCAAATAATTTTTTTTTGTTGGTATTATTCATATATTATACTTGTATTTGAATCTATTCTAGAGAGTGTTCTCATATTGCTAAAAAATGCTTAAATCAAAATAAGTTTTTTGTAGAGCAATAACACAAATATGTTTAATTTCGATGTCATATATAACTCATTTTAATGATTGATTTTATTTCATATTTTTTTTATAATTCAATGTTATATTTATAGAACGATAAATTGTATTGTTATGTTTGTAACTTTATTAAAACTTAAATATTACATTTATTAATTTACTAAAACATTATTTAACATTACATCTACATTGCCATTCCAAACACGTGTAAAGTGAATGTACAAGAAGTTTAGGGTTTGTGTAAGTTTGCAAGGAGCCAGTCACTAGAGACTCAAATTCCCCTGCAAGGCATATTCAAGAAGAAAGTTCATTACTACAAAAGGGGTATTTAAGTCAATATATAAAGTCAATTTTTAGAAAAAAAATAATTTATAATGAATTTAAAGCCGGTTCGGTGCATAACCGATGCTATCCACGTAGGACGTAGCGTCGATTGACGTTTCGAACCAATGCTACATGTAGACGTAGTGTCGATTGATACCTGGAATCAATGCTATCCACGAAGCGTAGTGTCGGTTGACACGTAGAACCGACGCTGCACACGTGGGTAAATTCTTCTATTCTTTCTTCTCCAGATAGAAACTATTCTAAGCACGGCATAACTCTCAAAAACTCAAAACCTATTCCACTTCTCCTTCACTCTTTCTCATTTTTCGGCCACCTACGACCACCAATTCCAGCGCCGGTTAGTGGGTTTTCTTCCTCTCTAACTAATCTTTTAGATCTCCTATTTTTTTGAGCAAAATATTCAAAAAAATTATACTCATTTCTCACTTACAAAACACCATTTTTTCTTCATTTCTTTCATTTTATCACTTCATTTACTCTTATAAGTATTTCTATTAATCTTAAACATTTATTATTCATATTTTTTCCGTTATTATTTGTTATTATTTATGTGTATAAATATTTGTATTATATATGTAGGTTTTTATTATAATATCAGGAAAACAATATGATGATCTTGAATAACATAGAACAACATCATGTTAATTTTTATGCTATTAATTAATATTTTATTTTTCCAATTATTTATATTAGTTAAACTATTTGTTAAACAGTTTTTTCTGCTATTATTTAGTAATCGAATACAGGTTTTAATTTGAGTATAATAGAAAATGAGTAAATTTTGTAAAGAAAAAAAATTTAAGTCGATTCACGCGTTGAACCAACTTTAATTTTTAAGTTATTTCATTTAAAGTTGGTTCAGCGAACCGACTTTAATACCCTTTTTGTAGTAGTGGTTCTTCCTTCTGAAACTTCATTTGGAAAAATGAGTGAATCCTCTCGAGAAACAAAAGTTCCAAATTTCAGACACACATATCAACTGATTCCTACCAAAAATTGTCTACACTGGTTAAATCCAAATGATAATTTTGATGTAATTCGAATATATGATTTAAAATAAAAAATGAATATGTCTTACTACCAAATCACTAAATGAATCACCGTAGTTACTTGAATAAGATCCAAAGAAACTAAAGCCTAGGGCAAGAGATTCATAAGTTTATAGTTTGCAAATAAATTAGTTTACCTGCAATTGCTACTGGCTAAACAAATGAAGACACCAGGCAAGCAACAAGTTCAATTAACATGTCATAGCTTTCAGGGAAAACATCTAACTCCATAAGGAACACAAAGACCTGTGCATGCAATGGTTATAAGTATTTTACAAGTGACGATCACAAAGTTTTTATTATATTTAGAAAATTAAAGACCTCAGAGGAAACAGTAGGATAATAATTGATAATAATCCAACCTTCACCATGGAGCATATCAAGGAAACACTTTCTCGTAAAAAAAGAATAGGGGGAAACCTTACCTGCATGGATCGAAAAATGACTTTTGGAAGGCAGCATCTACGACAGAGGGATAAAGTAAGTTACATCAATCAATCATAATATTAATGAAAAATAAGTATATTTCTAAAGACTGATACTTTAGCATAAACTAAGACATCCAAATAGAAAGATGCAACATAAATCCCAACCTTGTTTTTTAAGTCAAGTGCTTTGGAGGCTAAACTTTCAAGCTAGTGGATAACTCATAAGCATAATTATATTGTGGTTATCTACTACAAACTAACAAGCTTTAAATGCGATATTGGGTGCAATTTTTATTTAGGAATTTGTAGAATAAACTCCAATGCATTCTTCAAAATAACTCACAACTTCAAAACTTATGAATAATAATTTTCCTTCGATGATCCTAAAATACCTTTATATACCAAAACAAATTCAAAAAAATAATGCATCACCATAATGGTCTCTTTTGGAATATTTTCTGTCCCTACAAAAAAAAATATTTGTCACTGTTAAATTTGGGCCTAATTCCATCTCAAAACCCAGGTTATGAGATAGAGGACTACTCTTGTTTATATGCGTAGTGTGGACGCGATCTCCAGTCGATATGAGACTTTAACACTCCCTCTCACATCGGCAAGGGTCTGTCCCCTTGAGACAGACAGAGATGTTGAGCTTATGAAACCCAAGTGGCGGAATGCATCACTCACCAGTGGTGAAACAACTGCACCGACCGAATAACCTGTTTTGATACCATGTTAAATTTGGGCCTAACTCCATCTCAAAACTCAAGTTATGAGATGGAGGACTGCCCTTGTTTATATGCGCAGCGTAGGCGCGATCTCTAGTCGATATGGGACTTTAACACTCCCTCTCACATTGGCAAGGGTCCATCCCCTTGAGACCGACGAGGATGTTGAGCTTATGGAACCCAAGTGATGGAATGCATCACTCACCAATGGCGAAACAAATGCATCGACCGGATAAGCTTTGATACCATGTTAAATTTATGCATAATTCTATCTCAAAACCCAGATCATGTGATGGAGGACTGCCCTTGTTTATATGGGTGAGCATGATCTCCAATCGATGTGGGACTTTAACAGTCACAAAAAAATATAAAGAATAATACTTAAGATCTGAGAAAATTGCAAATCTGTTTTTACTATATATGTAAAGAGCCGAAATCGTAGAACATCCTAAAAAACTTAATTTTCTTTGACTTGCAAATCAAAGAATTGAAACTCATGTTATCATGTTTGTCAGAAATCAAAAATTAAAAATGAAGAATATGGTCAAAGAATTGAAACTCATGTTATCATGTTTGTCAGAAATCAAAAATAAAAAATGAAGAATATGCTTATTACAACGTATAAGTGCATCCACAAAATACAAGGCTTGTAGTTAGTTGGAAATATTTCTTACTACGTAGAATCAAGCATGTATTATATGCAGTTTCCATCCTGTTCACTTGAACATGATTTATAACGATTTATAAAATTCATCAAATTATTTAAGTGGTGTGTGAGGAGAAGAGCTTATTATAGTCATATATTTGAGACATTTATTTAACAAATCTAAATTATTTTTAACATTTTTCGTTCACTTGGTTACGATTGAAAGTTAATGTCACATAATTATAACAAATACATTAAATTAGAGGTTTCAATTTATTTCCTTTTTCACAAGAGTGCCTGGTAGCATCCTCATCAAGCAGGAGCTGAATCTTCTGCCTCATCAACTTGTCCTCCACGGCGGGATGTTGGATGTTGTAACCATACCAATTAAAGTAATACATATATATTTAATTAAATAACATCCAAAAGAAAATATTGTTATGAATGCGTGCAGGCAAGATGGAATATACTGGCACTTTAAATATTGAAATCTTTTCAAATGAGTTTTTTTAACAAAATAAAATTATTACATTGAATCAAAATCATTACAACCCTACTGGATAAGAATTAAGGGCATCTTTATTAAGAGGAAATCAAGGGGAATCAGAACAAAGAAAATAGATTGTTTCTTATTCATGCTATTTAATTACTTTTTAAATTGCATCAATAATATGAATGTGGTTGTTTCAAAGTTACGATTCTAATTTTCCTTTCAGATTCTAATTTATTCCCAACTTCAACCCTATTATTAATTCTCTTTCCTCACCAAAATTATTTTATTTTATTTTTTGTTTGCATTTTAAAGTTTGACAAAGTTATCCTTATTTAAAGTTAATAATTATGAAAATAAATTGTTAACGAGTTCTTTTAGGTATTACATTACTCACCTATATTATCTTATTATTTATATATTATACCTAGTTTAATTATTTACCAAATTTTTTTCATTTTTTCAGTTTATTTATTTACAATATAGCATTTCAATTAAGCATGTTTACTTTCCATATATTAGGAATTTGTTTCATGTTTCTGATTCCATACAAAAGTCAGTAAATAACATCAAAGGCAATCATATCACATATTCTGACTCTTTTTTATTCCAATACATCTACATTTCACTTCCATTTTATTTCCATTCCGGGTTAGGAAGCGTGAGCTAAGTAGATTATACGATAATTGTGGAGTTGACAATATTTGATGAAATTCTACAAGATTGCAAGCATTCTCAGTGATAGTAGATGCAACTAATCGATTCAGAACCATTTCGGTAAGAGGTCTCAAATCTTAATATCATGTCAGGAATAGGCCTCAAACCTGCTAAAAGTTATCAAAAATGAAGGAAGTTAAAATCATAGTTAACTTTCAGCAGGTTGAAGTTGAGCATCAATATTATTAATGCCAATGAAACAATAGTACTCAAGAGCCAGAGTGTATTTCAAAATGTACAAGTTCTACTTAAGAATACTGCAACTAAAACATCAATACTCAAAGTCCTGTGCCAAACGGTTGCTAACTCTTCGGATGGCTTTAACAAATCACAAAGGACAAAAACAATAGAAGAAATGGCAGTAAAAATAATTCTAAACTGCAAGATAGAGGGTCAAATATTTAATGGTACTATGGATAAATGTCACTTGAAAGGACAAGGAAGCATGTATATAAACATGAAAATATTTTATAAGAAGAACCAATGCATATAGCATAACCCAAACTTCTGATTTCCATCTACTATATACTTACTGCCATGGCACCATATAATATTTCACTCAAATAATTTCATGCTCCTCAAAATCGTGCACTTCAACAATGACATAACTTAATCTTGTTTAATGAAGCCTACAATCCTAGGACACCATATCATAATTAAGTCTGCTTCTAGCACCTTGAAGAGAAGAATCAAGTAGGGATGCAAATAAAGCAAAGGTTGTATCTCCAGCATCTTGACTGTGAATGACTCATCCTCATGTTTAATGGCTTTTAGCGAATGAACTGAAACAAAACCAAATTGATCCTCTCCATGACCAAAAACAGACAAACTCCTTTCATAATTCTCAGCTTCTTGTTTAATATTTTCTAGAACAAGTGCAGCATTTGTGAAGCATTGAATTCTATGTCCATCATGTAATAAGATTTCGCTAAAACTTGATGAATTTCCTCTGTGAGGCAAAATTGTTCTCTATTGGTAAGATCTTCGCAATCGAAATAAATTGAAAAAACCTCCATTTCAATGTCCATGACGTTAAAATACGATTTGGTGTACCAAACCAGTGACTGATAATACATATTTTAATTTATTTATTTTTAATAAAAGAATATATGTTTAATTTTTAAAATGTATTTGGATACTATGTCCATCAACTGCACACGCTTTTGGTCTAGACTAAGAGTAAACCCAAATACATTTGACCATCTGCCTAATAGTACAAGATATCAACGGTATTACTCTTTTCTTTCGATATTCCTACCAGTGCATATATAACTCATTTATTTAAATGATTTTAAAAAAAAAACACATTATTTTTCTTATCACGAACAACATATGTTTTTCGCAAAATAAACATGTTTCCATAAAAAAACATATGTTAGTTTCAAATTTCAAGTTTAAGGCTTCCTATTTCTGTCTAAAACACTTTAGTATAATAGTAGTTTAGTTTTTTTGTTTTGATTTTTTAATAAAAAAATTGAATCAGTGACCATTACCGTAATGGAATTAACCTTTTATCAAAAACTGAAACATAGCACAACACACCGAAACATCGAGTTGGGGCGTTGTCTATTCAAAGTAATGGCAGTGGTGGTCCAATGCTCCTGCTTTTAAATATCAAGAAGACAATTGTCAATATTACAAAACAGCTAAGGTATGAATCAAGTTAAGAAGAACATTTAGAATAGATGTGAGTGTATTTGTCAATTATACCAGTGAGCATGGAAGAGTCTTCAGATTCATCAGTTTCTGCGACACAAAACAAGCAACCAAAGTAAGCTCTTCAATGTGAAGCCTATGTTTCCAACACGATCTATGATGGCTCCATATCACCAATAAGAAAGCACATAACATAATTGATACGAAGTGGAGAAAGACTGAGCAAAACTCGAGCCATAAGGATAGCAGAAGAGGAAAAAATATCAGATTTCAGGAACAAAAAAAGGCAAAAGAAGGGAAATGAGGACCAAGTGAGGGATACGAGGAAATTGTAAGGAGAGCTGAAATTGAGAGAAGTCATTAGGGATCACAAGAAAGAGAATCACCTCACGAGGAAAGGCAAGTATAGATAAAAATTATCTCCCAGCTATAGATTTTTGTCTGTCATTGAAGTGGGATTTGATTGTGGTGTTAATGTGTTACTTATTTTTGAGTTAAATGTCTCATGTAAGAGCCAAAATTCCCAGGTTTTCACCATATATGCTCATCAAGTCCCAACTAATTTGGGGTGAGACCCAGATACCCAGTCTTCAGACAAAGCACGTTAACTAATCCAGGGTTCTTCTATATGCTTAGCCAGTGTTAGTGGCAATTACGAGATTTCAGATCATAAACCCAACTGGTCATTGTTCAAATCACGGTTTAAGCCTTAGACAAACATTTTTTTCAATACGTTACACACACCAAACCCTTCTACATTGGACAGGCCCAGGGCCCACATCATTCTAGTGCCTACTCAAGCATATACCATAGAAAATAGCTATACGAAGCAATTTGCAGAAATTGATAAACATTCCTTCTTCTTTTTTGTGATCAAATTGATAAACATTCTCAAAGATGTCAAATTAGCATGCCGAGGCACTAAATTTAATCCGAACTGAAGTAGTAGGGTAAATACGGTAAACTATAAATACAAATCCAGAGGACCAAGCATTAGATTCATCAATTTACCACAACGATCAAGGGAGGGGATTTACAAAGTGGCTGAAAATAGTCAAAACAAACATGAAACTATATTGCTGGTACTCGAAGCCAACTCCCTCTAATCATCATAACCACTCAACATAGAGAAAACAAGATACATGTTACATCCATACAATAGTAAGCATATGTAGGTGGGGTAAAGACCACCGAAAAATAGTTAAAAGAGAGAAGAAACGTAAAAATTGGAAGAGCTTTTCTAGAGGTTCTCAGATGAAAACCTGCATAAAGGCAGGAAATAAGGAAGGGGAGGGGGGGCGAATTGATATATTACTGGTAGTACATGAGATGCTGAGCAGCTGCAACATTCTGGAATCCACCATCATATATAGCCTGACTTGCTCCAGCAGAACCCATTCCTATTCCACTCTGCTTCAATTGATGCTGGCCCTGTTGATGCATGAGGGCGTGAACACTGCCCATCTTGCTCATTGCTATTTGCCGCTCATAAGCCAAGAGCTCAGGGGCAGAAAAGCCAGGCAATACTGCAGCTGCAGGTGGTGGAAGAGGGTTCGAACTTGTCCCTGGTGGAGTGGGCTTGCTACCCCAAGAACACTATTAAGAAGAAAATAGTAGGGAAAATAAGGAACAGAAGTTGTCAATTATAAAGTTTCCAGGGAAATCACAATCTGAAAATCAGGATCACCTAACAAAAATAATTTATGGAATTATCACTGACTAGTACACCTAATGGTCTGACGATAAAACTCTCTTTTTTCCATTTCAAGTCCAGATTAGACCACACCAAATATTGTTTCACCTAAAAAAAAACCTCCATCTTATGAGGCACAAAAAATTGCCATGAACTCATGGCATCCAGAGGAAAATGTGGGTTAGCATTCTTTTAGAAAGAAAACCACTTTCACCAACTCCATGACTTTGTATTTCCTACTTATAGCATCTCCATGACTTTGTATTTCCTACTTATAGCATCTCCATGTGAGTATTTTCTAATTTTCATCACAATTCTAAAATAATAGCTAGCATATAATCATAAACATTCAAGTTTTCTTTTAGTAACACCTAGCTAAATCTTACAAAGATGCCCCTGGATGTGTAATTGGAATACGACGTCCTAACCATGGTACAACACATTAATTTTAAGAAACAATCCCATGTGTTTTTTGATAGGTTGGGCTGGCACAAATTAATATATATCACTTGTCCCAAATTGTCCTAAATGGGATAAGTATAAATACAAAACTTATGTTAAAAGATGAAGCGTAGTCCTATTGCTAGAGCATATTTTACTAATGCCAAAGCAATATTTCTATTTTTAGAAGCTAAAGAGTATTAAACTGTGAAGTAAAATATTTAATTGATTTGGCATCAGTTTTTTTAGCTCCGGAAACATCAATTCCAAAAATGAAATATGATTATTTATAATATAAAAGTCTTAAAAAATCTGAATAACTTTCTAGTTTTAAAAATTTGTAAAAATTTCAAATTTTAGAAAGTTTGATCAACTTTTCACTTTAAGAGAATTTGGAAAAAAATTCATTTTTTAGAAAGTTTGGAATGCTTCTAACTTTTAGGAAGTTTCAACAACTTTCCATTTTTGGAAGTTTCAAAAAAAATTTATTTGTTGGAAAATTTGGAACAACTAACTATTTTTGAAAAGTTGTCCAAACTTTCTAAAAATATAAAGTTATTTTTTTAAAAAAATAAACATAAACTCAACACACACATAAGGGGAAGGATGAGAATAAGGGAAAAATATATAAAGTATTTCAAATTTTCTAAAAATAGAAAGTTGTTCTTAGAAAGTAAATTTTTTTATATTAAGTTGTTCAAACCTTCTAAAATTAGAAGAAAAAAATCATGCTTTTAAAAAATATAAAGTTCACAAACTTCTTAGAAAGTTTGAAAAAATTTATCTTTTATAAATTTTGATTTTTTCCTAGTTTTAGAAATTTTGAACAATTTTCGATTTTTGGAAATTTTAAACAATTTTTTTTATTTTTAGAGTGTTTGAACAACTTTATATTTTAGATTATACATTTTTTATAATTTTCCTATTTTGAGAATTTATCAAACTTTCTCTTTTTAGAAAATTTTAAAAATTTGTATTTTTACAAATTTTGAATTTCTTTCTAGTTTTATAAAGTTTGAACAATTTATCTATTTTAGAAAGTTTGAAATTTCTATTTCTAAAAAGTTTGAAAAAACTTCACTGTTTTAGAGACTTTGAAAAAACTTCCCTATATATTGAACAGCCCAATCTGCATAAGGAAATTCTAGCTATTGCAAAAGTTTCAGACGCAAGGCAATTATCAATTTATCACTCTCTGAGAGATGTTTGAGATATACCACCACCAACAAATGCCCAGAAAGATAAATAATTAAATAAAAACGCTCAACTCAAATTATCCAGAGAAATGATTGTCAAATTTCAATTCAAAATTTCAATAAACAAAGATTTTGTCCAAGTACAAAACAAACCTTAATTTGCCTTCCAGAAAGAATTGACTGGGCGTTTCCTATCTGTATAGCCAGAGCTGCCTCAGCATGAGTACTGTACCTCACAAAACCAAAACCTTTATCACGCTGAACCCGAACCTCCTCAATTACTCCAGCACCAAGAGTATGAAAGTGGCGGTGGAGATCAAGCTGAGTAACCTGTAAATCAGACAACAAAACATCTCCTTGGTAGAGTCATTAAAAAAAATCTAAGTAACTTGTATTTTACTAGAAGACAACATTGATTCTCTACAAATGTGGAACCCATTTGAAAGACAGTTTGGAAAACGACCAATTTATGTAGTCTAAGCAAGAACCTTATTTGTCATTGTTTTGAGTAATGTGTGCAAACACATTCCATGTCTGCAGAAGAGAGTTCAATTAATGAGGATCGTTATAACTTGCCTCTGGAGCGAGATTGCCGACATAAACAGTAGTATATTGAGGGTTGTTCTCAGGTGCGTCACTGTTAGTGGTTTCCTTTCCATCTTCTGTACAATCAATAGATAAAAAGAAATGATAACGTATATGAGTCTATTTCTCGGGTACAGGATAAGAGTAAGACATCATGACGCTTAACTGAGAGTATTGAAGTTATAGCCAACAAAAAATACATGCACTAAACAAAATATCATAGGCACACTGAAGTCTTAATGCAATGAAAACAGGGAAAAGGATACTGGAAAAGCAGTGTTCATCTCTGAAGTTACTATCAACAGATGAACAAGGAAAAAATTTCCTGCAGCATGGCTTTCCTATTTCCAGATTTGAACCACAATTCACACATGATTTACCTGAGCCATTAGTTAGTTCTACAACACTTTTCGCATCCAAGTTCTGCTTGTCTTCACTTGCACCAGCACCTTTTGTTGCCCAGCTACAGCGTATCTGTCTACTGCCAAGCCATTTACCTGAAAAGCAGTCAAAAATATTTTGAATTATGATCAGAATAGATGTGAGATGGAAAATATTTTTGTAAAATGTATGAAGCTTTGCATGGATAAAAAGAAAATAAGTTGAAAACACTAATCCACCCACTTTGGAACAGTAAGTTGAAAATCTTAAAAATCAAAAAGTAAAATCCCAGCAAAGTACTCAAAGGGCAACAAAGCAGACAGTCGACAATATGAAGCCAAGAATACATGCTTAATTTTGCAAACTGTAGGAATGTGAGTGTGAGAATGAAACATATGATGGATAAACACATTATTCTTACCAGTTAAATCATTTATGGCACTTTGAGCATCCTAAAAAGAAAATAAAAAAACCATTATGAGGATCAACCTTAGAAAAGAAACCATCCACCCACCAAAAAATAGTCATAAAAGTAAAGCACTACCTGTTGGTTCCGGAATGAAACGAACCCAAACCCTCTTGACCGCCCTGTCTTCTGATCCCACATAACCCTTGCATCTCTAAGATAAGATCAGCACATCATTGCAATTGGTACAATTTATTAAACCAACCAACGTAGCAAGCATTGTGTATATAACAAATAATAATTTGTTTATAAATGGAAGAAGCACTTCCTCAAAGCTGTACACTGTTAACTGGCAGTCTGTAATTAAGTGTAAAGCAAGATATTCTAGAAACATAAGGAGGCCATGGTAATCAACTTACGAACAACTGGGGTAAACAGAAAAGCAAGCAAACAACGTTGCATCAGTAACCTCGGCACTGAGATCACCAACAAAGATGCTAAAGTGATCTGCATGGCATAAAACACAGGTTATAGCAGACGTACCAAAAATTGTCAAAGAATTAAGTACTTTCAAGAATATTAATTTCAAATCCTGCCGTGAACTAACCTGATGTATCCTCCCTTTGATTGCTAGCATAAGCCCAGTTTACTTTTATAGGCTGCCCAAAACTGGCATTACAGCCTACAATGTAAGATAAAATACTGACAGCTAACTGAATATAGTATAGATTACTCTTAAAACTTTTACTTACAGATGCCTTCCATTAAGAGACAATATAGCCAAAGCAGCCGATCTTCGATCAAAATAGTGAACAAATCCATATGATGACTGTATGAAACCAGGACAAAAGGTAATAATAAATTATACAGAAGTATGCAAGAATCTTATACAAAAATACTTTTTTTTTTGGAATAAAATGGGGCAAAGACCTTTTCTCTTTAATTAGCAAGGTAGCCAACAAATAAAACCAAAATGAAGATCATAATCCACAGAATTATGCGAACTGAATCACCTTTTCCTTTCTTATAAGTTTGCAGCCTTCAAGCGCACCAGTACTTGCAAAAACTTCTTGAAGAAGTGGCTCTGTTACTTGTGTATGGATGTTCCCAACATACCTGCAAGTTCTCAAAAAAAAAAGGAAGTTCAAAAAAATATGACAAAAAAAAATATATAAATCATAAGCAGTTGCTCAAGAAGATAATGCACACACATCTAGATTATCAACACATATGGGAGGTTTTAAAAATGAACCAATAAAAATATTAGAAAAGGGAGGAGAGAGAGAGAGAGCATGAAGATATATAGAAAACTGACATGGTTGAAGAGTTTCAGCAAACTATACTAGTTAGATCAATTATTGTGAAGATGTAGAAAATGGGTACAATGCAATTTAAATAAGCATGCAAAAAAGCAGCAATCTCAAAAAATATTAAAGCACAAAGAAATCCAAACAAAGACTCACACACTGCGGCAAGTGCTTGGATCAAAACCAGGAGGCAGATTTCCACTTGGGACTGGTTCAATCTGCAAGATTAAAATGCAAATAGAAGGAAAAAGAAAATACCAATTATTAAGAAAATTTCACAAGCAAGTTTACCTTCACAAATGTGTTTCCAACAACAGAAAAATGGCCTCAAAAAGTATTTCTTACGTCGTGTTTGATTCATAGAATGAACACGTAATGGGAATGAGAATGATAATAGGAATTAAATTCAATGAAAACAATATTACTATTACTTTGTTTGTTTAAGCAGTGAAATCAAAATAAAAATATCAAAGTAAAAATAACAAAATTATAAATGAACCAAAATTTGAAAATAAGTTACCGATTCCAACTACCGTCCATGTACGATCCCTACTAAATCTAATCAACTACCCATCCTACCACTTCTTTGATTTTTAAATTAAATAAAATGAAAAAATATAATAAATAATTATACAAATTTGTGAGAAAAATAGAGTATTCTAGTATATTCCTGATAGGTGTAGGAAGAATGAACATTCCAACTACTGTTGGAATGATTTACATTCCCGCTACTGTTGGAATGATTTACATTCTCACTACTACATAAACAATCAAGGCAAACACAATAATACCCTAAATCATTCTCATTATCACTCCTATTACTTACAACCAAACATGACCTTAGTTCAAGTCTAGAGGAGGAAAGGAACAACATGCTTATAGCTTGATATGTAACAACTTACAAGGCACAACTAAAAAAAGGAAAGTACTGGATACTTGATCTCTTTTTTTTCTTGCTTTTTTCGCTAACAAAAACTCCATGAGACTTGATCAATACACTAAAATCCCACATTAGTAATTAAGAACCAATTTAGTATGCCAACTTTCCTAATTAACCGATTCAATGCTTATCTTTTAATTTGATTAATTGGAAACTCTACTTTTTTCTATTCAACCAATTCAATCCCATATCTTTTAAATTGACTAATTTGGCACCTTACCTTTCTTGATTTAAGAAACCAATTCATATCCATGAGTTTTCATTAGAAAAAAATTAAGGAAAAAACCACGTTCAAACTGCAATACATTATTTCATTAATTCACATTTTAGTTCAACCATTAATGAAATATTTGTGTTGCAGATGGTATTTACTATTAATTTCCTCTAATAAAAATGACTTGATTGGTCATATTAAGATAGGTAAGATGCTAAATTGGTCAAATTAAAATCTAGTTAGTAAATTGATCGAATCAAAAAACTTAGAGTATTACATTGGTCAAACTATACGATAATTGACTCAATTGGTCAAGTTACAAAATTTGGGAGCCAACTTGGTACTTTAGCCCATTAAAAATTACTATCTAACCATAAATAAGGCACAAACCAAGAACATCAAATAATTCACAATGTGATATGTACAGATTAGAAGATTTAAAGTTTACAATGCATAGATTAGAAGAGTCATTGTTTGCATCTGTGCAGGTAATTACACTTCTTATAAGGGATACCCATACTGAACTTCTAAACTTTTAAACAATGTTTTGACATATAGGACTTTATGCATGTTCATTTTCCACCTTGTTCTTTATTGATATGAACCTGGATTTTAGTGCTCTCTCAATCCATCTTTGTCCTACAACTCAAAGGAGAAAATACAATTTCCTCGTTTTAGCACATTATCAAAAGATTATAAAACAACGTAGGTCTTCCTCCATTAGGTTCACTGCACAATTCATACGAAACGAGCTAATAGAGAGTGATAAATAAGCCCCTCGAAATCTTGCATGACTGCAATCATAATGCTACGACACACTTTTGGCATTACTTTCCTATCCCAAGAGACCAATAATCCGATAGATTCATTGGCACAAACATACAGTTGGAGGAGGAAGGGAAGGAGCAGTAGAGAGGGGGCGACTTGGAGAAATTAAAATATAACTACAGCGTTCGACAGGTTAAGGGAATTGTACAAGCAGAAGGGAAAATGAAATTAAAAGAAATAAGATGAGTTTAATGGGTGAGTTTAAAAATAACATTAGATGCGCGGATTATAAGAATGTTATAATCCAGCATCCATTTACAATTTTTTTCTATTATTTACGAAACTATCAATCATTTCCCGGTCTCTTGCCATTCCAAGAGTATTTTGTAGTGTTATTCGTAATATTTTGAAAAATAAAAATCACAACAAGCCTTGAAACAGTCAATATATTCAAAACATTAACTGAACAATGATATACTGGCATTGAAAATAGGTCCTTCAACAAAGCTAAACCAAGCTTTTACACCTCTGACCCTAGGAACACAAATCAAACCCGAAGATCAACGCCATAAAATCAAAAATCAACTAAGAGAATCGGATCCTTAATACACCGATTGTCAAATAGAAGAATTCAAAAAGGGGAGAGCTTAAACCTGAGGAGGAGCTAAGAGGCCTGGGTGGTAGAGAGAGTGTTGCTGGATAAGAGCTTGTTGCATCAGAGCTTGTTGTTGTTGCTGCTGCTGCTGCTTCATCCTCTGGTGCTGCATTTTCTCGGCAATTTCCCGAGAAAGTTTGAAGTTAGGGTTCTAGTAAAGCCTCGACAAGTATGCGAAGAGAGGGGGGAGAAATCCGTGTTTGTGACTTCGTGTGAGAGACCGAGAGCGAGAGCGAAACCCTGTCAGGAAAATTGGGTAAATAATTTATTTATTTATTTTTACTAAACAAAGTTAAATAATTATACGATTAACTGTGTTTTATGCCTAAAATATAAAATTATAATGATGTTTATATATAATAATAAAAATATGTAAAATAGATAACTTTATTTAATTATTATGTTTGAGAGAAATTTTTAAATATTTTAAAACCATAAATATATTTTCAAAAATATCTTAAACCTTGAGATATTTTGATATTCCATCGAAATCCTTCTTTAAACAATTTAAGCAATTGGAAAATAATAATACAATGAAATTGACGAATAGCAAAGTAATTTTGTTTATTAAAAAAACATTTCTATCGCTTTATTTTTTAATTTTTTAAAAATATTTTTTTAATATATAATTATCTTTTATTAATAAGATTCAATTAAATCAAATTTTAATCATCTTATATTAATATTTTAATTAATTTAGATTGATTTTAATAATTGTATTTTAAATTTTTTAACTTTTTATGATATTTTAAGTAAAGTTCAATCCTATCAAATTTTAATCAACTTATATTAATATTTTAGTTATTTTATATCAATTTTAAAATTTTAATTATTTTATTTTTTAAGATATTTTTTTCTTTAAATATATAACAGGTTAATATTAATAATAATTAATTCGATTAAATTTATATTTTTTAAAACAATGATAAAAAAATCAAAATTAATAATAAATAACTAAAATATTTAAAAATAAAAAATATATTTAATTGATAAAAATAAAATTATCAAAATTATTTTACATATTTAAGATAAAAACACATTACCAACATGTTTATCAATAGTAAAAAAAATTCTAATTATATAATTTTTATATATACATATATTTAATTATAAAATGAAATAATATTATAAAAAAACACAATTATAAAAAAAAATAGTTTCACTAAAAAATACGATTTTAAATGATATTATATATTTAACTTGATCTTTTTAAATTTTCAAATCTACGTGACTTTTTCTTTCATGTTAATATTTAAGAAAAACAGGTAAATATAATTATAGATTTTAAATATAAATTATTTTATTAAAATATTTATTATTATTTTTATCAAATTATCAATTAAAATACATCCCATACAAAACTATATAACTATAGTTATAAACACCAAATATGCTGTAATTTGATCTTTTTTTTTTGGAACATTCAAAAAGCTACTTCTTCTTGAACATTTGAAACTCATCATCATAAATGAATAGTTACAAAAAAAAATTACATATAAAAGCATAATAATAAGTACATATAATTAATCAGGATTTACGGGGGACAAATTCTTTAACCTAAAAACTACACTGACATAACCAAATGGACCAAATTATGTGACTATAATCTAAGCTCTAGCTGCTTTGAACATTGACCTTCATCTTCATTCCTTGAAAGGCCTTCCTCGGACTTTGTAGGAGGTGAAAAAGAATTGCGTTGGTTCACTGGAGGGTATGGTGCTGTTGCTACTACTCTGAAAATCAAAAACAGTATTTAATAAGCAAAAAGGTATTGTTATCCTAAGAACATAAACACCGGTATGATCTATATCAACATTGTGATGACTCTATGAAAATAGAGTCATTAATGCATATTTTTACTTCATATTTTTAGGATTTTTATAAATTTTTAATACATAACCAATAAGAAGATACCACATGACATGTCACGCAATAGAGGAGTTGACTGGGTAAATCATATAGACGCCGTGTCGCGTGTAAGGAGGACGAAACACATACCACGTGTCAACACAACGTTCAATCCTAGTTTAGAAAATCGGTCAACACGTCATGTCACGTGTTGCTATATCATTGCTCCGCGCATTCCATATGTGCGCCACACCATTCGTTTCCGCGAATCACGTCACGTCACATATTGTTGACTCATCGAGCGTTGATTCTAACTTGTCTCTCCTGCCACCCGTTGCTTCCTGATTCACCCAATGAATTTTTCCTCTCATATGTCGCGTTGTGATTAGCTTAAATTGTCAATTTTGCTTATTTTAATCGTAACCCTTGATTTGAAGCTGATCGGACGGTCCAGATTGCATCTGAGTTTTATTTATGTCCTTAATCACTCCATAAACCCTAATTTGCTTCAATTAACATAATTTTTGTCATTTTTTTGGAGCTAAAAAGAAAAAAATATAAAAAATTCAAGAAAGACACAATTTTGGTAAAGGTTGAAGAGAAAATTAGTGTTAAAATTCAAGAGATTGATAGTATTTCTTTTTCTACTTTTTTTTATCAATTTTATGTCTTTCTTTATAAAAACATGAATTTTATGAATATAATTATATGTAATTAATTTATTTATCTAAGGATTTCGTAAACTCAATTTTCACCGTGTGATGATCTAAATTTTTACCCCTATTATAATTTTAATTTAATTATATTATTTAATTTGATTTTTATGTTATTAATTGTTTGACCAACAATTTATCTATAGAGACAATTAAATAGATTTCAGAGAATTATTTAATTGTTTGTCTTTATTAAAATAACATGCATAGTTTCTAAGTATAGATGTATGATTCTTATGTATGTAATCTATATTTGATGAACTTAATAAGTAGTATGCAATTTAATTGGCATGAGAGTATGATTAAATTAATTAATATATGGTGTTTAGTTTACTTGAGAGAATAATACATGCTAGATTAGATTCAATTGATCATGTAATTAATTGATAATTATGTTGGAAAGATTTTAACAATTCGTATGTTTAGAAAATTGAGAGATTAAATATTTCTAGATATTTTTTCATATATCTTTTTAGTCACAAAATCTAATTTAATTAATTATTGCTATTTATTTTTAGTTATTTTAATTTTACTTCCTTAAAATATAAAAATACTAAAAAAAATTATTTTTATTATTTTTAGTTTTAAAAATTAGTTTTTAATAAAATAATTTATGTAATAACTATCTTTACTTATCATTATATTATTTGTTATAATACGTGTACTTATGTATTCATTGCATACATAATTGAGTAGTAATTAAATTGTTATATGGTACAATCCAAAAAGGATTTGCATCCGTATTTAATCTTTTGCTACACGTTGTTATTCAAGTTAATCGGATTTTTAAAAAGTAATTATTTAGAATAATAAATCAACAAAAATTATATGTGCAAAAAATTTAAAAGTATTTTAATACTTTAATTTCTTTTTATTACTTTTCCCCTCATTTTTTTTATCTCCTCCTTCTCTGTCATTGAATTTAATGTTTATATTTAAGATTGTTTTTGGTTAGTGTTTACGATCTTGGGTTTAATAGTTAATAAGGTATAAAATATTTAAGATTTAGAATTTTATATTTAATAATTAATGTTTTCTGTTAGTGTTTAAGATTTTGAGTTTAATATTTAATAAGGTATAAAATAGATAAATAAAGAAGAAAGAGAAAATAATAGAAAAATATGAAAGGAAAAAAAAGATTAAATTACCCCTTTTTGGAATTAAAATTAATTTGGAGCAAATCTATGCATTTTTGAGATTTTGATATTTTAAGATACCACTAAAAACTTAGAAAATAATGAATATCAAAATAATAAATAATAATATGCTTAAAAAAATAATACCGGCCTTAGCTATTCCACGAAGATAATTGATGAATTATTTGTACCTGTCTTTTCTCTTATTAAGGAAGCGATGGAGTGAGGCTCTCCTTATTTGAGAAGGAAATGACGCTCTCCTTGCATTTGGTGAGTCTGTAAACAAAAAACGAAATGAAAAAGATGAGCATCAAAAGCTTTAAGAAAGTTAAAAATATATATATGATAAATATTTTAAAATCTGTTAATTATCAATATATTCATATATTTTCTGTTCCATTTATATACAATAATATTTATCTATTTATATTAAGAAAACGAAAACTAAAACCCAACTCTATCACCAACCGTATACATAAACACTGTTACACACATATTTTATTATTCTACTAACATGATAGTTTGTTATTTTTTAATACTGTTATTTTTTACTACACTGGTATCCCTCAGAAGCATGCAATAAACCACACGCAAACAATATATATATTGCGGAGATAATATTATTTACCTGAGCCATTAATTGATTGAGAGTCTTGAGACCGTTCCCTAAGGCATTCCGGGGTGTTAACATTCTCAGAGGGCATAGAATTGTCAGAATCAGTTTTGTTCAAGTCAATATTGGAAAGGAAGCTATTAGGCTTGCCAGAACTATCCTTTCTAGCCAAATCCACGACTTCCTTTGCCTTCTCTGCCGAGAAGTCATTGAAAACCATCACTTTGCCGGCGTAAAATATAGTCATTTGTGCAGTTATAGGCTCTACTCTAGCCCATTTCCTGAACATCAAAAAAGAAAATTAATGTGTTTAGTACAATTGACAATGTAAAAGTTAGATTAAGACATGTATATGCAGCAATGATCCCCCATACTCTGTTGAATGAGATATGTCTTATGATGGTAAAATGAAGCTGAATCTAGTCATGTTTTTTTGTAGTGATGTAGGAGGGAAGGGAAGGGAAGGGAAGGGAAGGGACGGGACGGGGCATACCCATTGCCTTGCTAAATGTTTGCAGGGGTGTATTGGGAATTTTTTAATGAAGTTTCGGAGAATTCGTTTAATCATAATTCTATGTTTTAAATTAACAAAATTTATGTTAAAAATATTTTTTTTAATTATGTTCGATATATATTAAAATTAATTAAATAATTAAGAATATTTGAATTCATGAGTTAATATATAAGTAATTTATTTAAAATTATAAATAAATCGTGAAACTCACCCAACAGTGAAAATTTCTCCATTTGTATCAACAAAAATTGACAACATTGGTTTTTTTTTTCTTTAGATCAAACCTTGATTGTTATATTTTGAAGTTGTGAGACTTGAATTGGGAGAAAGTGCATCATGCCACTAGGTTTAGCTACGAAGTACTGAAACATCTAATCATGTTATTTTCTAATATGAGTTTTTTTAGCCAACTTAGTTGCTAAAATCACTTCTGTTACTATATTGAAGACTATATATACCAGATATCTCATCCCTATATATTGAGTCCTACTCCAATTTCAGTTCGAAAGTTAAAAAAATCATGAGTCACAATAACCACCACAATCACCCACTAAATCATCCCCATTCATGAAACTTCAATTTCACATTTATATTATCCATCAATAAAACCATATCATCCATGCAAACACGGGTAAATATAATGGGTTCGTTTCTTTAATATTATTATGATTATATTTATAGTATTCTTTTTTATAGATATTTTTGAGATTTTACTAAGTAATCTCATTTAAAAAATTAACACAAAAATAACTTTGAATATCGTTCTATTAATTAATTATTCAAAAATATTTAAATAAATATTACATGTTTATTAAACAATCACTAATTAAATAACAAATTACATTAAATTGATACATATTTTAAATAAAATATCACTAAAATATCATCTAAAAAATACAAGTAAAAAAAGGTACTAAAAATAAAAATGTAATCCTATTAAAACTATAAAGCCAAATAAAGACCAAAGAGATATATGGTACAAGAAAAAACTAAATGTAAGAGAATCCAGTAATTTTTTAAGGAATATTTTGTAACCAATTTTATTTATAAATTTAAATTTTAAAATATGTGTTGTTTGATAATTAATTTTATTATTAATTCAAAAATTATTTCTATTTTCGTACCCACTTTTTATGGTTATTGAAAAAAATAAAATAAAAAAATATTCTAATTTTACTTTAATTAGTTAAGTTCGGTAATTCTTTATTGTGGATTAAGAGGTAACGAAAGAAGATACCGAACTTTTTAAAAAACAAGTTTTTTTTTTTTGTCTAAAAGAATTAAAAAATAAAAATAAAAAACACTAGCGTTTAGAAATTTCCCTTTTTGGAACTAAATTCATTATTCTTAAAGCACGTCGGAGAAAGCTAATTGAGAAAATATTAAAAATGTAGAACTTAAAACACACCTGGAATCAGCTTTATCAGAATCTTCAATCGAGGTTGGGGGGTCCAAATCAATGAACTGCGGCGATAAATCAACGGGGTTAGCACTTGAGGTTGACGCGACGCCGTATTGTCGAGAATCCTCAGCTGGGTTTTCCAAATGCATCAACAAATTCATTGTTGGTTTCTCTGAAAGTTCATCCACCAAAAAAATACGAATATACAAATGAGATCTATACCAAACATAACTGATATAACTAACAGACAAATATTTACTAAAATAATATCAATTATATTTTTCAACTTATATTTAACTTAATATCAGAACATAGAATTTTTCTATCATTATTATTATTCAAAGAAAAGTAAAATAAAAGTTGTACCTTTATTTTCCAGCTTAGGACACGTTCCAAAGCTTACATCACCACGATTTCTCATCTCCTTCAAGAACTGGCTGAGGAGATTACATGTTTGGGTAAAATTCGACTTTTCAGGTGACTTGCCGGCCGGCCGGCTAAAAATGTTATCCTTTTTCGATGAACCCATGAAAGTTCAACCGGATTCTGGATCTTAATTTCTAAGAGATAGTTTGGGAATAAAGACAAAGGTCTTTTGAAAGTTTGCTAATTTGGGAATTAAACTTGTGATGGTGAAGAGGGGGACATGAGAAAATATAAGGGAGTTGAGTTGAGATACTCTCATTTCAGTTATCCACGGTTACCTTCGCTTTCGGTTCGTCATTTTTTTTTTATAAATGTCATAAATACATACAATTTTTAATAAAAATCGAACACAAATTAATAAATATGATTCAAATATAATTGTTTATTTATTTTTTATTTAAAATTAATTATATTTATTAAAAAATAATTTTTTTAATATTTTTTAATAACTGTGTCGAATAATTATTTCTTAGAAAAAAAACTACATAATTGAGTGTGTGAATATAAGTTTTATAATTCCAAAACATTTATATCCTATATCCGTACACATTTCTGAATGTTGGCTTTTAATTGGTTCTGATCTGTCATATCTGTGCCCTTTTTTTCGTTTGAATAATATTTATTAAAAGAATAAATTATGTGTCGGTTTTTTACACGTTTTTTATACGCGTCACGAGAAAAAGATGAACCAATGATAAAAATCAACGAGGGATGCAATCACACAAATTTACACTCCTTGCAACAATCTTTAAAAAATTATTTTTTTAACTCAAAGATTAACCCAAAAAAATATTTTAAATATTTTAAAAAATTATAATAAAAAATAATATTTCTCAAAAAAATATTAAATTTAATATTATCAAAATGAATATTATTTAAGCTCTAATTTATTAGATTTTATTTAATATTATTAGATTATTATTTTTATTATTATAAATTTTAATAATTTTATTTTATATAATTTTATTTGAATTAAAATTAAGTTTTTTTTCGTTAAAATTTAATTATATATATTTATTAAAATATAATTTTTATTACTATAAGTTTAACTGTATTATTTTTATAATTTCCTATAACTTCTCACGTATAGAATGATATATAGAATAAGGGTGAGCAAAATATCCGATTAATTCAAAAAATTTGATAAAATTAAGTGGTTTCAATCCGAAATCAGATCGGATTCGAATTGGATTTTATCAATCCGCTCGGATTCAGATTCAGATTTGGATTAAAAATATTCAAATCCGTATAATCTGATCCGATCCGATATATTTAATATATTATTTAATATATATATATATATATATATATTTAACCTAACCTTAAGAGCCGCCGTATATCTAAAATTCTAAATCTTAACCAAAAACCTAATATATTTTTCTACAGCCTCCATCTCTCTCCTTGCCTACCAGTCTCCATTGTTAAGTGCTTTTCTCGATCCTGGCCGTTTACTTTCTTCTTCGCTTCATAGCTTGCTTCGCTTCTATATTTTTCTCGTTTCACAACCGGGTTCTCGTTCTACGCCGCAATTGCTTTACTTTCGCTTCGCGATTGCTTCGCTTCTATATTTTTCTGTTTCACAACTTCTCGCTTCTACTTCGCACTCGCTTCGCTTCGCTTCGCACTCGCTTCGCTTCTTCGCTTCGCACCGCCTTTTACTGCAGTACCGCTTCGCTTCTACTGCTTCGTACCGCCGCTTACTTCGTCATGCCAGGCTTTCCGCTGCTACCGGCCGCTGCCGCCACCGCTATTGCTCACCGCCGCTGCTGCTCATTGCATTGCTACTTACTCGTGTTTCTACTCACCCGCCGTCATTGCCGCTACTTCTTCTACTATCGCCGCTGTTATCATTGCCATCGTCATTGCTCGTTTTTCTTCATCATCCTTAACAAGAAGGTTATATTTTTTTATGACATTATAAGAAAACTGAACGGTCATAACTTTTTGTTGTGAGGTCTGTTTTGGACGAATTTTTTTATATGATTCCATATAACTTTTCGATATCTAGGCACACCAAACTGTTAAAGGCAGTTTTTCCAGAATTTTTCTCCAAAAATGCAGTTTTTCCCCAAAACGTTATTTTTCTCCAAAAACGTTGTTTTTCTCCAAAAATGTTGTTTTTCATTCTTTAATTGAGCTATAACAATTTTTAAACTACTTTTAAAATATTGAGATCTATCATGGCTTGGTGGAACAAATTTCAGCATTGTAATACATCATGGTTATTTACATAATTATAAAAATCAATATCATAAAACATTGTTTTTATAAATGGTGCATGTTAATTGAACATTTCATTCGTATTATTAAAGTTTTAGTTATATTATATATAAATGTTCAATACATATTTTAAATCACATGCAATTAAACATGTCCAACATCACCCCACGTCTATGTGCACATTTTTACAATTATTTATTGCAAATGTCTAATATTTTTTTCTACAACTATACAGATGGTTTTAGATAAAGATAATGATACACTTTATGTGATTGAAGAAGTAAATAAAGATGAAAGTGCAACACAACCAACTCAAGAAGAAGATTATGTAAGTACTCCAATTCCTGACCTATGCATTGCTTCTAAAGAAGAATGTAAAAAAGTTTCATCTAGATCTAGTAGTGAAGCATGGGCTCATTTTATTATAGAAGGGGTAGAGCAACATCGCAAAGCTATATGCAAATATTGTAAAAACAATATAAGTATGTGTCAAGCAAATCTGGCACGTCAAATTTTCTTGCACCCATTCCCATTGGATGTGATAAGTTTCCCGGTAGAGTTCTTAAGAAACAAAAAACTTTAGCTTTCCATAAGGAATGAAGTCTTGTACCTCATAGTTTTAATGTTTAAAGATGTAGAGAAAAATTGGTAAGGATGATAATAAAAGATGAATTACCATTTATTATCGTAGAAGGTGAAGGATTTAAGGATTTTATTGAAGAGTTACAACCTTTGTTTAAAATCCCTTCTCGGTGGACTATTGCAAGAGATTGCTTGAATTTGTACGTTACTAAAAGAGTAAAATTAAAAGAGTTGTTGAATAGAACTAGTAAAAGAATATGTCTTACTATTGATACATAGACATATTGTCAGAATTTATGTTATATGTGTTTAACTGCTCAATTTGCTGATAATGGTTGGAATTTACAAAAGAGAATCTTGAACTTTTGTCAAGTTCCAAATCATAAAGATGATACACTTGGTAGAGCTATTGAAGCATGTTTGTTAGATTAGGGCATTGATAGAATATTATGTATTATAGTTGGTAATGTAAGTTCCAATAATACTGCACTTACTTATTTGAAAAAAATGTGTTAATGGTTAGGGTAATGCAATTTTAGAATCAAAACACTTGCACATGCGATGTGGTGCACATATTCTAAATTTAATTGTTGAGTAGGGTTTGAAAGAGTATAACATATCAATAAATAGGATTCGTGATGTTGTAAGATATGTGAGAGGATCACCAATTAAACTTCAAAAATTTAAGAGTGTTGTTGAAATGGAAAAAATTCTCTACTTAAAAACTTACTTGTTTAGATGTTACGACAAGGTGGAATTCAACTTATTTGATGTTGGATTCGACAACTTTTTTTCAAAAAGCATTTGAAAGGTTAGAGATCACTCATTTGGGATACTATCAAGAGTTTTGTCGAGGTGAAATTAAACAAGCTCCGACTATAATGGATTGGAATAATTCTAGACATTTTGTCCAATTTTTGAAAGTTTTTATGAAGCTACATTAATGTTTTCTGGATCTTTATATGTGACTTCTAATTTCTTCTTGGATCATATTTGTTTTATTCATGATCAACTTGATATGTGGAGTAAATGCGAGGATTATATTATAATGAAGATGGCTAGTGATATGAAGGTAAAGTTTGACAAATATTGGAGAGGAATATCTAAAATGAATATGATGTTATTTGTGTCTATTTTACTTGATCTTAGGCATAAAGAGTGTTCTTTACATCTAAGTTTGTTAGAATTGTGTAATGGGGATGAGATTGAGGATTCAATGAGTTCTAAAAGGGTAAAAAAAACTTTGGAAGATATGTACGAGGAGTATCATAAAGCGTATTTTTCCTCAAATATAGAAGAATCTTCTCAACCTTTAGAAATGGGTACATAAGGTTTTGGTTTAGAAGCAGATGCATTCCAACTTTATGCTTCTTGTAAGAGAAAGCATTTAAAAGAAGTTCATACTATGGAAAACAAATCTGAAGTGGAAAAATATTTACAAGAAGCATTGGTTGATATGGATGATGAGAAATTTGATCTTTTAAGTTGGTGGAATGTTCATTACTCAAGATTTAAGATTTTGTCTTTGATAGCTCGAGATGTATTGGCCATACCGGCATCTACCGTAGCATCTGAATCTGCATTCTCTACTGGTGGTCATACAATTAGTCCATATAGGAGTTCCTTATCTTCTAAAACTGTACAATCTTTGATTTGCACTCAAAAATTGGATACGTTCATCTCCAATCATTAATATCCAAGAGTCACTTGATGAGATTGAAGCTCTAGAATCAGGTATATTTCATAAAACTTTCAAATATATATTTCAAATATATATAGATTTATTTGTTATCAAATATATATTATTATGTTTATTAGCTCATTATTTATGTATATTTTTAACTTTTTAATTTTTCATTGTGGAGATATTCTTGATGGTATTGGTGACTTAAACCTTGAATGATTATCAAAAAGAGTTGTTTTTATTAATGTTCGTAGAGTGAAGTTAATTTATGTAATTGCTATTTAATTTTTTGGAGTTAAATTATTACTATATATATTTGAAGTTAAATTATGTAATTAATGTTTAATTTTTTCTTTTTGATTATTTTTGTTGAATTATTTTTAATCATGTTGTCACTTACTTTTTTAATTTGTATGAAAAATATTTTTTATTTTAGATTTTTTATTATATGTAATTTTTTAATAGATTTAAATTAAAATTTTGGATTTAATAATTTTTGATTTGGATCGGATTCGGATTAACTTAAAATTAGCAAATTCAGATTTGTTCGGATTGACATGTACAACGGATTAGTTTCGGATTGAATAATTTTTTGTTTAAATAATTTTCAGATCGGATCGGATCGGATTCAAATTGACTTAAAATTGGCGGTTTCAGATTTGTTCGGATTGACATGTACAACGGATCGGATTCGGATTGAATAATTCATAATTTTCTTCCGATCGGATCGGATTCAAATTGACCTAAAATTTACAGTTTCGAACCGATGCTCACCTCTAATATAGAATATGAACGTGAAAAGTTTCTACATTATTGTCATTTATCGAATCAATATAAAACGATGAAGCCAAGTGGAAGGACCTCGAAAGAATCGATGACCTTCCTAACAAGGGTTTGGATTTTTAGGGTTGAATTAATAGTTTTATTTATTAAAAATAATTTTTTTTATTTTAAATTAAAAGTAATTATTTTTTAAAAATTATAAAAATAAATTTAATATTTATATATTTTTTTAAAATAATAAAACTATGTTTTTAAAAAAAATATATAAATCACATATTATCATTAAAATAATCAATTTCAAGAAAAATCAAACTTTAATTTAACATTAACCGTACCTTTAGTACAATCATAAAAGGCTAAAACTACAACTTTGTACATGTAGTATCAATTAAATTTTCTGTTAAACTATCCCAAAATCAATTATAATAAACTATTTTAATAAGGAATAAGTTATATAAAATAAATTAAATAATATTTATTTAATATACAAATTAAATAATAATTTTTAAAATATTTATAAATAGTTATTTATTTGTGATATTTTATTAAAATTACATAAAATATAATATTTATTAAATATTGTACAAAAATCTCATAGATTTTAAAAATATTAATATTAATATTAAATTGATAATTTATAATTTTTTTTTAAAATAATCATGTGCCAAGCAATCAAATTTTAAAAATTATAAATTAATAAAAAATTAACTAATTTTTAATCTTATTAAAATTCAAAAATTAGTAATCAAATAAAATGAATACGCATTTTTATATCCTATTTAATAATTATATAATTTTTAAATATTTTTAATATCCCCTTCACTACATTTTATTGTTCAAAATAATTATAAATTATGGTTTACTTATTTAATATATTTACCATTAAAAACGTGGGAAGATGGCGACCAGCACGGGGCCCACTGGGGACTTAGTGAAGCCTGCTCTTTCACGTTTCCACGAAACTCACGAGTGACTAATCAAAGCACGTGAAATAAATCTCACCTTCTTGTTTGAATTGGTGGTTAAGAACCCACGCGTCATTACAGGACCTTCCCTCTTCCAAGGGGTCCGTCTGTTGTCACAATACATTTTATTAATAATAAATTAATATTTTTATTTTATAAATTTTAAAATAAATTTAACATTTTAATATTCATATTTTTTTTCCATCATTTATATTTATATTTTATAATATAAATTATATATAATTATATATAAGTTTACATATATATTTATATTTATACTAATTATAAAATAAATGTTAATAAAGTATAGTAGATTTGATTGATATGTTTTAATTAATTTAATTTATATTAATAGATATAATTTAATATTAAATAACTTTTAAATTCAACAAGTAATCACATAAAAAAATATAAAAATAAAAAATTTAAATATAAAACACTAAAAAAAAAATAAGCGAACAATTATCTTTTGTCCCATCCAATGTAATAAAAAAACTTAATAATAAAAACCTATATATATTAAAATTAATAAATTATGAAATTTATTTATTGAAAGATTAATTATGTTTTTAACAATAAAATACACACAAAAATGAGATCGAGGTATGGATAATTAAGAGGAAATTTTTTTAAATGAGTGAAAAATATATGATTTATTTTATTAACTTTTTTTATATATGTACCTAAAAACATAACTTTTTGATTTTAATTACTTTATTAATACAATTTTTTATTACAAAAGATAAGATTGCATATGCATATATGTAATTTATAATTGTTTTTTTAAATTAAAAAATGACAAAATATATTTATTAATAATTTCATTAAACTTTAAACTTATTTGATATTTAAACAAACTCTAATAATGTTATTAATATTCAGTTTTAATTATAATATATTATATTCCAAAATAATTTTATAAATTATAAATTATTATTTTTCAAATAAATAAATTTTGATAGATGGATAAGAGATTATATAACAACATCAATAATCTAAGATAATATGAATATCTACTTACTCAATAAGATTTATTATTAAATTAAAAAAATAAATCAAACATACTATGATAAAAATAAAATTGAAACATTCTAATATATAGTGCTTCTATCCTACTTTACTCTACAATTATTAAAAGGAAGCTTTGAGCAAAAAAAATATATATTATAATACCGATAATGTAAGATAATAAAGGCATCTATTTACTCGATAAGCTTTATTATTGAATTAAAAAAAATTAAACTTTATAATCTATGATTTTTTTTAATGAATTCAACCATCCGATTAAAATAAATAAAACCCACTTGTATATTCGCTTTTCGAACAAATAAATATCTGTTTGAGCAACTTGTGAGTAAATGTTTATAATAATGAAATTATGATGGATGTTTTAGGAAAGTTTTAGTGTTCCTTAAGAATTTATAGCTTTAATAAAAGGCAGTTTTTTTGGTATCTTTATGTCTTTTGAACGCCTTGCCCATTTTATTTTTTCACTAATACACTTAAATTACAATTTTTAAATATATATATATATCACATATTTTTAACAAAAAAAACTATTTTAAATAAATAATAACAATTTTTAGAGTTAGTCAGACTAAAATATTAATATTGTGTATATTGGTTGAAAGGTAACATGTATATAATTTATTGCATTATATAACTCTCATTTATGTATAAAATTTTATTTTTAACGGGAAAAAAACATATTCTTTTTTACAATGTAAAATAAATATATATGTTTCATCATATATTTTTAAGATAACATGAATAAATATATTTTATAAATATTAAAAATAAAATTATTTAAATAAATAAATAATATATGGAATCGATTAACATATTTTTTTCAACGAATTTGGATAGTAATGTATTCAGAATTTTTATATTTTCATATGGTTGGGAACTATGATTACAGCCCAAAACAAAACTGTGACGGGGTTGGTTCCTAATTTTCCGGACCTGGGCCGAATCTAGAAAAAAGAGTGCGTTATTCATTTGTCATAAACTATAGCTGTTGTTCTCTATTTTCTCTTCCAAAGACTTCAAGTAATTTATTTATTTTTTAACGAAAATGATCTCTTTTTATAATAGCTCATCTATAAGAGGATAATATTTCTCGTATTCTTTATTTTTAATTGCTTATTAAATAAAAAAACATAATTGTTTATTCTTCTTTCTTTTTTTCTTTTTAACTCTCTCGGCAACTACTTAACACTAACATTGTGTGTGTATATATAGACAATGATAACCTACTAGTATTAGGGTTAACATATTTTAGACTTCAAGGCCTATTTAAATATTTAATTAAAAAATATTTTTAAATCACATCTTAAAAATATTATTTAAATAATATTTTTAAGATGTGATTTAAAAATATTAAGACATATAAAAAAAATTTAAGCACAAAAAATAATCTTAAATTTATGAATATGTGATATTATATGTATAAATGTAATCTTATATGTCATAGTTATAAAATACATACTTGAAGTACGAATATCTGATACTCGAGCATTTGTTTGATTTTTCTTGATAAACTTGATAGTAGGCCTAAAAAAAAATTTACAAGTAAATATTTTGTCTACGAAAATAGTCGACACTCATAGTCCTTACCCTTTGGCATTTTCGTGTGGCAAAACCTCTCACTTATTACATGGCATTTATAAAAATAAGATAAAAATACAACGAGCTCCCAGACTCCATAGTGGAACTATCCTATGGTCCGGTGAATCCATCTTCGCTGAAACTTGACAAGCTTGTAAGTAACTGAAATGACATTGACAAAGCATACGACAACTTGGCATGAAATCCTAATTGTATATTAGTTCAGTTTACATAAAAATAAGCAAAGTGTAAAGAATAATCATATAGTGTGCATTCATATCAATCAAGCTTAATTAAATATATTCTCCCCCTATATGCATAACAAAATAAACACATGGAAGTAAAACACATTATTTCACTCCCCCTTTTTGACATACGAAAATGACAAAGTATTAGACAAAGCAATGAAGCTAAAATCCTCCTAAAGATATAGCAATGTTAAAGTAGAGTAATATATAAACGTAATATGCTTTAAACTCCCCCTAAGTTCTATTATTCTCTAACTTAGAAACGAATTAAAAAGGTAATAAATAAAAATGAATAAAAATTTGATTTTATTTATTATTATTTTTTGTAATTTTCATAACTAGCCACATTAGGTATTAAACCCATTTAATGACAAACAAGCACACAATCAATTGAGAACTCATCATTTTTTTAACTCCAATTTTGATTATTTATCATATAAATAAATAAGTAGAATAGAAGAGGTGCACAAACACACTTCCCACATATATTGACATATTGACATTTACTTAAAGTAGTATATATGTTTAAACTCCACAAATATGTCAATTAATTCATTTATGACCTATCAAGAAAGACTATAATGAAAAAAATATATCATCCATCATGTAAAACCATAATCGAGTCTTCAATCTCACAAAATAAAATATATCTACGAAAGAGGACTTCATTATATATATATATATTTATAAACTCTATTGGCTCTTTCTTTTTGTGTACACAATGTACAAGATTTATAAGTAGTCACTTTTTGTATAATCTTTTTTTTTGCACGAGTCATAAACCTAGCATGATAACTTTCATATTAGTTGTGAGGTATCCCTCTCCGCTCACTACGGTAGCTTCACGCATTACATTAGGTAGTCTTCTCAATACTAGGTGCCTCCATGAGATAAAGTTTTTGAAAGCAATAAATATAACTCAACATAATTTTACAATCAAGATTAGTTGAAGTACTAGAATCTTTCAAAAAAATCCATAAACTTCAAGCATAACATATATGTGTGTTCGTGAGTATGTGAATAAATTCATGTCAACATCGATCATCACATGTACAAGAATATGTGTATGCGTAAGCCAAAATTGTAAAATAATTTATACAATAAATATCAAAATGAGTTGAGTCACTAAAAATGAGATTATGTGTATGTAAGTATTAAATAAGTCGAATATTGTGTTGACCAAACAAAGATGCAAATTTTTTTTTTGTAATAAAGTTTGAAATTCAATTTGAGGGAGAAATTCCCAAGGCACTTCTAAGATACTCAAATCTTTGAGTGTCTATGGCTTTAGTGAATATATCAGCTAATTGTCTCTCAGTAGGTACAAACTTAAGTGTCACTATTTTATCTTCAACTAATTCTTGAATAAAGTGATGCCTAATGTCAATGTGCTTAGTTCTAGAATATTGAACCAGGTTCTTAGAAATACATATTAGCACTAGAGTTATCACAATATAAGGGCATCATACCTTATGGTTGACCGTAGTCCTTGAGCATGTTTTTCATCCAAATCATTTGTGTGCAAGAGCTTCCTGCAGCAATGTATTCCGCTTCAGGTGTAGAGAGTGAGATAGAGTTCTGTTTTTTATTATGCCATGATACTAAGTTGTTTCCAATGTAGAAACAACCACCTGAAGTGCTCTTCCTATCATCCTGACTGCCTGCCCAGTCAGCATCTGTAAAACCACTTACTTCACAAGTAGTGTTAGTAGTAAAATATAAACCATAATTACTTATTCCTGAGATATACCTGATGATTCTCTTTACATTCTCTAAGTGTGATTTCTTAGGGTCAGCTTAATAATGGGCACACACAACACTAAAACATATGTCAGGTCTACTTGCAGTGATGTAAAGTAAACTACTTATCATACTCCTATAAATGGTTTGATCAATACTTTTACCTTGCGTGTCCTTTGTAATTTTTGTGCTGGTACCTAAAGGAGTGCGTAATGGCTTGCTAGTTTCAAGACCAAAACTTTTAACAAGGTTACATGCGTAATTGGTTTGAGAAATAAATATATTATCACGAGATTCTTTGATTTGCAAACCAAGGAAGAAATTAATTTCATCTACCATGGACATTTCAAATTCATTCGTCATAACATGCACAAAATCATCCACTAATGTACTAGATGTGGACCCAAATACTACGTCATCCACATAAATTTGAGCAATAAAGATCTCATCACTACTCCTTTTAATGAATAAAGTCTTATCAACTCCCCCTCGAATAAATCCCTTATTCAAAAGATAGTTAGTAAGTCTCTCATACGATGCTCATGGAGCTTATTTCAAACCATAAAGAGCCTTTTTGAGTTTGTAAACATGATTTGGAAATTTCGGATCAACAAATCCTTTTGGTTGTTCCACGTACAAATCCTTATTCAAAAATCCATTCAAAAAGGCAGACTTAACATCCATTTGATATAATTTGAACTTCATATGACAGGAAATGGTAAGTAAAATCCTAATTGATTCTAGTCTAGCTACATGTGCAAATGTTTCATCAAAATCAACTCCTTCTACTTGCGTGTATCCTTGAGCTACTAACCTAGCCTTATTTCTAACAACAATGTCATGCTCATCAGATTTATTTTTGAAAACCCATTTTGTTCCAATAACATTTTTGTTTTTAGGCTTAGGTACTAATACCCACACATGATTTGTTTCAAATTGAGCTAACTCATCCTGCATGACATTTATTCAAAATTCATCCCTAAGAGCTTCATTCACATTTTTTGGTTCAAATTGAGAAATATAGCATAAATGGGTTACCTCACTTATTTGTCTTCTTCTTGTTACCATGCTTGCATTAGGATCTCCAATTATATTCTTAATAGGATGATTTTTTGAAGTTCGAGTTGGATTTATCATTGATGAGGTTGATGCTTCTTCCTTCTTTTTTTCCTTTTCCTCTAACTCTTCTTCTTTTATTCCAATTGTGTCACTGGTCATTGTTAATTGAGGTGTTATGAAATTTTCTTCATTTCCAACTTCTTCACTAGTAATCTTCTTACCTCCATCATCTATAACGACATTTATAGATTCCATAACTACATTAGTTTTACATTTGAAGACTCTATAAGCTCTACTATTTAGGGAATAACCAAGTATGTAGCATTTACTTCCCAAAACATGCATAAATTTTATATTGGGTTTTTTACCTCTCCATATCTCATAGGAAGTTTGGTTTGTACTTGGGTGAAGATATACACGATTTATAATGTGACATACAGTGTTTATAGCTTCAGCACAAAACTTTTTGGAGACTCCCTTGGCATGCATCATTACTCTTGCCATCTCTTGAAGTATCCTATTTTTCCTTTCAACTACTCCATTTTGTTGAGGTGTGATAGGAGCAGAGAATTCATGAAAGATACCATGTTCTTTGTAGAAGTCAGTATACTTGGTATTTTCAAACTCTTTTCCATGGTCTGTTCTCAGTCTCTTAATGGTTACTATTTTGTCACCTGCTTCAACCTGCACCCTTGTACAATATGAGATGAAGAACTCAAAAGCATCTGACTTGTCTCTAAGAAAGTCTACCCACGTCTAGCGAGAAAAGTCATCTACTACAACTATGATATATTTCTGACCTCCAATACTTTCTATTCTCATAGGACCCATAAGGTCAATATGTATCAATTCCAATACTCTATTTGTATTTATACTCTTGATCTTCTTATGATAAATCCTAGTTTGTTTACCCAATTGACATGATCCATATACAGGTGTTTCAATTTTTGAAAGAATAGGTAAACTACGCATAGTCTCAATTTTACTTAATCTAACCAGATCTTTAAAATTCATATGACCTAGCTTTTCGTGCCACAAGGTAGTTGAGTCATTGCTAGCTAGGTTACATGTTACTGCGGGTGATGTATCAATACAATAACAATTGTCATGTGATATGATTCCCTTAATCATACATTCACCCTTTTGATCTGTTACAATACAATGATTGTTTGTAAATTGCACATTAAAATCACTATCACATATTTGACTTATGCTAATCAAGTTTGCCTTAAGTCCTTCCACATATAAAACTTCATCAAGTTTAGGGATACCTTCTATTTGAACAGAGCATTTTCCAATAATTTTAGATGTTTTACCATCACCAAAGGTAATTGTCCTTTCATTGTATTCCTTAAAGGTTTTAAACAAAGAACGATTCCCCGTCATGTGTCTAGAGCATCCACTATTAAATTACCAACGGTATTTGATTTAACTTTAAATGCTATATGGGCCACAAAGTAGTGTAACTCAGATTTCTTAACCTATCCTTTTTTTAATTTTGGACATTTGAGTTACCGGTTTCTTATATTCCTCTTTTTGTGTAGTTCTTATAGTAAAAACTTTACATTTTGAAATTTTTTGAGGTGATTTAGAAACATTTTTATTCGTGATAGAATCATAAGCATAAAGAAATCTACACTTAGGTCTACTATGTCCTTTCCTACCACAATGATGATAGATGTGAACAAACTGAATTTTCTTAGAATGATAAGGTGCAAAAACTACCTTCCTTGCCTGAGCAATAATTAGTTTTACAAATTGAGTTATGGATGATGAAGGTGTTGATTGTTCATTTATGTATCCAAGACCTCTCTTATCTCCATGTGGCTTTCCATAGTCTAAGACTTTGGTTAATTTTTCAGCACCAATGGTCAAATTCTTCATCATTTCTTTAGCAATACTAAGTTCTTGCCTAAGATTTTTGTTTTCCTCAATGGTTTCTACAAGTCTCAAATTCAAAGCATTAATATGATTAAACAATTCTTTTTTATCTTTCTCTAGGTTAGAGGAATTTATTTTGTGAACATTGATGATATCATTAAGTTTAGTTACTTCCACAAGAAATTTATCTCTCTCTTCCCTGGCACCTAGACAATCCATGAATAGTTTCTCATAATTCGATACATTAAACTTAGACAGTAAGAGAGAAGAGTTTACTTCCTCATTTTCTTCATCCGAGCTAAGGTCAGAGTCATTGTGATGTGCATTGACAGTTGTGGTGAAGGCACAATAATTAGTGTCATCATCCTTTGAGTTATTAGCATTGTCCTGCTCACTTTCTGTGTCACTAAGTGTAGCATTAAAGGCTTTTCCAAATTTCTTTTTATTGTTAGCACAATCTGTAGAAATATGACCAAATCCCCTACAAGTAAAGCATTGAGGACTAGTGGGCTTACTTTTCTTACCATCAAGGCTAGGAGACTTGATTTCCCTTGATTTTCGGCCATTCGAATGACTGGATTGTACCTTGTTGGCATGATTATTCTGTTGACCCTTCTTCTTCATGAACTTCTTAAATTTTTGTGCTAATAAGACTAGTGACTCATCATTCATATCATCATCACTATCAGAGATGTCCTTTTTGGAGCTTTTGAATGCAACATCCTTACTTTTCTTGGATGGATTAAGAGAAAGCTCATAGGTTTGGATTGACCCGACAAGTTCATCAATTTTTAGTGTGTCTACATTCTTGCTTTCCTCTATCGTTGTAACTTTCATCTTATAGTCAGCTGTTAAAGAGCTTAGGAGTTTGCGCACTTGTATAGGTTGTGGAATTTTCTCACCAAGGTTAGAACAATCATTAGTGATATCACATAAGCGAGCATAGAATTGACCAAAAGTTTCAACGTTGCTCATTTTAATGGAATCAAACCGAGATGTTACCAATCTAAATTTTTTTTGTTTCACCTGGGAAGTTCCCTCATAAGCAAGAACAAGTGCATTCCATGCATCTTTAGCAATCTCCAGTCAGAGATGCGATGTAACTCATCCATCGACACAGCAACAAAGATTGAGCTTAGACCTTTTTGGTTTGCCCTACTAAGGGTGCGTTCTTCAATGGGCCAGTCTCTTCTTGGTTTTATGATTATTACACCATCTTTCATTATCAAAGGTGGTTCCCAACCATCAAGAATAGAATCCCAGACTTTTTCATTTTATCTGAGAAAGGCTTGCATGCGAGCCTTATAGTAAGGGGAATTAAACCCATCAAAGAGTGGTGGTCTAACAGATGACCCATCTTCTTTCATTTAGTGCATAAGTAAGTGTGTGTGTCCCTAAGAATCAATCTCACTAAGTGTGTCTAGTGTCGGCTCTGATACCAATTGAAAGTTTATAAATTATGGACCTAATTAACCTAGAGGGGGGTGAATAAGTTATTTTTAATTTTTACCAATTTATAATTTAATAACCTAAATAAACCAGCAAGGCATGCAATCTTGTGTAAATATAAGTGCAGAAATAAAATAATAACACACGATTTTTTTAGGTGGACACAACTTAGGCCATAACCATGACCTAAGAAGAAAAAACCACCGGTCCACCTAACTTTCCATTATGAAAATCAAATGTTCAAGTACAAACTCGGTCTTATGCTAACCTCCCTAGAATACTGACCCAATGTACTTTACTTACGAGCCTCTGCTCTGTTTTCACAATTTCTGAAATTAGCGTGAGCGGTTTTCAGACCAATGTTCCAATAAGCTCCCCGCCAATCAAATCGTTCACAAATCAACTGCAAAAAGGTTAACACAAAAATACAAATGACCGTGTGTGTTCTAGAATGGATTTAACAATGAATAATCTTAACTAGATGATTCAAAATATATGTCATTTAAGTCAAATCAACTAAAAAATTCTAGAAGAAAAAGATTAAGCCTAAATTCACTAAAAATAGCTTCTTTAATATTTAATAATTAAATCAAATAATTATGACCAATTATATAATTATTAGATTTAAATATCCAAGATACTAATCATAAAATAAGCTATATGAATATAAAAAAAATAAATAGATTAAAACATATAAAAATTTAGTTGTTAAAATATTGTAAAGAGAAAGATGATCAATTTATGATTGTATTAATTAATATCTCTTCTTATCGATCAATCAATATATATTAAATATATATAAGTACAAAGTGCCGTAGATTACCTTTATGAATCTGAAGTCTGCAAAATATAATATATATATATATATATATTATATTACCTTTAGTAATCTGAAGTCTTTGTTAATAAAGTAGGGAGTCTGAACAAATCATATACATATATGTATATTAACCTCAATCACATATATATTAACTATATATATATTCTTTTTTTCCTCCATCACCGATTAGAGTTTTCTTTTCTTTTCAATTTTGTTTTCTCTCGGCACACCCCTGTTTAGGTAGCTAGTTATTCTTCTTTCTTTTTTTTTTCTTTTTAACTCTCTCGACAAGTAATTAACCCTAACCTTACGTGTGTATATATATATAGATAATGATAACCTAATAGTATTAAGGTTAAAATATTTTAGGCTTCATTATTCAAGACTCATTTAAATATTTAATTAAAAAATATTTTTAAATCACATCTTAAAAATATTAATCTTAAAAATATTAAGACACATAAAAAAATATTTAAGCACAAAAAATAATCTTAGATTTATGAACATGTGATATTAAATGTATAAATGTAATCCTATGTGTAGTAGTTATAAAAGACATACCTGAAGTACGAATATCTGATACTCGAACATTTGTTTGGATTTTCTTGATAAACTTGATAATAGGCCTAAAAAAAATTTATAAGTAAATATTTTGTTCACGAAAATAGTCAACACTCATAGTCCTTACAAAGAGGCGTACCGCCTATTCTAAAAAAGGGTCTTGAGTTCACCAAAGTGAAGTTCCTTTTTGGGAAGTGCATGTAGGGGTAGGATTCAATTTCAAGGTGTAGTAAGGCACAATCAGATCCAACTTCTCACCCTACATTTTCAAACTACTAATCACGAAGCTCACCCCACTTTCCAGCTCTCAATTAATTCAAGTAGCAAGCTAAATATCCTCCAAGGCCTTTCCATACCTTGTTATTTGTAGGCAACCGTCATGTTCCTCGCATTTGTGTGCTTTGAGGAAGAGCTCGTATTCTACAGTCAATGCTAGAACCTGAAAAAATGCAAGTATTAGAAAATAGAAAAATGAAGAAATAAAGTATCTAGCAAAGTGAAGTAACAAAGTGTAAACTTATGTGTGGAAATACCTCCAATATATGACTAGTTTTCATCTCCCCATTGGAGGCCTATACCTCCTTATAGACTTTCTTGACCTTGGTTTTTTCAACGTCACAACCAAAATAACTAAAGACCCCACATCAACTGAAGTTGTCCAAAAATGGCCTCGTCAAAATATGTTATTATAATGTTTAGAACCACAACGTCCTTCAAAATGACTTTGTCAAATTCAATGTCGTTAAGGTCCATAATTTTGATTTGGGGAGTAGGAAACCTATTTCCTTCTTCTTTGAGGTTGTAGCAAAAGATGATAGGGAGGACAAGCTAGGAACGTTTGACAAATTGATTGGGGCTAGAGGAGGAATTTCAATAGGTTTGTCGTCTAGACAACTGGATCTTCAGTTCATAGAGATAGGATATTTTGACTAGTTCTTTACATTATGGGCTACAGGTCACAAGAACTAAATATAAATCAGATCTTTAAAATCAAATTTTGTATAATCCACACCTACAAAAGTAAATGAACTCAAGCCCTAAACTACTAAAGAGCTCTTTGATATGAGGTTAGGTTATGTTCAAATTGTCATTCCAATATGACGGACTTGAAACTCCGCCTCGTCACCCATATATCACCTATAAAATACAAATATTTGTTTTTCTAACTAGACACACTCTGATGGAGTTTTAGTAACAACACATGACCAACAAGTGCTTAGATGTATGTTCTCTAATTGTTAAGGCCATTCACCTTCTTGTCCGTAAGGTCTACTTAATGTTCCCCTGTAATAATGGAAATGTGTAGTAATATTCGCCATTAGCTAGGGTTCACTTGGGCCGAGCTAATATCAAATGTAATCAATGCATTGATTATTATTCTTTGAAATGGACATGAGAGTCTAAGTTTAAATGTTACAGAATTAATTATCTATCATTCTACAAAAGGATTGCATGCTTTATATAAGGGATCCATACATCTGTTAGAAAAGTTATATTGTTTGGAGAATTTGAATGACTTACTTGGTTCATAAATATTCACTTAATTTGTCAAAATTAATTGAATATAGAAATTAATGTTTGGTATTATTTAGGTACGCAACCCTAGCGATATGAGGTGCCTTTCTCAATTAACACGCTGTAAATAACGACTTAATCCTAAGAAGCAATCAATTCAATTCTGATTACAAGATTTGATGATCAAGACCTGATAAATAAGATCTAACCTAAGTAAAAACGGTCTGGTAATAACAATTTATCAATTGTTTGTAGTCTTATCATATAAGATCAGCTTTGACATATCTTGAAAAGAGAGTCTATCCTTATAACAGTGACGCCTACCCTATTATATATCTCTATATACTCTTTAATATCAATAAGAGATGAATGATTTCACGATCTCTCTAAAAACTCTTAACACATTAACAATTCTTCAAACAATTATCATATCATCGAGTTAATCAATAATTTTTATCATCCGATACATAAATAATTTTCTTAGGTAACATATTTTTATTTCTAGGTTATTTCAACGAAAAAAATATGTATTCATTTTCGTACATATTTAAAACATATAAGAATTTTTTTTCCTAAAAAGAATTAAAATAAACTATATATATAAAAAATAAAATTGTGTTATATAATTAAATTAATTTTTATCTCATTATAAAGTTACATAAATTGATAAAATAAATATCTACTAATTATGATAAAAACTAGGACAAGAAAAATACAACAGTTAGACATTTGTAATGTGTTCCTCCTTTCTGACTTAGATCACATAATCACAAAAAATTGGTGAAGTATTTGTTTTGACCCTCTTATATCAAAACCATTACGTTGGATGTAACTTTCTTCAACAAATAATACACTCCGTTGTTTGTTCATGTGATTGTAGTTGTACAAGAACTCTCAAATCAACATGGTTTTTTAGAGAGAAAAAAATTCAATTTGATTTTGATGGAAGAACATATTATTCTAATAATCGGAATATTTAACCTCATCTTTAAAAGTTAATATAAAAATAAAATTATAATTATAATTTATTATTTACATATCATTAAATTTTACAAAATTTATAAAAATTTAATCAATTTTTTTTATTAATTTTATACCATTAAATTTTACAATAGAATAAAAATATCATTGATGCATATATAACTTACCATTAACTCTCTTTAATTGATTGAAATTAATAATATTTTTATAAAATTTAATGATATTAAAATAACAAAAAAAAAGTTAATTATGTTTTTATAATAATTATAAAATTTAATTAGTGAAATTAGAAATCAAAGTTGGATAAATTTTTATAAGAAACCTAAAATTAAATTATTTACTCTTTCACCTTTAACAACAAAAACCCAACATAAAAAAGTACACAATACACAGTGAATATCAACCATCAATAACATTTTTTAGAAAAAATTGACTCATTCAACCAATTTATACTCTTCTTTCAGTTGTTTATACCCCTCTGTAAGCCTATTCATTCTGAGGTTCTCTTTGATCTTCCCAAACAAAACACGCTCCAAAAAGTGAAATGAAAAAAAAAAAAAAACTGTACCCTTTGGAAAAATAACAAAAAAAGAACCCAAAAGAGTATATGATCTTGGCAGCCAATTTTCTGCCAAGAAAATGGCTCTTCTCCTGCCGATCTTCTTTCTATCAATATCTTTCATTTTCTTCTCACCATTTACGTATTCATTATCAGAATCAGAAGCTTTGTTTAAACTCAAACAATCATTTACAAATACTCAAAGTCTTAGTTCTTGGGTTGTTGGGTCAGAACCTTGTGCTCCAAACGTTCAATGGGAAGGTCTAATTTGTTCCAATGGAATTGTGATAGGTCTTCGTCTTGGAGGAAGGGGCTTATCTGGAAAAATAGATGTCACAGCTTTACAAGATCTCAAAGCCCTTCGTATTATTAGTTTTGAAGACAATAGCTTTTCAGGTCCTCTCCCAGAATTCAATGTTTTAACTTCATTAAAGGGAATTTTCTTAACTCGGAATCAATTTTCCGGTGAAATTCCACCGGATTATTTTGCAAATATGCAATCATTGAAGAAATTATGGCTTTCCGATAACAAATTAACCGGAAACATTCCACCTTCATTGACTAAACTTACCCAGCTCATTGAATTACATCTTGAGAACAATCAATTGACTGGACCCATTCCTGCTCTGAATATCCCAAAATTAACTTCACTTGATTTCTCCAACAACAAATTAGAAGGAGAAATTCCAGCAACTTTCTCTCAATTTGATTCCACTCATTTTGATGGGAATGTTGGACTTTGTGGAGCAAATTTGGGGAAAGAGTGCCCTCAATCACCAATGCCTAATAATCAGACAGAAACAGGGAAAATTAACAATAATGGAGGTACAAATCACGAAATTAAATCAGAAAATGGAAATGGGATTTTAAAGAAGATTCTATTTGCATTAACAATAAGTGGTATGGTTCTTATTTCACTTTTGATTTTGATACTTTTTATATCAAAGAAAAAGAGAGAAGACGAAAAAAAGTTTGACAAGCTTGGAAAAGAAAAGACAGATGATTCTAAAGTTGAAGTGACTGTAAGTTCTGTAGCTAATAATAAGAGAGAAATTGAGAATTGTGTTCCAAATAAAAAGGCAGGAAGTAATTCTAATCGTACAGGGTCTAACCAAGGGAAAAGTGGTGGTGATGGTATGGGAGAGTTAATTATTTTGAATGATGAGAAAGGTGTGTTTGGATTGCCAGATTTGATGAAAGCTGCTGCTGAAGTTCTTGGGAATGGGTCAGTGGGTTCTTCTTATAAGGCTTTGATGACTAATGGATTAGCTGTGGTGGTAAAGAGAACTCCTTCTATGAATGCCAAGGGAAAAGAAGATTTTGATGCTTATTTGAGAATGCTTGCTAGGCTAAAACATATGAATATTTTGACTCCTTTGGCTTACCATTATAGGAATGATGAGAAATTGTTGGTTTGTGAACATTTTCCCAAGGGAAGTTTGCTATATGTTCTACATGGTATGATATTTTACTCTTTTAATCCTTTAATTATATTTTAAAATAATTATTTAATTCGAATTATATATTCGATAAATTCATCGTTTTAATCGTTTATTAAAGTTTTTAAATAAATGAATCGATTATCAAAAAATACAATAATTAAAGTTTCTTATTCATTCTAATAATTAAGTAAATTTTTTTATAAATTTTAATTGAAAAAATAATAATTTTTTTTAAAAAAAAAATCAAACCTTCAATGTTAAAAAGTATTAGAGTGTTATTGATATTTTTTCCATATTCATATCTTTTGATAATCTCGAAATTTTATTTAATAATTATATAATAACATTTAACATTATATTGCAGGTGATCGTCGTGAACATCATGTTGAACTTAATTGGTCAACGAGGTTAAAAATTGTTCATGGAATAGCAAGGGGGTTGAGTTTTCTTCATAGTCAACTAAATGGAATTGATATACCACATGGAAATTTAAAATCAAGTAATATTCTACTTGCTCATGATTATGAACCACTACTTTCAGATTTTGGATATAGTCCATTGATCACTCCAACCCATAAAACACAAGCATTGTTTGCATATAAAGCACCAGAAGCTTTACAATCTCTACCTGTATCTCCCAAAAATGATGTCTATTGTTTAGGAGTTGTGATCCTAGAGATTCTTACAGCTAAATACCCTTGTCAATATTTAAACAATGGAGAAGGTGGAATTGATATAGTTCAATGGGTTGCTTCAGCAATTTCCCAAGGAAGAGAGGGTGAATTGTTAGATCCAGAAATTACAATATCTATAAATTCAATAAGTGAGATGAGGAAACTACTTCAAATTGGTTCAGCTTGTACAGAGAGCAATCCTGAATTGAGAATAGATTTAATGGATGCTGTTAAAAGAATAGAGCAAGTACAACTTGAAAGCGGTAGATTTGGAAATGGAAATAATAATGATCATAGCTTTTCTATATCCTAATTAACATAATTGTTTGTATATTATGATTCACTTACTGTTAAAAAAATAAGATTTTTTTCGTTTTAAATCATAGTTTTAAATCACGTAAAAAAAAATATATATAGTACAAACAAAATAGTTTATTTCACGTTATAAATGATAATATAATTTTTATCGTGAAATTAATTTGATAATTGAAATATATTATTATATTATGTGAATCAAGTATTGTTTTTTTTTTTTGGAGTATCATTATATTGAATTTATGCAGAATAAAAGAAAGCTTAAATTTTAACAAATTCTTAGAGATTTTTCTTTTCTTTTTTTTTTTGACAAATTATTATACTTTTGAAGTCTCTGTAGTTTAGTTTAACTTGATATGTTTACGTACTTGAAAATTCTGATTATTTATATTACTTGATCAACAATATATAAAATATCAGATATATATTGAGTCACGAAATTTTATGATGTGTAGCTTTGACGAAACAATCAATTTTTAATAAACTGTCTTTTCTCGTAAATATGACTGAAAAATTGAATGAATTTGATCGAGAATAATATTTTTATTATGAAAAGATCGCATGAAATAATAATTATATTAATGATTGTTAAAATAAAAAAAAATAAAGGAGTTGACTATTGGAATTATTTAAAGAGTACTTCAAACAGAATTTTAGAATAATGTTTGGTATACAAAAGTTAAGACAGAGTCATGATTATAAAGGATTAAAGGGTAGGTAAAAGTGTTTAAAAAAAATTCATTAATTTTAGGTGTTATAAATCTTTAATTATTAGAAATTTAATTTTTTTAAAAATATTATAAATAAAATATGTGAATATATATATATTATATCAATTTGTATGCATTAAAACTTACGTAAGTTTATGTTTTTTTGAAATAGAATTAATTTAAATAATATATAATAACTTCAAAAAAATACTCCTATATATATATATATATTTATGTGTACTATTTATAATATTTTTTAAAACATTAAAATTTAATTAATTTTTTAATATTTAATAGATTTATTATAATAAGATTATTCTTTATATAATATAATTAATTATTACATTATGAATAATAAAAATAATGATTAAATACATGAAATCAGCTAATAAATAATTATGTATTTTTTATAAAGAGAGAAAAATATTTTTTTTTAAAGTTAAAAATGAAACTGAGTAACTATTTCTCGTTAAAAAAAAAAAAGTCTTTTCCAGTCTTCCTTTTGTTTATTTATTTTTTAAAGTCTTTTCTCGGCTTCCCCCAATTCGCCAAAGTTTTCACTTGGGACAAAAACAGAAACAAAAACAAATTCAGCTGCTTCCTTTTTTTAAACAAAAAAAAAAAAAAAACAAACAAACAATCACTAAATATAATTTAATTCACAACTTCTTATTTAGTCTTTTATTTCTCTAATTACTATCTCACTTATGATATTCTCTCGTATTAGCAACTGAAAAGAAAATTACTAAAAACCTTCTACCTTTTCACTACTACTTTCTTTTCTATCTTCAACTTGTTTTTTGTTTTTGGTCCTTGGAGCTATTCCAAAAAAATTCAGATGGAACCACCGGAGAAAACGGAAATTGATTTGGGAACGGCGGAGAATATTATTCTACGGTGGGACTCTACGGCGTCAGAAGAGACTAGAGAGAAGATGATTTTCGAAGGCAATCGAGTTGAAGTTGATCGGTATCTCCAAGCCATCGATCAAATTCAAAGGTCCATGTCTTCTGTTTCCATTTCCGATGATCAATCCAAAGTCAACTCTACGATTCAGATCGCCATGGCTCGTCTCGAGGACGAGTTTCGCAACATCCTCTTAACTCACACCTCTCCATTCGAGAACGACTCGCTCACCGATCCGAATTCTTCAACTCACTCCGCCACTTCGAGCACTACTGGTGCTGCTGTTGGTGAGGTTGTAGACGATGAGGATGATGATATGGTTGAGGAGAAGCTTCTTCGCCGAGGTGACTCGAGTAACAGTGTGAGTTATACGTCTACGAGTAGTATTCGCGAGATCGATCTCATACCGGCCAATGAGGTGACCGATCTTCGGTGTATTGCTGATAGGATGATATCCGCCGGATATTTGCGCGAGTGTATTCAGGTCTATGGAAGTGTGAGAAAATCGGCCATTGATTCGAGTTTCAAAAGGCTTAGGATCGAGAAACTGAGCATCGGTGATATTCAGAGGTTGGAGTGGGACCAGCTGGAGGTAAAGATCAGATGGTGGATACGAGCTGCTAAGGTTTGTATCAGGATGGTGTTCGCGAGTGAGAAGAAGCTCTGCGAGCAAATCTTTTATGGTCTAGGTGCGGCTATTGATGATGCTTGTTTTATGGAAACTGTTAAAGGTCCTGCTATTCAGTTGTTTAATTTTGCCGAGGCTATTAGTATTAGTAGAAGATCGCCGGAAAAATTGTTTAAGATTTTGGACATTCATGATGCTTTGATGGATTTGATTCCGGATATTGATGTTGTGTTTGAATCGAAGTCTTCCGAATCCATTAGGATTCAGGCTACGGAGATATTGTCAAGGTTGGCCGAGGCAGCGAGGGGGATACTCTCAGAGTTTGAGAATGCTGTGCTGCGTGAGCCTTCGAGGGTGCCGATTCCTGGTGGGACAATTCATCCTCTAACGAGGTATGTGATGAATTATATAAGTTTGATATCAGATTATAAGCAAACATTGAATGAGCTTATTTTGTCTAAACCATCCACCGGTTCGAGGTACTCCAGTGATCCCTCAACTCCAGATATGGAGTTTACAGAGCTTGAGGGGAAGACCCCCTTGGAGCTTCATTTGATTTGGATCATTGTGATTTTGCAATTCAATTTGGATGGAAAGTCCAAGCACTATAAGGATACTTCATTAGCTCATTTGTTTATGATGAACAATGTCCATTACATTGTTCAGAAGGTTAAAGGGTCCCCAGAGTTGAGAGAAATGATTGGAGATGATTATTTGAAGAAGCTCACAGGGAAGTTCAGGCAGTCTGCTACTAATTATCAGAGAGCTACTTGGGTGAGGGTGTTGTATTGTTTGAGAAATGAAGGCTTACATGTCAGTGGGGCTTTTTCTTCCGGGGTTTCCAAGAGTGCATTGAGAGAGAGATTCAAGTCTTTCAATGCTATGTTTGAGGAAGTTCATAGGACTCAATTAACTTGGTTTATTCCTGATTCACAGCTGAGAGAGGATTTAAGAATATCTATCTCGAAGATATTGATTCCAGCTTATAGATCATTTCTAGGACGGTTTAGAAGCCACATAGAAAGTGGAAAACATCCCGAGAATTACATAAAGTACTCAGTTGAGGATTTAGAGACTGGCGTTTTGGATTTCTTTGAGGGCTGCCAGGTATCACAGCATTTGCGGAAGAGATCTCAATGATGTAGTCAAGCAAGTTTTGAGACTTCATTAGCCGAAAAAGGGAAAGGGGAAAAAAAAGATTTTGCAACTTAGAAACTAGGAATCATTCTTTTAATTTTTTGTTGAGTATTTGGGAGATGTGATGTTGGTCAGTCTAGCTTTCCAAGTTCTCTAATTTATTCAACATTCAATGTTCATTGCTCTCTTGATTTAAGGAACCAGGCCCTTCAAGAAGACCAGATGTAATTTCCCCCATGATCAAACCCTCCATCTGAATGCTTATGCCCTGTAAGCATGTTATTTATTACGTTGACATTCTTGTTTTTATGTACTTTGTTTATATTGAAATTGTTGTATGTGTGTTATCATAAGTATTTTTTAATTTATAGCAATCGAGCAAGCAGTTCTCTGTTGAAATGTTTAACTGACTTATTTAGAACACCATATTAACCCTGGTCTAGAGTATCCTTGGCAGAAACTCAATCTTTAAATTTTTTTGATCATTTACCATATGTTTGCACTATTAGACCATGTAGTTTGTTCTGTTTTCTGCTGGGATACATGTGGACAGTGGTTATCATGTGACTGCTGATTTTCTGAGTTAAGACCTAATCAAAATTGCTTTTTGTTGTATAAAAAAGTGTCCCACGTTGATTAGTGTAGTGTTTATAAGTTATATGAAATTTAACTATGTTTGGGTTAATTTTTTTGGTATTAAAAGATTCATAGTTTTTATAGACTTTAATTCTATGCAGCATGTTTGCTTACTCACGTTCTTAATGTCTAATAACTTGCTATTGTTGCTTGCCAATTTCCACTAATATTGTGTCTAGAACCATTTCCTAGAGCAAGCACAAAGTTGCCTACAGTGTCTACCCCTTGAAGTTCAATGAGTTAAATCTGAGAATTGTTCCTTTTGTAATTATTTTTTTGTTAATTTTTTTTCTTCTAATTCTCCAGTAATGTTTGAAATTTAAGATTTAGTATTTTGAGTTTAGGATTTAGGATTTAGTATTTAAATTTACTATTTATCGTTTTAGGTTTGGTGAAGAAAAGAATGAAAGAAAATTTTATGTAAATAGATAAAAGTGTTAGAAAAGAGGAGAAAGAAAAAAAATGAATAATTGTCCCTTTATTTGTTTTGAGTAAAAATAATACCAAAACAATCACACAGACTAGAAAAAGTGCTTATTATTTTTGTTTAGTAATTTATTGATTCTATTTTAAAAAGATTTGTTTTAATATTTATGATATTAAAAATATTTTTATTTAATACCGATATTTTTTAAAATTTATCTTATTTTTTCTTCCTTTTCACGTCATTCTTTACTGTTTAAAGATTGATACAAAAGCATTAAGTCATACAATAAACAAGATTGTAAATAAACAAAAGTGATTTACTCGTCCTCCAAAACCAATCCCGTTTGGTATGTCATCAAAAGTGAAGTTTGTAACACATTGCATACATTCAACGAAACAAGATTGTAAACACCTTAGAAAATCTTAAGTAGTGTGACGCCGATGGTTCAAAAAAATCAAATTCATAATAATGATTGATTCAAGAGTAAAACTCAAGCTTTAATCCAACCAAGTGGTAAAGAAAAGATGGAAGGAAACACAGACTATAAGGTTTCAACAAAAATAATTTAAAACATTTTAAAATATATAAATATTAAATATAAATTTATTTTTTAAAAAATATGTACAATAATAAAAAAATTCAAAAATCCAAACCCCACCTCTCTCTCTCTCTCTCTCTCTCTCTCTCTCTCTCTCTCTCTCTCTCTCTCATACACCTGACAACCAAAGTGTCACACAATCATTATAGTACTATCAGGGTGACATGGTAGACAACCATAGTGTCGCTGTGGGTGCCCGTGCCATAACCATCGGGACCAGATCAGTCCTCATAATGCAATTAACTTATCTATCGTCTTTATACACCCCACCAGATCAGTCTCATAATGCAATTAACTTATCTATCGTCTTTATACACCCCACCAGATCAGTCTCATATTGCAATTAACTTATCTATCGTCTTTATACACCCCACCAGATCAGTCTCATATTGCAATTAACTTATCTATCGTCTTTATACACCCAAAAAAAAAGCATCTTTCGTCTGTGTCTCCGCCTTCAATAGTTTCTCCAACTCCGCATAATTGAAAATTTGGAATACAAGTTAAAGTTTGACGCTCTTAACTGATCTTAATTAATGTTTATAAAAAATTTAAAATTAAAAAACTGATCTTAAATAAAACAGTGGTGATTCTGGTGATATGCACGTAACATTTAACTGATAGCGAGCCTGTAATTAGTTAATTACACATATTTAGAATAGTTAATCAGTCTACTTAAGATATGAAAATACAAATAAACTGGAATTTCCCTACAATTAGTATCTGTCAAAAGTTTTTTTTTATAAAAAATATAACAGTATTAATTTCAATTGAGATATTTATAAAATAAATAACATTTATTAATTATAGGTTGAATGATGAATTTATTACATCAATTTTAGTTAAATTAAACGAGTTATGATATTAAATTGATTAAGTTAAAAAAGCTGAAATATTAAATCAATTAAAATAAAGAAACTAAGGTACTATATTGATAAAATTAATTTTTTTAAAACTAAAATTTACAAAAATTTAGTGCCAAATTAAAATTTTAATATATTAATTATTTTATTTTATTTTGAAATTTTTTATAAATTTATTTTGTACCATGCTCTTAAAGAAATAAAAATCCGTATTACTATCCATAAATAAAAATGTTCAAACTCTAAAATATTAATAAAACTTTAGGTTTTAATTTTTTTTACTTTATATTTTATGAATTTTCATTATTTTTAAGAAAAATGAATTTTTATTATCTTTAATATGCTCTTTTCTAAATAAACATAAAAATATGTAACTTAAATTATTAAACTATTGGATTTAAATCCTTAACATAAAATTTATCATATGTAAGTTATATTTATGATAATAACGAGGAAGTATTAAATAATATAAGTTTGAATTTGTTTAATATTCTCACAAAATATAAGTTATTTTAATATAAAAAATAATAATTTTCATTTCAAAGTTTTGCATCAAATTGTTAATTATAATAGTATTCAAACTTATGAATATTTTACCATAAATTACACTACTAATAATATAAAAATATTTAATTTTAAACATGATTGTATCATTATTCATATATTATAAACATAATTATAATGAAATATATATTTTAAATATATTAAAAATTATTTTATGCATAAAAATAAAGCATCTCATGATTTCATTTTACGGTGTTGCAAGCAATTTTGTAAAGAAAAACAAATCGGAAAATAGTGGACTAACATCATCGACATAATCATGCCCGTGTAAACAAAATGTGGATTATATTTTTAAGTTTTCAAGTAATTCAGAAATATATTCAAAATTTTAATAATATCAAAAATGCTTTTTAATTTAATAAAAATAAATAGCAATTTTATACACAAAATTAATAAAAAATAATAAATCAAGGTATATCAAAAGTAAAAACATAAGACATTTTAATATGTTTCTCATATAATTAATAAATTGTTTTTTAAAAAAAATCCAAAAAATAAGGCTAAATATTAAGGAAGGAAAAAAATTCATATAACTAAAGAAAATATTTATAAGAAAATATATAATTTATTATAAAATAAGTAATAAAGATATGAGTATCAATATAATAAATGTAAAGAAATGTATAATATATTATTAATTGATAAAGAAATCATAAAAAATAAAAAATATGTTTTTTTTAAGAATGATTCATGGTAACTTAGTAGACAAAATGTTAAAATTCATAACATACTCTACGTTTGTTATTAATATTCATGATAAGTTAAACCAATTGTTAAGTTTATCTTATGAATTTTAAAGTAGAGATTAATAAATGAAAGAAATTATTCATTTTCAATACACAACATAGTAAGTTATTCATTAACAAATAGTTATAATAATCTAATATATAAACAAAATTTAAACAAATAATAAAATCAAAAATACTAATAGGCTTTGAAATACGAAAGGAATGATACTTAGATATTAAAAAAACATCTCATACTAGAAAAAAATAATGTAGTCAAAAATAATAATGTACCAAAATTTACTTTTATAAATTACGAAGAATAAACTTCTAAGAAAGAAAAAGAAGTTATAGAACTAAAAGAAGAAGTCCAAATAATAAAAACATAAGTACATGATGTAATTAAAATAAGAAAATAGTAGCAAGATGTTCAAAAATAAATTACAAGATATATCATTAAAACTTAATATAAACCTAGTAGTTGTATCAAAAATCAAATAAAAATAATAAAAGCATTGAGTCCTTTATCAGAAGACATGGATATAGTATAAGAATCAATCAAACATTAAGTCCTTACGAGAAATAGATAAAAGTTAAAAGAAATTCATAAATGAGATAATATAAATTAATAAAAACTTACAACAAGATATATATGATATATTTACAGAATTAAGAATATATATAAATAACATACTCAAAAACAATCAAATTATAAGTCATAATCTTGATCCATTATAAGAATTAAAAGAAAAATCACCTTAGAAGCATTAATACCTAAAAATGAGAAAAAAAATGAAGAAAAATCTAATGATAAAGAAAAAACTATAATCACAGTTTAATAAAATATATAAAAAACAATTTATGAGCCTTGAAAATAAGAATATAACAAAATTAATTAGTTTGTTAACAATAATTAATAAAAAACTAGGAAAATATTATGATAAAAAACTTTGTATAAACAAAGAGAAAGATAACATGAAAATAATCACCGAAATTGATTTTGAACCCAGAAGATCATGCAAAACCAATTTCATTATCAGTTACTTACCAAGAAGAAACATCTAACCTGGGAAGAAATAAATAGACAAAGGTAAGAAGAATCTAATATTTCTAATAGAAGAAAACAATCACATAAAATGAAAGAAGAATTACATTAAAAAATTAGAGATAGTATTTCACCGTAATTCAAGCTCCATTGAAATTATAAATATAATATACTTAGACTTAGATTATATAAGAGATAAAAAAAATATATTAAATGAATGGGTTAATGATACGAATGTACTTAGATAGATTTCTCAAACTACACAAATAGATCCTTCAATCTGTAAGGTATTAGTAGTTCATAAACTCATAAAAAATATCAAAGTTTAATTTTTAAATTTAAAGGACCAAAAATATTTATTAATGTAAGGGAATGCTTACACATGAAGAGAACATCTAGATATTATAGTAAATGAAATATACAAAGAATTTATTAGAGAAAATAAAAGAACTATCACTGAGTTCTAGGAAAATAAAATCAATTAAGCGAAATGACATTTAACAAATATAAAAATTTGTAACATATGTTACATAGATTCTTTTATTTTTGAATATTAAATATATTATCATAAATTATCACATTTAAGTAAACAACTTATAAGGAGATGTTTTTTTCAAAAACTATCTAGAACATTATACAAAACCTTAACAGAATACTGGAATAAGAGAAATAAAGAAACCATACCAAACATCTTAGAATAAAGAATAAGAATCCTTAAAAGCTAGATAATTAGTAAATGTCAAGAAATAAAGGAACATAAACAAATAAGAAAAAAATATAAAACCTGTTATAATACAAGAGATTTTGAAATACCAAAAAAATATGAATATAATATAAAACTCGAGAAATATAAATATAAAAAAATACAAAGCATTTAAAAGATATAAATTCAGAAAATAAAATTTTCAAAAATATAAACGACTATTTAATATGGAATCCTATAGAAAAAAATATTTTAGAAAAAAAGTTACCAACCTCTTGAAAACAAGAATCATTGTCGTTCAAGTAAAAAGAAATACAAGTATTGGATTTGTAATGAAGAAGGACATTATGCCAATAAATATCATAACATACTTCAATATAAGAAATAATTTAAAAAAGAATTTTCACATAAAGTAAAAATTTTAGAAAAAGCTTTAATAATGGAACTAGAACCAATTTAGGAATCAGGCGTAGATGGTACTTATAGTATTTACCTATTGTAGAAAACTGAGGAGGAAATAACTGACTCATAATATGAACACTTAGGATATGGATACTCTTCATCAGAAGATAAATAATTTGTATAGTATTATAAATCCAAACAGTACCTATATTAAAGTAGGACTGAAATTTAAAGGTTATCTCAGCTATCATTTACATGCATATATAGATACAATAATTAGTATGCGTGTAACAAGTAAATATATATTCCTATAAGACCATTGGAAACAAACACAAAAACATTTGATTGTAATAATTACTAATAATATTACAATAAATTTTAATAAGATTTTAAAAGATATAAATATAATGATAGAAAGAGAAAATTTTCACAATCCAATCACATATCATAAAAATTGAAAAACGTGGTAAAATAGATACAAAGCAACAAAAATCTTAATTAGAAAATATTTTTAGATATAGAAGAGAAACAAAACTCTTTTTTTAATGAAATATAGGAAAATAAAACCATAGTCTGTATCAAAAAATCATTAAAACAGTAAGCTCAAAATATCCTTTAGATCTAAAAATTAATAAATATAAAATAATTGTCAACATAAAATTAAGATACACTAACAAGATTATTAGAGTAAAACCAATGATTTATACTCTAGAAAATAAGATTTAATTTGAAAAACAAATCTAAGAACTTTTTGATTTAAGAGTTATAATACCAAGTAATTTAAAAAATACACAGCTTCCAATATCGCAACTTCCTCTATATAAAAATCCTAACTTGTAATTATGTATCGAGTAATTATGAGTGGTTAATAATCTTTTCAAAGTTCTTAATTAACCTTAAAATTATAATAATTATTATATTATGAATAAAATAGAGCGTAATTATCTTTTTTCTAGTTAAGGCACAACCGGTGTAAAAAAAGAAGACGAATAGAAGAAAAGATCGTAATAAATCCATTAAATTCAGGTATAATAATTATAACTCTTCTTAAGCTAATTAATGATCTTGAATATTTAAATATTTGATTATATTAATTTATAATATTTATAAATAAGAATTTGAAGATAAAAATAACACAATGTTTGGATAAAAAAATTAAAAAATTATTTTTAATCAATAATATACATGAATTAACAACTAGCATTAAAGATTTAACCACAATTTAATATTAGAATCATAGGAAAGAAAAATACATTTTTAAATAAAAAATTAACGTAGTTAATCTTTCAAAGAATTTAGTGATATTAAGTTAAAAGTTAAAGGTATTATTACTCTTTTTATAAAAGCCAAGAATACAAGCAAAGATATGCTAAAAATCAATTACATCAATGAAAAATTCCAAACCTTTGTAACAAATATTGATTCCCTTTTTCTTTTTGTTGGCTAAGGAAATTAATAATTCCATAACATTAAGTTCTAATTTGAACGTAATTATCTAAATTTTTGAATTATAATCTATATTTTTTAAATCTATAAATTTTTAATAATTTTTTATTAAAATATTATTTTTATATTAAATGGTTTAAAAATAATTAAAACTTAATCTTTTAATAATAATAAAGATACAAGATTGAAAATTTTGACAATATTTTTTTTAACATTTACCAATTATCACAATTTTTATTTTATATTTTATTAATTTTGTTTTTGAAAAAAATAATATATAATATTTTAATATTAATATTGTTGATTTTTCTCTTTTATAATTTTATATTAAATTTTATTTTTATTATATTATAACAATTTATTTTTAATTGATGTATTTTCTCAAAAACAGACCTAAAAATAAGTTTTATAATTTATGGCCTATAAAGGACGCCAACTTTAAGATCCGGATGACTTCTACAACACCTCTCACTTCATGAAATTCAAAGGTTACAAGAAAAAAGGTAGACTTAGAAGATAAAGAAGTCAGCTTTCCAAGCCACTAAATTTCTCACCTATTTAAACGTGAACCGCGTTGAAACCCCAATTACATTTTTATCACATAAAACTCACAATGAATTAAATAACTAAGCGATTGAATATAAGAGTAACCAATTGAAAGCTTGGCAGCCCAATGTTTCCTTCAAAACACCCTTATCAGGAAAGGGACTGCACAGACTTATAACCAGTACATTACTGGTTTCTTTGGGCGATGTGAGACTCCAACACTCTCCTTCACATCGGACGAAAACACCGTAACCAACTGTCAAACCCGTAGGGAATAGAACGGGGAGCGGGCACATCAGGACCCCGAGGATCAGCTTTGATACCAAATTAAAAGCTGGGCAGCCCAATGTTTCCCTCAAAATACGCTTATCAAGAAAAGGGCTGTCCAGACTTATAACCAGCACATTGCTGGTTTTTCTGGGCGATGTGGGACTCCAACACTCCCCCTCACATCGGACGGGAACACCGCAACCGACTGTCAAACCCGCAGGGAACAGAGCGGGAAACGAGCACACCGAGACCCCAGGATCGGCTCTGATACCAAATTAAAAACTGGACAGCTCAATATTTCCCTCAAAACGTGCTTATCAAGAAAGGAACATTGATCTGGACGATGTGGGACTCCAACATAACCCAAAAGGAAAAATAACATGGCACAAAACAAAAACAAAAATTTTCCTGTCACGATCTTTAATTTTCTTACTGTTTTCTTACTGTCATATCCGCTCTCCAGGAATAAGATTCTACCATAAATAAATGAGCTTAAGACTAAAAATTGTAACAATTTTTCAACTAGTTTATATTTTACTCTGTTTTGTCTTCTTCCAAATCACCATTTGACAATCCGTTATTGCCCTGCACTGGTTTAGGTTCTGGGACACTGCGAACATCTTTTGAAGGCAACGGAGACGATCTTATCAACGTTAAACTTGTTTCATCCTTGTCAAACTCTTCGCTTCCATCATCAGAGTAAGCATATCTATCAAAATGTGAAAAAAAAGGAAATGATGAATAAAATGTATAGAAAGAGGAAATCAATGTATGAAACCGGGAAGGAAGGTGGGCGTTTAACCTCATTGAGTTCTGAGAGGGTGCCCACAGCACACAAATCACAGATAGCAGGGAGAAAGAAAGAACTTGCCAGAAGGCAGGAATGATCCATGCTTTCTGCCACTGTTCATTGTACACATCATTTGATTTGAAATATAGCTGCAATTACAAATTTCATTGAATGAGAGATAACATATAAAAGCTGCAAGTAAAAATTCAAAAAGTGTGTCAAATGAACCTCTAAATTAGAAAAAGAAGAATCCAGCAAGAAAAGAAAAATACTGGATTCGAGGAATCACATCTCAACGTCACTTTACGGTCATAGAGAAGAGAACTGATAATAGAAAAATGATGTATCCCTAATCCAAATTTGAGCCAACCAAAATGACACCACATTCCAAGGGATGAAGGATCATAGAAACACCAACAATCATATTCTCATCTTCAACAAGATCTTCCTCAAAAGTTTCATCTAAGTTCCCTAGTTCCAGTAGATGCTAAGGATTTTACTCATAATTCAGCAAGTAAATGTGCAAATAAAGAAGCTACAGAGTAGAGCATTCCATAACCAAATTTCTACAACTTCTAGTCATCCCATCAGTTACACAGTTGATTACCTCATAGCACATCCAACCAACCGAAACAATAACAGCTACAGCTAAAGCATTTGTGAATTTCCTGTAAATGTCTAGCTTAACCAACATCCGCCTAGCCTGTCCAGTGACACAAGCAAGCAATTGTCACCATCCAAATATTTGTATATTAAAACAAAGCCGAAAAAAAGGATGAATCAGAAAATGCAATGTAACCTACAAAGAAAGAATACCTAACCACATCCAGTGCTGGCAGTGCACGGGTCAACGTAAGGGTTTAATACTGATCCAATAGTGATAATCTAGAGTTTCACAAAGTGGGCAAGTCAAAGCATGGACACATGGGATAACGTCGTGAAAGTACCATGACAAGTCAACATTTTGCAAAAAAATTGACTCTTAGTTTCTTTATGCATGCATAATCGACCAAAATAAGATGACCATAGTTTTAAAAGTCCATGGGTCAAATGAGCACATGAAAATATCAATTATAAAATGAAATGACAAGAATAGGTTACTTACAAAGAAGATTGAGCTTTAAGTAATGCAGTGCACAAGCAAAGCAAAGGTATCGTTTGAGCAATTGCAATAATAATGAAGTAATTTTTAAAGAACCTTATACATGATTCAACTACCTGAAGCTTGTTTAATGTTGCGGAAAGGGATGTAAATATCCATAGAATGAAGAAAGCATCTAACATCGCCACAGGAACAACCAAGAACAATCTTGCCTTTCCTGAAAGATCACTTACTGCACCAACATTTTCCACTATCTCAAGAATTTCAGATGCCAAGAAGAAGGTTGCTCCAAGCATAGTCACCTTTGATGTAAGCCCACCTAGAGTAGGTCTAACAACGCCATAGCCCATAGAAACCATCAAAATAATTAACCTTGCTACAGTACGTTTCACAGTCCCAAAAGTGACTGCCCATATGGTTGTCCCAGTTGGCCTAATTCCGGTTTCATTGAATTCAGCATAATCAAAATACCAGAATGCCATCTCAAACATGCCAAGTGTTATCACTACAGTAATGCAATTTTGCAGTGGAAGAACTTCTCTCCAAAATCTTGCATACTGTGAGAACCAAAAGATCCCAAGTATGACAAAAGCAAAGGACATAAAACAGTAGAAATTCATAAGAGGCGCCATTCTACCAGGTAAATACCCCGTAGGATTTTTCCATATTGTTTTCCCTTCTACAACCAAATCCTTAAGCCTCGCGTCACAGTGTATGTAATAGAGGTTATACATACCGGTTTTTGCAACGTGAATGGACCTTGGTGGCAAAGTTGCAGTTTCCTCATCTACATCAAATGAGACAGCAAAATGCTTGGGCCAACCAGGATTAGTATTGGATGGGCGGTGAATGACTTCTCCTTCTCTACACACCCCCAGCTTAGCAAGATCTCCTGTGCAACATACTGCTCTTTGACCCCCATAGGCTGAACCCCCGATTGCGTCTCTATCTTCCACTTCGAAAATAATTGCTTGGATCAACCCTGAGCTGAAATTGGATGATTCTCTGGTTCTTCGAAAAGTAACCTTTTCAAAGCTGGTATCATATTACAAACAAATATCAGTACAGACATGAATAAGATTGAGCGTCATTATATATAAACGTCTTAGTGATGAAAAACATGGTTGGTCCAAGCATTTTGCAGTCTCATTTGATGAAAAAGGTTGGATATAGATAACATGAGGAAACATATCCAAGTCATTTGGGTCATTTGCAGTAATTGCAACTTAGTTCTATGACTATGACCAAGTCCGCCAGTAACACAAAACATTTTCATTTATCTGATTGAATGTTGTGTAAAAAAGCGGTCAAGTACCTATATTTTGCTCATTTCTACTCTCTCTACGCTTTCTGCAGTAAGCAGATTAGCTCAAGAACCATTGAACAGATGAGAATTAAATGAACCTACATAGGAAGTTGACTATATAGAAAAATAATCGAACTCACAGGATTCAATTAGTTGCTATAAAATCCAACACCTTAACTAAAGGCAGTTGACCTGAAATCGTTAAAAAAAATATAAACTAGAACCAGAAAATTAAGTTGAATACAGAAATAACAAAAGGAAAATGGAAATTACCGAATGAAAGACTCTCCAATTGTCGTTACAGCGATCTCATTGTGCGCATTCGTAGAAGAGTAAATCCCTTCACTGCCTCCATGAACCACGAAAGAATTTCCTTTAACAGTGAATTTCTCGGCGGCGTACTCGTGAACTGAGGCTTTGACACAACTGAAATTCCATATACAAATAAAGGCCAATGCCGAGAGAAACGACATTGCAAAAACTATCAAAATTCTGAAATCGAAACTCAAATCTAAAGGGAGACAGAAAGAGAAGGTTCTAGATCTGTTCAGCGAAGAAGAGAAAGACAAATACCAGATTTTTTTTTATTTTTTATTTTCTGTGTAAATTTGCCAAACTTATTCCTAATGCTAAAACATGGTTACAACCTTAAAATTAAACATCATTATATTTATTACCACAGTAGGAGGTAGTGGACAGCTGTCAAATATTTATTAATGAAATTTAATCGGGGAGAAGGGAGCGAGTATTGTTTTGGACAAATAAATTATTTAGTTTAATTCTTGAAAAAATATATAAAATAAAAATAATATATATCTTTTATAATTTTAAATTTTTGAAATTAAAATATATTTTAAAAAAAATTATAAAAATAAACTTTTTAATTGAAAACAACAAATTAAAACAATAATTTTATAAAAGTCATGGAATCTCTGACATTACTAGTTAAATTGTAGTGTGTATACGTTGTATCTTTATGTTGTTTAAAATTAAATATATTTTATAATTTTAAATTTTTGAAATTAAAATATATTTTTTAAAAAATTATAAAAATAAATTTTTTAATTGAAAACGATAAATTAAAACAATAATTTTATAAAAGTTATCGAATCTCTAACATTACTCATTAAATTGTAGTGTGTATACGTTATATCTTTGTGTTGTTTAAAATTAAAATCATAGTAAATAATAGCAATCTGAAATTTTAAAAATTCATAATAGGTACCTCACGAGTATTAACACCTTAAAATTACATATTTATGATTTGTTAAGGATAAGACCTAAGAGTGTAGTACGGTGCATTTTGGATTAAGTACCTCACGAGTATTTTGCATATGTCAACGTAATATTAGTATTAGTTACATTGTTATAAGAAGTGTATAAATTAAAATAATTTAATCATTTTTTAAATAACGATTCTATCATCACCATCTATTATTAGTATTATTATTTAACTCTTTCCACTTTTTTATTTCCATAAAATTATTTCTATGTTTTTATTTTCATTTTTTTGGTTAGAAATTAGATGCACACTATATTGAAAAAGACTAAAAATGACAAATTTGAAGAAAATGAATAACCTTTTGTAAACGTACATATTTCATCATCTACTTTCTAAAATTTTGTATACATATAGAATAATTGGCTAATATATTCATTACACCAACTTAAAAAATGTCTAAATTTTAAACCAAATATTTGAAACATATTCAAAAAAATTAATCATATTTTTAAATAATAAAAAATACAAAGTAATTAATTTGAAAAAAGTAAGACAGAGAAACAAAAGTGTAATAAAACTTAAAAAAATGATGATAAAAAAGGGAAATGATAAGAGGGAAAATAATAATATAAGAAATAATTGATATCAACCATTTTATCCCCAATTTTAATGATAAAATACTATGTCATTATTTAAACAACTACTAAATTATCCTCCTTTTAAAAATAATAATAATAATAATAATAATAAGCGAGTGAATATGTGTTATTGTAAAAAAAAAACGTAACTAAAATATTCATTTATGACCTCAAAAACCCACCCATTTGTTTTCCGCACCAGTATTACCCACAAGACTCTAATGACATGTTTATTTAAAAATAATAAGAAATAATTTATATCTCAACGATATTAAAGCCATTAACAGAAAGGTTTAATTTCCTGATGGTTTAAAGCAAAATAATACTTTTATTCATTCAGAAAACATTACACAAAAGTCTTGAAGAATGAAAATTATGATTTGATTCCTAAAAACTACCAATACCAAAGACTTCAAGAAGAGGGGAAACAGCCGCTATAATACTTGCGGAACAGACATGTTAACACCAGGAACATAGTGACTTATTCTCATTAATCCAAATCAAGGAACTCCATCCTTTTCCTCATTGTACCTTTTAGATCACTAGCCTCTCTTTCTGCTTTTTGTGCCTGCAAATATCACCATATATACTCCAATCACATGACATTCCTAAAACAATGATAACATTAAAGCAAAACTTCCCACCAACAAAATTTCCTTTTCTAGTGTTACTCACAAGTTATTTTTGCTTGAAATGCACACCAGTCTAACGTTAAATCATAATTGTGCTTATTTCACTATCCGTTTATGTAATCTGTTTTATTACTTAATTACATTGAAATCCAAACCAAATTTTAATTTGACAGAAATGAAATAAACAGAGGGATTTGACATCAACCATCTTATAGTAAAAAAAAATTCAAGTTCTCTAGCTACAGATACCCTTTTGATTTCTGCTGTGGAGACACGGGTCATGTGCGGGGGAAGTTCCTCCCTCTCCAAGTCCTACAAGACACGACACTAGTACAGAGATTAAGACAAAGAAGGGGTATATAATATTAAGGAATGTGCTGACGGTCAATACCAGCTCGCCAATTAGGACAACATTCTCCCCACGGATTACATAAAGACCTAAAGGGATGTCACAGTACAGATCACCAACAATCACCCTCTCGCATGCACCCTCAAGAACAGCATTTGCTGCATACGAAAAATAAAAATATTTTTATATTTTTCAATCACTCAATAACATATCAAATATTGCAAATCAAATAGAGGGAACCGTCAGTACCAAATTGATCAAAAGATCGAAGTATCCCAATTAGCTTCCGGCCATCTCGAAGCAGCACAAGAAGTTTCTCTGTTACAAACAAAATCAAGAAAAATCACACTAAGTTTGTAAGATATAATCATTCACTCACAATTAAAAAATCAGCTAGAATACACAGTAAAAACAAGGGAAAATGCAGAATGATATCACTAATTTGCATAAGTTTCCTTCAGAAATGCATAGAAATCACAAGGATTGGTATGCAGTGCTCTTAAGGAAAACAAAGCCACTATTATATGACAAGCAACCAACATCTCTTTTACATAGCATCCATGATACTTGCTTGTATGTTAGAGTATTTAGCTTTCTTCCAGAAACAAACTCTACAAGTATCCATTTCATCATCAGATCTAAACACAAAAGGCAATGAAAGATGGCTCCTTAAGTTCAAAAGAACCTAGGTGTATGGGTAACGGGGATTGTTGGATGACAAATATGACGAAAAAGGAAGGAGGCTAACCACATATCATGTGAGCAAAAAACACTACTAAAAAGTAAAAACATAAGGAAGCAAATAGTCCACCGAGTCAATTTGAACAACAATTCAGTCCTCTTGAATCATAAACAATGTGTAATATCCAATGATAACAACATGCACAAATGAAGAACTTTTTATACATCCAGTCCAACAAAATTACAGGATAGTTGCAAAAGCTAATTTCAAATAGAGTTGACAATCTTGAATCATAAACAATGTAAATAAATAGTAAACCATATCAAAACAAGAAAGCAAAACTTGAAATTGCACCGAATAACTGGAAAAAATACATGGACATAACTACCAATTATCAGAAAGAAGAAAATAACTTCTTTACTCTTGCAACAAATTCAATAATTACGGACATGAAATGTCAAAGAGAGAGCATACTGTCAAGATAGCTAGCTAAAGAGGTAGACAGGTAGATATCTTCCGGACCAGCCCAAGACATTGCTATTGATGAGTTCAAAAAATTCGGTCTTTGTAAAACCACCGAAAAATGCACCAAGAAGCAAGCCAATGGCATTGGCAGCTCAGATATCCCTTTGAAACTCCCCCAAATCCCCCTTAAAAATCCCTATAAAAATTTACAGTCGAATCCAGCAACAGTAATTACGCCACAACCAAAATAAAAGCGCACCAGAAAAAATAAGCGCGAAAACCTTGAATTTTCAACAAGTTGCCAAAAGAAAAACCCTAGCTTTTCAGATCTAGGAGACTAAGAGTAACCTAAAGAAGAAAAGAATTCGAAATCGCTGTTTATCTTCCGGTTAGAAAGTCGACGGTGATATTGATTTGAGAAAAATGAAAAAGGGACTCAGATCCAGTAAAGAGACTTAAGAAAGAGACTGAGAAGAAGAAGTGAGGGATAGATTGAAAGGAAGTGAGAAAATTTTGGAGAGATTACCAAAATAGATTATTGTCTTAATTACCTTATTACGGTGCTTCAAAGAGAAAAAGCGCATTAAAAGGATTTGAATAACGAGGTAGCTTTCATAATTTTATTCTTTTCGATTTACTATAAGCAAAGTAAGTAAATTCGACCCAAATAAATAAATAAAATGTAAGTTTTTTTAATAATTAAAATATATTAATTTTATAATTTATTATTTTCCTTAAAAAAATTATTCTTTATCTCTTTCAAAGTTATAAATATAAGAAATTAAGAAAAAATCGAAGAAAATAATAAAATAATATTTTTAAAATTTATATTCATAAAATTATCTTTTATCGTATCCATTTCATATATTTTTACGGATAAAAGAACTTACAAATTATTTTATCTTAAATGATATTTAATTGAGCGTTTTTTAAATATATTATAATAAATGTTAAAAGTCATAAAATAAAATCATGTTTGATGCTTTTAAAATATTATTTTTATTATTATAAAATTTAAGTGTATTATTTTTTATAATTTTATATTTTTTTTCTTAAAAAAAAAACTACTCTAGTAAAGAATAAGCAATAACATTTCTTAAATTACTTTTATTGAAGAAACAACAATATTTCTTAAAAGTACTTTTATATTATAAAAGGATCAGTTGATTTTAGTTTTATAAAAAACTATGTATCCTGCTTTTTTAGTTTTTGTTCCTTTTTATGACTAAAAACACACGAAAAAAATTAAAAAACTGAAACAAAAATGATTATTATTTCTAATATATTTGATCTTTTTATATTGTTTTATAGAAAAATCATGTATATATATTTGTTTTTTTTTTTGTTAGCATTGAAAAAATTAAGATGAATTCATATTTAATATTGAATATGTGTATGTAATTATTATTTTAAAAAATCTCCTTGTGTGAGACAGTGTCACGTGTGATAGGTTCAAGCTAAAAATAATGCGAAACCAAAATTTCCTAGTAATAGATTGCGAAATCAAAGATATTAATCACCTAAAAATATCTTAAAAATTACACAGAAAGATATACTTTTCCACAACATGGTTGCACACTTGCACTATCTATGGGTCCAGACTCCATAATGACCAGATCACAGATTTATGAAACCATGTAAAAAACGGAAACCACCGTTTACAAAATCAACATAAAGAGATTTCCTCGGATTTGATCTCTTTACAATTAACTGAGCCAACTTCACATTGAGCCATTTTACTTTTTAATTTAACACCACGAGCCATAAACACACAACATTTAAATCTGCAAAAAAAAAAAAATCCTTTAGTTATTTGTAGTTAAAATTTAAATTTAAATATATATATATAAATATATATATGTTCGTGGAATTTGAAGGTCGAAATAGGTTATTGATTGAATATGTAATTACCTCTTAATAAAAATGCAATAAATTTAAAGAGAATCAAATCTCCAGGACAATATCTGCATAAAAGAAAATCACTTCTGAAATTAGTATAGCCTGCATTTTTTTTTTAATTTTGCAAATTAATTAATTAAAGGTGATCACTGATCATATCAATTATCATCAAGCTAAATGTACAATGGCAGTCGTGTAATTAAAGAGAATGTATAAATTTATAAAATCTACTCACATTCTGAATCTGTCTTGACCCATTTACACCCATCATCATTTTTCTCCCTTTTCTCATCATCATCGTTAATTCTCTTCTTAGGTTTCTGTTCATTGTCTTTTAAGTATTCTTTCACAGTAGATGACGTTGATGGACTAGAATTTTGAATGTCCATCTTCTTCATAAGCATCATCTTCAAAAGCTTGAGTCATGTATGCAAATTCAATTTGAGTAATGCTACTTCTCAAACTAGTGTTATTAAGATAATAATAGAGAAGAATTAGGTAACTAATTACGAGCCTTCTTTAGAGTTTAGTGGGCCAAACTTTTTTTACACAAAAATGGGCCAAGATCTGAATATATGAAAGAGTTGAGAACTACCTATTGGACCAGTTGTTAATTTGAAATTATATATATATAAAAAAAATATCAATTATAAGTAAATCGTAAAATAAGTTGAACGCGGTGAGATCAATTTTTTTTTTAAATCTTTTCAAATGATAAATATCTAACTTTATAAATAAAAATAAATAAATGTAAATATAATACAATAATACAATATAAGCACGACACAACATTGATAATATCTTTACTAATAATTTATCAATAATTTTTTTATATACTTAAAGTTTTTATTATTTTTTATTATTATATATAAAAAATATGAAAAAAATAAAGTAAAATTTTGTATATGTATACTAATACAATAACTCGATATTATAAATACTAAAATACAACACAAATAACACAAAATGAATATAAGAACAGTAAGACTAACTTTACTTAGGAAGATGAACACCCATTTACCCACTTCATATACAGAAGAACGTGGGCATGTTTGGAGAAGGTTTATTGAATGTATTAAAATTGGTTAAATTTAAAATTAATATGCATTTACATATATCAAAACTCGATCTGGTACATAGGAAAATTATATATATATATATATATATTGAGAGGAAAATAAAAAATAAAAAGAAAAATGAGTAAATTTATTTGGTAACATACCTTCTCCATCCTAGATTCTTGGAGTGAATCTTTGAAAGTTGGAGATGGTGCAAAAGATCCACTTCCACAAACGAACATTTTCTTGAGAAGAAAAGAAATTGATTTCTTCCCAATAACTTTATTATTGTTTTTTGCACAAATGTCTTTGCATTTATCAACAATCACACTAATAGTCTTGTCAATATTATCTTCATATTTTTGATAATCTAAATTATCAATGGAATTATTAAGTGCATTATTACGTGATGTCCTCCTATCAACCTCTAAGCTTGATGGGCAATTTAGGAATCTGTCCAATGGAAGTTCAGCTTCTATTTCCTTCTCCTTGTTTGACTTTCTAGTCAATAGTTTGGTCAACTCTTTTTGTAATTTTCCAACTTCTTCATCTGTGAAATCTACTATTTCTAATGGATTTTCCTCCTCAGGACTCTTATTTTCTTGCTTATTTTCATTGTTTCCAAACGTTCCAATTGCTAGCAATCCTTGTGGCCAATCACTAAATTCTTCACGTGGTTCTTGTTTTGATCGAATATGAATATGAATATCAGAAAAAAAAAAGAGAAGAAAACAAATTCATACATACCTAGCAGAAACTAGCAAATTAAGAGAGTGAATTACCTAATTATATAATCAATTGCATTAATTAATTTCATTATATACCCTATAAAAGAATAAATTCAAATAAATGAATGATGATTATATGTACTTACTAATAACAGCTGAAACTGCATTTGGTTTTTTGTTCACTGATTTTCCAGTAATCATGAGTTTATTTTGTACCCAACCAAACAGCTGTAAATACACAAATTAACCAATATCAAAGGATGATCGATCATCTAACTACCTACTCAGTACTACGTACTTAATTTTATATGGAATTAAGATGAAAAAGCAAATCATATATATATATATATATATATATATATAGTCGAGACTAGCTGTACGTACGTCTAGCTCTGTTATAAAAACTTACCCTCATGATGATTATCTGATCAAAAGGATACTAAGAGATATATGAAAGAGGGAGCTGGGAAGAGAGAGATGAAGTCTCTGTATGCCAATTAAAAATGAGGTGTTCATAACAGATCTTATAAAAGGAATTAAAGTAGCTAGAAATTAATTATCAGCTAGCTTTGGAAGTATCAAAATATGTAAGGGGCTTTTTGGAATTTCATGGCAAAGCTCAGATAGTTTTTTTTTTTCTTTTCAACTTGCTCATATTCCCAAACACGCCCTTCCTTTTTTCCTTCACCTTCTTAAATTGATCTCCTTTCTAACTTTTTTTATTTTTATTTTTTTTATATGTCATCCTCCAGATAAGACGATTGCATATATTTATGTAAAATAAATTATCGGTATGTATTTAATGTGGTTTCAATATGCATGTGACATAGAACAAAAGAAAGTAAATTAATCTTCTCTACCGGTTCATTTTCATGAGTAAATAGGTTTGGAGGGAATGAATTCCTTTATTTATTCATTTGCACGATTAATTAAGATTAAGAATTGAAATTTCTTCGGAACTTCTATTATTCTCAATGTTATAAGAAGAATGACTTTTTATTTTTAGATTATAATTTATTCTGTTATTTCTGCTTATTCAGTGATGACAACCAAATAAACTAATAGAAGTTACCGTTTATATTCCATGTTTATTTCTTTGTCATTCCTGATTCACTAATGATTTCTGTGAACCTTCTTTGTTATAATAAGAACCATATTGTATGGTCGGCGGATATTTATAGAAAAATAAATTTTAATCTAAAAAATCAAGCATAATTTAATCTAATAAAATCTTATTGATTTAAAGATTGTCTAGACTTATAAACAATATCGTGATCTTACTCCTAACAAACGTGGGACAAGGATACTTAACAAACTCCTCCACACGACGGACAAATGTGAACATAAAGGCTATAATGAGACTATGGTAGAACACGGGGTCTAAACACATAGAGACTAAGAGCAAAGTTCTGATCTCATGTTAGAAACTCAGGTCTAACTCAACCAAATAAGATTTCATTGAGTTAAAAATTACGTAAATTTATAAACAATATTACTGTATTGCTCTTAGCCGATATGAGAAAGATACTTAACAATATTTATTAGATTATAGATAAATTATATGCATAACATAAAATTGTTTACACTTGAGTTTTAATTTTAACCTTTTAATAATTAATATCTCATTATAAATAATAATTTAAATATATTTTCGATAAAATAATATATATATATATATATATTTCAAATAAAAATAAATATTAACTATTAATACACAACATTTTAAGCATATAAGTAGCTTCTTTATGTTTTCAATTCATAGATTCATAAAAGTAGTTTGATATCAAATTAAATAAAAACTATGGAATATATTAACACATTTTATTTTCTTTTATTGATTTATATATGTCGTTTTATCACTCTCAATTGCACCAAATCACTAAAATAATAATCATATAGTAGCTAGATAGTTCAAATAACTCTTGAAGTTTACGTAATATTAAAGTCAATTAACTGGTGGATACAATTCTTACACACGTACCACATGTGTGAATGTGCAGCCTCCAAAATCAAGATTCGCATTACCTCAACTCAACTTTTGGCTACGTGTTTCATATTCTTTGGTTATATTAACCAAAGGCTAGATCAAATTTCAAAAACAAAAATTCATTTATATATGAAAGTTTTTATTATTGTTACTGATAGTATTTCCTACGTATATTATTCATTAATTTAAAACATATTTTTAATTAATCACTTTTTAAAAAAATTTATTAAAATCTCTTTTTCTATCATATATATATATATATAAATTACACAAAATAATGTCTAAAAAGTTAATGTCTAAATTTATAAAAAGTTATTAACAAAATTAATGTCTAAAAAGTTAGTTAAATTTCAAACTCAAAAATAAATAATTTTCTCGAGATTGGAGGTAAGGGTTCAAAAAATCACTCTCACCAAGATACAGCTAATTTTTTAGTGAAAGAGAAAATAAATCCATGTGAGTTATCGCATCTACTAGATGTCTAGGGTTTAGGAACCATATTCTTATGAAGCAACTACTAACAAAAATTTCTATTTTTTGAAACCTATACACCCAAGTCTAATATAAACCATAAGTCTACAGCCTTGAGGCCATCATTAATGTTTGACTGTATCTTTTCTTTAGTTTCACAATCCACTGCTACAAAAATTAGTTTTTAAGGTAAATTTAAATTCGATTTTTTGCCTTGCACTATATATGATGACATCATTAATGTTTGACCGTATATTTTCTTCAGTTTCACAATCCACAGTTACAAAAATGATTCGTTAAGTTAGAAATTAAATTAAATTTTTCAAAAAAAAAAAGACTTATGATAAATTTTAAATCGATAAATTAAGAAACCGACTTAAAAAATAATGTTAATTTTACGTGTTAATCAAAGTTACACGTAGGACGTAGGGTTAGTTCTATGTATCAATCGACGCGAAACACATGTAGCATCGGTTGACATGTAGAATCGACACTACATCCTACATATCATTCGACGTTATCTTAATTTTTTTTTATTTTTATCTCTTCTTTCTCTCATTTTCAAACAAAATCGTGTATTGTTTCCTCTTATTGTCCAAGTTGTTACCATAAAACCGATTGTCATCTTCTTACTCTTTCTCATTTTTTGACCACCAATTCTGGAACCGTTTAATGAGTTTTTTTTCTCTCTAATTTCTATTCTAGATCTACTATTTTTTTAGCATAATATTTAAATTCTTTATACCTATTTTTTTCACTTTTTCACTTACCGAACATTATTTTTTCTTCACTTATTTCATTTTGTTAATTCATTTACTCGTGTAAGTATTTTTATGAACTATTTTATAGTTATTATTCATTTTTTTTATTTTAATCGATATTATGTATTATTGATTATGTGTATAAATTTTTGTGTTATGTAAGTTATGTATTTTATTCAAGCTTAAAAGAGAAGAAAATATTTTATTTATTTATTTATTTTAATAATTTTATGTATTTAGGTTTTTGATATATATTCATTTATTTTAAACTTAAATTTTTTTAAATTATTTATATGTGTATGAAATATATATATATATATATATATTGTATAATAGGTTTATTAATATTTATTATTATATATATATGCATAAAATATTTATTATTATTAATTACATGTATTTATATATATAAATTATTATATATTATATATATTGTTAACATTGTATATTTGTTATTATTATTATGAGTTTATTAATTGATTGATTTTTATGTATTTATTTTAATATAATATTTTGATATATATTCTAATAATTAGGGAATTTATATATAATAATATCTAAAATATATTGGTTGAATATATATTTAATATGATTAATATTATTAATAGAAATTAATAAATCTTGGATGTTAAAGTGTAGAATTTAGCATGACTACATTTTTAGAGTTGAAAGTTTCTTTGAACTTGTTAGTATAAATAGTAATAATGAAATTAGTGTGATTCAATGTCATGTATTAAATGTAAAAATGAAAAATTTCATGATGTTGACGAGATTAAGTATCACCTTATTCGTAGTGGTATTCTTTTGAGTTATAAATATTAGTATTAAGAAAATATTGATAATACTCACAAAGAAGAGATAAATAAGAATGTGAGTGAATTATATAAATCTTATGAGAATGTACAAACAAAAAATATGTTTCATCCTGTTATAGATGAAATATATGAGGATGATCTTGAAACCTTTTAAAAACTTTGAGAAGATGCTGAAAAACTGTTGTATCAAGTGCAAGAAATATACTAAAATGTCGAGATTGATTCATTTGTATAATGTGAAAGCAAAAAATGATTTTCCTGACAAGTGATTCATATAATTACTAAATGTACTAATGATATGTTTCTTGAGGGTAATGAATTATTATCTTCAATGTATGAAATGAAGAAATCTCTTAGTTGATTTAACATGAAATATCATAATATGCATGCTTGTTCAAATGATTGCATTCTTTATAAAAAAAATATACGACATTAGATAATTGTCTAGTGTGTAAAGAATCGAGATGAAAACATACTACAAATGAGACAACACCTAAGAAATGCGTGCTTGTAAAGGTTCTTTGATACTTACCTCTGATTCCTTGCTTTTAAAGATTGTTTAAAAATAAAGAGACATCAAAGATGTTAACTTGACATTCAAATAATAAATCTTATGATATGATGTTACGTCATCTTTGTGATTCTCCAAATTTGAAAATAGTGTATAATTTATCTCCTCAATTTGCTAATTTTAAATTTAAATTTGATTCAACCTGTAAACCGACTTTAAATTTTAAATCACCTCGTTTTAAATTAATTTACCTAACCGACTTAAAAGCTTGAATTTTTAGTATTGATAATAATATAATAACTCGTTTTTTATCATAGATAATAGTCAATAAACAAAAAATAATAATTCTTTTTTAGATCTTGGTACGTGAATAAAGAAATTTATTTTTGATATTAACTCAACCTTTTCAAATGTTTATTTCTAAGCACGAGAAAGATTTGGTGTGCCAATAAATAAGAAGAATAATTTCAATATTTAGTTAGGATTGATTATCACCTATAATGACTTGGGTTATACCTAAGTGGTATATATCATAATTAAGATTCGGCTTGTATTGTGTGAGAGCATACAAACTAAGTCCGTAAGTGGATCAATGTTGGATCAACAAAGAAATTTTGTAATGATGTTTTAGATGAACTCTCGATATTGAATAAAATGAATTGCATTTTTTTTATCATACTTTTCTAAGTTGGTGAATTGTCTAATTCATGAGAATAAGACTAAATATGAGTTCAACCCTTATTACAGGGGATATGATTTGAGTATAGAGTTTTGTAATAATGTTATAGATTCATAAAAGATTCTTAACATGATTAAGATAATGTGTTGATGAACTAAATAGAGTATATTGCTTCAATTAAAGAGGAATGCATTTAAATTTGGGGACAATTTTTTTATGAGTGACATGGTTCGAGGATAAGTTTGTTGGGTACGATGGATAAAAATAAAATAAATTTAATAGAGTAAAATAATTATATCGATAATTAATCGAAATTAAAGGATTAATCACGTTAAATTATCAATGTTATTATTTTATTTTATTAAATTTATTTTATTTTTATCCGTTATAACTCAACGAATTGTTGGGTGTGTAAATTATTACTACTTTAAATGAAAATGAACAAGTTAAGTATATAATTGAAATAAGCTAGCAATCCTAGTAATTAACGTTTTGAGTTGTAATCCTAAATCTAATATAACTTAGTCATGCATTAATGATATACTAATGCTATATTCATTAAATGACATGTCACAGTCGGAAGGAATATAAATTTTGATATATGTGTTGTTTATGTAATTGTGGGATGATAATTACAATATTAAGCAAATGTTTCATCTTACAGGCAGGTCATTTAACACCTCGCAAACATGAAAGTTATAAAATATGCCCTTGTCCCTCAAAATCAAAGAGCATACCTCTATTTTTTTGCTGCTAAAGAGGACCATGTTGGCATCCTACCATATCGTTTAAGGCCAGCCAATCTAACTTTAGTTTGAATATACAACCTATTAAGTTATATTTGATATTGTAATTTACTTCACTTGTACTACACTTCCACTATTTCACTTGTACTACACTTGTACTACACTTCCACTATTTCACTTGTACTACATTTGTACTACACTTCCACTATTTCACTTGTACTACACTTGTACTACACTTGTACTACACTTGTTACAATCCTATAAATAGGGTTCTCTATGTACATTCTAAACACACCAATACAACATTAAATCATTCTTTCTTCTTATCTCTATACTCTTCACATGGTATCGAGCCTCTCATATACCTCTAAAATTTCTATCAAAATTTCGTCTCTTCCTCGCTCCAAACCCGCCACCTCAACCCGACTCACCTCAACCCGGCCATTCCAAACCCGGCCACCTCCACTCGGCTCACCTAACCCGCCACCTCCACTCACCACTCCAACCTCCTCCTCAATCCGCCTCCTCAACCCGGCTCACCTCAACCCGGCTCCAAGCTTTGTTTTCAACTCCTTTTTTCATTTTTAAGGATATCTCCTTTATACTGCCTCTATATATTCGTTTTTATATCTCCTCCATTATTTCGTTAAAATGGACCGAAATGATATCCCAAAACCAATCTCTACCACCCTTGATGATACTAACTACCTAGCTCGGGCACAAGCAATGAAAAGTTTTCGAAAGGACGCAAGCTACGGCGTTTCATAACCGGTGATATCTCTATACCCATCCAAGAAACCACCGAAAACAACTCCTTATTTGGCCGATCGCCAAGACCGGGATAGGTAAACATCATCAAATTATTACCCGGTTCCGTAACACCACTTTACCCTCCATTCACAGGTGAATTTGGGCGTTTTGACACCGCCAAAGAAGTTTGGGAATTTCTCGAGGCTCGCTTTTACTACAACAGATTTTAGCCAACCAATATCAACTTTTAACAACTCTTCATACCAAACGCCAGTGGCGATCAAACCATTAACCAATTTCTCTCCGAAATGCATACTATTTGGGATCAACTCGCTCTTCTCGAACCAACTTGGACAAACAAGATTGATGTCAGAGATGTTTGCAACTTACCGTAATCACCAACGTCTCATATTTTTCTCTATGGCTCTCCATGATCGATTTGAACCTCGTTTCGGGCTTCCTTACTCCATCGAGTCCTTTTCCATCCTTGGGATATCGCCAGTGACCGAGCTTCGCTCCGAAGAAACCCTGATGGGGTTTTCAAAGTTCATCATACAGATTCATTTCTTGCCACCCCCTTTATCGCCGCTAAATGAGGTTCTAAAGAGACTTCAAACATCAAGGCCGCACCTACCGTCACAACCCCAATCATGAAGCTTTACATGTCCCATTCGGTATGTATATATTGTCACAAAAAGCGGTCCAGACACTTTAATAGAGATTGCTTTCTGAATCCCTCTCAAAGATTCCTCACGGAATCCCTCTCAAGATTCCTCCTTTCTAATCCCTCTCGCATTCCTCCCTAATCCCTCTCAACATGCTTCTCGTGTAAAAATAGTAACTCATCTATCACCGCTGCTGCTTCTGAGGATAATCATGACAAATTTACTTTCTCTACTCAAGAACTCAAGCGTCTTCTTAAACATGTTCTCTCACAATCTAGTAACGCTTCTCCCATCGCCTTGCCTCTCACATCGTGTAAATCTTTACGGTATTTTGATTCCGCTATTGTAACCATATGACTCATGATACTCACATCTTCTCCCACACAATCTTCCATCTCAAAACCTTTAATTCAAACCGCACAATGGTTCACATATGCATACGTTAATGTCGTAGACAAGTTTCCACATCTTCTATATCACTTTCTCGACACCTTTCATATTCCCAACCTTACTCTAAATCTTATCTCATGGTCACCATGGAACTTGGTCTTACTATTACTTTTTCCTCTTCGTTGTCATGTGCGTGATCCACAGACAGTGATGCATCCTGGGGACAGCCGTAAGGTCGACGATTATTCGAACTTATCAACCTTCATCTACCCAATTCTCCTCTCACACTTCGTGCTTCACCACTCCTATCAACCTAGCGGCATGCTCTGCCTAGGCTATACATCTACAGGACGCCTTCGTCCTCAAGATCTTCCTCGGTAAATTAGGATCCGTTTCTATTTCGATAATGTAAATTGTTCGCTTTGTCAATCGTGGGAAAACAACCCTTTATGTTTTAATAAAAGTGATTCTACTTCGTCTCCTTTCGACTTAATTCATTCTCGATGTTCTGGGTCCATCCCCACATCCTACTATGGGGGACGTAAGGTTTATTTTGTCATTTTTATTGATGATTATTCAAGATTCACATGGATTTTTCTCATGAAACATAGATTCCGACTACCCAAAATTTATTATGATTTTGCCCAAACGGTTAAAACCCAATTTTCTCAAAATATCAAAGTTGCTTAGAGCCGATAATGCTATGGAATATAAAGAAACAAATTTTAAATTTTCTTCGACAAAACGTGGACTCTTCTCAATATTCTTTGTCTCCGCACATCTCAACAAAATGGAAGAAATCGAGCGAAAAACACAGACATATTCTTAATACTGCTTCAGTACATTTCCTCATTTCTAGTTCTCGTCTCCGAACGCTAGGGGTGAAGGCCCACTACCGTTTATACCATCAATCGTGTTCCCATGCCTATTATTCACAATCAATCCCTGGCGAATGTGCCTCTATAGTACTTCTCCATCTTGGCGAACTACTCAAAGTGTTTCCTGTCAGGTTCGTTACTCTTCTTCACCCTCATTTAACACAATAAATTAGAACCTCGTTCTCGCCTTTGTTGCTTTCAGTGGTATGGAATAGAACACAAAGGCTATCGTTGTCGGGACCCTATCTCTAAACGATCAAGATCTCTCACATGTCATCTTTGGGAACATAAAATGTTTTCCTATTTCTTCATTTCTACGTCTCATCTCCTACCTCACTCTCATTTTTTTTAACGACCCAACTATTGATTTATTTCCTCCCGACATTGCTCCATTACCCTCACCATCGTCCACTACGGCTTCTCCCGACGTGTTCGCTCCTTCCGCCGATCCTACCATAACAACATCTTCTCGCACCAACTACCCGATCAGTTCGTAGTCATCACGCTGCTCTACTCGTGTAAGTAGTCTTCCTTTTCATCTTCGTGATTACCAATGTTTCTCTACTATTTTGTCTCATCATGAACCCCAAAACCATGCAGAAGCTAGTTCTAACCCTTATTGGCGCTAGAAGCTACGACAGATGAATTACGTGCATTAACAAAAGCACATACACGGGGATTCATTGATCTTCCATCTAATAAATCTTTGATCGTCAGGGGGATCTTCAAAATCAAAACTCATTCGGGATGGGTCCGTGGAACCATATAAAGCCTCTCCTGGGTCTGCAGCGGTTTTACACAGGTGAATACGGAATCGACTACGAAGAAACTTTTGCACTGTAGCCGACTCACCTCTCGTTCGAAGTATCATTGCCGTCACGCCCGAAATTGGAACATGTTTCAAATGGATGTCAAAAATGCTTTTCTCAACGGAGACATAACCGAGGAAGTTTATATGAAACCTCCTCCCGGATACACTCATTCACCATCAAGTACGCAGACTTCGTCCGTGCTCTCTACCTCAAACAAGCTCCTCGAGTTTGCCAAAATTCGCCTCTACACTTATCGACTTTGGTTTCACTTCCAGCTCTTATGACTCCTGCCTCTTTATTCGAAGACTCCCACCTGTAACACTTCTACTCCTTTACGTAGATGATATGATCATAACCGGAAACGACTCTAATGGAATTATTGATCTCAAGGCTTCGAGTCATCAATTTGAAATGAAAGACCTCGTCGTCTCCACTACTTCGGGGCCTAGAAATCTCATCCGATTCTCAAGGATATTATCTCTCTGCCAAAAGTACTCTTCCGATATTCTTAATCGGCCGGCCTTACCGATTGTAAACCGCATCAACACCTCTAGAAACCAATGTCAAACTTACTCCATTAGATGGTACTATTCTCTCGCATGCCACATTATACAACCAGTAGTACCTTTTGTTTATCTCACAAATACCGTCCCGACATTGCCTAGCGCTGTTCATCTAGTTAGTCAATTCATGTCTCGCTTCCACGGCCTACCCATTATACCGGCGGCTTCTTCGCATTCTTCGCTACATCAAAGCGCACTCATGCTTTCACTTCGTCTCCATTTCTCCAACAAGTCTAATCTTCTTTCTTTCCGCCTACTGATGCCGACAATGGTGTGACCCAACTGATCGTCGCTCTACCACCGGATATTGTTTCTTTCGGGAAACTCTCTTATATCTCGCGAAGCAAGAAACAATCTCTCACTTCTCGATCCAAAGACCGAAGCCGAATATCGTGCTCTCGCCGACACCACTCAAGGCTAACTTATTTGGCCCGTTTGGTTACTACGATACGGGTGTTCTCCAATCAATCAGAACTATCCTATATTGTGACAATCTGAGTGCTATTCAGATTGCTCACAATAATGTATTTCATGAACGAACAAAACATATCGAGATTGATTGTCATTTTGTTCGTCAACATGTTCTTTCAAGACAATCGTTTGTCTCAAATCAATATCCTCCACAGATCAAACAAATCCGACATCTTCACTCAAATCTCATCTACTGCAGATTTCAAGAATTAGTTTCCAAACTCAAGTTGATTGTTTCTCTTCCTCCTCGAAGCTCATGGTGATGTTAAGTTATATTTGATATTGTAATTTACTTCACTTGTACTACACTTCCACTATTTCACTTGTACTACACTTGTACTACACTTCCACTATTTCACTTGTACTACATTTGTACTACACTTCCACTATTTCACTTGTACTACACTTGTACTACACTTGTACTACACTTGTTACAATCCTATAAATAGGGTTCTCTATGTACATTCTAAACACACCAATACAACATTAAATCATTCTTTCTTCTTATCTCTCTATACTCTTCACACAACCAAGTTGTGGTAATGCTATCCTAGTACAAATCAATGGTACTATGAATTAATTTATGTGTCCAGTTTCGAAGGGTCCTTCCAAAAATCAGAGAACAAGTAGATTTCAACATATTTCTTTGGTCAAGGTGTTTAAGAAGAGTTGTGTAATTAAATTAAACAAAAGTGTCAATTGTATAGGTCTCGTGAATCTTCTCAATTTATTTAACTCGCGCGTTTTTCTAGTACTAGAATGTAACACTTTCTTTTGTTCGTGCTAATGCATATTTTTGTAGATACAAGGCAGGGCAGAGCTGGGGGATTGAGGTGGGCTAGGCCTTCCTAGTTAGATAATTTTTTTCTACTATTATAAAATTTATAATATTTTTAAACATAAAATAAAACATTCAATAAAATTATTATTATTATTATTATATATAAATAAATAAAGATAAAAAAACTAATATAATATTTTATATTTTAAAAAACATCTTACATTTATCTATATAAAATATAACTATATTAACCACTAAATAATTTATATTACAAATTTTGGTTGCCCCGATCCCCTCTAAAATAAATTATGGCTCCAGACCAACTTGGTGCCATTGAAAAAAGTTCTTGGCTCCACCCTTTACACCAAGGATGATAGCATAAAAATACATATATAAAATATGTAAATTAATTGATATTTATGATTTAAAATTATCTATATTATTTCAATAATTATTGATTTATATTAATTATGGTGATTTTATGGTCGTAGAATCAACAAAATCATCAAAGAAATTAAAATATAATTTTAACAACATTTCTTCCCCATATTTCATGAATATATTGTTGAATTTTTATTGTAATTTTTGATTATGATCTTCAAATGGAATGAATCAAGTTTATATGATGAGGTACAACTTTTCTCCATAGATCTACGAGATATAGAAACTTGTTAATGTTTCAGATTATCGAGAGACGTAGTCGCCTTTGGCTCTCCAATACTTCGATAAGTAGTAAAATTATAGAAGATATAGATCTTACTTTGTGAACAATGATAAATATGAAAGAGACTATATGTGATTGTTGTTCTCTGTTATAAAAGAGAAGTTTGAGATATCTATGAATTTGTACAGTGATGAGTATATATAAATGGAATAGAAGTAATTTGATAGTTATTTCTTATCATATAGAGAGATTTATTATAGTATCATAATTATCTCATTTGGATAATTATGAGATAATTATTAATTATTTATTTTTTTTAGAGATTATCCAATAATTATTCTTATATGATGACTCAATGTTTATTAAACTGACCTAGAAGACTTTTAATTAATTGTAATTCCTATTTATTCGACATATAATATATATTAAATTACACCCGATACTTTGTAAAACATACTCTTGGAACATAACATTATGTATATTGATAAGTGCTATTTTATATACATTTTTATATATTAATTCTTTTACGTTTATAAATTTTTATTATTATTATAAGAATTTAAATTTTTTCATTTTTTATTTATTGATAAAATATTATTTTTTTAATTTTTTATGATTTTTTTATAATTTTTATTTGATAAATAAATTAACTTAAAAATGAAATGAATGTATATAGCAAACCATCGCCGCTTATAATCCTTTTAATCATTACAATTTATCCTATCTTTTTTAACACATATTATACATTAATTATATCTCTATTAGAATACTAACAATCATATTTATATCATGATTCAATTTTTCTTTTACAAATACAAAACAACACCCCAATAAAAGAGATCAAAGAACACATATATGACAACTTTTGGAAGACATTTTAACGATCTTCGTAAGCTTTTCTACTATTTATCTATTTAATTTTTCTATAATTATAATGTTAATTATTATAAAATCTACCTAATTTAATAATGAAATGGTAGGTTAGTGGTGATGATAGTACCATGATCACATATGTTTTAATATTTTTGTATAACTTATTTCATTTAATTTTTTTTTACTAACTAACTAGTAGTTATGACTAAATATTGTTATTAATATCATTATCCTTAAAATTATTTATAACTTGTACATGATTGCGTATATTTACGTATTTTCAATCATGTTAAGTTTTGGAAGCCATTTTCAGGGATTAGTTTAACAATTTTATTAATAATTGCTATTTTTTCTAACTTTAAGATTAGTTTTATCTTATTTTATTTTTATTTTTATTTTACTTTTATATGAATTAATTCTCTTAAAAGTGTTAAATGTTTGGGTAAAAGATACATATATGGATACAACATACCTTATATACAATGATTTTCCTATACCATACTTTGAACATTAACAAGGTAATTATGATCACACTAATATTATGGATGGATTTAAAAGCTTAAGGTCTAAGTATGATCCATATTTTAACATGCACAATACATGATGGTGGGATCATCAAATACCCAAGTTATTTATATAGAAATCCAACATAGGAGTTTGACATCACACTCAACTTTTCATTCATAATACAACAACATACAACAACTACTTAAGGTAAGTTTCTTGAAGATTTAATAAATACCACCATTGCTAACACTTTGAAAATTTAAACATATATTTAGGTTTTTATGAAAAACACTCAAAATTCATTTAAAGAAATTCAAATATCAATCAAAAATCTTGAGACTCAGATTGAGCAACTAGTCATAGTTGTGGAAAGACTAGATGGACAGGTAGTTGTTGATCTCCCCCATTTCTCTCCCCTCCTCAAATAAATGTTAACTCTAAGGAGCCCGCCAATTCTATTATTATGAAGAATGGTAAACAATTAAGGGAGCCTGAAAGAATCCCTAAGACCAACATATCTGAAGATGAACCAGTGAAGAAGAAAAGATCATCACCCCCAAGAATTCAATGTGACAACAAAGGTAGTATTTAAACCTTCATTTTTCATTGATGATTCGTCATTATCTTTTTCTAATAGATTTAACAATTTAACGAAGTAGAATCATGAAAGGAAAAATTTAAAGACACTCCCCAATGTGTAAATACACATATCTCTTATGAAAGATATTAAGGAGAAACCTTGATATGAAAAATAATTTAAAGAACTTTTTCTTAACAAGGAAAAACTTAAAAATAACAAAGATATAGATGTGGGAAAAAAATGTGTGTAGTATGCTTAAGAGGAGATCACCCCTAAGGTGTAAGGATATAAATAATAGATTACTAACTCGACAATTTCACATTACATAATTCAAGATCTTTGATGATGGTAGATGATAAGAGTTTAATAAGTATGAGTGAAGACATTAAATCAAGCACTTTGTGGGATATAACCCACCAAAATTTATTTTCTACTCCATTTTTACTTATATTTTTACATTACATATAACTATGTGCTTATATCGAAGACAATAAAAGAATTATGTGTGGGAAATTGTTAACATATCTTTATCTTTATCTTTATTTTTTATTTTTATGGGTTACATATTGTAAAAAGTGTTATTTTGTATATGGTAGGCATTTATCAATTATAACATTTTGATATTCTTAAAATCTTATTTTAATATTTTCATAATCTATCATATTTTTATATAATTTTATTTTTTCTTGAACTACAAGACATGATAAATGTGTTTGGTTCAAATGACAAAGACTAAGTAAAAATACAAATTGATTTATTAAAAAATTGTTCTTATAAAAACAACAATATTAAGTATCGAATAATTTGACTGAAAAGTTTAATCCAAATGTCTTAATCATTTTTCAAAACATACTCGATCTAGTTATAAACTTAAGAAAAAAGTTCTATTAACCTAATAATTCTTTTTAAAATTAAAATAATATTCTAAAAAACTAACATAATATTTCAAAAATTCAAATACATAAACCATTGTATCACTGATTTGGCTACCATTCAACATCTAGGCTAATGTTCCCCATCTATATATATTTGTTTTTATTCAAACAATAATTAGGATACGAGATTTGAGGTTGAGAATTAAATCTTAGACATTGATCAAGGTACCCAATACTACCAACTGAATTATGGAAACGTGAACTTATTTCAAGCCTAAAATGGTTTCCACAATACACACAAACTATTTACTCGGTGAATTTCTATTAACTAGAGTGATTCAAGACTTTTGTCTTACACATGCTCACCATCAGTAAAGAGAACAATCGTTCCAATTTCTTTTTAACGTCGATGAAAGTTCTAAGACAACTTTTAGTTGTACGAAAACTAGAGTAAAAATTACATAAATTAACAACAATATAACTTATAAAATAAAAATAATATCTCAATAATATTTATATATAATTCAATTAAAAAATATTTAATATTAAACGAATTTAAATAATCATAATTTAACTTGTAAAATAATAGATTAAATATTTTTTAATAATAAAAATATATAAAATAAGAATAAAAATTGTTATTTTATGAATATACATTTTAAATAGTTATATTTTTATTATTTTCGTTAATTAGATGAGTGGTCTATTTCAAGAAAATTTGATGTGCCTACATAAACGGAACAGTACAAACCTAACGTTTCTCTAATTTGAGCATTAGATAACAAATAAAATTTACAATTACAAACATGACCGGAGCGACCAATTAATTAATAGTACATTTCACTTTAAAGACACGTACGGTTTAGATAATTTAAGATACAAATGTCCGGCATAGTTAGAACATTTATATCTAATAAATTTTTTGCCATAATTTAATCCAAATAATCAACTTTAATATTTTAAAAAAAATTATTTTTTATTTTTTCAACTACATTTGAAGAAAAAAATGAATGATTGTTGAAGCAATTTTTTAAAATGTTTTTTTTAAATAAGAATAAAAATATAAATATTGACTATTTATATCTATGCTGTCAATTTTTCAAATACTGTGTACTAAATTATCACACAAAAAAACCTAATAAACCTAAGTGATACATTCAAAAAAATATAGTAAACTTGCTTTCTTCAGTTCCATCTGTTACTGGCTACAACTCATCATGTCTTGTAACCATGCATCCTGTCGAAAGAAAAAGGCAAAATACTAGTAAGAGTAAAAACTATACAATTTAATTCATGAGAATATCGCAAGTACTTCTATCCGACATAGCATATAATCTCATAAGATAAAATTATGGAGACAATTGTAATGTCTAATCAATTTGTTATATCTAATAAATTTATGATAATATATCACAATTCGTGATAAAAAGAGTTTTCCCTTTTATAAATTCTCATTCTCATGTGGGATATCATTAAAATCAGACACAAGCATTTTGATGAGACCATTGTTGTCCAGATAGAAAATGAATCCACTTATAGCTCGAAAACGGCTGCATTATCATTTTTAAATTAGGGTGACATAGATATAGCATATAATCAATGAATGGTCTAAATTGTTAGAAACTCAGGCCTAACTCAACCCAATAAGATCTCATTGAGTTAAGGGTTACCCAAGCTTATAAGCAGCTTTGCTGCCTTGTTCCTAATCGATGTGGGACAAGGATACTTAACAGCCCCCCTCCACACGGCGGACAAAGGTGGACATTAGCGCCACGGTGAGACTGTGGTAGAGCCTAATTAGGTCCAAACACATAAAGACTAGGCCCAGCTCTGATACCATGTTAGAAACTCAGGCCTAACTCAACCCAATAAGATCTCATTGAGTTAAGGGTTGCCCAAGCTTATAAGCAGCTTTGATACCTTATTCGTAGTCGATGTTGGACAAGGATAATTAACACAAATAAAAGCAAAAACAAAGTCTCCATAGGAAAAGATTGGTGAAACATAAAGGAAGTTCGGTTTAGTGCATAGACCAAAGCTATGATACTCACTTAAGATCATTGAAATGACATTTCACTTATGTAAACGAGCGAAAAAGCCACCATATAGGCATTCAATTCGTACCCTGAATTGAATTTCATGGTTATTAGAATGATAAAAGTAAAGCTACCTGCAGATTTCTCTTCAAAGAAAAATGAGATCTCTCTTTGAGCAGATTGAGGAGAATCTGACCCGTGAACACAATTGTTCTGAGAATCAAGGCCACACATTGCTCTTATGCTGGAAATGGAAGCAAGTGTATGCACTTAGCATATCCACCTAGAAAACGTTTAAATCATTGTATCAATTTGATCAGAGTTAAAATACATAAACAACCTGTGAGGATGAGTAATCTTTGCCTTCCTTGCATCAGTTGGCCCAATCAGTGCACGCCAATCAGCAACAGCATTTTCCTTTTCCAAAATCATAACCAAAACCGGTCCACTGGCAGTAGTAGTTTAAAAGATGAAGACACAGTATAACAGTACCTCATTAGATACTTCCATAGTGAAAAAATTGAATCAATAGGGATAAACTTTTGTCTAGCTCTGAAGTTAAAAAGGTTAAACTTTAATTGTAGCGTATAATTCTCCCATTTGTTAACACTTCCACAGGCGATCAATCTCAATATCTACATAAGATTGTGTATTTTCAACACTATATGTCTTGAAAAGCCGTACATATGATTTTGTTTGATAATTATCATCACACAAACACATACACACACAAAAAAAACCAAGCTTTATGAACTTCAGTCGTTCCATACATAGAAAATGCATACAGCTAAGTGAAGCAACAATAAAATACCCAGAAAACATCACTTCTGTAAATTTGTAAGGGCAGCAGAAAATCTCAGGTGGGAGTTGAATAAATTAAATACCTTGTCATGTATCTGACTAGGTTATGAAAGAAACTTTTTGAAGAGTGTTCAAAGTAAAAGCTCGTAACTCGGTTCTCATCAAGCTGAGTTGCGATTTCCTTGCAAATAGTGAAACCTGATTCCACAATTGCATTCTTTACTTTAGCAGTGTAGTTACCAGACAAGCCATCTGGTTTTATAATAGCTAATGTCTTTTCCTTCTTGGTGCTTCCATTGCTTGCAGAACCTATATTTCTTACAGATTGACATACAAATTACAATTGCCCAAAATCAAGCAATTAACGAAGACAAGCAAGGTCAAACAGATAAAAAAAAGAGTTAAAAGAAAAAATTGAAAATGTTCATCACAAATTGCTTAAGAGTTTAACGCTACGAATCAAAACAGAAGCAACGAAACAACGACCAAAGATTGATACATTGAATAACAGAATATAAGTTCCAGCCCAAATTGATTCTAGGTTTAGATTATATAGTTCTTAGCTAGAAAAATTTAATATCAGGAAGTTGTCTCAGTTGATACCAATCTCTATGAATATATGGTACGTAAAGACTAGGTCTAGGTGCTAGGAATGCGAAAGTAACTCGTTAACTAACTCGGATTGGAAATGGAGTTATGGGTAGAATTCGGGGCCCGAGTATATCCTAATACTATATATATATATATATATACGAAAAACTATTTGGAAGTCCAAGAAGGAAATATATCTTGCACTAAGACATTAAACTTCATTCAGCTAAAAAAATGGTAAAACAATTTTTATTTTCTTGGTTGAATAAAACGTTACTTTAGACAGTTGCATAACTTCAGATATTTCAGTTTATTGGTGAATCTGAATTTGTAAAGAAATATAAAAAAATAAAAACGTTGGTGATCTGAAAGCAAATCTGAAAGCTGAGCTCTGGTTACCTGATAGAAGGATAAAAGAAGACGAGAAGGAAGAGAAATACGAGTTTTGAGAGGTCCGAAATTGTGGGAATCTTCATTATTACTGTACGAGAAAACTTAGGAGCCGAGGACAAGAAAACGACCTCTCTGCTCTGAGCACTGTGATCAAACGGCGTATTTTTAGCTGAGCGATATTACAGGGATAGGGAAACTCAAGATCTTGAAAAGCTGTTAACATAAACGACACTGAAGTGTAACCAACGGCATGTTGTTTTTTTTACATGAATGACACACGACATGGCGTATAGTATAATGAGAAGACATCTAAAATATTATCTTTAAAAATTTGTAACTAAAAAATCCAATAAATATATTTTTATTATTTAAACAATAAATTAAACACATCATTTTAATTTAATTAACTAACATTAAAAATTATCAAAATATTATTTTATAATTATAAATTTAATAATATTATTTTTTTATAATTTCTCAAATATTTATTTTAGATGAAAGCGTTTTTTTTTATTTTATTTTTAACTTCATAAGTTGTTTCTATTAAGTGACAAAATTTAGAGTTACCATTTTCAATCATGAACATCGATATGAATGTAAAAACTATGGATCAAACCTGAAACATTAATACAATATTACCTAGTAATGCTAAAAATGATCTTCTATTTAGTAATACTTATATCCCTCCCAAAAAAACACAATTAAACAAAAAAGGTTAAAATAAATAAATTTTATTCATTTTTAATACCAATAAAATCAATGGGTAACAAAAATAAGTTAAACCTACGTGTAGTGGTGTCCATAAACCAGTCCGGATCGGATTAAACCGTAAAATCAGATCAGATCGGATCAAACTGAATGATTTTACTAATCAAATAGTCTGGTTCAATTTGTACTAATTTTAAACCGTTCGAACTCGACCGAACCGATTTAATTATATATTAAAAATTTCACAATATTTTTCATTAAATTATAAAAAAATCGAACCAAACCAGAAAATAAACCGGATCAAACCGTTTTATAAATCAAACGATCCAATCCGATTTTTATTTCTTAAAACCGTTTCAAACAATCCGATCCAGTCCGAATAATATGAACGGTCCAGTTTGATTAAAAAAAATTTAAGTAAAACTGAACTGGACCGAACCATGGACACCCCTACCTATATGTCATACCTCCTGTCCATCTAATGCTTTATAAATGCAAAATATATCCATGATCCATGGAGGAAAACGACCAGCGCATTGAAAAACTTTGAACTTGGCTCTAGATATTTTTGGTTAAAATTGGAGATAGGGTAACATTGCCAGTTTTGGAACTACGATCGGAACCAATTAGCCAGTTGGGTGACTTTACAGTGAAAATGCTTCTATATATAGAAATTAAGGCTTGTGTAACAGTAACTTATGCACAATATTCATCGTATAATAGTATTATACTTTAAAGTTGGTCACCTGAATTGATTATTATAATAATAATTATTAGTATATTCAAGAGCAGAGCTCATAACAACAGTTCACGCACTCAAAACAAGCAAGGGCAGCACAGACTTGTGAAAGAACAATTGCACATTGGTCATTCACAGAGGAAAGGGCCCGAATGCAACACATGCAGCAGACACGATCAAGTAGTCGGCCACAACAGTTGGAAGCAGCTTTCACCAACAGCTGTGCAGGATCAGATGACTTTGATTCCTCGGCTTCTGGTGGGATATTCTCAGCCGTTGCTTTCAAGTTACCAAAGCCAATGCCTAGGCTTCCAAGGATTATGATCTCATAATTTGACTCTTCCTTCTTCCACGCTGTAAGTTTATTCAGAACCTTTTTGCAATATAAAGTGAATATTCAAAATTTTACTCATAGTAAGCATTTTTGAAAAACACAAGGCAGAATTTATGGAACAAAACTTTGCAAATTAGTACCTGCAGTTTTGGAGCTACCTCGGGAGCTTTCTTCCCCTTATCACTCTGTGTTAAAATCATTAAAGTATACTCAGATGGGACCCCTGTTTGCTTGCTGATTTTAGCAACCTGGGAAGAATAAACTATTATCAAAATGTAATCCTTTAGTGGTATGCATAAATGTGTTGCACCAACAAGAAATTTAATCGATTTAAGTGCATAACATAACTCCTTTGTAAATAGAGTTTCATTTTTAACCCCTTCCCAAGCACTAAACATAATTTTTTTATAACGTGATGAAAATGTGTTCAATACATCTCAAATGTGTTCAATACATCTCCGTAAATACGTTAAACATATGTTCATCTTCCCTAACATTTTGAACTTATATTTTTCTTTTGCATATTCTCAACATTTATTTTAAAATATTTATATTTATGAAAATATATTTATAAAAAAAATATAAGTTGAAAATATGTGTTTGATACATTCAAAATGCATGAAAATAATAAACATAGATTGATTTTCAGAGATGACTAAATATGAAACCGGTGACATATATATGAAATGGATCCCATGTAGATATCAAAACAATATATGCAAATTAACTTTCGTAGCTTAGAAAAACCCAAGAAAGAAACCTTCTCTTCCAACTCTCTGCTTCCTGATAACCATGCATGACATGTGAGCATATCAATGTGCCGCCTTGCAAGCACCTGATCAGAAGAACAGAACGTACGAGTAAACACGAGCAAATTAATGGACATTTAATTTTTATCCACTCTTATAGGAACCAAATTCGTATTTCCAAGTTCCTCAAGAGGTTAAAAGATTTCATATCAAGAGGCGTGATTCTATGATCAAATCTACAAAAGATACAGCACAATATGTTTTACGCAGCAGGGACATGATTTCTAAGAGGATAATATCAAACAGAATTCTGTACGCTGATTAAATGGACATGACAATTCTCTGTTCACAGCTCAACAAAAATGTAGAAAGAAAATACTTTTGAAAACATGCTAGCATCTGCAAGAAGCCACAAACTTGTAAAGCAGGCATGTATTAAAGGAGAGACTAGACGGCAATATGAAATGCTAAACAATAGGACAAAAGCATAAGTTCCTCCAAGTTTGGTTAACACTATTATTTATCACATGTAATTGGAAACTTGTACGCTAAGCTACAAAGTAACACAGACAAGAAGTTTAAAGATTACCCTGTTAAGTGGCATATCTTTTGTTCTTTGCACTTTCAACTCTACAACAAAATTGCTCATATCAGCTAAGGTACCACTAACTTTTATGGAATCAGGAAAGCCTCCATCATATCTGCCTGATATGACCAATGGACTTTCAGATGAAAGGTCAGGAATTTTACATGGAAATAACTGCAAGTAAAATGTCACATGAGTAAAAACATTTCAGATATCACAAATCCTCAATAAGAGTAAGGATAAGTAGAGTTCAAGTAGATGGACTGCACACAGGATAAGCTTACCTCGAGTGATTCAAATGGTGCCAAAGTGTTCATGCATATATCGGCAAGAATGACTGATGTAGTGCTAGTAAATAACCTTTGCAACTTAAGGTCAACTGAATCTGAAAAATTCAACATATTGCATAAGTTGACGAGATCCCGTGTTAAGAATTAGTTAACGTGAAGATCATAAAAAAAGAAAACAAAAAAATGAACTGCCTTCCAGACCAGAACAGAGTCCTTATATTTCTACACTATACTACAAACTCCTCCCATAGAAAATTTCTTGACAGCCAACAATCTTTGGGTAGTCTAAAAATTACAACTATACAATAAAAACCTAGATCTTCAAGGAAAAAATGTCTAAATTATTCAGAAAACATATTGCATCACCTAGAATAATTCTCGAAATGTTCCTAATTAAAACTTACGTTCTATCTACTGTTCGCTATATAATGAAGCAAAAACTTGTATAAATAACATGTTAGTGAAGTGATGATATTACTTAAAAGAAATGGAAGACAATAACAGACCTGTGTCATATGCAGCATCATGAGATCCCCTCCCAATTTGGGCAAGCATTTGCAAGAAGTAGTGATTACAATACAGACCTGGAAAGTGATTCAAAATAAATTGAGCGAAAGAATTTCTTAGAAAAAAAAGGCTTTAAAAATAATAGAAGAATACAGGATAGACAAATAGCAAATTTCATAGACATGGAAAGCAGAAAATCAAGACCCCGCTAGTTATTAATAGATAAAGATATGGAATTCCTTGATATTATGTAGGGAGAGCATAGATAGGAAAATTAGTCAAGATTTCTTGGCTAGTTCCAGGCTAACAACACATCTATAATGAGAATGAAGGAAATATCTTAGCTCCTTTTGAGATAGGCGAGAATTAGAAGTGATCGGAAAGTGAGCTACGTCAGAACGTATACAAGAAAAGGGAATGTATTAAGAAAAGAACGGTGAGCACACTGATAAAAGTCTTCTAAAACAGTAATGCTGACTTAACACTAAAGAAAGAGTTTTGTAATACAAATATTTGAATATGAATTGCACCTCTCTTGCATGGTGACTATCATACGGAGTCAAGGGTCAAAAGCTTTACCTATTCCAAAAGTACAAATGCGAGGAAAAACTGTATTCCCGTTTGCAAGACAACTTTTCACAACATTACAAATCTCTCTTTCATCTTCAACTGCCCCATCAGTTATGAGGAAAATGAAAGGAAGAGAATCACTGTTTGTGCTCAACAACTTGATTGCCTACAATAAACAGAAAGTAGCACAGAAATTCAGACGAACTTCTTTGATATGAAGACACAACTACAGACGTAAGTACTCCATTGTACTATGAATACCAATAGTTTAAACTTAAGGGTGTCCAAAAACTGGATCGAATTGAATTAAACTAGAAAACTGGGTCGAATTGAATTAAACTGGAAAACTGGACCGAACAGTTTTATAAATCAAACAATCCGGTCCAGTTTGTATTAATTAAAATCGTTTTTCAAATAGTTCGGTCCGATTATACTTAAATTGGTTTGACTGGACCGAACCGGTTTTAGTAATATAATAAAAACTTAATTTAATCGGCATATTATATACATATAACAAAACCAGTTGTCTTTATCTGCATCTCGCTCGCGAACTGATTTCACTTTTCGATGAGTAGAACATTTGACTGTATCATATTATGTATTATTAACCGGACCAAACCGTTCGGTTATAACATTTTTAATAACCAAATGATACGGTTTGGTTAAAAAAAATTACTCAAAACCGGACCGGACCTAACCGTGGACACCCCTCTAAACACATTAAAACGTTTGACCACAAAGTAAAAGGCCAAAACCTTCAAAAATAAGACCACATTGCAGTAGAGCATGTCCTAATGAAGTTTATAGCAGTAAGACCAACTGCCAAACATTACTAGTAAATAAAAACTACAGGTTGAACCAGTACATTCGATTATTCCCAATGCATAGTTGTCATAAATTATGTACCATTTAAAAAAAGAAGCAAAAGAAGAAAGTTCATATAGCAGATTCATCAGTTTCCCAATAACAGTGCTTGATCTGCATTATCAAGCATGTATAGTATACGCAAGCAAGCTGATAACTAAGTGAAGTAGCTAAACTTGATTAGATATAAAACTATAACTACATCAGTGGGACCTTATTTGGGGAAAAAAATTACCTGTTGTAGGGGAAGCAAAATATTTGTACCACCATTCCCATTAAGATTTTTGATAATCCATTCAGTAGCTTTTGATGTGGCTTCCTCTGTGGCAAGCTCCATTGATGGTGAGAATAGGTGAACCTCTCCATCAAAAGCTATTATGTTGAAAGTATCTTGTGGGTTAAGTTTAGAAAGTGATGACAGTATAGCAGTCTTTGCTCCCTCAAGAGGGCTTCCTGCCATGCTTCTACTCGTATCAATAATAAATACCACCTCTTTTCTGAACACCTATTAGATTCACCAACATAGTTTGAAAAACAAGTGTCATTTTACATTTACAAGAATGGCAAAAAATCCTACGCGTGGGAAACAAAAAGGTGTTAGACTAAGTTATTGAGGTAGTTTCATTGAAACCAAAAGACTATAAGTGACAGAGAAGGTCAATGTTACTCCTGATTTTGCACAAGCAAAATAATTTATATGCTCTTTATGTCTCAATAGCTGGTTCTATTTCCAATATTCTCCTCAGCCTTAAATTTCTTAGTAAATCAAGTCCACCTTTCTCTGACCCTTTGTCTTCACAAATATATAAAAGTTTTCAAAGAAATGTATATAATAATAAAATAAACGTAGCAAATACATCATCCTCCAGAAAAATTACCAATGCATGAACCTAAAATGACTAAAGTTCAGGATGGGTGTTTACACCCTCCATAAATGAAGAAGAGCATAGAACCTTCAAATATGTGGAAGTATTTTAAATTAAATAGATACATAAAAATAGTGAACCTTCCAAGTTTGATCTTTTCCAGGAACTAAATACAAGCAAAACATTTCCCTTTCATCGACATCAAGAAGGGATGGAGACTGCAAGAGAACGTCGCCAAATATGCCACTTGATGAAAACTGCAAGAGCAATTCTAAGACAAATTAAATGTGTCCAATTGATTTTTGTGTGATAATCTCACAAGTTATTTATGGATCCTTGAACAATATTTAAGTTGCTCAAAGTCTTACAGTGTATGAAAAACTGAAATCTGCAATTGACCACTTTGATACATCTGCCTCGTATGCTAAACTTAATTTACCTGCTTGACGCTTTAGCTCCTAAAGAAATATAAATGTTACCCATTTGCAAATGTATAAGAAAGCTAAACGGAACTGGAACTGGTATCACTGATTTACCTTAAGGGGATGGCTGGTATTTTTGCATAACACACCTTTTGAAGTAGCAAAGTTCACATTCAGTGATACTTTTTCTCGTTTAGCAATTTTCTTCCCAACAGGATTAACATACGAAGGAAAAGTAAATGGTACCCTGATACAGAACTGGCCATCAAGATATGATAATTTTTGGGACCAACTGAACTTAATGGAAACAAAGGATCCTCCATCGACCTGAAAAATGCACATTATTCTTAAATATACAAAAATTTAAAATTGCAGCTTTGCACTCACTTATGAGGAAATAAAAATGGAATAAGCCTTGGGTGCTCTCATAGATTACCTGTGGAACTCTAAATGTGTATATCTTGCCTTTCAGAAAGTATCCGTTATGTGTGCTGGCGGCTTTCTCCATATCATGTGCATCTTCTCTAGTGATCAATTGGCTACGATATAGTCCCCTGGAAACTTCAACCTCAACACCTAGAAGTGAACCCTGTTAGCCAAATCATGTTTTTCTTGAGAATTTAAACAACCACTTTCCGAAGTAAAAGTATACTATAGACATTTTACCAACATCTCAAACGTGGTATGGCACAAAATAACCTCTACGGCAGTGATGATAATATTTCCAACCTATCTCAAAGTATCCAACATTATGTAACAACAGAGAAAAGGATCGGACATTGAGAAATGTCACTTATGTGTACAAAGCATCGAAAAGGTGTTAGCACAGCAGCTCGTAGAGACGTAGATTCCAATAGGATCCAAAAAGGTTTTACCATAGGAAGATTAGGTTTTACCATAGGAAGATCACTCTAAATCGATAAGCTGTAGATTAACTAAGTACATGTGGAACTTCCATAACTGTAAAACTCTTCCTTTGATATCATTAATGAAATATCCCGACTGTCATGAATTAAGAAAACAAAAATCCAGAATTTCATTTATTTCCGCATGTAAAATGGCAGCAAGCCAGCAACTATTTTTGTTCTTTTTTTTTCCTAAATTATAAAAAATAACACCCAAAACTTCTAACAAAAAATATGTCACGGATCAATTATACTGCGTGTAATATTAAACAAATCAAAATAGCCGTATACAATTAGATAAATTTAATATAAAACAATTTATCAGACTTTATTGGTTTTATCAGTAAAAATGTATGATTTGGATGGTTAAAAGTTCTAAGTTTTTCCCATTTTTAAATAATATTACATACCTCACAACCACCGACAATCGAACCTAATTTTGGGTTTGGACTTGTAAGAAGGAAACTTTAGCGCCATTTTGCTGCAACTAAAAATTATCCTCGTGAATTTACTTTATAACGAAACTTCCAGAATTCTGAGCTAAAGAAAGAAGTAGAAAATCTATGCTTTATCCAAATTAATTAATTAATTTTATCAATATATACTTTTCATGAAGAACAAGTAAGGAAGTGTATGAGCCGATAGTATGTATATTATAACAACTATCTGACAAACAGAGATGGAACAAAATCATTCAACAAAGAGTTCAGTATAAAGCAAATTATCAGCTGCTATCGATAAATTCTAAGTACCTTCTCTCCCATCGGCACCGCAATGCGACAATCGCACTTCTTACTCGTCGTAACACAATGCACGCGCCAAGTACCACTCACTGTAACGAATACAGTATCCAAGTGGCTCTCAATTTCCATAGTCATCCTATGCATATGCAAAGGAATCAAAGCCGGCGGTTCACAACAACCGTGAACATACGGCTGGTAGCTCGGAACGTCCGGATTGTCGACGATCTCGGGTTCTCTTACCATGGCGTACACCATCGGACCCGTCGGAAGATAATCCTCCGGCAACGCTGACTTAACTGGTGGCTCTACCACTGATGCCGGAACCATCTCCTTGCCGTAATATATTCGCTTGGACAAGCTGAGACCATACTGAACGCAGCTGGAGAACTCGGCCGCCATGAAATGAGACCTCTTGAGCTTGACCACACACTTAGAGAGAGAGAGAGAGAGAGACAGAAATATTTAAGATTTCGGGGAGAATGTGAGAGGTTTTCAATGGAGTCGGGTTTTTTTTTCTTTTACTTTTGGGTTGGTGGTAGAGATATGGAAGGTCGTATTAATGTAGCAGCATTTTACTTCCGAAGGATTTGAACAGCAGTTTTATGATTGAGAGTGAAACGAACGTGGAGGACTTTATCGGAGGGAAAGGTATATTTATTTATTAATAGTAAGTTCTATTAGAATGACAGTATGTTGTAGATATTTTGTTACTTAAAAGAGTAAATTTTTTTTTATTCTTATTTATAATTAATTATTATGAAAAATTTATTTTATATTTATTAATATCATAATTATGAATCTTTTATTAAAAAATAATAATTACAAGTTTTTTACATTTAAATTTTATAGAAAACAATATTGTTAAAATACTTTTTTTATTATTATTATAATAAAATATATAAAAAAATTAAAATTTCAATTATTATTAATAAAATATTCTTATAAATTCTTTATTTTTTAATACGTAATGTCAAATTATCAATAAGTGAATTGTTAACAAGTGGAGGTAATGGCTAAGTTAAAGGGACATTTCAAATGTCACCGTCAAATTAGATGCATTTTGTTTTGGTAGAAAAAATAGTAACGCAATAATGTTGAGTAAAAATCATCTGCGATACGGTAGATCGTGAAAAGGTGCGATCACTATTGAGGTCCGGCCACGTAGTATTACTATTATTTTTTTTAAATAAGAAAATGATAATTTATTGATAAAGGCTAAAAATGTATCAGACGAAAAAAAAAAATTACAAATTTCTTTAGATGAGGTAACAAAAGGTATATTAAGCATTACATCCAATTTAAAGTAACATAATTATCCAATTGGGAGCTTTTACCAACAGTCAAGAACACTGTCTCATAAAATTAGGAAGTAAAAAATAAAAAAATAAAAACGTCTTCTCATAAAATATTACTATCCACTGACAATTTTTAAACAAAGATTAAAAAAAACAATAAAAACAATACTAAATATCATTATATTTTGTAAATATTATTTATTTAAATTATTTAACATAAAAACGAGTATATATATATATTAAAAATAACAAATTGAATATTACTAAAATTTATAGTAATAAAAATATCACATTTAACGTTAACTTGTATCCTTTTAAATCCAAGAAATAACTTTATTTTTATTAATTTTTCTATTTTTATAGGGTTAAACTCGAATGAATGTGTTGTATAGAAACCTAGCTGCATCATCATGCTGCAACATTTAATTAACATCATAAACTTTTACGAGCTATCGAGACAAACTTCCATTGAGCCACATATTTGCTAAAAGTACTCCCAACCACATAATTCGCCGTGATCATGCATATATCTCATCAATTAAAGGTCTTCATACTGTAGTTACAGATGTATATCACTTGGCATAGTTATTCTTATAAAATAAAAATAAAAAAAAATTATTTTTTTGGATATTTTTTACTTATGATGCATATTTGTATACGAGTAATTAATATTTTCCTACCTATAATATATCTACATATATCAAGATATTTTCATCTATGATCATCACACATAATAATCATCTATGTCTTTAACTCGCAGCAAGGGCAACATAAAGTAATTATAATAAGCAATTTTAGGAGTATACTCCTTCTAAATGGGCATACTAGCTATGAAATTAATTAGCTTATACTATTATCTTTCCTAAATTATATATATATATATATAATTACTTTCAAATTTTAACTAAACTGACGTAAAAAGAATAAAACGTATAATTTAGTTATCAAATTTTAAAATAAATTAAAAACTAAATCATACATTTCAAATATTTAGTGATCTATGTGAACATTTATTCAAAGTTTAATGATGGATGAAATAGTTAAACCTTTATTATGTTTCAAATTAAATATTCCTTAATGAAAAAGAAGCTTAAATTTTTTAAAATAAAAATAACAATTAAAATGTTTTAATTAATATGAGTTTAATATTAAACGGGATAGTCAATCAAAATGTAACTAGATTGAAGTTCAACAAATTAACATTAAATGTAAAATGTTTGCGTTAGATTTTTTATCCGCGATAAAAATATATACGGAGAGGAACCGTTCATTTAATTTTTTATATTCTAAAAGATATTTTTTATTCTCTAAACTTTAAGAAAAATAGTTAATTAAAGATAAATAATATTAATTTAATTATTTAATGATTAAAATATGATAAATCACGAGTTATTAATAATAATAAAAAGGTAAAATTTAATATAAAATATTTTTAAAAATCAACAATAATAAATATTTTAACTAAAAATTATTTAAATATATAATTTATTTTAAAAAGTAAGAATAAATAAATATTGATAATAATAAAATATTAAAATAAATATTTTATAAAAAAATTCCTATTAACTGTTATTTTATCAAGTTAAATTATTTAATTTTAATCGTGTTTTAATCACTTGATTGAAAAAAATAATATTTTAATAAGAAATCATTAAAATAATAATATTTTTTATTAATTGTACTATTTTAAAAAAATAAGTAATTAAAAAATTTATTTTTGAATATAAATAACGAAATACATTAAAATTTAATTAAAGGATTTGAATGAAATTTTTATTAAAAAGACAAACTTTTGTAGAGGTGTTAGATCAATATTATGGTTCTAAAAGGGAATGAAATATATAACCATTATTGGCATTTCTTCATATCTCTTAATTAAAATCTTGAAAAAATATCAAAAATATTTTTACGATAAAATAATATTGTCTAAAAATTCATTTTTTAGTCAAAATATTGTAGATATTGTCACGAAATTATCAACAAAATGTCTACAAATATTGTTAAAATGTCATTTCATATTAATTTTTATTTTATTTTTTAAATAAGTTACCTTTAAATTTATATAAATATAAATTTTTTATCTTTAATCAAAATATTATCTATTTAGAAAAATATTTTATATTTATTTTCACATTTTATATTTATACCTCATTTTTATATCTAAGTTATTAGTTTTACCTATATAGTTTTTTTCATATTTTAAAATATATTATGTATCATCGAGATTTATCTATTTATAATAATATTAAAAATTACGATCTAAATAATTATTTTTGATTTTAATTAGTTATTTTATAATATTTTAATTAATTAATTGACTTATTTATCAAATTAAATACCATAAATTTTATGAATATATGTATTAATTAAGAAAAAAATTTAAAAATATAAACAATTGATTATTTAAATATTTTATAAAGTTTTATAAGCAACTTTCATGATTTTTCATAGAGTTTTTATGTTTTTTTAAAAAAATTTACAACATTTTTGTCGATAACAATAATATCGTCGATATTTTTATAAAATTTAAGTCTCGATATGTAGATCGACATCGACATTTTAAACCTAATATATAACAATATTTATGGTTTTTTTAAACATACTTATAAGTTACATTTTTCATATACATTAAAAATAATATAACTTTCTTTCATAAGTTCTCTAAATAAACATGCAACTAAATTACTAGCAAGGTATTATAAGTTTATGGAGTTCAAATTGCCTTTAAATTTAACGAAGTTTTATATTAAGGAATTTGCTAGTTTGAAAGATTATTTGATTTGATTGATTTGAGATGAAATCAATTAGTGTTTTATAGTTTTTCTCAATTATCACTATCTAATAATTTAGCACATTAGTCAGACCAATAATAAATGTAAAGCTTATACTTCCTTAGTATATTTTACTTGTAGTATTTACACCAATACCTATTATGTTGCAAAATCAACCTCAAACAATAATTGTAGTAATAGAATGTTCATTTTTATATCATGCATTAAAATTGAATTTAATAGTTTGTAAAACATGTTTAGACCAAAAATATCTATGTTACTTGAACACACATCTATCCATCTATTTTAGATTTTAGGATATAAGAAAAGAAAGCTAATAACACACGTGGAGAAATGAAACTAGTATGTTTTAGAAAAAAACATGAATTACCTTTTCAGCAACACTAATATATAAAAGTTGTAGTATACAATATATACATACGAGTAAATGTGTGTAAAACAGATTACATACGTATAATTAGTATTTGTTTTTTGTTAATTTGTAGATAAATACCGAAAAAAAATTATATTACATATAGTATGTTTTTGACATTCGTTCATTTTTTCTATTTTTATAAAATAAATTACTAAAATAAATATGTTTCACGCATGTGTTAATATAAGCAACTTACATTATCAAGATTTATTTATATAAATTAATTTACTTTAATATTAATATTAAGTTTCATATTTGTTAAGAGTAAAGACAATCTTTCTTATAAGTCAAGCGATTATCTAACTCATATTTGTCTTTTGGGTTGAGTTAGGCAGGTTTAAGTTGGTATCAAGCTAAATTTCTTGGCTCTTGTACTCAGTGACCTCGTCTTAGTAATCAGGACTTCAGTCGATGTGGAGTGGAGATGTTAAGTCTACGTTGACTAACGATGAAATCAATGATATTCGCTTTATAAGTATAGGCAATCCTCTAACTCACAAGTTGGTTTTTGGTTTCAGAGTTAGTTCTGCGTTTCTAAGTATTAATATTATTGTTTGATAAAAACTGTGATCGAAAAATATTATAAACAAAGCACTTTTTAAAAGAAAGAAAAATACCAAAACATTATTATATTAATATCAAAGTAACTGAACGAGTTTAAAATCAAGGGTAATAGGTTTAAAGTCAATAAATAAATCATCCTAAACAAAACACTTTTAGTTACGTGAATATTAATAATCTTAAAACCTTAATTATGAAAGAATTATAGGCCAAAATAGTTTTTATTTTCCTAATTAAGGAAAAGATGGAACAATTATTCAATTAACTTGCTTAAGAATTAGAAACAGTACCTTTACCTACTAATAAAGAGAAGAATGTTTTCAAAGTGTTCAAAATCTAAATTCTAAAAAAAATTGTTAATAAAGGATATACTTATCTTTGATCCTGGGTTTTAGTGCACAATTAAGCTTTTGGCAAGCATATATATATAAAAAGAAGATATGTTTTTAATAAACTTCCTTAATTTATATACGTGAGAATTGAATCCATGCAGTTGGAGAAGTCTAAAAGGTGCTTTAACGAATAATGTATTACTTTGATACTACAAATACTTTTAAGCTTCTTTGGTTATATTTATTAGAATAATTTAATCTATTTTTAATAATTTTATTATGAAAAAAATAAATCATGATAACAAATAATAAATTTTAATTTTTTATCAATTTTGTAATATTGTTAAAAAAACTATAAAATTAATATATAAATAATAGTTAAAAAATAAAAAAAAATTAGTATTTGTCTTTATAATATCACATTTTTAAATAAAAGGTTTAATTGTTAAAAAAAATAATTCAACTATTTTTGTTGAAATAACTAAAAAATTTATATTATGACCTACCATTCTTTCATTAAGGCATTCACGATTTCACGTTTACATCGCACAAGGAAAAAACAATCTACTTCTTTAACATTTACTAAAACTCTATACAATACAATATGAGAGCAAACTAACGTTGTTGGAAAGAGTAAATGTCATAATTTATTTCAATTTTAACACCCTTAAATATATATCCCCTTTTATAAAATATATATGTTTATATATATATTTATAATTATATTAAATAATTTTTTTATAAAATTAAAGGTAAAACTAGTTTAACAATTGAATCATATAAAAAAAATTAATAATTTAATTGTTATAAATAAATTTTATTTTTAATCATCTACACATATTATTATCTATATTTTTTTTCTTATAACATAAACATTATTATTATTATTATTATTATTATTATTATTATATCGTGAATTATGTAAATAAATGAATAAAAATGGAGTGTAAACTAATTATGTTACATGCTTTTGCATATTTTTAAGTTATGTTATTGGGTATAAAAAATATGATGAGTTAAATACAAAATTTAATTTGAAAGGATAAAATTAATTTATTAAAAAATTAAAATTAAAATAATATTAAAATTGATGAAATTTATGATTTGATTTGATTTGAAAGAGATGATTCTTAAGTACTGTCATTTAATTTGGTGTTTGTTACAGTGTTATCATGTGAGGTGCATGAGATATCTCAACGGACATAGTATTTTAAATTTATAAAATTTAAAATAAATATAATAATTTTTTATATAAAAAATACAAGTAATAATAATTGATACAAGTTGGTACAAGTCCAAATCTTGAATTTGGGTAATACGTTTACTTTAAGTCTCAGTCATACTACCAATACAGTACGAACAGGCCCACTAACGTGAGCTAAACTACCAATGAAATTTGCACCACACAGACATACAATAGTGATCCATATATAATTCACTTCTCAGTTCTTACCACGTTTATTTTTTCCCGATAATTTTCTCACCAGTACCCACTAATTTGGTAGAGGGATTTTAATTACCACGTCTTTTAACACAAGTAGGATTTTTTATATTCATTTTTATTTTAATGTTTTATTTGTTTGGAGAATTGATTATGTGTCAGTAATTTAAGAGATATATTAGTAAAAATATAAAATTTAATTAATAATGTATAGATAAATAAATAAAGAACAGATATCGCTGATATATTAATAGTTGTTTTATTTAAAATATTAAAATTCGCACATATATATATATATATATATAATAATAAAATTATAATAATCACTATATCGCTTAAGGCATATGGGATAATATCTATATAAACATACACGTAATTATGAGGTTATTGTTACCAAATCTCTTGATCTTGATGTCATATGAATGGGTATTCTCCTTAGATCTTGAGGTCTTTTTGTTTAGGTTGCTTATTGCGTAACATTCAAATTTAATCAAAATTTGATCCCGATTACTATGTATGTATTATTAAATCTTAAATCAAAATCTTATAGTCGAGTTATTTAACATTGTTATGATCGCATACTTGTTATCTAATTGATACAAAAATATTATTGATTTATAATTAAAATATTTATGTAAATAAAATTATTTTAAATATTATTATTATTTATTTTATTTTTAAAAAATTTCATATTCTTCCTTGTTAAATAAATGTATTTTAATTACATTTTAATAACTTGATAGAAAATAGTAATATTGTAATAAAAAAATTATTAAAATAATATGATTTAATTTTAATTAACTTATTTTTATAATTAAATAATTAAATGATATCATTTTTAATCCAATAAAATGGTTGATATAATATAAAAAACTTATATTACATCTCACTATTTTTTTTTAAAGAGTATCAAAAATTTGTTATTTTTTAATAAAAATAAATTTTAATATGTTGTTTACTATACTATATATTAAAAAAATCACTAAAATTCAAATAATATTTTATTTAAATTAATATTTTAAAAATTATTTATTTTTATCAAAATAATGATAATAAATATTTAAATAATTATTTTTATTTTATTGTTAAAAATAATAAATAAATAAATATTTAAAAAATATGATTGAAATTATTAGAAAAAATTATTCATAATTAATAAGAAAATGTATATCGATAATGACTATTAAATTGAATTATATTTTTGTTAAGTTATATTTGATATTGTAATTTACTTATAATTCACTTGTATTATATTTGTATTATTTCACTTGTATTATACTTTCACTATATTTCCACTATTTAAATTGTACTACACTTGTTACAATCCTATAAATAAAGTTCTATATGTAGATTCTAAACACAAAAATACAATATTAAATCATTTTTTCTTTATGTACTCTTCATAATTTTAATTGTATTTTATTTTATTTTTCTATTTGCGTGACACATTTCATGATTGGATATCTTCCACTTTTGTTTGCTTTTTGTTATTTTGTTATTCTTTTACGCGTCCATTTGAAGGCAACTTTTGCCTTTTAGAAAACAAAATTTCAACGAAATTAAACCCAACCCTGCTTTCGTTCGTGGACCAACGTGTTTAATGTGCTTAATTGTCTCGTTCTTTACAAATTTTTGGCCCCATAAGTCCCATCATAATTATATGGTAGCTAACAGTACTTTTCAATTGGATTATATTTTTATTTGTATCTTTTATAAAAGTCACCGGCCGTAATCTTATCAAATCGAGAAGCCGGCGAATTTTGCTTTGCCGAGTGCTTGGTTCTTCTGTAGCCACAAATTCCAGAAACCACTAACTACTACATGATATTTCGAGATAGGGATGTCAATTAGGATAAATATATATTAAATTATGTTATAATTTTATAATTCTTTTATTTTTTATAAGTTAAAATATTAATGAAATGTAATATTTTATTTATTTTTAATGAATTTAAATAATGAATAAAAAATTAAAAAAGAATGAAACATGTTTTATAATAATTATAAGTATATTAGACATAACTTTAAAATAACATGAGATTAGATTATATAAAATAAGGATAAATTTAACTCATAAATTTTATAAAAATATTAAATAAAATATATTATTAGATATAATAACATATTGGATATCTATATTACAATGGGTTTACTTTTAGACGTAGGTGATATGTTTACGGTGTAAACATTTTATAAGAGAGAGTCAGGTATTATATTAAAAATTAATATAAAAATAGTAAAAATTGTTTATTAATTATTATTTTTTTAATAAATGAAATATATATGTATTTCATTTCAGGATAAATATAATAAAATTTTAAATAATAAAAATTGAAAATATGAGATGATTTTTTTATTATTATTTACATATAAATTTATGTATAATTAATATAATTCGTTTAAAATTTATTTGTTAACAAATAAAAGAGGACAAGTTGCCCTATTAACCCCACTATAGATTCGCCCCTACCTGTAAGAAAATTTCTCAGGATAATTAAGAACGTCATTAACGACAGACACCATTGTAGCTCCCCGAGAGTGCATGCAACATCTCTTTAGATCTAGTTAGTTTATTGTTCTGAATGTGAAATGAAAACATTACTATGAATTATGATAAACTTCATTATGTACGTGATTATGAAACTGAGATACTTGTTAGCTCAATTATCTGATGTATTTTTCCTGATTAGTTAGTAATCAAGAGAATATGCATGATGATTGAAAAGTGAAATTGGTCTCTTGTTAGTGTTATATATATATGGGAGGAAAATATAATATTACTCCCAAAAGCATATTTATTTCTGTATAGTGTAAGAAACAGTCCTGTGAATACTTGCATTTTAGATGCATCTATATAAGGTGGGATAACAATTTGGCATCGGTAGAAAGACATTTGTGTTCCTCGTGGATACAAATTATCTTCTTAACTTTAACTGATCATAAAATGTACATATGTTAGACAGTGGAGACGATAATGTTCTTGAATAATGAAAAGTGAAACAAATATGCTAAGATTCTATCATTTCTCTTTGCTTTTGCTCTTCTTGTCATGTAGATGATCAAAAGATTAGACATCTTGTTTGATGATTTAAGTTATGAAATTGTTTTTTCCTCTGTTGCTTTTTTATTATTAAGTGAAGTACTATATACTTTTTCTTTTAAGCGAATTATATACTTTTTCTTTTTTTTTTTGAACAAAAATTATATATTCAAAATTTATAGTTTTATGTTAACATTTTCACTCTAACAAGGTTTGAAATAATTATGCATATATATATATATATAACTATGTGAATTTATTTGATTGTATAAAATAAAGCATGAGTAACAAAAAACAAGGATACATATTTAATAATATAAAGTAGGATAAAAATGAATATTATATTTTTGACTCTATTTTTTAAAATTATATACCATATTATATATATATATATTTAATTACATTTAAAATCCAATATATCATAACTAATATATTATATATTTTATTTTTAAATTAATTACATTTTATGTTGTTAATAACAGTTACAAATATATTCAAAATGTTTTATTATAATTATGTTAATAATATATGAGTAATTATAAAAATATATTCTACGTTGGGCATATTTTAATCGTTAGTTATACATTTTGAACATAATTATAACTTGAAGTATGCCAAATATTAGTATGTTTTTACTGCTACTCGTACATTTTAGGTATAGTTGCAATGAATAAATATTTTACACATATTTATAACTAATCTTATATGTTATAGACATAAAATAAAATTTATCTTTTATCTTTAAATTATATATTTTTTATTTATTAAAATATCAATAATTGTTTTTTGCAAAAAAAATATTTAAACTATTTATTTAAATTCTAAAAATCTAAAATATTATAATTATTTTATAAGAAAAGGTCATAAAGTTTTTTTTAGTCCCTTTTTTTAAAAAAATATGTTTTTAAAATTCTTTTTTTTAATCCCTTTATTTAAAAAAATATGTTTTTAAGCCTCTTTTATGTATGAAAAATGTATAAGACAAAAACAATTTTAAATTTTCAACTAATTTTTTGTTAAATATAATTAAGTAACATATATGACACATTCATGTTTGTATTTTTTAATAAACATATATTTCATGAAATAATTTTAATTAAAAAATTATTCTAATTTTTTAAAAAATCTTTCGATTAAATTAAATTAATTTTTTATTACCTAATATGTGACTTTAAATATTAAATAATAAAAATTTTATTTAAGATTTATTGAAATTTTTTTTAATTTTGAAATAAATTTTTAAAAGAATTTGAATAATTTTTTAATTAAATATTAAAATTTATATATATACCTATTGAAAAAATATAGATATATATATATGTGAAACATGTATTATTCTATTATATTTAATAAAAAACAAAATTAAAAATCAAATCTGTTATTACTTAACATACTTTTCATAAACAAAAGAATTTAAATGATACATTTTTTACAAATTAAAAAATTAGACAATACTTTTAAACTAAATAAAGTGATCATTTGACACTTTATCTTATTTTACAATTTATTCTTATTGTTTTAAACTAGCTAGTAATAAAATTTTATAATATTATTATATTTATTCTTATATATATATTATTTATTTACTCTAAAATTTATTTTTTTATTATAAAATATTTAACTTAAGTTTTTTAATTTTTATTTATAATAAAAATAAAAAATATTATTTAAAATATCATTTGAATTATCGTTAGCCGTTACGGATACGTAACTATAATGTTTTTTAATTAAAAATAAAAATAAATTCTAAATTAAGGAGTTAGAATAGGATACCTCGTTTCCTGAAAACTCTAATTTGAACTCATTAGGACTTGTTATAATATTATCTATTTGATTGTGTTAATTTATTAAAAAAATTGATATCTTTATATATAAAAAATTTCTCCTAATTTTATTTTTCTTAATCTTTCTCCTCTTTGCACATTTCTTTTAAAATTTTTTAACCTTTAAATTTGTTTTTTTTCTTATATCAAAATATTAAGTCTAATTTTAAATTTGTTTTCTTTCAAATAACCAATATAATTAACCATTTTAAAACATTAATAATATTAACTAATAACTATAAATCTGAGAGACACTATATTACTTTTTATAAATCTTATGAGACATAATCGAAGATACGTTAAACCTCATTAATTTTGGGGATAAATTAATTAACTATTTATTAATATAATAGTTAATTATTGTTATATATTTACTTTTCATTAAAATAACAAAATAATTAATTATTTTTTTTTTCAAATTTTTATATAAAAAAATTAAATCAATTTTTCATCTGTAAAATCAACCTAAAAAGGTTATATTAAAGAAATTTTCTTTTATTTTCTTTTATTTTTTAAAATAACTTATTTTGAAACAATAATGATTATTATTAACTAATTAATACTATTATATATTTATCAGTTTTAAATCGTACAAAACTAGTTTGTAAGAAAGAAAAATACTTTATAACTATATAAATTTGTGTAATTAGGCAATTATGCACTACAAATTTGTTATTATAATAGCAGTGTTTTTATTATATTTGTAATTTGAGATTACATTTATAAAAGAAGAAAAAACAATTTCGTAAAAGTTGGGCTTTTTACCCAGCTGCCCAGAAAGGGATCTAATAGGAGCCCAAGGTATTGCCTAGCAAGCAGTTTTCGAGATTGATGTGGGCTTCTCAACAGTCGAGATAATTACATAAAGGACTCAAGAGTCTAATCCAGACTCCTGAACAAACTCAAACGATGGCGTATTTGGTTATCAAATTCCAATTAAAACAATTTTCTTGAGAAGAAAGCTTTCTTAGTTAATTTCAGATTCAGTCCCCGAGGACCCTAACACTTGTCCACCATAAACGAAGAGGGCTTAGAGTCGAACCTGAAGCTAGAAGAAGAAGATACAGAAGAAGCATTCCAATAATGAGTCGAGGAAGTGGAGGTGGATATGACCGTCACATAACAATTTTCTCACCTGAAGGCCGTCTCTTTCAAGTGGGTATGTAACTCCTACGTCTTCTATCTTCACTGAGATTTGAAGTTTCTGTCAAACATAGTAGCTTACGGTATCCCAGTTCTGATGGGTTTTCTTAGTCATTGATTGTAAATCTTATTTGGAGATGTAGCGGTATTTGATCCTTGTTTGGTTTCTGCCATTTTGTTTTTTAAGTAGATAAATATGAGTAAATTGATTGGAAAAAGGAACTAGGTAAAGACTAAAGAGTGGATGTCTGGCTTGCTTTCATAGAACCCAATTGAATTTAGCAATAGCTGCATCTATTTTCTTGTAAATGGGGATCCGAAACTCTCTTCTCCATATCACCTGCACTATAATTAGGCTTAATTTCGTTTCTTATACTGCCTTTTAACCCTAAATGCTACCATTGCAAAAATGGGTGAATTTTTTTTATCTTTAATATACACCAAATTGCACCGAACAATTGTTCAAAGTAGAGAATTTATTGTTTGACTTTGAAATTCGTATTTACATTTATTTAGGATCAAAGTTCATATATTGTTATACTTCTATGAATTGGTTGAGCTACTGGAGCATTTCAAATGAGTCGATGATAGCTAGCATATGTGACTGTTATGTTCTGATTTCTTTTTTCTTAATGATTAAACAGAATATGCTTTTAAGGCAGTCAAGGCTGCAGGGATCACCTCAATAGGTGTTCGAGGAAAGGATTCAGTTTGTGTTGTGACTCAGAAGAAAGTTCCCGTAAGTAAATTCACTACTTTCTTGTAATTTATAAAATAAGGTTTAAGCCCGATATGCTTATATTGGCTGTAAATTTGTGATGTCATAAGTCTTTTAATCATGCAGGACAAGCTTCTGGATCAGACCAGCGTAACACATCTTTTTCCAATTACCAAGTACCTTGGCCTGTTAGCAACCGGCATGACAGGTTTATTTTCTTATCTTCTCTTCTTTTTCTTTAAAAGTTCCTGACTTAAAACTATTCACTAACGCCAGTTTGTATAAAGTCCATTTTTACAGTCAGTATTTTTAGATTAGTAATGCCCTTGATATCACAAATTTAGTTGGCCATGATACTTAAATTACTAACACGATCACAGGTTATATGAATTTATGGTAGTGATATTTAATGAGTCAATGATAAGGAGAAAAAAGAAGAAACAGAAATACGTGGAATCCTGTAATCTTATTGCAATCAGTGGTCATGACTCCTTTTATTTCTCAAGTAAAGATGGAAAATATTGGCAAGAGTTGGTGGGGGATTTTTGTAGACGGGTTTATGATTTATGTAATAAGAAGAGACACCAATCACATAAATCTACTGCTAATGTTTGGTATTCAGATATTTTATAAATGTAATATTTTTTACCTGGATTTAGATAGTTTATATTAATAATTTTTTTTTACGTGAACCTCATTTATGCCATTTTCCAGCTGATGCAAGGACCTTGGTTCAACAAGCAAGGAATGAGGCAGCTGAGTTTCGCTTTAGATATGGATACGAGATGCCTGTTGATATATTGGCTAGATGGTAACTGCTTTTCTGTGACTGCATACCATTAAAACTACTGCTGTTATCCTGTTGGTTAAATCTTCTTTTTTTTCACAATCTTATAAACTGGTTGTCTCATGGTTAAAATGTTTCCTAATTACATTCTGTTGGTGTCATTTATCTGCACAGGATTGCTGACAAATCACAAGTATACACTCAACATGCTTATATGAGACCACTTGGAGTAGGTTAGTTTCTAACTTTTTATGTGAGTGAATCATTCCCCTCTTAGAATGAAGATCATTGTGATGTGGTGGTGCATTCAGATAGTTTCTAATTTTCTATTGTTTTCTGTTTTTATTTATTCTTTTTCATTTTTTTTTCTCAATGTAGTTATGTATCTTGTGACTGATGTCATTTTTTTATACTTTGTTTTTTCTTTGGGAAGTTGCTATGGTTTTGGGTATCGATGATGAGTATGGACCTCGCCTTTATAAGTGTGATCCAGCTGGTCACTTCTTTGGTCACAAGGTACACAGATGGATTTATTTTACTCTAGTTTTACCTTTTATTGTAGGAACATTCCCTCCCCTCCACTGTTACCGTTTCCTTTACATTAATTGCTATGTATCATAGGCTACTAGTGCTGGACTAAAGGAGCAGGAGGCTATTAATTTCTTGGAGAAGAAAATGAAGAATGATCCACAATTTACCTATGAGGAGACTGTGCAGGTATACATTAAATTATTATATCTAGCACATAGCGGCTTGTTTTATCTCCTAACCACACATAATTTCACAAAAAGTTAAGTCATTGCTGCCACTGTAATTAGATGATGGAATAGAAAAAGACCATTATAAATCTATCGAACCTGGAAGGTTTATGTCTATGACCCAGATGGCTTTACTCAATCCCTTTTTGCAGCATCAATCTATTATCTCATCTCAAAAGCTAATGGTTTCCAATTTTCTCCTCACTCCATAATCTCATTTCTAATAAGTAGAAGCTATGCTATCTTTTGCAACATTTCCTGAAGTTTGGTTTTAAACTTGTATGGGTCATTGGCTTTTGAGATGATAATATGATCCTTTAGTGAAAGTTATTACTATTTTTTGGCTGAAGAGCATGTTACTATTTGGTAGCATGACATCTTCCTTGAATCTAAAATCAGCTTGTTGATTTCATTTGTAGACTGCAATTTCTGCCTTGCAATCAGTTCTGCAGGAAGACTTCAAGGCCAGTGAAATTGAGGTATTTCGTTTTTATTTTTTCTTCCTCCGATTGAATGCTTGCTGTTACTTTGCAGCCATGTAAATGGCTCAATGCTGAGCACTGTTATTCAACTATAATTTATCTTGTGAGGTTGCAGGATCTGCCTGTCAAGATAGGTTGTATTTTGGTCTGACATTTTTTTTAAATGTTACATCTTAAACCCCCCCTTTTACTCTCCTCCTCCTCCTCCTCCTCCTTGCGAAGAAAGTTGTGTCTTAGCTGCGTTTCCATTAAATTGAAATATTGAATACTGATTTAATGATGAAACTAGAGAAAGGGGATAGAAAAAAATGAATTTTTTTCTTTTTCTTCATTTTATGATCCTCCAATATTTTTGTCTCCCTGACCAAGCTGAGCCAACTTTACTTTGAGTTGCCCTGTTATATGTTATAGATTCTTTAAATCGGATTTATTAGATTCAGCTTAATCCTGGAAAGTGGGCAGTTTTTTCCTCTTTCATTATAGATTATTGAAACCTCTGTTCAGTCTTTCACTTAGTGGAAGGGCGTCTCAAATGAGTTCTTTTGGATGTTATATGTCTAGCAAGATCGTAAACTATTTACTTTATCAGCTGTTCCATATTATTATTGTTTATATAATTACATTTCAATCCTGTGCTGCAGTATATTTCGTTTGTACCCTAGCATGAATTTACGTTCTTCACTATGTAATTCTGCCATGGGGAATCATTATTGGAATAAATTTCAAGTCTGTAGATCCACATTTTTCATTGAACATAGCATGTGTTTTATGTTATGTTCTATGTTATGTTCGGATTGCATATTTTATTTCGAATTTAGTGAAGAGTGAGCTTGTAAAGTTGCTAAGATGTAACGAGTGTTTTTATAACCAAACACTACTGGTGTACGATTAAACTGTGGATGCTTTGATAAAATGCAAATATGGACTGATATGCTATCATCGACTTGTAGGTCGGAGTTGTAGGGAAGGAGAATCCAGTCTTTAGAGTGTTACCCACCGATGAAATTGATGAGCATTTGACTGCAATAAGCGAGCGTGACTGAGTCTGAATCTGAATCCTCAGGTAGCTGAAACTGCTGGAGGAATATATATATATATTTGATGAAATGCTGACTGGTCATTACCTCCCAAATTCTGGATTTATTTTCAATTAAATGTGTGGAGGGGTTTGCCTATGACAATATTATGTTTTCATCTGTAATCTCAGTTAGCTATGACTCTAAAGATCGTGTTCTAGATTCGGAATCTGCATTTCGCACACCATAGTGAGATTTTATAGGTTTTGCCTAACCTAAGGAATCCTACGTGGCTTTCATAGACTAGCAATTGACTTTTTTATTTTATTTTTGATAACAAAGCATAAAAATTTAATTTGAAGATTAAACAAAGTTTACAATGAATGAATACAGTTCACCCATTCGAGTATAATAATACGAGTCAAGTGACAATTCAAAATTAGTAATCAGTAAGACATCTTAAATATATAAGTAATGTTTTGAGCTATTCGAGCACGTTCTATATTATTCATAATCTTAATGTTTGAATGCGTCACTCGATCTATTGATAGATGTTCAGAATAATAAAGAAAGACATCATCATTTGAACACATTTGCATCCTACTTAATCACAGTTTTAAACAATTAAATAATAACTAAATTACTTACAATCATCTACACAATCAAAAAAGAATATAGAAACTGCAAGATAAATATGCATCTACAAACCAATGGTGTATAATTATACCACAAACAAAAAAAAAAAAAGGAAAGAAAAACCAACCTAAATCAACCAATCTCACCAACGTTGGAGGAAACAATCTCTAAGATGCTATCGAGAAGCTAAAAGAGAGCATACTGGTGTTGAGGATCAAGCTACCACCACTAGGATAGCCCATAACGAAGGAAATCACCATAAAAGACTACAAACAGTGTGATAGTTGAACAGTTAAAGGAGCAAGGCGGCTAAGATAAATTATACTTATTGAAACTGAAATTTAAAATCGAGCCAAAGGAAAGGAAGAATATGAATGAGGTTGATTGATGACGAGGAAAGGGGATGAAGGTGCGATGTGGAGGAGGCACAATGGGTTTGCATCAATGGAGACGAAGAGGATGATGGAGGCTCGATGGGCTTGAATGGAGGTAAAGAAAGTGATGGGCACGATGGGTTTGAAACGATCAAGAGGGTGGAGGAAGATGGTGGCACGATGGTGAAGGGGGCACGAAGAGTTGAAAAACCTAAAACCAAGAGTTGTCAATGGACTCTCAAAAAGGTAGCAAGAGAGAACATAAGATTAATTGTATATAAATGATTTAATTGTATAACTTAATTCATTTTATAGATATAATTTCAATTTTTATCCCTTTAACATGTCGGGTTTTTATCATTAGATTATCTTGAAAAAGAGGGTCACGTATCCGATTTTAATTTTTAATAAATAAATTTTTAGATATAATATTTATAAAATTATAGATAAATTATATGTATAAAATAGATAATATTATACATAAATTTTAAATTTTAAGTTTTTATAACACTCAATATCTATCTAAAAAAATTCAATAATTTATTATTAAAATGAGATATATATGATATTTTTAATTAAAAACAATTGAAAATAATTAATATTTTTTTACATAATAGACATTACTTTCTTATTTTTAGTTGCGCAACGTAGGTGGCTTGTGGAGGACGTTCTATCTTGTTGCATAATATTGTAAATGGAATGGCCAATGAACAATTTAGCTTTGTCGAAGTAAATTTTTCAAAACTGTAATAATCGTAAAATTACATACTATAAACATTTTTAAATATTTATTTAAAATCAAATTGAATTCCACAAATATTAAATTTACACGTAAAATAAATTGATATTAATTAAAATTAAAATGGTAATTTTATATCTAATGAAATAAAAAAGAAAAAAATCGAAGTAAAAGCGTGATTGGAAAACTTTCTTGCAGCTTACGAGAATAATTTTAGTAGTACTGTAGTTTTATAAGGAGAGAGAATTTTAAATCTTATAATTTTATAACGACGTAAAATTATTTTATCTCAATTTTAGATAAAATTTGAAGTAAGTTGAGGGATTTTAATTAATTAAAATAATTGAATATATTTTTGTTATTCAATTAAATTATTACACTTGATTTAAGATATTATCTTAAATTGAGATAAAAAGAAGTATTCATACATAAAAATCTAAGTTATGAGATGTAGTATTGTTCTTGTTTATATGCGCACTTTAGTCGCAATCACTGGTCGATATGAGATTTTAATACTTCCCTTCATATTCAGGGAGTCTATTTCTTTGAGATCGACAGAGATGTTGAGCTTATGAAACTCAAGTGTCAGAATGCATCACTCATCACTGGCGAAATAATTGCACTTATCGGATAACCTTATTCTGATAACATGTTAAATTTAGGCCTAACTACATCTTAAAATCCAGGTTATAAGATGAAAGACTGTCATTATTTATATGAACAGCGTGAACAACATCAGCATCTTAAAAATGATATGTTAAAAATTAATTAATGAGTTGTATTTTGACTATCATATAATTTAACTTCACTATAAATTAATTTTTTATTTATTTTTAAATTATATTTAATATAAAAAATTAATTAATTTTATGTATAATTTAATTAATGATAATATTAAGAAGTATTCATATATAATTTAATTTCACTATAAATTAAATTTTTATTTATTTCGACACATACGTACTAAACATACTCATATATTTAAAATATATATTTGATAGACTCTTCACTTTTTTTTCTATATTTATTTATGAAAATTTAAGATGACTTTTAGCTATATATTTTACTAACAAATAAGAATTTGTTTAAGTTATAAAATATCTTCAAATTATTAGTTTCATATTCTTGCTTTGAATTAAGTTTATGTATTATTTTCAAATTTTAATTTTAACTTTCTTATTTTTGACGCTTTTTAATTTTTTAATTTTTTACTTTTTGTATAAGTTAAATATTTATTATTGTATTTTTTTTTTACTTTTTGTATAAGTAAATATTTATTATTGTATGTGCAAGTTTGCACGTATAACATACATAATGTATCGAATAATAAAAGTAAAGACCACTTAATGAATAGAATCATAAGTTATTTGAATTTATTTATATCTACGTATTCAATATTATGTTTGTATCGAAAAAAGGTCGTAGAATACGAACTTCAATATCTACTTCATTAATTAATTATGAGATAATTCGAATAAAAATCCAATTACTTATAAATTATATTGTTATTTTCTTTGATAATGAAATATGTAATTTGAATCTTAAGGAGCAATCAATTCTTTATCAAAATTATATAAAAAAACACCTTATCATTAAACACATGTAAGAATAAATTTTATTTAAAAAAGGGCTAATTTTGAAAGTTTCATGTTTTTTTTTTCAACTCACCGTTCAACTTTCGTCTTCTATCCTTCCCTTTTTTTTCATCTTACCATTCTACTCTCTTCTTCTCTCTTTTTACTTAATTATCAGTTTCATTTTCTTTCTTTCTAAACAAAAACTAAAAATAAAATATCTTCTTACAAAATTTTTTAATAAATAATAATTTATTTTTATGATAAATAAAAAATAAAAAATATATTTTTTATAACAATTAACTTATCAAAATTTTATTATAAATTAATAATAATAAATTATTAAAAAATTTACTAAATAGTTACAATAATTTTTCATAAAACATTTTAAAAAATAAATTATTTAAAATTAAAAAAAATAAAAATAAATTACATTGTAACACATGTCTCTAATATTATTATAATTTTAATTTTAATTATTACTAAGATAACAAATATTTATTAATAATAATTTTATTTAAGTATTAAAATATAATTAATTAGATATAATTTATTATATTAATAATAAAAATAAAAATAATATTATATTAGATAATATTTTGACGCAAAATTTACGATATAATGTTCTATGTTTGTATTGTATTTTGTATAAAGTTTGATATATATGAATATTATTTTTTATATCATAATTATAATTAATATTATAATTATTTATTAATAATAATAATAATGTATTATATTATATTTAAAATTAATTATAAATTTATAAGATATTGGTGTTTTTTATGTTTATAATAATTATGTATTGTAAAATCTTAATTTTTTTATTTATTTTAAAAATAAAATTGACTAAAAAATGAACTTTCAAATTTAAGGTTAAATTTTGTAAATTTTTAATCTAAATTATAATTCAACTTTTTTCTAAAATGGAATATGACGTTATACATGCAAAATCCCATTTTGAAACAGATAACATATATAACTAGTTTACGTTGATTCAAAGTTTGCAAGTGTACGTATTATAAAAAAACAATAAATTTATACATTTTTGTATAAAATTTACGTACATGTGATTGAATTTTCATAATTCATAATTGGTTTGAAACTGATAAAAGTTTTGCAAAATGTTAATAGTTAAATAAATATTTAATCTAGTAATAAGTATTAATATAACTTAAACGTAAGTTTCCATTTTAAAAAAATTAAAGATTTTAGGAGTTTTATTACGATAATTTAGTCAATTTATTTTTATAATATATATTTAGATAATTTTTTTTTATAAAAATTAGATTTTTTTAGTTTTTGAATAATAAAATATTATTTATTAATAAAAAATTATGATATAATAAAAGAATGAATTTAATGGGATACAATTATTGTATTATTTTTACAATTTAAAATTGAATTAAAATAATAAAATATTTATTAATTTGATTTTTTTTCTAATATTTTTTGCATTTTATGGAATTTTTAATTTTTTTTTAAAATTATATATATATATATATATATATATATATATATATATATCAAAATATTGGTTACACGTGTAAGTGACATTAGAATCATAAGGATTAGCTCTATCGTTCTTCGAATGCTAATATCACAAGTTGAAGAGTACACATTCATTGTGTTACTTGGAATTGGGCAACGATTGAGTCATCGTTATGTTCTTTGACGATAATGGATTATAAAGAGTTCGTTCATCTAGTTGTAACGTAATTGATATTATAATTTTGATTTAAATATGATACATACAAAAAAATAAGTATAATTTTTTTTAAAAATAACATGAAATATAAATTTATAAAAAATTGATTAAAAAAATAAAAAAATATTTTATTTTTCGAATTTAAGTTTAAATTGATAATTTTATTCATGTTAAATTTATTTTATTATTACTTAAAAAAATTTATTAAAAAATAATATTTTATTGTTTAAAAATAATTAAAATATCAAAAGTGATTTAAGTATTTTTTTTAAAATAAAATAATTAAAATGTTTAATTAACACAGTTAAAAAGTAACTTTTACTACCACATTATCTCATTTCCAAAATGTTTCTTTCATTGCTGGAAATTCTAGCCAAAAACGTTTTTGTGATGATTAAGTGTCTCTTGAATATATCAGCATTCACTAAATGTCCTGCAAGTTCCATCGTCATTTCACATCAATCACTTTTGATGAGGAATTAATTAGATATTTTCATTATTTATTAAAACTAGCTTGTAAAACTAATCCTCTAATTTCAATACACCTACTCCTCAAGAAAGGGAGATTTTAATTTTACAAGTAACTACCAAATCATGTTAGTTTCTAGTCTCCCTCTAAAAGGGCCTAGAAATTAAGTTATTTTTTTTATTTGTCATATTCTAAATACAACACCGAAATTAATAATTGACAATCTTTTAAGTTTGTACGACTTAACTTTAAAATCTATTCTGTTTAAAACTTTAAGTAATTATTGTAATAAGATTAGAATGAGTCTCCAAGCTAAATTGTATTTCACTATAATAATGAAAATGAAATGAAATGTCACCTTTTAAAACCCTTACCCCACGCTTCTACGTGACGAATTGAATTCGAATTAATTAATCAGACCGATTCCATCCATTTTCATGTTGCTTCTATTGACGAATTGGGCTTAATCGAATCGATTATTAGCCGAGCATTCTAAATCACAATTCCTTCTCTCCACTTTAGAAATGATGATTCCATTCCGGATATAAAATTAGCGTACCAATTTTACCCTTCACATAAAATTATAATTACAAAATTACCCTCCCTTTATAAACGAAGAAGCAGATTGGATCTACCTCACATTTTTCTCACCCACGAGCATTGCGATTTCTTCTCCACCTTTCGTAGCTCACTGCCGCCGCTCGTCCTCCACAATGCAGGTTTCCCTGACATTCGAGGTGAGTTCTCGTCCTCATCTGTGTCTTCTCGCTCATCTGAGTCACAACTCTAATTTCTTCACGAGTTGTTCTCTTTTTTGCTTTTGCTTTCTCGCTTCGAATACACTATTTGTTTCCGAAATCGTGGGTTTTTCCTTCGGGGATTGTTTCCCTACGTTCGGTAGTTTTGAATCGATCCCTAATTTATTTCTATTTTGAATCGATCCCTAATTTATTTCTATTTTGAATCAATCCCTAATTTTGTTCTTTTGTTCTAATCGCCGACATACATTTCGTCCGAGAAATTTTTCTCTATTTTGTTGAAATTTATTTATATTTTGAATCGATTCAAATGTTTATTATCTGTTTTGGTATTCTGGTATGTGATATTCTTTGTTGTTTTCTTTGAATCAATTTATTGTTTTCATGAACTCAAACACAACTTCGATATAAACATTCCTTCTACGTCCCATAAAGACGATACTGATATTATTTCTAACAATATCAATATTGATTATTTGCTATACTTTTTTGACTTAATGGCATAAATTGTTGTTAGGATTAATTTTGATGGTTTCAGTGTATAATGTAACTCTAACTTTGGTTTAAACTATCGATTGGAGCTGCATAAACTAATTGTTATGTTAATGAATTCAAAAACTGCCTATTAATACTTGCAGAGGTATTATCGAAGAGAATGCATTACTTACTTTCATAAACTGTTTATTAATCTTGGCAGTAGGTATTGTTTATTCAAAAACTATCTATTGTTATGTTGATATAATCAAGATCTTCACAATATTTAATTTTGGCAGCTTTAATATAATCGGTATATTTTATCAATTTTATGAGTAAATTGTTGCTCCTAATTAAGTATTGTTTTTGTTTCAGTAGTTTAAGGTAAAAATGGATGATCATAGCTTGAATGTGGAAGATGTGGATGCCATTGTCAGGTACTCGATGCATATAATGTATATTGTAAAAATTCTTTTTCGAAGCCACAGTGGATAAAAACAAGACAATATCTTTAAGGAGACAATTGTACGAGCTTGATTTTTTTTTCAAATAGGAAAATCAGGCATAGATCAGGCTAGCGAGAGTGACATTACTTGTATTAATCAAATTAGGACGAGTACGAGTGCTTTTACCAATTCTCAGGTGCAATGCTTGAAACCAGAGTGGCTAAAACAATCAAAACATTTGTTGCGAGCACGTAGCCATGTTTCTTCATGTAATTGCACACCACGTGAAAAATAGAGTTATAACCGATCGATTTAGAAGATCCGGGAGAGACAGCTAGTAAGTATTTCAATAATGTCTTGCATGCTATCATACAGATAAGCGAGTTATTGAAAAACCCGAGCCTATTCGACGATTGCGTGATGACGTTAAAGTGGAAATATTTCAAGGTAGATATAATGTTTAATTTCTTTTTTTCTTATTACCATGTAATATTTCTAATAATTAAATGATTTTACTTGACTTATCGGGTACTAGTGGTTAAGTGAGCACTTCACGGTACTTATATTAGAGCAAGAGTTCCCGTAGGTGATAAGTCTAGGTATCGAAACCGAAAGGCGAGGTTACTACAAATGTTTCTGGGGGTTTGCTCTCCGATGTGCAATTTATTTATGTTTTACCCAAATTGGGAGTGGTTCAAGAGTCGATAAGAGAGTTTTACGTGAAGCTATGCGTAGCAGAATGGATTTAAAATCCAACTTGGTAAGTAATATGAATTGATCAATTTTTAAATTCTATGAATATGAAATTGAATTGTAAAATATATTTAATATATAGGCATTATTATCTGTGGATGCCGGGTATGCAAATTCCAATGGATTTCTTGCTCCATATCGTGATCAACGTTATCATTCACAGTTGAACGGGAGCAGATGGTTCACAACCTCGCAATCCACGTGAAGTTTTTAACACGAAGCACTCATGTGCTAGGAATGTGATCGAGAGATGTTTTAAGGTGTTAAAAAATCGACTAGTATTCTAAGAAGTCCATCATTCTATCCCATTAAACCTCAAAATCGAATAATTATTGCTTGTTGCTTGCTACACAACTATATAAGAAAGGAAATGTCATATGATCCATTTCAAGAAAATTGGGAAAATCTTGAAGATAGAGACGAGGATGTCACGAGGAAGATACAATAAGAATTGTAGACTCTACACACGAATGGAGTGTATTTAGGGACAATACGGCATCAAACATGTACAATGAATGGAGAGAAAGGAGCAGGATGATGATAAATGAGTGTTTAGGTTAACGGAAGTCGTGTTTTCTTTATTTATGCTTCGATCATGGGTCAGAATGAAGAGATTGTTTGATTGAAATTATTTGTAATCTTGTACAACATTATACTATTGGTCGTATTCTTTTAATTTTAAAATTATTCTCATCGTAGCTAGTGCTCGCAACTTTAATATGTTTTCTATTTCTATTTTGTTAAACAGCTTAGTAAGTATTTTTTTGTACTTACTTTTTAATTTTAGGATGTCATCTTCACAAAGTTTTACCTCAAGAAATCGAGGCCCTCGGATGTAATAAAAGATTTTGGACAACAACATTAGATGAAAAACTAATCGAGTGTCTTCAGTAGTTACACAATCAAAGGGTTCATATGTGAGTCACGGTGGTTTCAAACCCCGCTACTTAAATGCTATCGAGAAATCACTACTTCAAAAACTACCGATTGTAATATGAAAGCTAAACCACATATCGAGTCTCGATTGAAAACATTGAAGATTTCAATTTTACTACTATACATGACACGCTAACTCGGTCATAATAGTAAAGGATTCGTGCTGGGATCCAAATGAATAAACACGTAGTCACCCACCGTTTGGGATGCATATGTACAGGTAATATTTTCAATTTGATTATTCATCCATTTGATTATTAATATTTTCAATTTGACATATTTTAATATTTTTTGTAGTCACAAAGAAGCCATTGAGACATAGGTCATTTCCTTATTACGCAGGACTCGTTATTGTATTTGGTAAAGACAGAGCCACAGAAAAGATGCAGAGACGTCACGATTTACGTTGTTTTAGAACTTGATAATGAACGGATCAAGAGACAAGAAATGAAACTGGTCCATTACATCAATACGTAGATGTTACTGATCAAAGAAACTCAAATGTTTCATCTAAAAAAGAAAGAAAACAATCGGAGTTAATGAATATGGAAATTTTGCTGAAAAGGCAAATTTTCCATACTTGGTAAGAGATGAAGAATGTCGTATCCTTTTCGAGTCGATCCATCACAAAAGAGTTAACAAAAAGAAGAATAAAAGAAAGTTGTACAATGAATTACAAAGGACCACGCTACTTAGCAACGATTGATACGTTGCTACAATTATTCTCATGACAAACCCGCAAGAATCAATGTATTTTTAGTACCACGGCAACAAAGATGGTTGGATTAGAGTCTTCTTAGACGTGAATGCATTATATTAAGTTACGGATATGTGTTATTACTATATGAATATTCGCTTGTAATTGTTATATTAGCATTGTTTTGGTATCTAACTTTATATTAGTTAGGCTAATATCAATATTTTAATATGTTGTTTTGAACACTTGTATTTTGAACACTTTTGAAATATGAACATTCATAAGGTTTTCCTATCAAGAGATGATACGAAAGTATTATGATCAACATACGTTTGTAATTCTCTTTATATTGATAATTTATTATTTTGTAAAAATGAATAGCATCACTGTACACAGACAATCCCACATACGATTTCAATATATTGAATGCTACTAAAAACAATCTTAATAACATCATTCATCTCTATAAAAGTTAATATATAATTAATTTTTTATGATATAAAAAAAGAAATATATATTTCTTACTTAAAAAATTAATATTGTTATTTAATTTTTCTGACGAAAAACTAGTAATTAAATTACATTATATCCATTTTACAGCATGTAGGGGTATTCAGGTCATTTACAGCTTTTTTCATTCCATTCCAGTGTCAAACCAAACATTGTAATCCTGATTCTGAGCTTGATTCCAGTAGTCAAACCAAACAGAATTGTTTCCATTCCATTCCATTCCATTCCCATTCCCATTCCCATTCCGATTCCATTCCACGAACCAAACGCCACCTTATGGATCGAGTTTAGCAATGTGAATAAAATATTATTTACAATTCTTTTATGTTGTCACTTGTTACGATTAAAAATATTAGTATTTAAGGTAGTGATAAAAAAAATTAATATCATGTAATAAAATTATGTGTATCAAATTAGTTAAATTAACTTAACTTATCTAATTAAATTTTTAAATAAATAAAGATGATTTATATTTAAAACTTATTTTCTTTAAATTTGACTCATTAGTTAATTTAAGTATAATATTATATTGGGTTATTAATTTTTAATAATAAGGTATAAAAAATATAAGTTGAATTTAAAAATTGATTTTTTTTAACTTTAGTTTTTATTAAAATTCCAAAATTGTGTTTCAAACTTTAGAAGATAGAAATTAAAAGATAGTTGTGAAACATATATAATTTTTAAATGTTTAAATTTTTAAATTTTTAAATTTTTAAAATTGAAATTGTAATGTCACATTATAACAAATAATATGATTTGTTCACTTTGAGTTTAAACCTTCGTGATTTTGTTCTTAAATTTTCACCCAAAATGTCTCTTATCATTTAAAATGAAACTCATACTTATAAACTATTACAATATTTATTTTTCAAGTAATACAGGAACTAAATAACTTATTATATCTTATTTTATCCGACCTCAAATTGATGATTGTCACAATCACCCTCTATAGAAGGCAAAACGTCCTCGCCACTCATCTTTCTGGTTGGGACATGCTTTGATACTAATACAATGGAATAATTCAAATGGTATCAAAGTCTGGCATAACAAGATATGTGATTGACGAGGATGTCGAATCCTTTTATGGGGTGTTTGTGACATACATAAATCCTTGAGCTAAAATACCTTGAGTTTGGATAAGATAGGGCAAGACGAGTCAAGATAAGATCTACAATCCCACATTATTTAGAAAAAAATGATTGTAATGATTTATAAGTATGAATTCAACTCTGAATAGTACAAGACGTTTTGGATTAAAGCTCAATAGAAAAAACATAAGAACTTAAGCTTAAAGTGAATAATATTATATCACGTGTTTTAATATGTTGTTAAAGATTGTTACAACCATAAATACCTTGAATTTGAACAAGATAAGATAAAGTAAGACATTGTAAATTGTATAGTCTCATGTTACTCGAAAAAAATGATTAAAATGATTCATAAACATAAGTTATACTTTAAATGTGTTGGTCCAACTAATGTGGGCCATCCACAAAGAAAAAAAAGGGAAGAAGAAAGGAAAGTCTCTGGCGCCGAAAGAAAAGAAGAAAAGAAGAAAAGAAAAAAAAAAGTCAAAAATCTCTCCGTATAATCCGGAGAGAAGGATGAAGTTTTTGGCTTTATAAAGCCTTAGCTTCAATCTCAAATAAGATCAGAAGCGGAGAAAACAAAAAGAGAGAGAGAGAGAGAGTTTCTAAGAAATTTTGAGAGAGAAATTAAGAGAGCCAATTTGTGAAGTTTTATCCATAAATTTAAGATACATATTTGTTGTATTTTTGTGAGATTCAATGAAGGTGAAGTGTGTAATCTCATCTTATTATAGTGGTTAAGTGTTTTGCTGTCCGTGGTCACATTTTCATTTTGAAAGGTTTTTCCACGCTAAAATCTTAGTGTCATTTTTATTCTATTTTGATTTGGGAAATTATCCTGGCTGTGTGTAATTTATCTCTTTAAAACCATCCATTTTTCCCAACAAAGTGGTATCAGAGCCAAGTTATTTTTAGTAAGAGACTGTACACATATACAATACTATTCATATATACTGTATTGTACTATTAACGGGTACTATTTGGCGGGTACTATTCATTGTCAGAAAAGTATTAAGTTCGGCGAAACCTGGTGACTGACGATTCAAATGGAGGAAAGCACAAGTAATATGATAAAATTAACCGCATTTAATTATGCAATTTGGAAGCCAAGACTTCGAGGATCTTTTATACATTAAAGATCTACAAGTTAATTATAATGTCGAAGGAGAGAAAGAAGTAACCGATGCGACATTGAATGGGTCGTGAATCGAAAGCTTTGCTCAAGCTAAATCGGAGTGGATTGATCGACAAAGCATTTTTCAAATTTTTGCTAATGAACACGATGCTTACGTTTCTTTGGCAAAAGTCGAGAAAATGTATTGCGAGGACAACCGCATTTAATAAAGCAACTGCGATGCGCGACGATTAGTCAATTTGAAGTATAAAGACTAAGCAACAGACGTAACATACGAGTGAGTTTCAAAGCATTGTAGATCAACTCAACTCATGAAGATGACCGTAGAAGCATACAAGCGTTGTTGATGTTGAGTTCTCTACCAAAAAGTCGATACTTCTAGTCCGTGTCGCTTAGCAACTCACCGACGGTAAGCTTACCTTGGATATGGAAAAAGGCAGAATGTTAAACGAAGAGCCTCGACGAAAAGATGAAGGATATACTCCTAACATCTGAAGCGCTTACGCGTAGAAACAAGGCAAGTAAGAATGGCGGAGAAGTAAAAGTAAAAATCCCCGTAACCAAAGTCAACAGCAGACGGTCGAAGTCTAGATCAGGTATGACGTGCAACGGTTGTCATCATTGCGTGGGTAAGCCTGGACACTTCATTCGAGAATGTAAGAAGGTTGGCGAACAATCCAGAAATCGCAGCGTAAACCCGAACAAATGACACCACAACACATGTTGAAGAAGTTGTCATCGTTCGAGATATCGATTATGTCAATCTTGCGTATGCCAAGACACTACTGGGTAGTTGACCAGCGCTTTCCTATCATGTCACCTCACGACGGGAATTCTTCTCAACCTACAATCAAGGTGATTTTGGACGTGCGGTGACGGGAAACGATGATGCATCAAAAATTGTCGGCATTGGAAATATTTATCTAGTAGACTAATCTTGGATGCATTACTCGAAAGATGTGAGGCATATTCCCATATCCGCCTCAATTTAATCTCTACCGATATGCTGATGATGATGGATACAATAATTATTTTGGTGGAAGAAAGTGGGAAGCTCACCAAAGTCAATTCGTAATAGCTAAAGGCAAGAAAGATACATCACTCTACATCACAAGCCAAATTGTGTAGAGGAGAAGTAAATGCCACAAGTGAAAGAAGTTTACCTGAAGCTATGGCATAAGCGACTCGGCCACGTGAGTGAAAAAGGTCTCGAGAATTCTTTCCAAAATGAGATCTTCGTCAGGAACGAAAGGTACACTGCAACTTGTGTTGATCAGATATGGGAAAACAACATAGAGTTGCATTTTGTAGTCTCACATCATCTAGAAAGGAAAATATTCTAGATTTAATACACATAGATGTCTGATAACGAGTTGTAAGTCATTGCAGGTGTGCTCACTATTTTGTGACTTTTATTGATGACCATTCTAGAAAAGTATGGACTTTTGCTTTGAAAACTAAAGATCAAGTCGTACGAAGTTTTCAAGCAATTTCATGTAAAAGTGAGAGAAACCGCAGACGCTCTAAAGTGTATGCATGTAGACAGGTGAGTATCATGGACCATTCAAGAGTACTGTGGAAGTTTTGGCATCAGTCGAAAATCGTTACCAAAGACACCTCAATATAATGGTGTCGCAGTAGAATGAATAGAACCATCCTGCGGAAAGAGTCGGATGTACGCTTCTCAAATGCAAAACTGCCAAACTCCTTTTGGGAGGCAATGAGGACATCGGTCGATTTAATCAACCTTTCTCCATCAATTCCACCGAACTACGACGTCTGGAAAGAGTTTGGAAGGGAGAGATGTTTCTTACAAACACTTGAAAGTATTCTAACAGAAAGATTTGCTCACATCCCAAGAGACACGTCCAAGTTGGATGGAAAAGCGAAACAATGTATCTTTGGGATACGCATGAAGAATTTTGCTACGACTTTGGGATCCTATTAACAAAAGGATCGTCGAAGCAGTAGACATGATATTTCTCAAGACCAAAACAATCGAGGACTTTGAGAACCGAGAAACCACACCGATGAAATTCCGCTTAATGCGACCCGCCTCTCCACCAATAAATCGATGACGGGAGTCACACCGATAATCGACGATGATGTCAATCCACCACTGCGTCAGAACCGAACAAGTCTCTCAACAAGTCCAACCAGAAGTACGCATATGCGAGATCTACCCGAAGTACGACAACCTAGTCAGATATATTCTCCTAACGACATGTGATGCTCACCGAAGGAGAACCAGAGACTTATGACAAAGCTATCACTGATCAACATAAGGATCGAGGCTTAAAGCTACGCAAGAAGAAATGAAATCTCTCCAGATGAGAACCACACATTCGACCATGAAACTACCACAGGGAAGAAAAGCTCTCAAGAATAAGTGGGTGTACAGAATCGTAAAGCGAAGTGAAGAACCACGCTATAAAGAAGATTGGTTGTGAAAGGATTCGAGCAGAAGAAGGCGTTGACTTCGATGAAATATTCTCACCAGTGGTTAAAATGTCTTCAATAAGAGTTGTTCTTGGTAAATGGTCTTAATTTGGGAAGTTGAACAACTTGATGTAAAGAATGCATTCTACATGGTGCGATCTTGATGAAGAAATCTATATGGAGCCACTCAAGGTTTCCAAGTCAAAAGCAAAGAAACGTTGGTTCCAGACTAAAGAAAAGCTTGTATGGTTTCGCAGCACCAAGACAAAGGGTACAAAAGTTCGACTCATTCATGGAGAAAAATGAATACAAATGTAATCCACGGCTGATCATCGTTGCCTTCATCAAGAAATTCTCCGATGGTGATTTTATTATTCTTTTGCTTTATGTTGATGATATGTTAATCAGGGGTCAAAATATTGACAAGATTAACAAGTTAAAGAAGGAGTTGAGCAAGTCCTGCAACGGAGGACTTAGGACCGCCAAGCAGATTCTCGCACGGCGATTATCCGCATATAGGCAAAAAGCAAAAGATCCGGCTTTCCCAAAAACGGTATGTTGAAAAAGTTCTTGAAAGATTCAACATGAGCAAAGCTAAACCTGTTAGTTGTCCACTTTGCAAGCCATTTCAAACTTAACGTGAGTCAATGTCCCCGATGAGCGATGGATAAATCGTAGATGAGCAAGCTGCCTTTATGCATCGGCATTGGCGGTCTAATGTACGCATGGTATGTACTAGACCATTGCGCATACGCTTGTTGTCGTTGTGGCAGGCGATTCCTATCAAATCCTGGAAAGGAACATCAATTGTAAAATGGATAATCGTATCTTAGAGGAACTTTCATCATTTTTTACGCTTTGGTAATAATAAACCCTGTATTAAGTATATACGTATTCGAGATATGGTCAAGACGTAGACACTGAAGAAATCTATATCCGGTACATAATAACATTTCGAGGGAGTCGTTTCATGGAAATCAAGATCACAAAAGTGTATTGCTTTTAAGTACCACAAGAGTACATTGCAATCACCTTGAAGGTTGTAAGGAGATCATGTGGATGAAAAAAGTTCCTACAAGAATTGCATCAAAACCAAGAAAATTTTATTCTTTATTGCGACGGTCGATGCAATTCATCTTAGCAAGAACCCAACCTTCCACTCAAGGTCCAAACACATCGACGTAAGGTATCATTGGATTCGCGGACGTGTTGGAACATAAACTACCGAAAGTTGAAAAGGTTCATACCAATGATAACGGCGACATATGATGACTAGAGAAAACTTGTTATCCAGTAGAAAGATGCTGCAGGTATGGAAGAGTCACGTCTCATATAAGATTGGAGGGGAGATTTGTTGGTCCAACTAATGCCGCCATCCACAAAGAAAAAAGGGAAGAAGAAAGGAAAGTCTCTAAAGAAAAGAAGAAAAGAAAAGAAGAAAAGAAGAAAAAGAAAAAAAAGTCAAAAATCTCTCCGTATAATCCGGAGAGAAGGATGAAGTTTTTGGCTTTATAAGCCTTATCTTCAATCTCAAATAAGATCCTAAGCGGAGAAAACAAAAAGAGAGAGAGTATATATAGTTTCTAAGAAATTTTGAGAGAGAATTAGCTATAGCCGAATTTGTGAAGTTTTATCCACAAATTGAAGATACATATTTGTTGTATTTTTATGGTAGATCCACCTGAAGCTTGTGTAATCCCATCTTATTATAGTGGAAGTTTAAAGGCCCACTGCCTCATTACTTTTCATTTTGAAAGGTTTTTCCACGCTAAAATCTTAGTGTCATTTTTATTCTATTTTGATTTGAGAAATTATCCTGGGTGTGTGGAATTTATCTCTTTAAAACCATCAATTTTTCCCCAACAAAATGATATAGGATCTTTTCAGGTAAAAACCCAACAGTAAAACCATACAGGTACTAGGCATTTTGGATGAAAGCTTAAGAATAAAACCATACTTAGGCTTAAAGTAGATAATATCGTTCTATATGTTAGAGTTGGACATCACATGAAAGATTGTCTAAGAAAAAACAAATCTTTACTTATGTTGATTTCACAATCATACATCTTTATTGTTGGTTAATGACAAGACATCTCAAAAAATATAAAACAATATATAAAAGATATATCGAATTAATTTTGATTTCATAAAAGATTAATTTTAATATTTGATTATAGACTCGGTGAAAAGACAAAAATAAACAACAAAATTTATATAATAAAAACTTTGAAACTAATTAAAACTACCGTAGGAAGTTTTATATTTATAGAAATGTTAATTATATATTATTTTCTATTAACAGTTATACTATCATGAATGTAATTTAGTCATTTTTATCTAACCATAATTATGTTTTACTCGTTTATTGATATAAAAAAGATTCATAATATTAATTTTTTAATGTTGAATAATAATGTAATATATATTATGATTAGTTAAATAATAAAATTGAATAATTTAAGCTTGTTGATAAAAAATGTTCTTAGTAAAAAAATTGTTGTTTGGTCTAAAAAAAATATGTTAGCAAAAAAATATTAAATGAAAAAGAAAAATTCAATCAAAAGATATGTTTAGCCAAAAACTATTCAATAAAAAAATATCTTAAGATAAAAGGAAATTGTCAAACACTTTAGTGAATTATTCATGAATTTAAGTAAGTTATCCATAAGTTTAAATGAGTTGTTAATTTAAATTCGCAAGTCAAGTGAATTGGATTTTTTAATTCATGAGTTAAATAACTCAATTTTAAATGAGTTGATCATGTTTGAACAATTAATTTGATATTTTTAAATTTTTCTAAATATTGTTACAAATTCTATAGATTAATAAAATGGGATGAGAGTGCAAATTTTTGGAATTCATATGCTACTGATTTATATTACATTTACGTACGTATAATCTATGTGTGTGGTGTTTATGAAGCGATTAATATAGTCTACTAAAATAATTTTATATTTTAAATTAAAGATTTTATCATATATTTGACATATATTACATAAGTAAAGACTAATTGTGTTATTGAGAGAGTTTTACATTTTTATTAGTAATAATATTTAATAAAAGTTATGTATATAGATTCATATTTTTATAATAATATACTACTAATTTATGTATATAATTTTAAGTACATTAATTGTCAAAAATTGAGATTTAATTAAAAATTTCGACATGTGTTACACCATGGACAAAAAATTAAGAAAAAAATAACTTATTTTTAAAATAAATAAAGAATAAAATGTTCATTATAACATTATTAACAAAGAAAAAAAGTTTAACCCAAAGACAAATGAAATTATAAAAAGTTGAGAGAGAGTATTGAAAATAATTAAAGGAATTAAATTGTATTTTTGCGGAAAAAAAAATTCATAATAGATTGACAATTTTGCTCAAAAAAAGATAAACAATTCAAACCAATAAAAATGTCAACTAGATACGGTCTAATTACAACAATCCATATAAATAAAAAATCCTAATGATAGATAGATAATAAACGTGACAAATCACAATAAGTAACGAGTATATATAAAATAGGAAACAATACTAAGGTATTTAAACTTAAAAAACACACATAAATTTTCTCGTAATAACATTTAAAGTAAAAGATAACAAAGATAGTGGAAAAGATAACACTAAAAGATATGAAAAAGGTTGAGAATTAATATAAGACATATTTGATAATAGAGACTACAGATTAATAAATATGATAAGCATATGAATAATATGACCGTGAAAAAGAAAGATCCTAATAATTTCACATTACATAATGAAATTATTTGAAGTGTTGTTTATGCAAAATAAATGATAAATTGAAAATTAAGGAGTGATTCACTTACATTAAATAGCTTTAAAGACGAGCTTAATTATTTTTAGTTTTTTGTCATTTCTATGATATATTTTAAAATTCTTAATTAAATTTTAATTTTAGAATATTAATATACTTCAATTTAAATATAAAAACTACTAATATAATGTTATGAAAATATTGATATATATATTTATATTTTTTTTAAATAAGATTACTATTAAAGTATCATGATATAATTACTATTCAGTAGACAAAAATGTTTACTTTTACACAGAAATACTGTTACACGGCTTTCAATCTTAATTAACAGAAAAAAAAAATTGTGTTTCTTTAGCTCTAGTTTTAATTGTTAAGTCCATTTAAATAAGATGATACATTTGAGTCATTTATGGAAACAATTTAATCACTCTACTTAAAAATAATCAAAAAAATGACTCTTTTATCATATGCATGCCTAAATTGACTCCTAATGTATAGTTAAAAATAGAGTGACTAATTTATCTTTTTGCAAAAATAAAATGATTTTATCTTAAGAAATACTCTTAGTATTAATTATTTTTTATAAATATATATCATAACCAAAAGAGATATTGGAATATTAATATATAATGAAATAGATTTATTTTAGTTATTTATTTTTAAAAAATAAAAAATAATAAAATTAAAAATTAATATATATATATATATATATTAGAGCCGACTAAAAAACGATTCATAGGGATGCCATTCAATCTTGTGAATGTTATTAGATAATGATTTTTTATTAATAAATAAATAAAAAAAGTTAAAGATAATTATGCCAGGTGTAATTCTAATGTCCAATTCCCACCAGCAGTAGCTACCAATTATTTCATTTCCTTTTTTTTTTTTATTCTTCCGGTTGATTAAAAAAAATTCCAAAAACAATTATATTTATAAAGAATCGTTGTTAATCAGTAAAAGGAATCCCTTTTTAGAATAATTAATTGGAATCAACATTGTTAAAAAGTAAATGAAAATGTTACAACTGGGGTTAATCATATATACATGATTAGTGTCCTCCAAGTAAGCTGTATTATTATGCCATGTCATCATTTTTTATTTTAAAAAATATATTCTTGAATTTTCGATATATTCTTTCAATAAATTTCAGTAAAAATATAAAACAGATTTTAAATTGAAAAAAAATAAATAAATTATAATCCCATTCCCCATTCCACCCAACCCAATTAACAACCTTAACATGGTGGACAAGCATCTAAATCTTCTAAAATTATTAAAATTCCTTAAAAAAATATTTATTGGCAATACGCCAATATCATCCCCATTCGGTTGGTAGCTTCTTTGTTAGCATTTTGTATGATCCATACATTATTTTTGTTTTGTTAAAAGAAAAGTTTAATAGCATAATATAATCTTTTTAGATCAAGCTTTATTTTAAATTCTTTTACACAAAGTACATATTTATTTATAAAAAGAATTTTTTTTACATCTTTAATAATATAATACATATATATTTTTTATAATATAAAAATATATTTCTATAAAGTTAAAATGAAACTAATTAATTAATGTCTATATTATTTAAAACAAATGAGAAATACTAAACTATATATATTTAAACATAATATTGTTGAAAATGATTTACATTATAACGGTGGATCTAGGATTGTAAATCAAGAAGGGTATTATAAAATAGTAAAATAATATTAAAAATAACATAAATTAATTAATATTTTTTCTTCAAGAAATGAGATTATACACGCCCTTCTTATATATGAACAGATCCACCCTTGATTTACGGATTTTTTATAATAAAATAGGATCCGATATGAATTTTACTTGTATAATATTTACTTTAGTTGTGATTTACTTAATAATTTTATAGTAAATTTTATTTATTTCATTTCATTTTAAATTAATTTTTTTAATTATATAAAAATATTATTTAATTTAAAAAATAATATCTAATATGAATAACTATCAAAATATATCCTTTATAAGCTTCTAATAAATAAAATAAAACTTTTTATTGTTAACAACGTAGAAAGATAATAAATAAATAATTAATTTATTGTATTAATATTATTATATTTGTGCATTTAAAATATACATAATAAACTCTATTTATAGGGCCGTAACAAGTATAAATAATCAACTTGAGTTTGACAACTAAGCCTTGAAAGCTTCTTGGTGGATAAATATTGTCTTTTTTAGGAGAACATAAAAATGTGTAAGTATACACGGTCATAAATAATAAAATTTGATAAGTTAATTATCGTTTTCACATAGATTTGTTACTATAATTTGTGTACAATTTGTGTAGTACTAAAATTATTTCAATTTGATTTTATCTAAAATAATCGAAAGTTTATGAAAGTTTAACAACTAATTAAGAGTTTTATAACAAAATATAAAAAAAACATTCTAGGATTGCAGTTTTATTAAATTAATCTACTCGAATCATATTATTTTCTCTTAATTTATTTTTTTGTAAATTTAATTTGTCAACCAAGAACTTCTAATTTTATCCATATATCTCTTCCGAGCTCCATACAGATACATCTCGCTAAAATAATTCATTATATTCCTTTGAGAAGACATGTTTAAGAATATCTTTTAAGTTCTTGAGTGGAGAAGGTAAATTTGTCATGGTTATTCTAAAAAATAGTAATAGTGACATATGAGTTACTAGTTTTACTTAAGGATTTTGATATAAATTCCGAGACCAATCTTTTTGAAAATGTCCTGGACCTTTCTTATGACAAAATTACATACCCGAATATGACATGTGAGAAAGTCATGATTAGTGTTGTGGCAGTAGATGTAGCCTTGCTGTTTGGAGTTCTCTTTAGAACCTCATTTAGAGAGATAAAAGTGAGTGGCAAAAACATAATCTGTAGTATGAAATTGGAAAACATCAATCCGAGTTTCTTTAGAACGAAGCTGAGTCACAATAGTAACTAAGGGCGAAAAAGGGTTGCGATGAAGTAAGGAAACCTGAACAGGTCCAAATCAATTATATAGAGTCATGAGAAAAATAACAAAACGTTAGCGATTACGAGAAGTTACAAACATCACAACATCAATTTTGTTTGTTCAGGTTGGTTCAAAAAGAGTGAGTTGATCCCCAAATAGTATGCATCTTAGAGAGAAATTAGTTAATCGTTTGATCAGACCTTTGACGTTTGATATGAAGATTTGTCAAAAGTTGATATTGATTGGCCAAATCAGTGGTAATGAATTGAGTCTCAAGAAATTTCAAAACTTTCTTGGCAGTGTCAAAACGTCCAAATTCACCATGGATTGATGGTAGAATGGTGTTGTGGAACCATATATTAATTTGATAAGCTTTACTATCCCAGTCTTCAAGACGGTCAACAAATAGAGATTTGGTTTCATTGGTTACTTTTATGGGTATTGAGATGTCATAGCTTGCGTCATTTCAAGAAACTCTTAATTGCTTATGGCCATGTTAGATAGTTAGTATCATTAAGGGTAGTAAAGATTGAATTGGGGACTTTATTTCAATCCATTTTAAAGGAAAAAAGTAGTCAAAAACAAGCCTCAAATTGGAACGCAGGTTGAGTGCTACTGGTTCGAGGGTCAGGCGTGGGTTTTGGGAATAAATCATTTGGTTGGCTCGTGAGAGGTTATTTTAGTGGTATCAAATTTTTTTGAATGAGATGAATCTGATGATGGTATTTTGATTTTGATTAGATTAATATATGTCATGTTTTGCGATAGCATAAGCTTTATAGTAATAATGGTTTACTGTGATGAATATAGATGAAATTTTGATAAAAATTCTAATGATATATGAGATGTTTTAATATAATGTTAACAGTATAGAGAAGTAATAAAAAAAAATTGATTTATTATATTGATATCGTCGTAACTGTATATTTAGAATACACGTTAAAAAAACTCTTATTATTATATTTATATGATAATATAATAATATAAATGTATTATGTTATAATATAAAATATAGTAGTAAATTATCAAATAAATAAAGTAATATATATATATATATATATATATATATATATATATATATATAATATAATCTTATATATCTTCGCATTCAAAATAATAATAAATAAATAAATAATGGAGTCGGTACTGCAGGAGTTGCGTAAAATCTACAACTATGTGAATCAATCCAAAATTATTAAAGGCATGATATGATTACTCTTGACTTTTGTTATCAGTCTTTTTCACGAAAAAAAAACATTTAATTGCTAACAAGAGAAAAATAATTAAAGTAAAATGTAATTTTTTTGGTTGGTCAGTCCGAAGAAAACATATACCATATCCATATGCGATCTTTCACTTTTTTTTTTCTCCCCCTAATAGTCGCTTTCTAAAATGAATTGTTTTCATATTTTCCCTTCTAGTTTTTATGTACTAATTAATGATCAAGCAAGTGAACTTACTACAAAGACGTCAAGAGGTTTTTCTTTTGTCAAAGAAACCAAGAGGTTCTAGATGGAATAATACTTAAAACCAATATAACTAATAGCAGCTTAATTTTAAGAGTAATTCTTTAAATATATATATATATATATATATATATATATATATATAATTTGAACTAGAAAATTAACTTTTCATTCAAATAAATTTTTTATCAAAATATAATTAACGTGATTTAAATACATAAATTAAAACGATAAAAAGTGAGTTTTTTCACTAGATAATCAAATAATCACTATTAGTAGCATTTAAAGTTGAAAGAACTGTAATCATTCTGAAAACAAAATAATAATAATAATAAAAAACTAGTTTAATTAACCAAATGCATCAAAAACAAAAGGTAAGTTCCTTCTAGCAATCCTACTAGATAGAGGTATGAACCTTTACAAGCTCAAGGTAACTGAAAAGATCAAACTAAAACAAATAAAATCCAATCACAAACTAATAAAACAATCATTGCTCAACCAGAACCTTAGAGTTTAGACTGAAAAAATAGTACAATCACAAGAACCATCCTCACATCCAATCAACATCTCACTTCAACACACAAGCATTTCCTTGGTTTGACATATGATTCCCTTTAAAAGAAATCCATATATATATATATACCTAAAATCAGTATATTATCCAATTTGAATTGAATACTAACCCTAACCGAACTTATTGCAACACAAGTGAGAGAGTATCTATCGATCTTCGATACCATACCATACCATCCTTACTTACAATCCTATCCTATGTACGATACTTTCCTTACGTTAATTAATTGATAAATCATGAGTTGTATGAAAATTAAGAGAAAATAATTATCTTATTCAATTAAATCAATTTTTATATGATTTTATTTTTTTACATTAAAAAAATATTTTTTGTTATTAAAAAATATATATACACGATATTTTTAAATATATATAAAAATTATATATTTTTTTAAGTTATAAAAAAAACGTGTGTATTTTATGAATAAATATTGAATTAAGTCAATTTAAATTAAGTTTAAGTTAGGGATATTGGAGAATTAAATAATGATTTAGTGAGAAGATTCCTTCTCTTATTTTTTAACTCGTAAATTATAAAGGAGAAATATTCAATTCATAAAAATTTATACATCTTATTTATATGTCATACGTTAATTATGATACGATAATTTTTTAATTTTTTTTCCATTTTGAAATTTATTTAACTTACTCTAACATTATTTTCAGAAATATATAAAGCATGTTCTGAGGCTGTCATTGGTTTGAGGAATACAAAAGGTGAACCTTGCACGTTGTGTTGTATACACGTGGTCAATACACAAATAGAAATTAAAAAAAAAAAAAAACCTCCAAACAGCAAATATTGGCTAATAGTCTAATATTACGACAATGCTTAGCTGGCAACGGCTAGGATTCACTGACAGCAAATATCGATGATTTGGATTATAATGTAGTCTACCCTCACTTATAGGCTATATAAACCAATATAGGCTTCAATCATTGGGTCTCTAGCTCTCTAGAAACTATTCTCTCTTCCTCTCTCTCTTTCTCTCTCTCTCTCTCTCTAATATCTCTGCTATTCATATAAGTTCGATTGAAGGAATTCTGTGGAGGAGGAGAAACAAAAAAACAATCTCTTTGTCTGGTCATAGCAAAAAGATTTGGGTTTCGATCTCTTAAAAAACCAATAGAAATTAGGGAGAGAATTAAAGCAAAGAACGCTACGAGGTTTTGTTATTGACAGCAGAAATAAAGTTGAAGATCAAGAACAGGGGGGGGATTAATCTATTAGATATCTAACAAGATTAACGTACTTTGAAATGGTTTTAGTGTCTGAGATTTTCGTAGCTGAAGAAGAGAAAGTTGAAGGAGAGTGGGAAAAAGAGAGGTAAAAGGATTGAGTTATTAAAGAACCCACAGAGACTGAAGTTAATTGAGACCAAAATTAAAAAGAATTGTGTTTCGTTTTTGATCTGCTTCAGCTGGTAATTCCTAATTTATTATCTTTTGATTTATTGCTTATTATTTCCTGAGTTTCTTATCTAAATATCAAATCTTTTCGATAAATGTTCTTCCTTATGATTGATTTTTTTTATTTTGCAAATAAGTAGGCAAAATTTTGATACTTATTCTCTTACATATAATTATAACAAGATAAAAATATAAATATATTTGTTAACATTAATATTTTTATTTTCTTTATTCCAAAAACACTAATAAAAAATTCAAAAATAATATAAAAAATATTTAACCACGTTCTATTTACGTAATTTATTCCTAATTTATATATATTTCTATGTACATACCAATTTTATATAAATTAACATTAATTCCTTATCATTAATTATTAATCAACAACATGCTTATAACAAAAAAAAAAGCAAAAAAAAGTTAATTTTCATAAGGTATTAAAATATTATTTTTATGAAAATAATAAAGTTATTATCGATGAATTTTTTTTTAAAAAATCATTAAAAATATAGTCTTTATCAAAAATATAAATTTTTTTTATAAAATTTTATAAAACATCAAAACTAATTAATTATTTATATTTTAAACTATTTTTTTTATTTAATACATATATTTATACATTTATATTAATAATTAAGTTATTCAATTAATTAAAATATTTTATAATAAAAAAATATTTTTACGAAATATTATAGAATAAATAACTAAAATGTTTAAAATAATTAAATACACTATTGAATTATATTAATTATTATAAATATAAAAATCTTAATAGTATGAAAAAAAAAATTATTGATTATTTTTTGATTTCTGGAAACATTTTATTGGTATTTTAGTGTATTTTAGTGATAATATCCATTATAAGTAGGATATTTTAGTAAAAAAAAAAGATATTTAAATGAATAATTATATTTAAACGATAATTTATTAATTTTTTTTAATAATTTTTTAATAATTTAATTAAAAAATATGTATATTTATAAAATAATGAAAATGTTTGAACAAATCATTGATTAATTGTTCCTTCAAAGAGTTATTGTGTTCTATTAAAAGTATTTAATGTTTCATAATATTAATAAATATGTAAATTTGTATAGTCTGGCTTTAAAGTTATAGGCAATTAGGCATTCTGGCATTTTCTAGTAACATCGAAACGTCCACTTAAAAAAAAAAAAAAACAAACAGAAAGCTTCCAAATTTAGGAAACTTTTTTGAAACGGTTGAACATGTTACTTGAAAGAAATGAGAAATAAAAACCCAACTGAAATACAAATTAAATTATAAAAATACACAACTTAATCAAGTTACAAGCATTATTTACATTAAATCTGTTAAGTCCCACATTACCTAAGAGTAAGATTATTTCTTTGTAAGTTTGTGCAATCCTCTAACTACTTTGGTTTTATGTTTAGAGTTATCTTGTATTTAAGATGTTATCGGAAGCCAGCTTTTGGTTTTCTTATCTTCCCTCGCCGTAAATCCGAATCGTGACGTAAATCTCGACTCTAGTCGAGTGGAGTGGGATGTTAAGTCCCACATTGACTAAGAGTAAGGCAACAATGTTTTTTATAAGTATGTGCAATCTTCTAACTCACAATCTGACTTTTAGGTTTAGAAGTAGTTATGGTTTTCTAAGAAAATCAAATCTTTTTTTTCCCTCTTCTAATTACCTATTATACTATTTTTACTTGACTATCTTTTTCTTTGTTTTCTTTGGTAATTAATACACACCAAAAGAATAACAAATGGGTTTTGGTTTGCAGGGTTATTGACCATGTCTGCTACATTTATAAGCGATCTACCAAACACAGAAACTCAGTCAGCAGCCACCACAAAACTCATAAATCAAATAGAAATTGAATTATCCAAATGCGAGTGTTGTGGCCTAACAGAGGAATGTACTCCTGCCTACATAAAGCGTGTACGTGAGAGATACCTTGACCATTGGATTTGTGGGCTATGTGCTGAAGCTATTAAATATGAGATTTTAAGATCATCATCTGATCAAAGCCTTATTAGCACTGAAGAAGCAATCGCTAATCATATGAATTTTTTCAAGAAATTCAAGACTTCAGTACCACCACCTGATCCTACTTTGCTTTTGATTTCAGCTTTGAGACAGATTCTAAGGAGAAGCACTTTGAATTCTCCAACAAGTGCTTTGAGATCAACTCCAACGAAAATTGACCGCGAAATTTGTAGTCCTGGGCTTACTAGATCAGATAACTGCTTTCCTACTTTTTCTACTTGATTATGGAATGAGAATGATAAAGGAACTGAATTAAACATTGAGCATATTTGAAATCTGATTTGCTGAAGAATAATAAAACTTGAAAATTGGGTTATTAGGTTTAAATATGTAATATTCTAGTTAATTATTCTGTTAATTTTAAATACAAAACTTACTTTTTATTGTTAAAAGAGTCGATTTTTTCACGTGTACTCTCCCTCCGTCATAACTATATATAAATACATAATTGAAAATTTTAATATGATATTAAAATTGAAATTAATTTTATATTCACGATAAATTTAATTATTAAATTATAAGTGTTTAAAATATATAATATATAGAGCAATATTTATAAATGTATAAAAATAACAATTATAAAAATCTGAAAATTAGTGACACTTACAAAAACGGACTTAGAATTGATTTTAATTGACTATGCATTAGTTTTTCTGTGTATCTAAAACATATTCGTATTAGTTAAATAGAACAAATCACATGGTTAGAAACTTAGAATTAGAATAAAGAGATAGCTAATGATGAATAAAATATGTTACTTTATACAAATAATCGATGATTTTAGTTATTGAATGAATTGGCAGGCGAATGAGCTGGTTTGATATTTGTTTAATATAATTTCCTATTTTGTAATACCTATGAATTTCAAAGTGTGAACTTGGATTACTATGAATATCTCCAGCAAAGACATTAAAAAAAATGAGTTTTTCAAATTTGAGCTGCATTTAATTACGGAATTAAAATGGAAATCATTGGATAATTAGATTCTTCAAACTTAATAAGTGGAATATGTCACGGATCTTAAACAGCTAATTCCAGTATAATATAATATGACTGATTAATATGACAAACTAATACCTAAATATCTTACCAAACATTTTCCAATTTTCTTATATATATATATATAAATATATTATAATTGACTTATATATATTAATTTTCTAATAAAAAAATATATTATTGTTTTATATAAATTGAGTACGAATTTACATTTTTTACTAAAATAAGTATTGAAATAATTTTCACTAATGACTTATGACATGAAGCAATCTTCGTTCTTTAATGAAACAGGGGCTCTGTTAAAAGGTTGAATGATAAGTTGTGATGAAAAGCAAGGGATAAAAAAATGAATTATTGTTTGGATACACAGCTTGTGATGGTGACTCTAGCTATTTTTAAGTGTTTGCTTAAGTCATAGATGATAAACTAGAGATTTTTTTTTTCTTCCTAATATTTCTCCGCTAATTGAATAAGACAATATATTATTTTTTATTTATTGTTTCCATAAAATAAAGACACTCATTAATTTAGAGAATATATGCTGCAAGATATATATATATATATTCAAATCAATGCTGACTCATCATCCAGCCAGTTGGTTGGACCCAATCATGATTTGTCGCGTGTAACAGTAGAAATTATCAAACATAATTCATTATTCAATATTAATATATTGAATCTCAGCGATTTTAGTGCTCGTACGTTCTAATGTTTACTTAAAACCAAAGAGATTATATTAATATTCTTCAGCCTCGTGAATGCATGCTAGCTAGACAGTTAACAGAGTATATTACTTATTTTCTTTTTAATAAGAAGAATATTATTGAACGAACTTGCACTCAAAGTAGGATGCATATTCAAAACCGGATCGATGTAAACTTTTGTTTTATAAAATCGTTAGATTTTGTACAGTTTAATTCAATTTTTGGATATATTTAGTAAAAAATAATATTAAAATTTTAATATATTATTAAATCAGCTCGATCGGTTTAAAAATTAATATATTCTGACTAAATTTTTTGAAAAATAGTTTTAATTAATACAAATTGGATCGGATCGTTTATTTTATAAAACCATTCGATTCGATCTAATCTAATTCGGTTTTTCGATTTAATCCAATTCAGTCCGATTTTTAGACAATTTACTTTAAATGATTACTAACATTTACCAATTATAAGCTTAATTAATGTAATTTTAAATTTTTTCTACTTAATAATGTTTACTTACAAGTTGTATATGATTCACTTATTTTTATTGTTTCACTTGTAACATTTTAAATATATATATATATGTTAGTTATTTTATTAAAAAAATATAACAAAAATCATATATTTTTTATTCCGTATTAAAATAAAATTTTATTTATAAAATAGATGATTAGATAGAATTAAAACTAAATTTTATACTTCTAAAAACTGAATAAATTGATCTAATTCCTCTTTTAGTTATAAAAGGAATTAATACAACCTTTGCAAATCAAAATGGTCCGAATTCTGGAAGGGAAAGAAGAACAAAAGAAAAGAAAAAAAAAAACAACAAATGGGCTGACTTCTTGTTGGGCTATTTTGAAGTTTAAACAGCCAAGTTCATTGGTTGGGCTTTACGCTGTGATCCACAGTCCATATTTTGTAATTTGTATGACTTGTCAGCCAGTGGCTCAGTGGTCCGAATTGGATCGCTGTTGCGACTATGAGCAGAGAAGGATGAGGTAACCCCATTAGAAGCAAAGGGATAACCTCTAAGTGATGGGATGGTTGATGCCAAAAATCAGTCATCCGATGTACACCACAAATTCGAATCAATTGTTAAACTCCTAGTAATTTTAACTTATTGTTGGATTAGGTTGGATAGGAAAAAATACTCTATCCGTTAAGATGAGATTAAGTTAGATGTAAATTTTTTAATTTATTAAGATTAGATTGGATTAAATTAAAAAAAAATAATTTTTTAAGTTTCTTACTATATATATTTTATTATAATCCAATTCAAGTTAATCAAAATTAAATAATATTTACATTTTGTAAATATGGGATTGTTTATGATTTTTTTCTCTTAATTTTATTAACTTTTTAAATGTCTTGTGTTTTAGATTTAATTTTTTTTATTCACTTTAAATTTAAGTTGTAATATTATTAAAATATAATAGTTTGCATTGTTATTGTATTTGTGACTTTATATTTTACATGAAATATATATATATATATATATATGTGTGTTAATTTTGTTTATAGGAATGAGAGTAGATAGTAAAAAATAACCTAAAAATAAATAACAAATCATAATTATCCAATAAAATCTATTCAATTAATTGATTAAATTATATTCTATAAAAAAAATAATTAATTAGATTGTTTCATATTAAAATTCTACACTTGAATCAAATGATTCAATTAAATAAGTTAAAATTTAAACCAATAATTACCCTAGCAAATTTAAATCCCTAGCCATGACCTCGGAAAGTAAGCTTATTGGTATTTTTCTTTTTCTTTGTTCCCTTTTTTGCAAGGCAATAATTGGTCCCAAAACTCAAAAAGAGGCTTTTTGTAAACACTTTTTTGGGTCTAATTTTTGGAACGCCGTTGGGATAACATTGCAGAAGACTTTTATTTCATGGTGCATTTTTATGCATCTGACTTAGTCACGGCATGAAGTGTTTGAAAATGATTATAAAAAAAAAAGAAAGAAAGAAAGAAAGAATGGGAATCAAGGAAACAAATCGATTCCTATTCACATTCTTTACTTTCTAAATTATATTAGGAATGATAATGAAATTGTAAATTAAAATCTATTCTCAACTCTGTTATTGATTCTCTTTCCTTACTAAAAATTTTCTTGTTATTTTTTGCATTTTAAAATTTGACAAAACAATTATAAAAATAAGTTTTATTTACATCGCTCACATAAATTATTATATTATTTACAGATGATACCTAGTTTAATTATTTACGAACTTCTTTTTTTTTTTACTTATTTATTAATAATATCATTTGCAAAATTTTAAAAACACTTTAATTAGAAATTGTGAAACACAATTAATTAGTAGGGCTATGTACGTTTTCTCACCCCAAATAAGAAGCTTTTACAAACAGTCCCTTGTTGATATAAAAAAAATCTACAAATATAAAATAAGAAAAAAAAGTGTTTTCTATTGTAACTACAAATGTCCTGTTAACAAATCTCACAACGATTGTTCATGAAGTATCAAACACATATATAAATGAGGGTAATCTTACGTCTCATAACTTGAGTTTTGAGATAGAGTTAGGCTCAAATTTAACATAGTATCAAAGCAGACAAATTCATCCCGTGATACGCAGTTATAAACCCACTACCGTCCATCGATGAACTACCGATGTGAGTAAGAGTGTTAAAAAATCTCATATTAATTAGCCATGAAGTATCAAACACATATATAAATGAAGACAATCATTTATCTCATAGCCTGAATTTTGAGATGAAATTAAGCTTAAATTTAACGTATTTTTCTGATAATTAACGTGAATAGTAGAGTATAATATGGAATGAGTTTATAAGTGATACACGTACATTTGAATAATCAAATTTGAGTAACTTTGATAATGATATTTGGCTGGTATTAATTGGTAGGAATCTTTGGGGTCACTTGATATTGATCGAAAAACTTAACTATCCTAATGACAGATTATTAATTACTTGGTCGATCAGGAATCGTTGAAAGTTGATAATACTCCAAAAGATGTAGCTTTGAAGGAATTACCTAAGACAACACAATCAAAGAACGTGTAACTTTCAAACTAGCCATGTAAGAATCGTATTTGCCCATTTTTTAAACCATCCTCGTTTTGAACAGTTGTCACTTTGTTATAAATTTTGATTAATTATATATTACAACAATTTCTTTATTCTGGTCAAAATGAACAGTTTATTAATTTCGTTTTATAGATAAATCTTAGAAAATTGATAACAATAACTAAAAATTGATTAAAAATAAAATAAAATTAAAATTTGATAATTTATCGTTATATTATCACTTATTCATCACAAAAAATTAAACAATTACAAAATAATAATAATAATAATAAAAGTATTAAACTTTTCTATCAAACATAATTAAAAGAATTTAATTGGGTTATTCTCTTATATTCAATTCCTCGTTTAAAACATGCATCATTGGTGTGCAACCATAATGACGTGGGTGTGTTATATAAATATTTAGTGTTAGTGGATAATAGCTACTTATCAACCACCCTTTAATAGTACAGTGGCAAAGTTCTTAAGCTCATGTTCAATTAAGTGTTACTTGAATAACTTCCTTTCTTTACTGTATATCAAGACATTATTTGATTGTGATGCTTTTCTGGGTGAGATGACGAAAATACTTTTGTTTTTATAAACTTGAGATATACATATATACGATGTAATAGATAATTATTGATTTAAAAATTAAAACTCATAATAATAATTCAGATACATAAATTTTCATTTAAATCAAAACAAATATAATTATTACTGATAACGAAACAGAAGACTTTTGCAGTACTATGAGAATCGATCGAAGGCTATTTTAACATCAAAGTCAATCTAAGGCTATATAAACGTTAAAGTCTATATATATATATTCAATTATTCATGAAAGTGAGTAGGTTAATTGTACTATTTAGGTTGGGTTTAAATGATAGTATAATTTTTTAAAAATAACTAAATAAATTTAGATAATGATTTTTCATTTAAGTTTGAACAAAACGAGTTAGATAAATTTGATTATTTTTGTTAAATTAAATTACGTAATAAATCAAGTTCAATAATTACGGATTAAAATAGATATTTTGTAATAATTATAATAATATATCGATATTTATCCATTATTTTTTTGATAGTCGGCAAATTTGAAATTAGAAATCAGAGCTTTATGTTGTTCAATTTATTGGCCTAATGTTCTAGTGGGCACGGTTGGTACAATGGTGGAATTGTGTGTCTAGCCAAGAAAAAAATCTCAAAGTATTTATTTGTGAACATTTGTATTGTTATCTAGCCGTGCATATCGCTACTAAGTATTATTTGTTCAGGGTTTAAATGATTCTTTGAGAAACTGTTGGAATATTGACTTGGAGTTATTTTTTTTTTTTTTTTTTGGGGGGGGTGCTCTGAGGAATGTTCGCTTAGATGCACTGGACTTAATTGAGTTTCTGGATACAAAGAGTCATCTAGAATCCAAGAACATCCATTATTTTCAATTAGTAAATTTCCTATTTTTTTTCATACCTTAAATTTCAAGTTCACATTTATCTTATTAAATAAAGACTTTGGATGTAAATTTAAAACACTTAGAGAGAGCATTTAATATATTATGTGGGAAAAGCATAAAAAATTTCGGAAATTAGGCAATAAAATTGACAAAAAAGACTACCCCACTTGTAAATCACATAATATATAGTAAAACAAAAAATTTAAATCAACACAATCCAATTTTGATACCATGATCATTGACTATTTAAATTAAGGAAGGTGGATTCTAACCTTCTTCTTACAAGCACTAATTTTAGAAAGTAAGTAATTACTGATTAAAGCTAATTTTTTAAAAAATGAAATAATTTAAAGTAGTGAAAAAATTACGAGACATTATTTTTATCAACAAATTGACGGGATGATGGATGACTAATGAAAAAAAAAATAAAAAAAAAGAACAATGAATTAGCTTATTGTATGAACTAAAGTGTGTAGCTTCTGTATGAACTAAATTGTGTAGCTAGAGCTAGCTGCCTTTCAATTTTCTAACAACTTTTTCCTAATTGCTTCCGGTGCACAATTAATTAAGAAAGAGAGTATGAACTACTTCCTAAAGTCTTATACAAAACAGTATCAGAATACACTGCATTTGACCTCAACGACTTAATCTTATGCTTATGCCTATGACCTTTTCCTCTTCTCCGATGACTCTTTGCTTTCATTTCTACCAAATCCTCTTGTTTCTTTGCTTTTGTTTCTACTTTGGACTCTTCTTTAACCTCTTCTCCTTTCTTATGAAACCCATTTTCGTGATTTCCTTCAGTTGGAACAATATACACAAAAGGTCCAATTGGTACATCCTTTAAGTCCATGAGAGGCTCCAAGGTCTTGACCACACTTCTCATTGTTGGCCTTGACTTTGGATTTTGGCTTAGGCATTGGTAGGCCAATGAAGCAGCCTTCCTAGCACCTTCTGTTGAGTATTGACCCTCAAGTCTTGGGTCAATTAAATGCTCTAGTTTATGAGGATCTTTCAAAATTGGTTTAGCCCAATCGACTAAGTTTTGTTTTTTGTTGAAACGGCTCTTATCTAAGCATCTTCTACCTGTCAATAGCTCCAGGAGAACTACTCCAAAACTATATACATCACACATTGTTGTTAAATGACCTGAAAATAACCACATGATGATCACTCAATCAGTACTTTTAGAAACATTTTTTTTTTTACTCGAAACATCCTAGCTAGGGTGGAAAATCGTGTTTGTTTACATTTACAGTACATGAAGAAAATAACTCCACTTTTTTTTTTTATGAGATTTTCTATTTTTATTATAGCAGCTAGTGAATATCAAGATGTTTAAAAAAAAAAAATTAGAAATTAATTTCGATTACATATGTGTTTCATGTCGTGTTAATGGGTCTTCTCCCACTTTACCACCCCTAGCTAGAAAATAGAATTTGGGATCAAACTTATATCACCTGTCCTAATATACTCTGGAGCTGCATAACCTTGTGTTCCCATGACATGAGTTGAAACATGTGTTTCATCGCCTTCTGGACCGTCTATTGCTAAACCAAAATCGGATAACTTTGCTGTAAAATCCTATAAAGAGAAATAAAAAAACAACTTAGTAATTAGTCACTGTAAAACTTGTACATGTGAGTAATTGTTGATATGATCAAAGAGCGAGAGGGTACATACAGAGTCCAATAAGATGTTTGAAGCTTTGAAATCTCTATATATAACTGGCTTTTCTTCCTCATGAAGAAAACAAAGGCCTTTTGCAGCTTCAATTGCTATTTTAAGCCTTGTTAACCAGGGCAAGCTTGCAGTATAACCTGCATAAACATACGAAATACAACTTTAATACCATAAATGTTAGAAGTTAACTCTATCAAAAACACAAAGTTAAAGAGAGAATAAACAATATTATTTAATTTTATATATTTATAAGTGTTGGTTATATGCATCAAATATTTAAATTTAATAACTAAGATTATTTAGAATTTGAACAAAAGAACTCTACTTGTAATATTATGTTAGAGAATGATTAACAATCAATTCTCCTAAAAAAAAAAATTTAGTTATTAATAACATAAACAGTTAACAAAGAGAAAACAAAATTATATCCTTATCAATTCAAATCTCTAATTCTTTAATGACTTACTTTGTGGTATTATGATATATGGCTAGAATTTCTATTTCAAAGCAAATACTATTTTATCTAAATCAATAAGTCTAAAAATATAATTTTGAATGCAAGAGATCGTACCGGTAAAAAGTTGGTTGTCTAAGTTGCCTCTTGTCATGTATTCATACACAAGAAGTCTCTGTTCATCCTCACAGCAATACCCAATTAAGTTTACAAGATGGGGATGCTTCAATTGTCCAAGAAAAATCACTTCAGCCTGTGACATATATATAGTTAAATCAATTAATTAATATCTCCAAAAATAAAAAAATAAATGTAATCTTTTTTATATGAATAAAAAAAATCTATTACTTACCAGCCATTCTCTATGACCTTGTGAACCATCCAAATCCAAGAACTTGACAGCCACAGGTTGAGGTTCTAAACCAGGCCTAAGCTCCTCATGAACGAAACCTTTATATACCTGCCCAAATCCACCTTCTCCTAAAAAGTTACTTTTGCAAAAATTTTGAGTAATCTTTTTGAGCTCCTTGTGAGTAAAAATATGGAGATTTGATCCCACTAGAGAACTTGATAAATCACTAATGAGTGAAGCTGAAGAGTAACTTACATCAGAAAGTGACAATCTTTTAGAAGATATTTCTTTGGATAATGGAAATAGTTTAGGTTTTAAAGATGTGTTCTTTGGCTTGTAACAAATTGGTAATAAGATTTTGAGTATGATTTTTTTGAAAGCCATACTATTTTTAATTTCAATTAATCAACCCTTTTTGATTTAGCTTAGCTGATCAGCTCAAATGGGTTAGTTTTGTTTCCAAAACTTGAGATTCTTGGATCAAAATAATTACAAAGATGACTATATATATATGTTGGGTTGGGTTGGGACTGGGACTGGGACTGGGACTTTCGCTAGAATAAAGTTAAAGATAATTTTTTTTAATAATATCGTTCGGACATGTAGATACATTTTAAGCATGTAACAATCAGAGACGAATCATCCTAGAAAAATTTACATGTATCTACACTTACAAAGACAACATGTCGAACCATGGCATTGTCAATTTTTAATTATAAATATATATTCTTTTATTTTTGTATTTATTTGATATATTATTACATGTATTCTTATATATTCGATATGTATATATATAATGTTTTATATATACATAAATTTCATAATAGATTTTCTCACCAATTTTCTAATTTTTTTTAATTTATCTGGTTATAAATCAAACCAATTCTAATAAATATTTGGAAAAAATATGCGTAAATTAAGTTTAAGTTATAACTGGGTCCTAAGTCTAACGTTTTGAATTTAATTATCATTATCTCCTGTAATCGGCTTTGATGAGTTTGAACGCACAAACATTTTCACTGACATGTTTGCATTTTCTTGTTTTCAAAGCTCAATGTTATCATTATAGCATAAAATTCTAATTATAGTAAAGTTTAAAATTCTACAAAATAATTTAATGCTATAAAACTTTTATAAATATAAATATAATTATAACATTAGAAATTTTTTTATTTGACAATGAGATTATATATAGGGATGAATATTTTTAGTATAAATAATAGAGATGAATATTTTAATTACATATAATTAAAATTGTGTTTATTTATAAATTTTTTTTAAAATAATCATAATTAATAAGACGTCAAGTGAGATAATTATTATAAAATTAAAATAATTAAAATAAAAAATGTACTAATATTTATTTATATATAATTTCATAAAAATATACTTTTAATAATAAAACACATAATAGTTAAAATAATTAATTTAATTTTTATTTATTTTTACTTTTATATTACTTAAAAATATATACTAAATAGTTAAAAAATTAAAATTAAACCTATTAAATAATTGATAATTATGTTAATATTTAATATTTTAATTAAGTATACTTTTAAATAAATATTACAAATACATAGTTAAATCGTAAGAAAATCTACACTCGTTTATAATAGATGATTAATATATTTGAAAATTATTATAATTATTAGTATAAATATACCGGTACACCTAATGCCCTTTCAAAGCGTATATTCAAACTTAAATTGAAGAATCGTTGTAATTTCAAAGTTTAGGCATGAAAAAGACCTATCAAAAAGTGAAATGCATAATCCAATCAAAGGAAATTGTGAGATTCATACTTGGAAAGATTTTCAACCGATGAATAGTAGACAAATTAAACACTACTCCCCATGAAATTGTGACATCTGTACAAATCCATCGAAACACATTTTTATACCAACTAAATTTGGATATGTATGAATGAATACATAAAATATTATTATATTAATAAAAATATTTATTCTAAAAAATTATTTAAATTAATATATAATTTATAAAAATAATATATTTATTTTTATCTCATATATTATGTAAATATTTGATTTAAAATAATGTTATGTTATTTAAATTTGATAATTATTTAAAAAATTTAATTATCAAACAATAATTTATATAATTTTTGATTTAAAAAATGTATTTAAACACAAAATTTTAAATTTTATCATTATATAGGAGCATCTTAATATTTATTAATGTACAAGAAAAAATATAGAGAATAATCAATGAATAGTAAAATAAAAATAAAAATAAAAAATGAATGAAATATAAGTCCATTTTGATATTTATATGTGTATAAAATATAGATAAAAATTAAAAGAGTGAAAATAATCAAAATAGCACACAATAAAACTAATAAAAAAATTATTTATAAAAATATATTTATTTTAAGAACATTTTGATATTTATTTGTGTTATAAATAAATAAAATATATTTATTTTAGAAATATTTTAGTATTTATTTAAGTGTAAAAAAATAGTGGAAAAATAATCAATGTATTCTTTATTGGTTATTTCCGCTATTATTTACAATTATTAAAAAAATCTCTTATTTTAAGGATATTTTGATATTTATTTGTATGTATAAATAAAAAGTTTATTTATTTTAAAAATATTTTGGTATTTATATGTATTTATTTATTTTAAAAATATTTTAATATTTATATATATTTATTTATTTTAGAAATATTTTAATATTTATTTATACGTAGAAATAAAAAAATTATTTATTTTAGAAAAAAAGAAGCATAAAAAAAGAGAAAAAAAACTATAGAGAACTAACTAAACTTAAGAGACTTTTTATATATATAAATAAAAAATAAAAAAAAACAAAAGTTGTTTTTTTATGTTATATATTTAATTAGCTAGAGTGGATGAATAGATAATTAATAGAAATATATTAAATTAAAATTTTACAGAATTGACAGACATGTAATCACGTGTAAAATAAAAGTAGAAAGATAAATAACAGATAAGATTTTTAGATGAAAATAACCTAGATCATATCAATGACTTAAAAAAATTATTGATCCACTAGATCATCTAACTATCTAATATAAGAATATGTTTCAATTACAAGACCTACACTTAAATTACCCATAAAGATAATGTCTAAGTAATCTATTTGTAAGGTGTTGCTTTACTTCATAATACGTAAGAACGATGTTCGTATCTGAATAACATTTCGATAACTTGAGTCACACAACTAATCAAAGCAGTTTAACCAATATCTGAAACGTTAACATAATAATACAAATATGATGTATGATCTAGAGTAAATTCAATAATGAAAAATCATAATTAGAAGATTCAAAAATATATATCAGTTAATATTAAATCATCTAACAATCATAAAACAATCAGATTAAATGTAAGTTTAATAAAGATGGCTTCTTTAAGGATAAATAATCAAATAAAAATAATTATGATATTGTACACACAATTATTTGATTCAATATTTTAAGAATAAAATAAAGAAAAAGTTATATAAATATTTAATTAAAATATCATAAACTAATAAAGTTTATTACTAATCAAACACAACAATTATATCCATTAAACATCTACGTATATTAAACATATTATAAAGTAGTAAATAATAGAAAAAAATGATAATTGAAAATGTTTGCCTTGAGTAACCTCGATTGATCTAGGTTAAGCTCAATCAATTGGGTCAAAAAAGTATATCAATCTAAGATATTAAAAAATAAATTCCAAGACAGGTAGATTGATATACCTATTTCTTGATCGATTGAACATTAAACCTTGATCGATTTACCTCAATTGAAAATTAAATCAATGACTTTTTAATCAAGGTAAATCGATCTTCGATCAATCTACTCACCTCGACTGATTTAGACATGTCTCGATTATTCAAGTAACCTAAGTACAAAATGTTCTTGTGTGTCTATAATGAAATCTAACATGCATAAAAGTAAAGATATACTTAATATCTGCTCATTTGAAGCTTGATAATTTCTTCGGTTTGAAAAGTATTCTTAGAAGATTTACCTATGAACTAAAATTCTATTTTGAAGTTTTGTTTACAAATATACTCATAAATCTTACAAAAACGAAAAAATAAAATAATTATTTATAAAAATGTATTTATTTTATACAAATTTTTATATTCAATTGTATTTATAAATAAAAAGTATATTATTGTAAAATAATAATAATGTAATTGTGGAACATATTCAATGTACTTTTTATTAGTTATTCCTACTTTTTATTTGTTATTATAAAAAGTGTATTATTTTAAGAAATTTTGATATTTATTTGTGTATATAAATAAAAAAATATTTATTTTAAAAATATTTTGATATTTATTTATATAAAAAAATAGTATAACAATGAAACTAGAGAATAATCAATATATTATTTATTAGTTATTCTCGATTTTTAATTATAATTATAAAAAGTATATTTATTTTAAGCATATTTTTGTATTTATTTCTATGTATAAATAAAAAGTGTATTTATTTTAAAGGTATTTTGGTATTTATTTATCTGTATAAATAAAAAGTGTATTTATTTTAAAAATATTTTGATATTTATATATATGTATTAATAAAAATATACTTGTTTAGTCTTAAAGAGCAAAATGACATCATCTCATATTTATAAAAATTATATTTATTTTAATGATCTTTTTATATTTATTTGTATTTATAAATAAAATATATATATTTTTTAAAGATATTTTATTATTAATTATGTTTATAAATAAAAAATATTTATTTTAAGAATATTATGATATTTATTTATATGTAAATTTATATGAAAAAAACAATTTCCTTAAAAAAAATTGGTAACGACCAAAGATGACATGAGTCTATACTGAAGTTTTTATAGATAAAAGATATATATCATTACTATGCTACGTATTTGTGTAAAAAAGTTAGAATTTGGATCAAAATAATTTCTAAAAAAAAAATGTCTCTACTTTTATCACACTTATTAGTGATAATTGATTTTAATGCCCGTGAACTTGCAATTCTGAAACATATTTGATGATTTGATTTTGGTAAATGTATAAATAAAAAGAAAGTGATGGTTAAAGTGATATAACAATTGCTCTATTTTATTATTTTATTATTTTAAAGTGATTCAAATTACCCGAAGTAAATTTTGTATATTTCACTTATAAAACACACTCAATTTTTTATAAAATAAATAAAATATTAAGTAAATTTATATTTATGATTAATCATATTATATAAAATATAAGTTAATTCTAAAAAAATTAATAGTTAATAATATGTTAAAAACTAATAAGCTATTAATTTTATTAATAAAAATCCAATATAATGTGTATTTATATATAACGTATAAAAAACAAAAATGATATGTTTATTAATTAAACACATAATTTAATATATATATATATAATAATAATAATAATAATACTAATAATACTAAAATAACTATAAATATAAGGCTTATGATTTAGGATTTAATGATTAATAAAGATGTAGTATTATTAAATTAATATTTTTTTTAAGTTATACATTCTAATTATTTATCTCTATTTTTGTCTATTTTATTTATTAAAGGAATGATATTTATATCATATATTTATTTTTGTAACAGTTTAATTATATTGTTATAAAAAAGTAACCGTATATGGATAAATATAATTTTTAATTTTTAATTTTTTTAATTATATTAGATAGATATTATTATAACTTAAATAAACCGTAACAGAAAGAATTAAAAAATCAAAAAATAAATAAAAATATAAAAAATAATTATTTATCTTTATGTAATCAATTTTTTTAATAATAAAATTAAATTATTATAAAAAATAAATATATAATCTAAATATTATTTTTAAAATAAATATAAAATATTTATAATAACACTTTACCCAAAAAAAAACATTGTTGTAATAACAAATTTTTAGTTACTAGAAAAATGATACATATTGTTGGCCATGAGTCCGACATACATATTTAGAACAGATAAATAACTCTCACGTCATTTTAATTATCTTGAGAATCCGTCATAAATTTAGAATAATTGTGTCTTTCTTATAATATTATTTAGAATGAAGTTTCACGAAGTTAATTTATATTAAAATATTTATACTAATTAATTATTTATATTATAAATATTTTATAAAATATATTTAAAATGATAGATTTTATTATTCATTTAATATTTTAGTAATTTTTATATTAAAATATCATAATAAAAAATCATTTTTATCATTTACTTATTTATCAATAAAATAAAATATTGAGAAAATAATATTATTTTACTTAAAATATTAATAAAAAGTAATTTTTATATATTTTAACTTTTCTTAAAAAATAAAATATCAAATAATATTTTTTAAAAAAATTATATAACATATTTAACTTAATATAAAATAAATATGCATAATTTTTCTTTATTATTTATTGCTTTGGAGTTTCAATTAAAAAAAATAATTTATTTAAAGATATAATTTATTTAGAATATATATCTTTCTTTCTTTTTCCAACGTTTCCCTTTTAATCTGATGTTCCTCCCCACGCCCATCTTGATATTATAAAGAAACTTTGAAATTTCGCCATTGAAAAACTGTCATTCCAGCAACGTATATATATACATAATATAAAATAATATTCTTTATTCTTTATTTAAAAAATATTATATGTATATTATTTTAATACAATTATTAAATTATTAATTTTTTAAAAAAATATTGAATATTAAAAATTAAAAATTAAAAATTTAAATATAGTATAATTTAATTTTATGTATATAATTTATCATAATTTTATAATTATTATATCTAAAAATTTATTTAATAAAAATTGAAATGAGATACATGTACCCTCCAATTACAAGTATATCTGCCCTGATTTCAAATATGGTATGAACAATTCTTTTATTCATTGTTTTACAAATATATATATATATATATATATATATATATATATATATATATATATATATATATATGTACACAGTTAATAAAAAGATGCAAAGATAAAGTAACTTTTATGGTGTGCGGATTGTACTAAACACAACCACCATTCATCAATAAAGAGAAATCAAAATAAACCGTTACTATTTAATGTAAATTAAGTGAAAGTGTTTTTCTACTAATCAGATGCATTACTGATAATGTGTTTATTATTTATAAGCTAATTCACTATTTATGCACCTATTTATATGAAAAACATTCTTTAACTCTAAAACTCAACATAAGTAAGATATACTGTCTGATTGAATAGATATTTTTGCACGTAATAACGTTGAAGTCAAATTTTGATTACAAATTTGTATCTTGGATTATGGCTTTTGTTTCTTGGTGTCTTATAATTGCATTATTGGAGAGATTTTACTAGAAGCTTTAAACTATAAAGAGGTATTTGACAATGATTCAATCTTTTTTTTTTATGTTTTTTTGAATGTTTTTCTTGTTTAATTAAACATACAGAATCTCTAAAAACAATGCAAGACTTTAATCATTAGAGGTGAACCTCTAAGTTTTCACCTATTATTTGTTGATGACTCTTTCATTTTTTGTAAAACCAAGCAAAGGGAGAAACATTATGTTAAAACTATTCTTGATAAATATGGAGATGTATCTAGTCAACGTGTAAATTTTAAAAATCTTCATTTTTCTTTAGTGTTAATGCATAACATGATGTGGTTGCTCCTATTAAAATTCATTTGGAGATTTATTGTTTAGGAGATATGGACAAGTCTATAGGTTTTGATTGGAAGAGAAAAAACTCGTGTTCTTCTCTATTGTTGAGCATGTTAAGAAAAAAAAAAGTTGGTGGTTAAAACAAAAATTAGTTATCCTAATTTATGTTAAGACAAGTTTGCGAAATATTTTTAAAAGTTGTTGCTACAGTTATTTTAATTTATGCTATGTAATGTTTCAAACTACCCTTGAGTCTTTGTAACAAATTGGAGTCCATTATGATCAACTTTTGATGGATTAGTTGGGATCACAAAAAAAAAATGTGTTGAGTTTGTTGGAATGAGGAAGGGGATTGAGTTTTAAAGACATTGCTTGTTTCAATTTAACTTTACTAGCCTTGCAAGCATGACTTATCATTTCAACTCCAAATTCCTTATTAGCAAAGCTTTTAAGAAATAAGTACTTTAGAGACAATGTGATTCTAATCCTTCTTGGGATCGGAGAAGAATTGTGCATGTAAGAAAGATTATTAAAGTCGATGTTAGATGGGAGGTTGAAGGCCATAGCAATGTACTAATTTGAGAAAAATTGTGGATGCCATTCCTACTAACCTTCAAACCTATCATAAGAATGTTATCTTTTTTCTCGATAGATAAATATTTGATTTTAAAATAAAATGATTTCTTGATTTAGCATGTGCAAAAATTTAAAAATTATTTTTGGATTGTTAATTTTAAATCTATCTTTTAATTTATTTTTGAAGGATAATGATAAGTTTGTTTGTTATTATGGTTGTACTAATAAATACAAAATTAAAACATGTTATTTTGTGATTAAACAACTTATGTTAATGGTAATTTTTTTGACAATGTTAATCGTGCTTCTACTTCAGGATTTATTTCTTCGTAGGTTTGAAATAAAATCTAAAATTTATAATTCCAAGTAAATTGAAGAATATTTTATGGTTATATTTACAAAATGCAATCATATTAAGAGAGAATTTAGTCTAAAGAAAAATAATGTGTAATTATTCTCCCTATTTGCAACCTAAGATATGAAAGTGCTCATAGTTTATTTTTTGAATATCAAATTATTATGTATATGTATCAATAATATCTACTTTCTTTTGATCCCTTAAATCATTTAAAAGAAAATTTACTTGTTATCTTTTTTTTTTCTCTTTTTGATAAATTAGATCAAAAAATTAATTATAAAGATTCTTTTATATTGTATTCGATTATTACTTGCAATAATTATATGTTTGAGAATAACACTTTATGCCAACTTAGTTGCTTTCTTAGCAATTAAACAAGGAGAGGAGTTCAAGAGAATATGGTGGCTTATATAGAGAATATTTTTCTATTTTTCTTCATACTTCTTTTCTTGAATATATTATTATGCGATAGTTTTGTTTAATCTTCTTGTATCCTCTTGATGTTTATCTCTATGATGTTAATATGAATTTATTTATAAACTATACTTTTTGATGTACTTTTTTATTGAATGAAATAAAAATATTTTATTTGTGAGTAAAAAAAAAAAGTGGAAGACAAAAGTCAATGCGCAAAAAGCAGAATAGAAAAGTAATATTATTAGAAAATATTATTATATTTATAAATTTATAATAATTATAACTACTTATCAATTTATTATTAAATAAAATTTTATGTTAAATTATATTTAATCAATACTTCACTTTTTTTAAATAATATCACGCCTTTATTATAAAAAGTGTGAATGTTGATAGAATATTAATATTTTTTTTTGTTAATTTTTTATATTAATAATATAAGATCCAATAATATATATATATATATATATATATATTTGTAAATAATTAAAAGTTTCAAAAAAAACTTTTAAACAATATTTTATAATATAAAGACTTATGAAATTTTTTTTGCACGAGAAATCAAATCGAATGAAAAAAATTTACGTATCTCGTCACACTTTCTAACACCTTGCCACTACCTTTGATGAGGTTGGCCAACGAGCATCAATTTTTTTTTCTATAAAATGGTGGAACTTTTTCCCATTTCTCACACAACTCTCTCTAAAAATGTTTAAGTTTTTAAGTACATTTAAAGATAAATATCCAAGTATTTGGGTTAAAGTTTTGAAGTAGGAATTTTTACTATGATTTTTTAATTTATGCATTATTTTTAATGAAATTATCATGCATCATATGTTATAAATAAAAAAATTAGATGCCATGACTATTATAAATAATGTTGTTAAAATGATATATTCGTATATGTATACATTGAAATTTTTATATAAAATGAGTATTAAACTTTGATATGAAATAAGCATTCAAAATATTACATGTGAGATTTTTATACATGTATCACGAAAATGATTTATTTCGTGGGAAGTATACTAGTATGTTGTCTTACGAAGTATAATACCCATAGACTACTAATTGTAGCAAACTATTTTCTTCACACTAGTACAAAATGGGTATTTAAATCGTTGTGTAAAGTCGATTTTTTCCAAAAATTGAATTATAATGAATTTAAAGTCGGTTCGGTATAAAACCGATGCTATCCACGTTGGATGTAGTATCGGTTGACGTGGCGAAACGACGCTAGCCATGTGGGTAACGTCGGTTCTCCACGTCAACCGACGCTACGTCTTATTTTTTAGATGAAATAAATATAAAAAAAATTAATTATTATTTTATTTGACTCTTTAGAATTTAAGTTGGATAAAAATAGTATAATTTTTCATTTTTTTAGATAATTAGTTTTAAAAATTATATAATTTTGTTTATTTATTTGGATATTTAAATTTATATATATACCTACAATATATCTTTATTTAATTTTGTGTAAATGTTTTAATTAAATATTATTCTAAAGTAATTATTTTTTCTATTTCATATGCATAGTCTAAATAAAATAATAATTGATAAAAAAAAATTTAATTGCGTGGATAGCGTCGGTTGACGAGGCAAACCGACGCTATCCACCTAATATATCCAAATTTGGCTCACGCAGAACCCAAATTTCTTCATTTCTCTCCACTCAAAACCCCAATTTTTTCATTTCTTTCCACGCAGAACCCAATTTCTTCATTTGTCTCATCCATTTTCTCCCAACCCGAGCTACACCGCCACTTTTGTTCTAAATTTTGCGGTCACGTCCGACCACTATTTGCAACGTCGTTTTGTAAGTTATATTCCTCTTTTCATTATCTTTCAGATCTATTATTTTTTTGAACGAAATAAATAAAAAATTTATATCCATTTTTTGTATACATTTTTTATTTAGGTATGTTTTTGATTTTGATTGTTATTATGTTTGACTTATTTTATGTGAAAATAGTATCTGAAATGTTATGGGTTCGATGGATTATATATATTTACTGTGCGTGGATAAATTTATTTATATATTATAAATATTTATATTTTATTAAGTAAAATTTTGCAGCTTATTATTTAGTTTGTTTTATTTTTTGTATAAATTTTTGATTTAGGTATGTTTTTTATTTTGCTTGTTATTATATTTGCTTATTTTATGTGGAAATAATATTTAAAATATTGTGGGTTTACTATGCGTGTATAAATTTATTTATATATAAATAATTATATTTTATTGATTAAGTAGTGAATAGAGGAAAAATAATATGTTTTTTTAAATTTGTAAAAAATTATATTAGTATAAGAATTATATGTGCTTATAAATTAGAATCAACCAAAGTGATTAGTTTTTATATATTCATGCTGTCATGTTGCTTATTTTTTAATTTGTATAGAAATGATTTTATAAAATGATTAAAATGATAATTGTTTTGTACTATGTATGTTTTGATATATATTCTAATAATTAGGAAATTTATATATAATAATACTTGAAATATATTCATTGTATACATAATTAAGTAATATGTTTAATTAATGTCATTAATATAAAATGGACAAATCTTAGATGTTAACGTGTAGAATTGAGCAAGATTATATTTCTAGAGTTTAGACTGTTTGTTTGATAGATGTTTATGTGCTCATGTAAGTAGGGGAATATGAATTGTTATATAGATCAACTGTTTTTTGTCTAGTTTTCTTGTCATAATGCTTGTGAAGGCAAATCAAGATTCTAAGCCAACCAAACTTACTTGCATCAAATTATACTTTGATGACATTATTTTATTTATAATTTAAGTTAACTATATGTATTGTATATATATATTATTTGTTTTGTAATAAATTTAATTATCAATTAATTAAATATATTTAAAATTTTAATTATTTGTATTATTATTTATATTTTAATTTTTTATGCTATATATATATTGAATATAATATGAAAAATGAGAATAAAAATAAAAAAATCATAAAATATATAGGTAAAATCGGTTCACGCGATGAACCGACTTTACATTTTAAGTCGTTCAATTTAAAGTCAATTTTTAACCGACTTTAATGCATATTTTTGTAGTAGTGTCAAATTACAGGTATACATCACATATACATGTATTCTTGGAGTTTTTTCATCTATGGTGCCTCAAATTTAGACACCTTATTATGTTTGGACTTTGTTGTCTATTGGGTATTAGACTGACTACATATGAGCCTCAGAGTTGGACTCCTCATTGTGTTTTGGAGTTGATTGTCCATATATGGGGAGCTATAGGACCTTGATTTGACAAATACATGTGTAATTTGTATTATGATCGTACATAGAGTCAGAGGTGGACCCACATGCATCTCAAAATTAGATCACGCATATGCCCATGTATTAAAACTAATACGTATAAGGTGGCATATTATGCATTAGATTTATATCACATACTGTATTTTATATTGTATGAGCATGCATTAAGATACCTAAAATGTACACTCTTTATGTCACCCTAGTTTTGTGACTTAAATCTCCCTACATTGTATACTGATGATGATTAGTTATATTCATGAAATTTATTGATAAATAATATGCATCATAAATATTTATTTATTATAATAATATATTAGAGTAGATTCCTACTATGTTGTAATCTCGCCTCACTCTTCAGTTACGATAATCGGGGTAATTATAAAAAAGATAAAAGACAATTCACATAGGATTTAGACATTACAAGATTTTACCTAAAACCTTATTTAACTTATTGTTTGTTATACTTTACGTTTAGACAAGGCTCGAACCACTCTAATCTAATAAATTTTATTTGTCTTTATAAATATTTTAGATTTAAGCTTATGAAATTATATCGAACTTTGTATTTTGAATAAAAAATCTTCAAAGGATACCCAAATTGTTTATAAATAATTGGTTTTCATTTGATTTTTAATTGAATTTTCCATGTTTATTAAAGAAATTTATTTTAAACATAATTTAAAATTGACTCATACTTTCTATCTCACGTACCCATTTGTCGAGACTTAATAAATAAATATTAAAATATTTATATAATAAATACATTTCTATGAATAATTTACTTTGTATAATGCAATTGTTTCTATTACATTAAGAGTAACAATTCACATTGTTAATAATTACACATTTAATAAGTACTAGATCAATTCACTTATGAGTAAATCATATTTTTTTTTTACTTTTTGTTATTTTTTATATTAATAATATCAAAATATTTATTTTATATAATGTAATTATTTTTTATTATAGTAAATGTGACAATTTATACGTTTAATGATTATCCATTTAATTAATATTCGATCAATTGTGAGAGTATCATATTTTTATTAAATGTCAATATAATAAATACATTTTTATAAACAATTATTTTGTATAATGCAATTATTTTTATTATATTAAGGGTGATAATTCATATAATTAATGATTAATCATTTAATGAATGTTTGATCAATTCACTTATGAAAAGATCATATTTTTGTTGAATTGATAATTTTTATGTCTAGATCATATTATATCTCATACTAATATAAATTATTTTTAACTAAAAATATTTATTAAATTCAATCAAATCAAATCATGTATATCATTAATGTAAGTTTACTTCTTAGATATTAAAAATATTAACTAAATAAGTTCATATGTTGGTAGGTTAGATTTGACTTTATTATTAAATAAAGATACAATTATTGTTGATATCGTGATGAATCACTTAGATTTATATTGTATTTAAATTTTATTACACATAAAATAATAATTATTATATATTTATTCATCATTAAAGTAACAAATTAATTGATACTTGAGAGTATTTATACAAATCACTTTATAAGATATTTTAACATTAATTTTTCAATTATAATAAAAATAATTTAAAAATTTTTTTATTCATAAACTTACTCTTTATTTTATATTATAAAATAAAAAATTTAAAATAATTATAATTATTTATTGATAATTAACATTATTATATATTTATTAAATTTGATTTATCGATCTCTATATCTATACGGTTAAAAAAACTATTTGGTTATAAATTTTTTTTATCCCTTTTTGTTCATTAGAGCCGTCCTTGTTCTGCAAGAAAGGTGCAGCGTCTTGGTTGACGGGTTATATATGGCTTGAAGAATAATATTGAAGCGCCGATCATATTCTTTGTATTTGTAGCCTTTTCAAGTAATTTTTATGACAAGTCTTTGTTAACTTTTTGGATGTCAAGTTTCAGCCGACGAATGCATACGAACTAGAAGTCTGTCATTGATTATTACCATTGTTTTTTTCTTTCTTGCTTAGATTATGGCATCAACTTACTTTATAACCTAACTTTTTTTTCCGAGATGATTAAATTGTTTGTTTTTATTAAAAATACTTGTATTCTATTCTGTAATTAAATGAATATACATGGTGCCTTTATATAAGAATTACAAGTAAACTAGATATATATAAAGTAATTAAATATAAATATCTCTAAAGTAAATAGATATACATTAGTAGATATATATATACATTAATATGTTACTAGATATACATTAACATCCCCCCTCAAACTCAAGGTGGATGTGAGACCAACTCAGGTTGTCAAACCAAATGCAGTGTCTTTTGGGAAGCGGCCTTAGGTGAAGATATCTGCAAGTTGATCGCCGGAGGAAACGTAGAAAAGCCGAGAAAGCACCAGTGGATAAGATGAGATGCAATGAAGTGACAATCAATCTCGCGATGTGTTAGTCCGGTCATGAAAGACATCGTTATGAGCAATATGAATTGACCGATTATCACAATAAAGAGAGTAGAGGACGTGGACACACCCAAATCCTCCAAGCCATCGTAGCTCAAAGAAGCTCGGATGTGGTATCGCCAGCAGTACGATATTCTGCTTTCGCATTTCAGAAATGGTTTGTTTCTTACTGCAAGAAATCAAAGAAGAACCGGGCGAGAAAGCAATAACAGAAGTGGACCTGCGATCGGTGGGATCTCCTACCCAATCAAGAGAATGCACGACAAAAGGAGAATCAACCGAGAAAAGGCCACAAGATAGTGCCTTTCAAGTATCGTAGAATACGTGAGAATCAAAAGATAGCTGAGTTGATCGTGGAGCATAGATACCGCTCACCACGATGAACAAAGATAAGAGATGTCTCGGACGAGTAACTCAGTAAGATAAACCTGCATCGCCAACCAATCGCCTATAAAGCAGAGGCATTAGACAACGGTTGCCGCTCTCGATGGTGTCGATGCGCATTAAGTTCAACCTGAAAGTGTCAGCCTTGCCGTCGCGAGTCCACTTGAGATAGCGAGGTCGATGCATACTTTGCGAGTAATGTAAAGACCATCCGTACATGGAACCAGTGATCTCAAGACCCAAGAAATAGCTTAAATGTCCGCTCTTTCATCTCAAACTACCGACTCAAGAAAATCCTTGAGTTCTTGAATGCCATTGAGGTCATTACCGCTATGATCATATCATCCACATATAGAAGAAGCAAAATGGTGCCTTTATCATTACGACGAAGAAATAAGGCGTAATCATAAGGACGATGTAACCCAAGCGAAGGACGTGGAGCTAAATTTGGCAAACCATGCTCGCGAGCTTTGTTTAAGGCCATAAATTGCACGTCGAAGGCGACAAACCTTATTTGTTTCAACGAGAGTAAAGACCAGGGGAGGAGGTTGTATATAGACTTCTTTATGCGTGTCCCCATTAAGGAATGCATTTTTAACATCCATCCGAAAAAGGTCCCATTTACTAGCAAAGAACAAATGCTAAGAGGGTACGAACGAGGAGGAAATACGGCAACTCGGAGCAAAAGTCTCTTCATAATCAATCCCATACTCTTGTGTAAAACCTCTTGCTACAAGACGAGCCTTGTAGCGATCGATAGACCCATTAGAGCGAAGTCTTGATCTTATAGATCCACTTACTACCAACCACGTATCGACCGGGAGGGAGAGTAACAAGATCCCAAGTATGGTTTTTGGTTAATGCATCAATTTTTTCTTTCATTGCAGTACGCAAGAAGGGTTAAGAGATGCCCCGCATGATAGGTGTGCGCTGTAGGTAGGAAGTGGTAGTGTAACAATGATAGTCAAGTAAATGTGTAGGAATGGATCTTACCCGGGTTGAGTGGCGAGGTGGAATGTCTTGTGGAGGATCTTCAAAGTGAGTAGCGAGTGCGTGGACCCATGCTCATGAGGTAGCTCATTATCAACCTCGTTCTTCTACGACTGTCAGGAGAATCATCAAAAATATCAAGATTGAATAGTGAAGTCCAAAGATGGATTAGAAGTATCCAGAAGGCGAACAAGAGACTCATTTGGAAAATTTCTAAAACATTTGAATTAGTTAGGGAAGAATGAAAGTGAGAAAGTTCAACAAATAAGCGGTGTTCCCTAAAAACAACGTTAATGAAACACGAAGACGATGTAGACAGATCATAGCATCGATACCCTTTTTGAGTTTCACCATAACCAAGAAAACAACAAAGTCTAGATCGAGGCTCAGCTCAGTTTGTTGTCTTCTACGTAGGCGAAGAAGAACGAAACAAACAGATCCGAATGAGTCTAAGGTAATGATAGTTAGGAGATGATCCAAAAGCGCGCTCATACGAAGTCCTGATTATGAATGACAGCTTGGAATGCGATTAATGGCATAAACAGATGAAGAAGCCTTCACCCCAAAAATGGGGGCGGAACTTTGGCAGAGAGAAGAAGAGACGAACGGTGTCAACAATACGACGAAGTTTTCTTTCGACTCGACCATTTTGTTGAGAGTGTTCCCGGACAAGTTAGATGATGTACAAGGTCCATAGGAGTGTAACAGAGTTTGAAAAGCATTTTGAGTGTATTCGAGAGCATTATCGATCGAAAAGTTTTGATATGTTTGGGAGAATTGTGTTTCAACCATTTTTGCAAAGTTACTATATATTGATAAGATTTCGTAACGAGATTTCATTGGAAAGATCCAATTATAACGAGAATAATCATCAATAAAAACAACAAAATATCGAGATCCACCAATACTAGTAACAGGAGTATGTCCCCAAACATCGAATGAATCAACTAAAAAATACTATTAGAGATAGATTTACTATTATTGAAAGGTAAAGTCGGGTTGTTTTCCTAACCGACATACGAAGTACAATCAAAATTATCTTTGGACACGTAACCCAATAGACCTTTAAGCTAACTAGCAGAATTCGGAGAGGACGGGGTACGACCAAGACGAGAATGCCAAAGTGCGAGAGAAGGTAAGGAAGAAATCGGCAGTTAGCTTGCAAGCAAAGTACAATGCAGGCGTGAGCAACAAAGTGGAAGATGAAGATTGTTTACGGAAACATACGCCCGACCTCCTGGACCGGTCCCAAGCTCTTTGCCCCGTTCCTCGGATCCCGCACAATACACCCAATAGTCAAAAATAAGGCGATATCCTAGTTCGCCTAATTGTCCCACAGGCATAAATTATAGGATAGGTCGTGCATACGGAAAACCCCGGGAACGAGTAGAGAGTAGGTCGAAACAAAACCTAGACTATTCTACAAATGGTGAAACCATCACTATATGGATATTAAGGGGATGTGGATGTGGTACGGGTCAAGTTTGGAGAATAAAGATGAGCGAGGTGTCAGCGTGATTGCAACACGCAGAGTAAAAAACCAAGCTCGAGACTTACGGCAAACCGAGAGGGTAGTGGAAAGAGATGCATTACCACCATTTGAATGTACACGAGTTATGATCCGTAGTTCCAATGTGGTGAGATGTTGAAGGATTCAAGACCGGGACTCGAACTAGAAGGCATCATCGAAGTAGGCTCAATATTAGCAACATCGGCCAGAGATTTGTTCCGACGGTAACAAGTCTCGATGGCGTGGCACGACGCTTGCAATAATTGCAAAACCTTTTATCGCTTCCGCTCGCGACGATTGTAAAAGCGAGGAATCACCCGATTGCCGAGGTTGTTCAATGGCGTGAGCGAGAGGAGTAATAGCCAAAACATTGAACTTATTTTGAGCTTGAAGTGGTTGCAAGTCGAGCTTCTTCTCTAACCAACTCATTTACGGCAGATATCAAGAGACGGACGAGGACTACGATTAAGAAGTTGACCTCGGATTGGCTCAAAGTCCTTTGGGAGTGACATCAAGAACTCATGTAGACCAGAAATTCATCCCTAATTGTAGCATATTGTCGAGCATCTATCGAGCATGCCCAAATTGGATCACAAAGGTCAATTCGTCCCAAAGCGAAAGTCAAGTTGATCAAAGTAGTCATTGATGGATCAAGCTCGTTCCCTCGTTGTAGTTTATGCAATTCAACTATTAGTTGATATTTCATGGATCCGTGAGTAAGTGAGTACCTTTCGTCAACATATCCCATGCTATTTTGGCATCATCAAAGCCGCCTGTGATTGGAGATGGATGGAATAGAAGTATTCTCAATCCATGAGGATCACGTGGTCGCGACTATCCCATTCAATCACGCGACGAAGAAAGATAGCATCTTCTTCATTTGCTCCTTTATCGTAGAATAATAATTACACCAAGTACAATAATGGCAAGAGCATACGACACTTAAGAAAACTACACATAGCTTGAGACCAATGGCAAATAATTCTTAGTTCCTTCCAATATAGTATTGATAGTGGCAAGAAACAAAATTATCCTTTTTATCCATTTTAAAACACAATATGCAAACCGACGGCAAAAAATGAGATCTACGCGAAAAACTGGGTAGGGTGAACTCCGTAATGTGAAAATCCCACAAACGGTCAACGGTCAACTACGGTCGGTCATCCGGCCAATCCAACGTGATCAGCCTTAGGCCAACGGTAACCAGCAGCGGTCGGTTCGTCGGTCGGTTAGGTGGACGTCCATCCTGACGTGATGGCCGACGTCGCCCACGCTGGCCGATGGCGTCACGAGCGGCAAGAGCGGCCGCTGGGCCAGGATCCGACGCGCCGTGGTCGCCGCGGGTGGCGCGCGTGGCGTCGTGAGTCTCGATCGACCGTGATACTTCTACACGGGTGCGTGTAGATACGGTCGAGGCGGTCACAAGGGTATCTATAGATAGTTCATCGGGTTAAGATTAATCGGCCACGACGTACGTGAATCCACGTACGCATTGGTTTCATATGGCGGGCGATGGTGCGTGCATAGTCCGATGGTTGCGATATTTCCACGGTCAGTGTAGATCCGGTGAGGCGATCACAGTGGTATACGAAGAAGAAATTTCGAACAATATGCACGGGCGGCGGTGATCACAGATTGTTTGTATGGCGTAACTCCTTAACAATGGCCACTATAATTCGAGTCTAAGGACAAAAGCCGAAAGACGTCTGAGGTTAAATCCAGTGAACGATTATGCTTGGGCTATTGACAATAAAACTATAAGGGAATAACACCAAAAAGAAAACACCGCTAAAGACAAGAATAATACTGATACCATGTTAGAAATACTTAATGATTGTATTCTATTCTGTAATCAAATGAATATACATGGTGTCTTTATATAGGAATTACAAGTAAACTAGATATATCTAAAGTAACTAAATATAGATATCCCTAAAGTAAATAGATATACATTAGTAGATATATATATACATTAATATGTTACTAGATATACATTAACATCCCCTCAAACTGTTTTTTTAAGTACAATGAACTTCTAACGAAGTTAAGTTTAACCTTCTAAGTTAATCCTTTTAAAAATACTTTTTATATTAACAAAATATTTTAATAAAAGTAATTATTTTTTATTTAAGTTTCAAAATAAGGTAAGTAAACTTCATTGTATGTCGAATATATAAACCAAAAGAAACCGAAAAAAAAATTTAACGGAATGATTCTCAATTTCTCATTAATTCAGGGTGATTATGAAATGTCACTGGTAATTATCCCTTCTCACTATGTACATTCCCATTTGAAAATCAATATTTTTATTTATAATGAGTTATTATAAAATTATAACTTTTACTTTTATTTTATTGATTAAGGTAATTGAATATGTTTTTCTTAACTTATAATTATTTGCAATATAACTTTTTATTGTATAATAAATTATTACAACAAGTTATTGTAAATAGATTTTTTATTTAAAAGTAAAGTAAATGTTTTATAAATTGTTACGGATTCAATCAATGTAAATATTTTTATTCTAATTTTCTTGAAATAAGAAATATATGTCATGAAATTTTTGTAATACTTATTATTTGATAATCATGTTTTAAATAGTTTTCATTTAGTTTTTACATTTAATATCCATAATATTTTAAAAGTTCTATTTTATAAAATTTAGTTTTATAAAATTTAATATCCTTTTAGTATTTTTATTTTTTGACATTTAATATATTAAAAATATCAAGTTAAAACTTTTTAAAAATTTTGGACACTACTTGAAAACTATTACAAAATACGATGAAAAAATGAAACTTTTATTAAATATAAGTAGTACAAAACATACGGATTACGAATGTTCAATAACAATAATTCAATGAGATTAATGCAGATAGTGATATAATGTATATATATTAACGAAGACTATGTCACTTTCAACCATTCACGAATCACGCGTTGGATAATTTGTAAATAATAATTGTTTTTTTTTTAATTTTTCATTTCAATAACACTTCACACCTAGAAATTATATTCAATGTGATACATGCATGCATATGGTTTTATTTTTATTTATCTTCCATCTTATATTTTATAATTTGTACACATAGTTGATTTTATTAAGACGTTATGCACATAGACTTTAATAAAGTTCGACATGGATCTTCATGGTTAATTAACTCGTAAATTAAAAATATAAAGTATAAAACTAAAGACATTATTATTCATATAAGAAAATCAATGTAAGGAATAACATACGTACACACGTTGAATTCAATATATGTTCATCAAGTTGCATAAATATGTATATTATTTAAAGAGAAATGATAAAAAGAATTATAATAAGGGTAAAAGTATCACATTATAAATAATTTACATTAAAATATAATAAAAATCTACAAATTTATACACTAGTAATCATCTTATGAAAATCTGAACCCCAGATGGAAAATGAGTGGGTGACCGCACATGTATTATAGCGATTGTAAAAAATTCTTTTTTTTTTTTGGTTAATATTTTAGACTTAATTTCTATTAAACATAACATCAAATGATTATTTTATGTATTTTAATTTTTCTAGTTTTTAAAATTTAATTGTTGGATGGATTAATTATATTTTATATCTTTAACGGAATAATTTATAAAAATATTTATTTTATTTTAGTTATGTATACAACGTAGAGATAATAATAAAAATATGTTGAATTTTAAGTATAATTATATCATTATCTATAAATTTTAATATAATTATAATTTTAAAAGTTTATGGTTATGTTTTTATCGTTAAATATATATTATGAATATAATTACAACAAAATAAATATTTTTATAAATTATTAAATATATTATAAACATGAAATATGATTAACTAATATTATTCATGTGTAAGCTACTTGCTTAATACAATTGAAAAAAATGATAAATAAAAAAAAAATTGAAAAGTATAGCAATAGCAACTTGAGCACTCACTTGTGATTAAGTTTTAATAATAATATAATTAAATAATATAAAATTACTGTAAAACTTAAATATCACTGTAAAAAATAACCTTTTATACTAATTATTAAAATTTAATTAAAAAAATTAAACTACTTTAGATTTGATAATATAAGTTTATTTAAATTATAAGTGTTATTATTTAATCATTTAATTTTTTTTAAAATATCAATTAATTATTATCTTTTTATTAAAATATTAATTTAAAAATAATATTTTAATTAAAAAAATATTAAAATAATATATCGTGTATTTAATTATCCACTTTTTTTAATATTAAAAGAAAAAATAATACTAATTGTAATATAAAAAATAATACTAATTTAAAATATATTTACATTAATGATTTATTGATTTGTGATGTAGTATCTATTGAATCATCGCACATGCGTAACCCAGCCGCACAAGACAGATAAACTCAAGAACTGCAAATATCAAACATTAGCATGGATCGGATATTTTCTCAACAAAAAAGAAAAAAGAAGAAGAAGAAGATGAATGGATTGGATTGGATTGGATATTCAAGAGAAGTTTGAGTATAGTTTCCTATTTATTTTTTATTTTTCAAGTCTTAATTAGCTGCTAAAATCATCCATATAAACGACTTTTCATTTTTCTAGCTAATTTACATTGAGACTCTTCAACGTTTCAGCAAACAAATAACACGGTGGTTGACGGTAGAGTACTATATATCAACTTTAGAAATTGAACAATAAGATTTATTTTTTGATAATTTAATTCATTAATTTTAAAAAATTAAAATAACTTATTTAGATGTTTTATTTTATTTTTTCAACTTATAAAAATTTTATTTTTAAATTATTTTAATAATTAGTTATGTTACAGTTTAAAAAATTAAATAAAAATTCAAAAACTTAAAAAGCTGATCATTCAACGTATGTTGTCATATTTTTAAATTTTAGGTAATAAATTTAAATATTTTAGGTTAGTGGATTGTTATATGACAATGGCTAACATACAAAACCAGATGATTTCATCAAATTTGTGGCTTAGAGGAGCTAAGCAGGAAATCTGAAAAGCTATAGCATATTCCTAAATTCAATACGAGTCATACTCATAATAGATCAAATGCCATTAATGTTCTCAAAACAACGAAATATTGGATTTATTTTTAATAAAAATATCCCAAATAATTTATAATAGATTTTAAAGGTCAAGAGAAATGATGCATTCTAAAAGTAAATTAAAAAGGTGGCCAAGTAATCATTAACTATAAGTTTCCAGTCATATTAGAATGTGTCTAAAGCAGACTTTAGTGCATGTGTCTATCTAATTTTAACTTATTTTCATCAGAATATAATAATATTGGGTCACTAATGGATTGGTTGGTATCAAACAGTAGCTAGCTATTTCTTCCAATGGGAATTCAGGCCAGGACTACTATATATAAGGTCAACAAAAGTATAGTAAATGATTATTCTAAAAAACTATTTATCAATGATAAAGCTTCCATATACATGGTAAATTTTTTTTTTTTTTTTATAAAATTGTTATTTTTTATTTTTAAATTTATTTTTTTATCTATTAAATATTAGATTTGTTATTTAAAAATAAAAATACACTAATTTCTCTATTTGTCTATTTCTCTCTCTGGTTCTTTATCCATGACTTAAAATTTATTCTTCATATCTACTTAAAAATTTACTTTTTAAATATTATTTTTTATTTTATAGTAATTTTTTATTTTTCTTGTATAAAAAAATTTATAAAAAGTAAACCAATAATAAATATCTTGTAATGAAAAAAAAATTTGACTCAATAAATATTTAAAAACAAATTATATTTAAGTGAAAAGAAGAAATATAAAATATATGAAATAATAAATACATAATCATTTTGTATTAAACAACATTGATAGAATCTTGTTATAAACTAGTTTGAAATGATAATAATAAATTATAAATAACTATAAGATTTTAAATTTTTAAAATTTAAATAATTTTTATAATTTTTTTGATGTTTTAATAGAATAAAAATATAGCTTAAAAGTAAAAAAATAAAAATAAAATATATAATGCATTAATTATGATTAATTTTAAATTTTTATATATTTATTAAAATAAGGTATATAATTTCAAAGAATACAATATTTGTTCTTGTCACATCTCATATTATAAAATACAAATTTTAATTTCTTATTTTTTCTTCTATTTTTACCTCTACTAGGATAATTATGATAGAAATTTCTCGTAAAAAAATTTACACCCTTAAAACCCTTCTAATAAATTTCATGAGCAACACCTAATTAGATTGTTGAAATGTTCCGTACAATAACAAATAGAAAATTTTTTCCCAGTAAGTGGGCTATGGTTTAATAGTATATATAAGTAGTAAATAATTGAATTAATTTTAAATAATATGTAATTATTATATAACGATATTAATGTAATAATTATTAAATTTAATATTTTTTAAATAATTTAAAATTTATTAACATACCAGCCAACTGTGGATGTGAATGGTGATCTGGTCTTTCTATATCAAATTTACCCCATTTTCAAATGTTCTCTAGCACCCAACATGCCCCATCATGCTATCACTTACCTTTTTTAACCAAAATCTTCACAGGTTCACACCTTTTGTATGATTACGATTTTTAACAAAACACAATGCCTTGTTCAATTGACACGTTCTAAGATAAACTCTTGCTTAATAACTAAACAATTGACACCTAACTTCCTCTCCTAATTTTTGTCAGTCTCAAATTTTTAAAGTTAATTTTACAATTAAAGTGTAAATCTCACAAATTTGTTTCTCATGTCAGCAAATTAACGCACAACTAATCAATCTTTAATATGATCATATTAACAAAAGGGCATTAATTAGTTGATGTGAACTAAAATTAGTTCGGATGCCTTTATAAAATGGATCTCAGTTTGTGAACCAGCTTAGAAATCAAACCAAAAACACCAAAACTTTCCTTCCCTCTCAATCAAGAACTATAACTTTATCAAAGAGAAATTTAGAATCTCAAAAACTAGTAATTAAGGACACACTTTCTCATTGTGAACGTTAATAGGGATTGCAGGAAAACGAATGAGAAAATTAGAAAATTTTCTTGGCTCATAAATCAGTGGTGAATACTGGACTGAAAATTCAAAGTCCTGCCAAATCAATGGTGCTATAGTATTTATCCAATTGCTTAAAATTTGAAACATTTAAGATTTTTTTTTTCAAATAATATTACACAACCCACACACACATTGAAATCGAGCCCTATCCTCTAGTTTGGGTGCTTCACAAAGAGGCTATGGTGCCACTGCAACAATGCGGGCAAAGATTTCAAGATTGTTGAAAATCAATTGTAATCTTCCATGGATGGCAATGGAATGCGAGCTATAGAATAAAGAAACTACAAGAAGTCAATCAAATCGTGACAAATATTATGATTAAAGACAATCAGAAAGAAATATTGAAAGCTAAGTAAATTATCTATCATTCACTTTTTCAATTATATGAATATACAAGAACAAGAAGCAGTGGAGCATCAGTAAAACATAAAAAAAATTGATCAATTGTTCTTCGATCCACATTTTCCTTCTTTTTACTTATGAACAATTAAAATTTTGGATTCTATAAAAAAGAACTGAAAAATACATCAAGCAAGGAAAGGGAACACATAGAAAACCTGGGCACCTCAGGCTTGGGCAAACCGGCTACAAATTAATAGACCATGGATGTAATAAAATGTGACAAATAAAACTCTCCTAAATTTACAGCTGCAAAATAAGAAAATGATGGATTAGCTACTACAAAGTGCCCAGGTGTAAGAAACATATATATCTCTTTTTACATGATAAGGTTAGATTTATACCCCGATGCTGAAGTAGCGGGAAAAGAGTTATATACATGAAGAACCCCCTGTAAAATTCACTGCATAATGTAAAAAAGTGCAGTAAGCAACCAACAAAATTAAAAACAAAAGCATCCACAATCATTTACAATTTACCTTCAGCGGACAAAAAAGCATTGCCTTAATTCATGGAAAACCCTAAACGAAGCTTCTGGGCAACAGGTATGATTGAGATGTTGTCATGTCTATGCTAACACTGCTATCTGAAATCAAGGCTGTCATTCTGTTGAATCCTTAAATTCTCGATGAGTGACTGGTAGAATGATTTTAATGCCTTAATATCACTTTCCTGTAGGCAAATATTAGAAGAAAACATACTAGGTTAGAGAATAATGTCAAAACACTTGAGCAACTTAACATGAAAACTCAAATTTGCTACCTGCAACTTTTGACAATATTGCTCTGCCAAGTCTTGAGGGCAATGTGCAGTTGAAAGGCCATTTGAAACAAAATAAACTAGAAAATCATCACCAAACTTATCATACATGACCTTCTGAGCCAAAACAATTTCTCCAAACAAAATAAGCTGCCAGAGTGTTCAAAATAAGGACCAAGTTAAAAATCACTTGTTTTATGATAAACAAAATTAGGCATTAAACGTGCATAATAAACATACTTGAATCAGAAAGCATAAACCAATTATGAACTATGAACCACCATTTAATAGTTGATTTCTAGTTATCCTAACTTTTATCAACCCGAAAACAGAAACCAATTATTAATCACCACTTAATAGTTGATTTTCAGTTTTAAGGCCCCAAAATTGCAGATTTTATGAGTTAAAGTGAAATTGTCCCTAAAATCATGAGTTCCCGCAATGTAGAGGCTATATCTTTAAACAAGTTAAGTACAAGTTGTACATGAGTTACCTAAGATTGCATGGAAATAGCACGACATTTTCACCCAACCTCCAAAACCAATCTATTTAGGGCCCAAACTGTGATTCACAAGCATCATGAATAGCTATGGAAGAGTTCGGTAAAATTCAGAGTCCAACTTTGGTTTCCAAATTCTGTAATCTACTTTCTTTCCTTTTAATTGTGGAGGAACAAATGAGAACTTGATTGGTAATTGTTTTATGTTTGACTCACAAAATTCATCAGAAACAATGTATACTTGTTTTCAGTATAACCACTATCTGTTTATCTTTTTTTTCCCCTTTAATTACCAAGAAAATCAAAGAAACACAAATCTGATATCATAAGGTATATTTCTGGAATTGGTTCCAAATTCTAAAATGATATCTCAAAACTGAAAACAAGAAAGAGAGTAATTTCCAAAGTAAAAAAGCAAAAATAGGAAAGCAAAGCATCAACAAAGGATCCCTATACAACTCAAAAGAATAAAACAATCCCCATTTCAGTTCATAAACAGCTCTGGAGTGAACAGAACACATTTTGATTAATTTAAATGTTTTTCTGTTCATCAATTACTACAGTAAAGAGGCAAACAACATATTAACTTGAATGAAAACCTTGAACAATTTACTAATCCTCACATAAGATGTATCCTAACTTTCATAGTATTCACCATGTATGCTAGTCTTTATTGTTACTCTCAACAAACACCAATATGATGAGTATTATCAAGTGTTTTACAAGAAAATTTACACAATACTGTGCTACTCCGTTCATTAATTAGCATACTTGTTGTCAGGTTGTCAATGGAATGAATATTAGTTATCAATATTGGGCTTTATAATATCACAGGATATAGAGGCAACAAATCCATATTCTCCAGACTCCAGTATGTAGATTACAATCAAAATACAAAGTTATCAGTATTCAATAATAAGTCAAGCAGTAGTTGCCTGGCCAAAAAAAAAGGTTAAGTAATAGTAAGATTAATCATCTTACAGTATTTGTGTCTCGAAGTTCAAAGGATCTGTCTATCACACTATACAAACAACAATTTGTTGCAAAGATCTCTATCATGAAACTTCGAAAACCAGGCACCTGGAAAAACCACTATGTGATTAAATATGTCTACTTCATCATAATCAAGAAGAAGAATGGAGTTAGAAAAACTTGCCTTTTCTTCGCCATAGGACAAGTCACCCCAGTCTTTGATTAATCTAATAAATATCTGAACACATGCCTAAAGCCACAGAGCAAAAACTATTAACACCATGAGTTCATGACCAGTCAACAATCAGAAAATTCAAAACCAATCCTCATAGTTGTGAAAAAAATCCAGAAATAAAAAGTAGTTACTTACCTTTCTGACATAAATATCCTTGTGTTTACAAGATGTGTACAAAAGTAATTGCATTACTGGATGCAAGTAGCCCATACTTTTTAGAGATAGGAATACTGAAGATAGATTGTGTGTGGTTATCACATGAAGAAATGTATACAAAGAATGCTGAAGTTCTTGCAATTCCCGAATTTCCTACAAGGAAAATCAAGCATTAACATCTGCATCAAGCATCACCAGTACGTTATGGTGATGAAGAGCATGAACACGTGCTACAAATTTATGTGATGATAAAATATTTTAGCATATCAGAAAAATGAGGTTTTAACATCGGACTGCTACAAATTCAAGTGATAAAACATTTTAGCATATCACAAAAATAACGCTTTAACATCAGTCTGCTACAAATTCACGCGTTGATAAAACATTTTAGCATATCAGAAAATTGAGGTTTTAACATCATATTTCAACAACATTAAAATAAAATTCAGATAAAACACATCATGTCTTTAAAAATAACATAAGTCGACTTTCAATTACAGAGGAAAGAATTATTCATAAAGAACACTCAAAAGTTTATCATCAGTATCGATACCTCGGTATTGGTACCAGGCCCTGATGGAAATGCATCTCTTGGGATAACACCCAATATCCTGCCGATAATAGCAGGAAATACTTCGTCCAATATGTCACATACTGCTGTGTTGAACTTGCATATAAGTTGGTTGAGTAATACAATTATGCCAACCATCTCCTTTGGCTGCAGCAAGTTTGAAGAGAGAATTTAAATAATATTAGTGAACAATTAGTTGCCACCAGAACAGTCTCATTTTAAGCAATAAATACCAGGAGAATATAACTGTGAGTAGCAACCACTTTCGCCCACCATGCACAAACAATCAAATTTCATTCCTGGCTAAAAAGAACAGGGCAGAGTGCACTAAACAACCAACGAAAACAGTTTTATATACCTCACTTTCTGTAATTAATTGCTCCAATGCCTTGGGAAGGTAAGGAAAGACGGAAGAACCTAAAGTGTCCACCATGCGATGTATAAATGAAGTCACCTGGAGAACACAAACAACAGAATCACTTAACAAAACTGATAAATTCCCACCTAACTCTTAAGTACTTCAGTCATAATGACTCTCACCTTACTCCTCAGAGGCTCTATCTCAGGGGAAACAACAAGTGCTTGGAGAAGCACATCCAACGTCTGCACTTATAGGAGAGCATAACAAACTTTCAAAGTGGAGACAATAAAAAGATGAGAGTTCTACAAGCATCTAACAGATAGCTGTTTTCATCAAATTGAAAAGGGTAAAAGGCAAAACACAACAAGAAACCAACCTCACCTCCATTCTAAAATGAACAAATTAATGAGTAAAACATTAAACAAATTAGAATTTAAATAAGCAAAAATGACTAAAACCTGACACATTTAGTAATCTTGATAGAGCTTCGTATCCACAAAACAGAAAGAAGAAAAATATAGTTAAAGGTAAACCAGCCCGAAATGCAATGGAACAAAAGAAAGGACTTCAGATACAAACCTGCTTAAACATGATACCAATAGCTGGACGGCTGCCAGTTACAAGCCGCTCACTAAAGCCCTGGACAACAAAAGAACAATTTGAAGATAGCTGCACATATAGACTACTGGAAATAATAACACAAAAGTAACAGAACTTTTTGAAGACGTAATTAAGCGCCTTCTACTTGACAATAGGGACTGATAAAAAGAAATAATAAAGAATGGCAACAACCAAAAAGAACTTTCTGCTTTACTAAATATAACAGACAAAATGCATACAATTTAGAAGAAGAAGAAGTAAAATATCAAAAACTCAAAATATTTAAGGAAGAAAAAAACTATTTCTAAGACATCTTATTTGGGGCAGAGGATGGGAGTAACCTTGCTGAGTGAATTAATAGACATAATTATCTGCTGAATAATAGCAACTTTTACAGAAGTCTCTTCTGCAGACAATGATTTGGTCTTCATGAGCAGTGCCTCAACCTGGATAAGGCTAAGATGATGTCAGCACACCCTTTTTTTAAGAAAAATAGAAATTCAGGTCTTGAAGTAGAAAGTTCTAAGCAACTATAAATTTGGACTGCAAATATAAGCATGACCTGCCGACAAAGAGGAGTGAGGAGTGAAGCAAGATAGTCCGATTGCTTTCCAGGTGGCACATCTTCCATCCCAATCAACAAACCAATTGCCTGTAAAAATATGGCATAAAATTAGCAGAAAAATATCCATCTTAAGACTTGAAGATATCCACTTATATTCCAAAGACATTGACAAATGCACAATTCATGAATTCATAAGAACAGGTATAACTAAATTAGTACCTCAAAGATGTGAGTGCCATCTTCAGATCCAGAATGCTCTTTTGATGAGTGGTCAATATTTGTAAATTGAGAAATCATGTCTTGTAAGCTCTACGATTTATAGTAAAAACAATTTTAACATAGAGTGGTGGAAACAAGAGTCAAATGCTTAAAGTAACAGAGAAATATGGGAATGCAGATCAAACAAAGCAACTGTGGCCTATTTTAACAAGGGTCTGAGGTAAAAAGAAAATAGAAGGGTGACAGATTGATCTCATTGCACACCTGTAAAATCTTCTCTATGTAAAGGACGAGCTTCACTTTCAACAGCTTCACAACCCTCATGAAAAGATAGCTCGCTCTCCTGCTTACATTGATGTTTGGATGGTGAATACCCCTTTCATCAAGAAAAGCACCCAAGATCATAGGAATATATTGACTGTGCTCCTGAACAAACTTCAAGAACCTAGTTACTGTCTCCAAATAAACAAGTGCAACTAGCCTGTTAGAATGACAAGAAAACGTCGTAGATAAAAGCATTGGCACCAACTCACACAAGACACCGCTTCCATTTTTTATTGCTTCTTCACTTAGTGACTCGCCAAGAGCATATAAAAGAGAAAGTGCAGCTTCTACCTCTTCAACATTCATGTTTGACGAAGATACTGCAGCACTAGCTATTGAATTTCGGATAAACACCTGAGTAACATCAGGCACTACACGACCTATATTGCGCAACAGCACAAATTGATCTTTTCTAAACTCCACCATTCTATCTTCTTCTTCTCTACCAACCTTATCCAACACATCAAGGTTATCACGGTACATGGGATCATAAAGAATCTGCAACCGTATTACTTCCAATATCTGACCCAAATGATGTAGCTGTTTCTCTCTCAAGGGAAAAAGACTTTTCATTGTGGCAACATAACCTGAAAGGAACTGTACAATATTAAATATTGTATCTGACTCACAGTTCCTCATAACGTGAAAAATAGAGGGTAAAACTTCATCCAAAAGCTCCATAGACACAATCTTAGCATCCTCAGAACTAACCCGTTTTAAGCACTCTAAAACCTCTTCGGCGTACCCAGTAAGAAACTCAGCTGTTCTTGAAACCAACTCTGAATCAGCATCATCCGTTGCCAACCCAAAAATTCGACTAATTCGAAGGTTTTGCAACATAGATAGTTTGGCATGATGATCCATTCTCTTTGAAACAACTGCCAGCAAACACCCTGCGGCAGCACCACGGAGTAGTTCAGAGTGACTATCAACCAAAACCAACTCAAACAACAAAGGGATAAATGCATCATTTACAATCAAGCCAATGTCAATCCAAGAAATGTACCTCCTCATTGAATCTAACACGTCGGAACATAGTTCCTGATTATATTTTCTATACATGGATATGATATCATACCAAGCTCTTACTATCTCAGCTACACACTGCTGTCTCATTGCATCCTTAATGCGCCCTGCAACTGCCAATTCCTCTGACGTTCTTGGGCAGTCCAAACTAATAACCTCAACATCCAAAGCATTCAAAATCCGGCAAAACATATCAATAACCGCTGACCCTTTACTCAAATGAGGCAAAAAATCCACAAACACCGACGACCAAATCATTGGATACTCAAAGTAAATTATAGTCACCAAAACCTGAGCGAGCTTGTTTTTTATAAATGCAGGACCCTCTAAAATCTTTACAGCATTCTTATCATCAAAACCCTCTAAACATGCAATAGAAAACACTGACTGTCTAATCAAATACCTCTCATCTACGCTTATCGACGAATATCCCATCCTTATAACTTCGTGAAGAGTCTGCATGCACCAAAACTGAACCTGAATGAGGCTTGAAAAGCGTAATTTCTCAATACAAATTCTACAAATTGAATGTTCTTCCTTAATTTTGTCACAGTATTCTTTAGCTTTCAGTTTCAACTCCGAGTGAAATGTACCGGATTCATCAAACATTACAAGAATGGCTTTTTCAATATCAGCCATGGAACTTAAACCCTTTAAACCCTAGAAAACCGTAAATTTCGATTCACTTTCTTAAACTTTTTCTTTTTCTTGCTCCAATTGAATATTCTTTCCCAAAATTTGCGATTTTTGTATCTAGGTTTTACACCCTAATTCTAAGTCGAAGGAAGATTGAGGATATAAGCACGAATAAAGATCCTAAGGCTTCTGAGAGCTTACCTATGTCGGTTTTCTTTATGAGAATCAGATCATTCGCATTTAATTAATAGAACATACGTTCACGGTTTTAATGTTCAAGACTGCGGATCGGAGAGAAAACCCTACACTTGTTTGGAATTTTTTCTTCTTTATTTTAACATGTTTGGAATGGTTTTGTAATTTGTAATTGTATTCTCCTTCTAATTTAATATAATTTATTTATCCAAAAATAATTTTAATACTAAAAAAAATATTGATTATCGTATATAAAAATATATATTTGATATATTAAATATATGTTAATTATATTATAAAATTTATTTATTTATTTGTTAATGATTAAAAAGGAAAAAAATAGAATTAAATCTTTAATATTTCGTAATTTTAAATTTTTAATACTTGTTTTGGTGCATAAATAAAACATGTATACAACTAAGATTTAAAAAACTTTAATATACTTTAAATTCTCAAAAAATGTAAATTTTAATATACATCTAAAGAATCTATTCATATTTAAAAATCTATATTTATATAAATTGGAATAAATTTTAAATTTAATTTTTTTTATTGATTTTTATAAACTTTTAATAACTTTATTATAAAGTTCAGCAAATTTTAAAGTGTTTTTGCACCTACACTTTCTTTAAGAAATGAACTCTTTTTTTATTATAAAAAATAATTATATATATATATATATATTATTTGTACTTTATTTAAAAAATAAATAAAACCTGTTATTTAAAAACCTCAATTTCATATCTTTAAAAATTAGTAAATTTATTTTTAAATTATTTTTTTTATATTATAAAGAAAATATAAATTACTTAAATTTAAAATTAAGTAAATTTAATCACATAATTTTATAATTATATAATTAAAGTTTTTCATCCTAAAAAATGATATTCTAGTGATAAAAGTTATAATTATGAAATAATATAATTAAAATTTATTAATTTTAAGAATTGAATAAATTATGTGTATCTTATAAAAATTATATAATAAAAATAATTAAATAATACATTTTAAATAACCATTAGATAACTTTCCCATTCGGTCAATTATGTCAAAATCTAGTATGAGTTCGTCATACAATGACAATTGACAGATAGCATGCAAATTTGGCATAGTTTGCATTATAATCTTTATATCTTCGTCTAATTTAACCAAGCTTAAAGTTAAACTAAGGTTAAACAAATTCGATATATCACTACCATAATAATTATAAAATCGAGGCCCAAACATTTTACATTTCTTTCCTGTATCTTATATCACTTGTGTAGTGAAGAAAATTTTGAAGTTTTTTTCCAAATCAATACAATGGATGAGTTTTTCTTTTAGTTGGAAAAATATAATGGACGAAATTGACCTCAAAAATTTAAAGGCCTTGAATTTTTAAATATAACTCACTGAATTTATAATTAAAATGAGATTTTATTATTTATTGGGAAGGTTGTTATAACTTCTTTCCACTAGTTTTTATCTAAATTGACACCACAATTCCGACTGTACTAATATTTCAAGTTTACTCCTTTAGAAAGAAATCAATAGCACTAATATGCATAGTTAGAAAATTACAAAAAGGTGTATTATTTAGATAAACATGCTTAAAAATGTGATATGTTTTTTATACAAAAATATGTTCAAAATTCAATATAAAATATGAATAAGATAAAAATATGAAAATATATAAACACGAATATGATTCGTTTAATTTAAAAAAAACATTACTAAAAATACGATGTATATATATAATAAAAATATTAAGATATTATTTCATTTTTTCGTAATAATATAAATTATCAATATAAATTTGATATAAATATATCATAATTGAATATAAATGAACTAATGACATTAAACTTAATTTAATTTTAGTGTGATTTATTTAATAATTTGATTAATAATACTCTGGCTCATTTCAAATCATAAATTTAAACTACGTCAAATATTATAGTTTAATTTTAAAAATTTATATTTAACTTGATTTTTTTAATATATGTTTTACGATTAATAATTTTATTATTAAATATTTAAATTCAATTATTAAAAAAAATATTTATTTTTATGAATCTATAAACAAAAAATTTAATATTTCAATAAAGTATAAAACTTATAACTTAAATATAATTGTTATTATATGTTATTACATTATAATAATAATAATAAAAGATATTCACAAAATATTTAGTTTCATAGAAAATATTTTATATATATATTATACAAGAAAAGTATTATTTATATATAATACTTTTTAGCTCAAAAGTGTAAGTATTTTTTTATAGGTTTAGAAATAATTTGAAAAACTAAAATATTTTTCATTAATTCATATATACTTACAAATATAATACTTAAAATTGCTAGCTAGGCTACTATGATAGGCTATTATGATTAGCAACAAATCTTCCTCACCATTGTCAAGTTCATCATTTTCGTTCAGTTGCTTCTCCTTCATCCATGGACAATAATGTTGAATCTACCAGTAATAGGTGTAAAGGAAGTGTGAGCTCTAATAGAGGAAAAAAAGAGGTAGAGAACGGTGAAGAGGTTGACAATAACGATAGGTAATAATAATGACCATAATAGGGCTTACTTTGGGTACAAAGATAGCGATAGTTTTTGTTCGAATAATACGTACAATTCAAATTAATCTATTTTTTTTTGTTTAATTTAGATTGATTTTATACTATTAATTAACTTGTTTAGATTTTTATTTTTTAAGAATAAATTATATTAAATTAATTCAAATTTTACTCCAAAACTTAACGAACCTAATATTACACGTGCCTAATCACAAATTCAAAGAGTTTCATCTCTAAGAGACACGTGTAATAATTTTAAAGCCCATACTTTGGATTTAATCTTGAAAATAAAATTCTGTTTAGAACGAATATATTTTTCTTTACTAATAAAAATAATATTTTTAAAATTTATAATTATAAAAATCATATTTTTTATATCTTTATACATATTTATTATTAAAAATAAATCTAACACATTATTTTATATTGAACGCGATCCAACTAAACACGTCTTCAAATTTAATTACAATTATTTAAACTCATTTAATTCTAATACTATCTAATTAAACATATTCAATGTTATTAAGATACTAAGTTTTAATGATATTATTTTTTATTAATTTCTTTTGCCAATCATTTATAAAAAAAATGCCTTACAAGAAAGAGTGATTAAAAATTAATTTTAAAAAGTCCAAATAAAGGTGACATCTTATCAAAAAAATACTAATAATAGATGCACGCTTTATTATTAAAATAAATACACCGCAATAATTTCATAATTTCATGTAAGTTACCTAAATACATATTTTTTAAAGGCACTTCCACCGAATTAAGGAGTCGTTTGAATGTTAATCTTTAGAATAGTTTACTTAGACGTGTGTTTTGAAAATATTAAAATTGATTTTCCCTGAAAATTTGATAATTATTTTAAAATAAAAATATATATTCAAAAATATTTCTCTCAAAAATTAATTTATCTTAAAAATACAAATTATATTTCCCAAAATATTTATATGATAACTTATTTTTAAACTTGTTATTAAGTTTATAAAAAAATCGAAGAAACATCATAATTTCATATAGTCTTATTTCATGTATTTCTATTATAACTATAACACATAAGATTTCATTCACGCATTTAACATATATTCATAAATCTGAAATTATTTTTATTGATAAAATATTTATGCTCAAATATAAAATAAGATATATGTTAAAATATTAAATAATATATAACCTAAATTATAAGCTAAATATTAAACTAAAATATACTTTAAAACAACTATTATTTAAATAAGAGTTTTCTTTATTAATAAGCCCACTTTAAATTTTTTTTTTAAATAGGAGTTTTCTTCCTAAACAAATCTACTTTAAATCTTTAAATAAGAGTCTTATTTATTAATGAATATTACTAATTTTATTTGTAATATAAAATATATTTATCGATTACATATGATTAAAATTTTTAATTATTCTCATTTTCTTAATCTCTCTCTTACTTTGAAAATATAAGATTATAATTATTTAAGTTTCTTTATTTAATTAATCTATCAAACATCGGTGGTTTTGTTTGATTGATTAATAAGCCAAATTAGTTAATGATATTTTAATCATATATTTTTATAAGTTATTCTTTATTTTTGTTAAATTATTAGATCAAATAATTGTGTATATCATATCATAATTTTTGATTTGATCATTAATTTCAAATGAGTTATTTTTATTAAAATTGTGCTTAATATTTGTACAGTAAAATTTACTAATTGATTTAATTTAAAGGACATATTTTTGAATCATCTAATTTAAATTATTTATTTTTAAATTTATTCTAGAATACAAACGGTCACTTATGTTTTTATGCCAACAATTTTGTAGTTGATTCGTAAACGTATCTTATTAACAATAAATTTATTGAAATGTTAATTTGAAAAACACTTGAATTATTATTAAAAACTATGAAAACAGAACATAGATAAGTAAGATATATTGCAAAAGTATTTTAGAGAGGGTAACATAATATTAAATTTGTACAAAAAATTTGTTTTCACATTAAAAAAATTAGGTGTTAATTTTCCTATTAAGTCATGATTATAACTTAATTTATTTACATATAAAAATATCGTGTGTTATTTTTTAATTTTTTTTATTTATTTTTACATATTATTACGTTACTAAACGATTTGTTTAACTTATTAAATTGATTTAATCAACTTAAGAGTACTTCCAACTAAAAAAAATAAAAGTCACCGGACAGCCGTCTTTCGAACAATTTCAAGCATTTTAACTTGCAACTACTCATAAGAAAAGCACATATGAATGGTACTGGACCCAACAAAAAGTAAAACATATAACCAAGGAAAATTGAAGTTAAAAGCCAAATTACCTATCTAGGTAGAGTTTGTGAGTAGCTGAAGTTTACTTTGGAATGAATAGCAAGCTTGATATCATCACGATCAGTTGCAGACTTGCTTGCTTGTTCCCAGTAAATCTGCACATCCGTCAGAGAATCAACAACATGTCGATACCATAACTCCAAGTACTGGTGTATAACTCGAGGTTCATAGTCCTCCACTGCCATTGACTTCAACAGTGACGTTAGAGTCTTCGCATCTCTGAGCAGTTCTTCGTCCCCTTCCACCATTTAATCTAAAAATGCTTTTTCTACTGCATCACTAAAATAACGATTACATTTTTCAAAGACGCAAGTCACCCATACAATGCTTGAAACAGAAGGTTCCCTTAAATTCTTCGAACCCTAGGTAAAGAAATTGTCGACTTTTTTTTTAATTAGAGGAAAAATAAATTTCTATCAAGTAAGGAAGAATAATAGATTAAAAACCAACATCAATTTGTTGGGATCCTGAGAAAATCCAGAAAGGAAAATTGATATAAATTCGAACTAAAGTGATTAAAAAAAAAATCAAGGGAGGTTGGAGTTGCTGAATCGGAAAAAGTGCTCAGGAGACGAGAGAGCTGAAACTCGGAGCAATCGTTAATCCTCTGTTTGGGACCTTTGGGCTTAATTTCATCTGTACTTGGGCCTGAATTTCTGCTAGTCTAAATCCGGCCCACGTATAACTCTTGAGAATCTTAACCAAATATCGAACTGGTTTCTCTCTTGAAACTTCTGTATGTGATCCCCTCCCGCGAGACAACAACCGCCTTCTCTCTCATCACTGACTAGCGGGAACCTTGAAAACGACAACGACATCATTTCAATGTCGTCGCACGACCAAGCTTTGGTCTCGCTTATATCTCAGCTTGCTCTCTCGTTTGACGGTGCCGTTCTAGGTGCAGTCCTAGCCTATTCCGCCGTTCGTTCCGTTCTCAAGTTCGCATCCACCAACTCTGCTCTCCGGAAGCTTCGCAAAGCCCCTTCTGTTAAAGTCTCCGATCTCCGATCAATCATCGATGTTGATGAGTCTGAAAGCTCTAGTGAGTCTCAGCCGTCCGATGGGAAGCTCGTGATCGTTCGTGGAACCGTCGAGGCTAAGTCGGCTATTGATGGAAGCTCGAAGACCCTGAGGCCTAACGTATTGGTTTCTAAGGAATCTGGTGATAAAGCTGTAATCGTTCAGCGAATTCAAACGGTATGTCTGCTATCTGTTTGCTTGAGGAGAAACTTTATCGGAAAGTAGAGAAAATTTGATTATTTGTGAGAACTCGAAAAACATATGGTTAAATATAAAGTTGCAGTTTCTTGATCTTGCCCAAGTAATTTAAATATCTTATTATGAGTTGTCTGGGAAAGCACATCTGAGCCTTTATATATTTTCTTTTAAATAAAAATTGAAATGGCATTGTTTTTATGCTTGGAATCACTCTTATAGGCTACAACTTATTAATGAAATCAGGTAAAACGAAACGCGAATGGAAGAAAGGCATCTTAGTTTTGCAGGATAAACTATTATTTTAGTTTTTTTTTCATGTAAACACTTTCACCTATTGGCGATTTTCTAAAGATAATAAGGTTTCCTTTTCTCTTGGCGTTTCTGGCGCAAATGTTATGATGATAAAGTTTGTGCTTTATGTATTTTACCACGTGAAGTTTTTAATTCATTGGCCTAGATTTAATAATATGAACGTTCGTAAATATGATGTTTTTTACGAGTGACAGTTTTACTTTCCATGAATTATCTCTAATAATCTGATTCTGATGTGACTTCTTGCTATATTTATGCTATGAAGTGTATATACAATGAATGGAAGGGCTTTTTTGGATGGACTTCTGATCTGCGAGCCGTATTTACAAGGTCTTGGAAAGAACGAGAATCCACTTCATTAAGATCAGTATGTTCGTCACTTATCTTCACCAATCTGATAGATAAATTGGTCTTTCTCACACTATTCTTGTTTTTGGAAGTTTAGACTTTGTTTATTTTTGCAGGTTCCTTTTGTTCTTGTTGACAGAAGTAAATGGCTGAATCCTGAGTTTGTTGTTGTAAACTTGGAGGGCTCAAGACATCCGTTGCCTCTCATGACTGTTTATCACCAATTGAAGCCTGTTAATGCTTCACCCTATACTTTTCTGCAGGCACTATTTGGTCATGAATACCCAGTGAGTTCGAAAACTTCAAGCTATGATAAGCTTTATTATAAAAAACAAATTTTGCTTACACTATGGCTATAATTTTCATTGCTTGTAATTTGTGATGTTTTTGGACTTTATAGTTTTTTTTCGAGGTAACTTATATTCTGATTCGTAGTTTATTCTGTATTTGAAGGTTGGTTTACTTGACGAAGAAAAAATTCTTCAATTGGGAAAAAACATCACTGCTGTTGGAGTTTGCAGCTTTAATAATGGGAATACTGAGATCAAATCTTGCAAGGATCTTCCTTATTTTCTGTATGTAATTTGGCTGCTCTCTTTCTGTCTGCTGCTTCTGTTGGACATCTTAGGAATTGGCAAATATGATTTTTTATGGACTAATACTGGCATGCATGTGTGCTTCTTTTTTGTACTTTTTAAGTGTTGCTTATAGATGAATAATTGGTATTATCTCTCTTGCTATTATCTCTCTTGCAGGACTGACAAAACTAAGGATGAGATAGTTGTTGATCTTGCTTTCCAAAATAAAGTTCTGCTGTTAAGTGGTATTGTTCTTGGCTCACTCTCAGTTGGGATCCTTGGTTTTGCTGTTATAAGGTATGCCTTTTCCCACCCCCTTTTTTAATGTTTCATACGTATGAGACTTGGATAGCTTTTGCATTTCATTGAGTGACAGGAATTTCAACCCTTGATTTTCTCCCCTCTCTTTAATATTCTCGTGTGTTTCTTTTTAACTAAGTTGTGCTTCCATTTTCTCATGGACAGAAAAAATTTTAGGATTGGGGTTTGAAGCTGTTTTTATTTTACACAAAAATTACTTCTCAACTTTATTTCTTAATATTAGATCCCTTTATATATACATTTTTATGCCTAATATACTGTTGGAAGTTATTAGTATACAGCTGTAAATCATCCTGAAAATCAGGGAACTAATATCCTAAAAACAGGGGTTGGTTCCACCCTGAAATATAGGAACCGCTTTCTCTTAAAATCGAGGGGTTGGTTTCACCCTGAATATCATGAAATTGACCATACTCCTAGGTTGATTTCCTACACTCCCCCTCAAGCTAGGCAATATATGTTTTCAAAACCAAGTGCTACATTTAACTTTGTGAAATTAGGTCGAAACAAAGCTTTGGTTAAGATATCTGCTACTTGTTGCCTTGATGGAACATAGTCAAGTGGAGATCATCTTGCCTTCAATTTTCTCATCGATGGAGTATTGTCTATCAATTTCCACATGTTTAGTTCGATCATGGTGGTGGATTTTTAGCGGTGCGATTTATTTGACCTGGTTACACATGATTCTAATAGATTACGAATGTTCGACCTTGAGTTCGTGATAGTAGTCGTTTTAGCCAAATTCCTTCAATAGATGCCAAAGCCAATGCACGGAATCACCAAGACTACGTGCTACCATCGCTTTTTGCTACGCCGTGTCACCAAATTTAAATAAATGAGCAATATCCAGGATATGGCTTTTCGGGTCACTAGGAGATCCAAATCAAGATCAAGGTATAAATTTCAATCTCCTATTAATTGTTTTCTTGAACATGAGCCCTTTCCGGATTCTTCTTCAAGTATCTTAGAATACCATTCTTCGCTTCCAAGTGATCATGACGATGGGTTGCCAAGAACGGCTAACAAACTTATATCGGACGTGTATGGGTCAAATAAATTAACACCTACCAAACGTTGATATTTCCCTCACGCTTGCCAATTCATCGGTTCGAGGCATTAGTTCGGTGTTAGGGTCCATGGGTGTGTTTCAACGGAGTTTACACCTACGCTAGTCTCACGCAAAGATCTAAACATATTTGCGTTGGGCAACCGAGATTCCTTGCTACGTATGTACACTTATCCCTAAAGAAATATTTCAAATATCCCGAGTCTTTAATCTAGAATTCCTTGGATAATAGCATCTTAAGTCTCTTTATTTCTCCTACATGATTTCTGTAAGAACTATATCATCAACATATACAATCAAAGTTGTGATTCTCCCATCCGCGAAGTGTTTGACAAATAAAGTGTGGTCTCGTACGTGTCCGAGAGTATACATCCTGTTTGAGGACCTTGAGTGAATTTTTCGAACCATGCTCTTCAGGTGATCGTTTAAGTCCATATAAGTGCCTTTCTCAACTTTCATACCTTTCCTCAGTGTATCTTTAGTCTCAAAGCCGGGAGGCACATCCATGTAAACTTCTTCGATCAAATCTCCATTTAAGAATGCGTTCTTCGACATCGAGTTGAAGTAGTGGCCAATCCTCATTAAGCTTGCGATAGGCAAGAAGACACCTGGCTTGTGTTAAGTTTTGCTACGGGAGCAAAAGTCTCTTGATAATCATTTCCATATGATTGGGTGAACCACTTTACCACTCAGTCGAGCTTTATATCTATTGATATTTCCATCCGCCTTCCGTTTTCTGAGAGAATATCCATTCTGACCTATTGTCTTCTTTCCAAGTGGTAGCTCATTAACATCCATGTACTCATTCTTTTCAAGTTGCATTATATTCTTCTAAGGTTGCCTTGTGCCATTCGGGAACTTTTAGAGCTTCATGTGAGAATTAGGAATCTTGATGTTGTCTAGTGGATGTCCTGAATGCACGAAATTTTGGGGACAAATTTGCGTAAGAAATGTAACTTTCAAGAGGATGTTGAAGGTACGATCGAACGCCTTTTCAGGCAATGGTAAGATCTAACTCAGGGTCGAACCAAGTTTTGGACTAGATTCTGTTTCATCTTGTAATCTTTCGTACTGGTCTGCAGTTGAGAGTTTCTTGGCTTTCTTTGCTGATTTCGTGTGGGCAAGTCGATTTCTCTTTCTTTCATAAACTTTTATGGCATCGTTAGGAAGGAGAAGATGTCTAGGATAAACAAAGGGAGATTGATCGGGTTTGGTTTTTGAAGGAGAATGGAATGGGTATCGGGTTGGAAGAGGACAAGGTTGTGGAGGTAAATGAGATGATAAATTCGGTTGATAGTGATGACCAATCCCACTCGGCAAATTCATTAGTGTGATTCTCCTTGAATGCGTTAATTAGAATAGAACGGAGGTTTCTTCGAAGAAAGTAACGTCCTACGGAATGGTAAAACTGCAGTGATGGGAGAGAAACATTTGTAGCCTTTTTTGATTGGGTCAGTAACCAACAAAGATGCATTTATTGACACGGGCATCAAGTTTGTCACGATGCAGGAATGAATATGAAGCAGTCTGCAACCAAAAACCTTGAAAGGAATTGGTGACACAAGTTGTGAGGTAGAATATTGACTCAAGCACTTGTAAAGGTGAATGAAAGTTGAGAACTCGAGAAGGCATTCGGTTGATCAAGTGTGTTCGCAAGATGAATGGCTTCACCCCAAAATTTTTTAGGAACATTGGTTTGAAAAAGTAAAGTTCGGCAACCTCAAGTATATGACGGTTTTTAATTCGCTACACCGTTTTGTTGTGGTGTCAACGCGGGAGCTTTTGTTAACAATACCATGTGATTTGAGATATCCAAAGATCGAATTAAAGAAATCCCTAGCATTATCGGTTTTAGGATTTGAATATTGGCATTGAACTGAGTTTGGATCATGTCATGAAAAAGTGAAAATATATGCTTGGTTTTAGATTTGTCTTTCATAAGAAATGTCCAACATAATCGGTATGATCATCAACTAACAAGTAAGAACCATCGAGCACCGAATAACTGGGAACGCCGTAATTGTCTCCAAATGTCACCATGAATGAGGAAAAAGGGTGACTTGGTTCAGGCGTGCGTAGTGAAAAAGTGTTTGAGTATGTTTTATTAACCGACAAACTTCACAATGAAATAAATTGGGATTTTTATTGATGAATAAGGATGAAACAAACGCTTTCAAATACGAAAAATTTGGATGACTGCATCTAAAATGCCACATCATGATTTCACTTTCCTTATTAGTATGACTATGAGATTTAAGATTATGACTCAATTGACATTCATAACTAACAGAATGGTTTGAAGAAGTGTTGATATCAAGAACATAGAGGCCCGCACGTAAATCAAGGCACATGATCATTTTCCCAGCTCAAGTCCTCGAAAAACACATTTATTTAGCCAAGAATTTAGTTTCTGATTAAGGTCATGATTTAATTTACTAACCGAGCATGTAGATTGCATCAAAATCCAGGCACAAATAACACGTATTTGAGAATGAGGTTGTTTGAGAGGCAAATGGTCCCCTGGTTCACCATCGTAGTGCGAGTACCATTGGCAACATAGCTATTGTTTGAAGTACCGCTGCAAGGTGAATAAAGGTTGTGAAAAGTGATTGATCACTTGTCATGTGATCGAGGCACCGAGTCTACTATCCAAGATGAGGAGGGAAATTTTTCAAACTTGCTCTGTTGAATGCGGAAATATGTGTGGGAGTTATTCCCGCCGCTATTAAATGTGGTGTTGATATTTGCCTTTTGTATAAGTTGTTGGAGAGTTCTAACCTGCTTCCTTAGTGAATGGGATAGGATTACCAGGAAAAATGCACTTGAATTTGAAGGTTGAGTTTATCTCTTGATGGTTGCAGACTTTAGGCCGAAAAGATCTGGTGAAATAGCTCTCCTTGAGGACTGCTGTCAAAAGGAGGCGAGAAACATTAATATGTGACCTTAAATAGACCACCAAAAGGATTATGTTTAAGAGGGATCAAGAATGGATCCAAGCCCAAACCTCACTGAATTTCCCATATTGAATTCAGTCATTTGCTTGTCTCTGGAACCTCTTCATCCATGTCATCTTCCAAAGGTACTAAATACATTTAAACTTTCAGTTTTCATAACTCGTCATGCCCAATTTGAAACTTGAGTTAGGCCCCGAAAATAAGGTGCATTCCTTTGCCAGTATTTGACATCATACTAGGTGAACTTACAGAACTAGTTGAACAAGTGGCTAAGAGGCAGGTTTATGAGCCTAAGGCTCGATACCATGAAAACTGTTTTTATTTTACAGAAAAATTACTTCTCATCTTTATTTCTTAATATTAGATCCCTTTATATATACATTTTTATGCCTAATATACTGCTGGAAGTTATTAGTATACAGCTGTAAATCATCTTGAAAATCAGGAAACTAATATCCTAATAACAGGGATTGGTTCCACCCTGAAATATAGGAAACTGCTCTCTTAAAATCAGGGGTTGGTTTCACCCTGGATATCAGGAAACTGACCATACTCCTAGGTTGATTTCCTACAGGGTTGTTTAGTTATAAGCAATCTAATGACACATTGACACTTGTTATAGATGCTGTGATGAATCAAATGGTTCTGTATCATGAAGACATAGGATGTCTTGTTTCCCTGAAAGTTAGCAAGTGTAATGGAAATCTTAATTTCATGGGAATATTTGTCAACATGATTGAGTTACAAGCTATAATCTTGCAAATTATTTTCAGGAACTTGAATAGATGGAAAGAATGGAGACAGCAAAGGCAGTCTCGGAGGCAAAATCATGCTGCGAGTGATGTTGCTGACTCTCAAGTTGCATCCGATGACGAGTCAGGTGATGTTCCAGATGGAGGGTTGTGTGTCATTTGTCTAACTAGGAGAAGGAGATCTGCATTTATTCCTTGTGGGCATCTAGCTTGTTGCCAAAGGTGTGTCAGATCAATTGAACGAGAAGTAACACCTAAATGTCCTGTTTGTCGGCAGCAAATCCGTAATTCAGTGCGAATTTATGATTCTTAACCAAGGTTAGCTTCGGGAAACTATGTTCACTCACAGGATATAGAATATATAGTTTAAGATGCTATACAATAAACTGACTTGAATTGATTTCCTCCGATGAAATCAGCAGTTTATTCGCATATAAGCTTTTAGGGAAATTCTGTGCATTCTTTTGATCTTTTCTGAAGCTTTCTGAATTTTATGTTAATATGTCTCAAGACTTTTGCACCAGTTTATTTGCATATAAGCTTAGGGAAATTCTGTGCATTCTTTTGATCTTTTCTGAAGCTTTCTGAATTTTATGTTAATATGTCTCAAGACTTTTGCACCAGTTTATTTGCGTATAAGCTTAGGGAAATTCTGTGCATTCTTTTGATCTTTTCTGAAGCTTTGTGAATTTTATGTTAATATGTCTCGTGACTTTTGCACCCCTTCCATCAAACCTCGGGTGACATAACATGTTACTCGGACTCTTTTAGAACACTAAAAGTTGTAAATTTTTTGGTAAATGTCAAACACTAATATTTCTAAATTTAGTATAAAAATTGGAGTGTCCCAAAACCCATAATCAAATCTATGTCATATCTTTAGGATACAGATACTTTCCAAAAAAATAAATAATCTAAATAACATAGGTGAGATATAGGGCTTTTGAATGATGTTATGCTAGTTAAGCCCTCAATTGTGATTATTCTTTTCTTGTAGCTATAACCTTTAGGTGGCGTTTGGTTCGTGGAATGGAATCGGAATGGAATGGAAACGAAATAATTTTGTTTGGTTTGACCACTTGAATCAAGTTCAGAATCAGGATTATAGTGTTTGGTTTGTCACTTGAATGGAATGAAAAAAGCTGTAAATGACCTTAATACCCCTACATGCTGTAAAGTTCAAATAATGTCATTTAATTACTATTTTTTCGTCAGACAAAATACATTATTGAAATCATTATTTTTCTAAATAAGTATTACTAATTAAAAATAAATATATTATTAAAATTATTATTTTTCTAAATAGGGTTTAGGGTTTAGGGTTTTGAGGTTTGGGATGTGTGATTTAGGATTGGGGATTTAGGATTTGGGGTTATATTTGTAGGTTAAGGTTTAGGGTTAAAATTATTATTTTTCTAAAACTAGTTTAGGGTTTTAGAATTTTTGTTTTAGGGTTTAGGGTTTTAAGGTTTAGGGTTTATGGTTTTAGGATTTGGAATTTGGGGTTTAGGGTTTTGGGATTTATGTTTTAGGGTTTTGGGTTTTGGGATTTATGTTTTAGGGTTTTGGGTTTTGGGATTTATGTTTTAAGGTTTAGGGTTTAGAGATTTGGAGATTTGGGGTTTGGGTTTTAGGGTTTAGGGATTTGGGGTTTTAGGATTTGGAATTTGGGGTTTTGGGTTTTGGGATTTATGTTTTAGGGTTTAGGGTTTTAGGGTTTTGGGATTTAGGATTTGGGGTTTATGGTTTAGGGATTTGGGGATTTGGGGTTTAGGATTTAGGGTTTTAGGATTTGGAATTTGGGATTTAGGGATTTAGGATTTATGTTTTAAGGTTTAGGGTTTAATGTTTTAGGATTTTAGGATTTGGATTTAGGGTATAGGGTTTTGGAATTTTGGGTTTGAGAATTTAGGATTTGAATTTAAGGTTATATTTTAGGTGAGGGTAAAATTGGAAAAAAAAAAATTTAGATGGGAATGGAATAATGATTAACAAAGGTGGGAGAAGTAATTGTGATTCATTCCATTTTAGTAATCAGATTTCATTCTGTCCTTTATTCCGTCCAACCAAACACACAAAATGGAAGGAATCAATTCTGATTCCATTCTATTCCATTCCCTCCAACCAAACGTAGTGTTAATTAGTTGATAACAATAGGAATAAGAATGATTCAGTGTATCATTTGGTTTGATTGTTGATCTCTAATGAAATGTAAAGTATTAAAACAGTAACAGAAGTATTTATTTCTCTCACACTTCTTAAGAATACATTTAAACATATTTGCATGATCACTTATTATTTTTTTTCATTTTATCTTATTTAAAAATAAAAAAAAGTATTTTTTTATTTTTTGATCATTTATAATTTTATAAATTTTATTTAATATTTATCATTATTTTAATTTTTACTGCATACATAGTAATAAAAATATTATTTCTAATAAATTTAATTTTTATTATCATTTTAATTTCTATTACATTTGCATGTCACAAATCAAATCAAACACGACCGTGAGCTTTAAGAGTGGACTCTGTTTGGCGTGATTTAACCTAATTTCCAAGTTAACATGTCCCAAAAAAAAAAAAAAAAAACCTAATGTAATCAGATTTAAAGGCATTGTGGGGGGTACGAACTTGTACTATGTAAGGTATTTAAAGATGATTTAATCAATTCAAATCAAATGGAATATTAACAAATAGGAATTTTTAGAAGTGACGATGTTATATGAAATTTATTTATGAATTATTATTATATAAAATATAAAATATATTATATTTAAATTTTAAATTTATATATTTATAGTAAAATTTATTATTTATAATCATAATTAAAAAATAAAAATAATTTAAAATTTAATGTCTATATAATTATTAAATTATTTTAAGTATTTATATTTATTTTTTAAATTTAAATAATAATATAATCATATTATATTATATATATTATTTAAATATAATATATTATAAAATAAAATATATATTTATTTATAATTTAATAATGATTTGATTCGTTACAACGGATTATAAATTTATTAATCTAAATTTTAATGAATTATATGTTTATTTATATTATAAAATTTATCGATATAATTCATAATAAATTCTATAAATTAAATCAAAACTTTTAATTAAAATAAATTAATCAAATTATTTATCTCTCCTTTTAATATGATTGGCGCAAGTTGTGTGTTCAGGGTCTCTCTTCCCACTTGAGTAGACGATGGTATAAACATCTTCCAATAATTATTATTTATTTGTAAATTTAATAATTTGGTTTTCCTGTCTATTAAGTCATTGTACTGTCTTGGTGTGCGTAAAGTAGTCATTGATGCGCAAACATCTAAATTTGGCATGGTATTATACTATTATTGGAACTAGGAAAGCAGCTTATTTACATGTAATAAAAGTTCGCATGCATGTGCTTGACATGTAGCTTTCTATATACCACACACAGCTTCCCCATTCCCCAAACACTTCCTTAACAAAACATGTTCCCTTCATTCTTTCATCACACTTGTTTATCAAAGCCTTTTCTACCTCACTAGAACTGTTGGCTTGCTGTCTATTTGGAGGGTGTGATGTTTTATAGAGTTTTATGACTCTATTATAGTAAGGAAAATGTGTCTTCTTTTATCTTTGCTGGTTAACTTCTTCTATATATTTGTTTTGGTAAGAAAAATTATATTTATTATAAATTTTGATATTATAATAATAAATGTGTTAGTTAATTATATATTAAAATATATATATATATATTATTTTAATCAATAATTATTTATTATATCATTTATGATTATACACAACTTGTATTATAAAAGATTTCTTTTCATTATTGAGATCTCCAAACTGATTAGAGAAAGGAAGTTTTTTTTTTTGTTTTTTTGGCTATCGAGCTTAGAGAGACTAATAACCATTTTGATTTTTTTTCCCTTCTCCATAATTGGACTTCAAAGCTTACATAATTTTCAATTATTTTTGTATAATAAATATTTTTTCATTCTAATTTACTACTATGCATTTTAGATTAATCTCAATCTTTTTTTTTCTTCTTCTAATGAATTGCATCAGATAAATACGTTAAAGTATCGATTATCGTATTGAAAGGAAAAACAAAGTAGTAAGTCAAGGTTCAAAAATAGTGTATATCTAAAGCAATATATTCTCATGTAAATAAGTCCCAAGTCCTAACTGCTTCGCTCCAGAACAGCCTTAAGCTTTTCTTTTCTTTTTTTTTGGGGTTTTTGAGCAGGAACTTTTATGTATGATAAAGGTCTCTATTTATTACTTGATATGGAACTATTTATTTATATATAAATAAATTATTTTAATATAAAAATAATTTATATATTTTTAAAATTAATAAGTTACAACTTACGTAATTTTTTTCCCGATAGAAGTTGTTCTACCGATGCAAAACGTAAGTCGTCGTCGTCATCTTCGTCATATCTCATTTTGCAAAATTTTGCTGGATAACACATAATAGTCCTTATTATATCAGTAGCCAATTAATTTTTTTTTTCAATTAATCCGACTCATTTATATTTAACAAATACATATTTCTATTTTTTTATTTATATATATATGCATATATATTTAATGAATAGTAAAGATTTATCCGATAAAATTCACTAATTATCATATCCAAACTATCATAATATTATTTATGAAATGCAAGCTCTAATAACGAAAATATGTAGGCAAGTGAATTATTAATTATAATGGATAAATAATTAAATAATATATAATTAATATTTTACATAGCGAAGAGGAAAAAGAAGAGAGAGTATCTGATCTAGAAGTTCTTACTTGGATTCTGGTTAAATATCTAAACTCTAATAGCAAAAATATATAATAAAAAAAACTATGTTTATCTTACTCTAACAAGTTAGAAAATAGAGTCTAATTTTAAAATAAAATAGTATCATTGTCTCTTTTAAGTGCTACAAACCTTCAAATGCTTTCAACTAGTTAAACTCTCGTTATTCTTAGTATCAGTGTAATTTTCTTTCATATAATAATTGCAAGAATTCCTTGTACGTTTGAAATTAAGATGTGTGAAGTGTTTTCATAAATAAGATGAATGATAGTTAAACTTATTCTTTTGTGATACTGTTGATGTTGATAGTTTTAGTGGCAAATCATTGTACATAAGTATCATCGGTTAAGTTTGTGATAATATCTCGTGAACAAGTGATCATGATATATCTTCTTAGTTAAGCATGTTGTCAATATTTATTGGAATAGCATCATAATCCATAAAAAAAAATTATCAACAAAATTTATTACCTATAAACAAAAGAATCACTGATTAACATATACTAATTTAAATTATTTTAAAAATTAAAATAGAGCATGGAGATCAACAAAAAGAATGAAACAAGATTTACTTAGAGGAATAAAAATGAAAACTAGATTAAGTTTACTTGAAAATGAAGTTATAATAAATAAAACATGCATTAAAACCGCATTATCAATTGAGTTTTTGATACATAACTTAATAATAATAAATAATCATCCTCGTGGTAAAACTTTCACTAGAGTTCAAATTTGAGGGTTGAGGTAACAAATGGAAGTAATTAGATCATAATAAATTATTTTTATTTAAATATCTTTCAAGTTTTAAATATAATAACAATGGAGGAGATAAAATGTATTAACCCAAATTATTCACTTAAAAACTTTGAAGCGGTGAGAAGCAGAAGAAAGAAAAAACTTACCAGCTAAAGTAGTGGACTTAATTGGGTTGACTTTACTGAGTCTCTACAAGGGTTTTTAAGAATCCTAATGGAAACTAGGAAGTAGGAGACAGTTAGGAATTAACTAATAAATAATTATCTTTATTTTTTATTTTTATTGTTTATTTTCAACTTTAGTCAGAATAAAAAATTACTAAAAGATTTGATACGTAAATAATATATATGAGTAATTTATAGAAGATAAAGATTAAAATAATTAAATAATATATATTAGGAGTCTTAGGAGATAATTGTTTTAGGTCCAGTAGCACGTGCCTAAGCTAGAGATAAAACTAAAGGACATAAGCAGACAATTTGACAGCTAAATAAAATCTTATTGTGTAGGCGTGATAATTAAAAGTGTAGACCCTATCTGAATTTAATATTCGTAGAAGTAAAAAATAAAAAATAAATAAAAATACTATTTGATTATTACTTTTTTATTATTTATATTATTAATTAATTTTTTATTTATTTATATATATTATTTTATTAATTATGTTTAATTACGTTATAGTAAATTTAAAATAATTAAAATAATAATTTATATTATTATTTGTTCCGACGTTAAATGAAAATAAATAAAATAATATATATAAATACAAATTTTTATAAATAAAATTATAAAAAAATTAATAATATAAATAAAATAAATATAATTTAATGATTTTTTTTTTTTTTTACGTTTATCGACACACTTGTGGGTACGTACTACTTTTGACCTTATTAACCTTTTTGTAGTACTAGTTTCTCACGAAAAATGTTCTTTCATTATTATCATCCGTAACTTATGTAATATATCACAATATTTAATAAGAAATTATTATCTCATATATTTGTAATATAATAAATACTCACTTTCTCACTGTAATAAGAATTATTAATTATTTTTGAATTATTTAATTATGTGTTATTTTATATTAATATAATTTTTTTAAAAAATATAAATGTGTAAGAAAGAAAATAATTAAAAAATAATGAGTTAACAACCCTTATAACAAGGCATAACCGTTTGCTAGACTGGAGTTTTAAGAAGCTATAATTACATAGGCTTTGTATTGAATGCATTGTGTAAACTTCGAAGGAAACAAAGTCATATGGAAAACATTAATCTAAATCGATCGGATTAAACAAGAATGACGATGAAGACTTTATTACCTTTTATGTGTGTCCTAAAACAAAGCAAATACATTAATTTACTCAATTAAATATTCTTTATAAAGCAAATAGTTGTAAATATAAATTAAAAAGAAATATTTAAAGTAAGAATAATTTTAGAATTGCATGTTATAATTTGTGAAATAAATCAAATCAAGTTGGAAAATGGGGGGTTTTAAACAAATATAAAATGTTATTTTGAATCATTATTTTAAGTGTGATTTGTTTTATATAACATTTGATTTCTCACACTAGAGGCATACTGGTATAGTAAGAAGATACTCTCTGATGCATGTTCACACGTCTTAAGGATACAAGTGTCCGTCTAATTTCAACGAGCCTTGCACATTTTAACTTATGCTACACATAAGTTTTATTTTCTTTTTCATTATATAACTCTTGAATTTTCTTCTAATCGTGGGAGGGAGAGTTATTTCTTGCATGCTTCAACATAGTCATGGTATTTATCGAAGCAGTTTTATGAAATTTATTGTAATAGTTTTAATAATATTTATTATTTAATCGTTTTTCTACAATTAGAGTTACTTTTTTTTTCTTTAATCTCAAACTTTTGTGTAAAGAAAAAAATTTATCTTAAAAAAATAGTGTAATAATTTACATCTATTAGATAAACGTGAAATGATATTATGGTTTGATTAAGTTAATAAATAACTCTATTTTTATTATTATATATATTTTTAAATGAATGATTTAAGTTTAATTACTAATTTTTCATGTAATTACCATCGAAAGAAATTCTCATAGAGAACACTATAGAAAGAAATTGAATTAAAAATCACTTACCGGATTATTTTGGGGTTGGTTTGGAAATTAATGAGCGTATAGTACAATGTTTTTTAATAAAAATAATTTATCACCACTTAATGCATAAATCTATCTATATGTTAAAATTTAATTAGCCATTTATTAATAATTTATCTAACAATTATTATTTTTATCTCAAACTTTTAACTTAATTTATACTAAATCAACAACTTATACATCAATTAATTCATATATTTTTATCGTTTTTAAATTCAAATTTATGATAAAACACTATGGATAAATTGGATTATAAGTACATCACAAAAAAAAAAGAAAATTAGTAAATTTGTTCTATTTCCACTTAAAAATTAGGGTACAAAAAATACTTATTTTAAAAAATTTATGAACCATTTAGTTAATGCATGAGCTTAAAATTAAGATTTAAAATTTCAATATTAATTAGGGGTTTGCAGTAATAAATTATTAAAAAAAAATTGTGATCCTTTCCTACTTTATAGGTTTTCATTTCCACAATTTTTGGAAATAAATAAGTGAACCTACCCTTATAACTGTGAAATTAACACATGAGAAACTTTCAACATAGAGTCTCTTGGGCAGAACAAAAGATAATTAAAGTTGAAGAATAGAGCCAAAGAACTGTACTAACTGAACTAAAGACTACCGATGAAATGTCATTATAAGCTGCGTTTCATCTTCTATGCTTCAAAGAGAGATACATAAATGCTTAAATGCTCCCTATATATAAACCCACTTTAAATTTATCTTCAGTAACTTTATTTATTTACTGAACACATTCAGATACTCAAAGTAATAGTTATATCAAAGCTATATAAACTCATTGGCATAGAAACTGGAGTCCCAGCTTTAATCACAATCATATAGTCAGCACTTTAATTTTCATATTGAGCATTTATTTTTTATCTTAATTTAAATAACATGTCAAGTAGTGAGCTTTAAAAATGTAAATGGTTTAAAAAAAAAATAGACCTCAAATTTATATATCAATTAAATAATAACACATTATTTAAAATTTTACCACAACAATAGAAAATAATATTTAATTACCTTGCATATATATAACAGGTAGCTGCAAACAATTAACTATCCAAATAAATGTATATTAATTGACTCACTAATACCTTTAAAGAAGACGGTTTAACTAGATATTTAATGTATTACATGAAGACAATATTTTAAATCCTTTAATTTTTTTATTAAAATTTTATAAGGAGAGCTTACTTTCATGACTTGAAATGATGGGAGCTTTTGCTTGGTATTTTGGGTTTTTTAACTTGTAAGTACACATTAAATACTTTATTATTCATTTTCTACAAAGTTTTTAAGTCTCTATTTATCAGTTATTACTATAATTCTTTAAAAAAAATAATAATCATATTCTAGTTAAAAAAAATTGTATAGAAAATAGTATAGAAAATTAAAGTGATTAAAGTATATTATTGATTATCAAACTTTAACAAAATTGAATGGTAACAAAATTTATATATAATTTCGTAAATTTTATAAATATGTCTTTAAATTTTTAAATCCTATACTTTAGTCCCTAAGTTTTTAAAATTGCATACATAGGTTCTAACTTATTTATTAAAATACATATTTATAAATTAAAAAATATTTATGTATAAAGTTTTAAAATTTTGATAATCAAATCGTACGTTTTAAAATTTTAAACATCTATGTATGAATTTAGTTAAATTTCAACAATGAGTGATGCATTTTAACCTATTAAAAAACATTGTTAGTAATTGAACAATTTTTGTTAGAAGATAAGTATATAACAATATCAATTTCTACCATTTTTTTGGACATCTATTTCATATTTAGATAAAGTTTAGTTAGTTAAAAAAATTAAGTAATTGAGGAGTTATTTTGCTTGTATGGTTGTGATATTTTAAACATTTTACTTTTATATGGGACATAGAAGTCACTCTCTTACTAAAAATGTGATAGATTGGTTATTTTTTAACGATATAATATTATTTTATTTATAAAAAATTTTAAAGTATATTTAATAAAGGTAAAATTATTATTTTAAAACTTCTCCCTTTGTATAGTTTCTTTATTTCTTTATTTTCAATTTTTTTAACTATAAAAATAAAAATATCATCATTTTTTAGTTATATTTTCTCCATTTTTTATTAATTTTTGGACAATCCTCCATATTTTCTCTATGACAAAAAAAAAGGATGTAAAAATTAAACCATAAAATGAAAGAATGATATAAAGGAAGTAAAACATTCAAAATAACACATTAAAATATATTTTATTATTATGTTAGAAATTTTTATTAATATAATAATATTATATTATCTAATAAATAATTTATTTATTTAATTTTTATTAAAACATTGATGAAAATATTTAAAATATACGCTTAAGAACGCCCACACCATAATAAAAAAACGTTGGTAGTTGAAGTCAGGTAAGATCGTTTAAAATTTTGAATACTTAAAATTGACACCAAAGTAATGCTCCTAGGAAACTATATTTTTTTTCCTATTTTTTATAGTATTTAATAAGGGAAAAAATGGATATGATGATTACTGCTTGTCGTCTTTTCACAGAAACTGTGCCTTTTAGGAAGGACATGCAATTCATAAAATAAGATACTAAATAGCTACCAATAACTTTCAAAACAATAAATATAAAATAGTTATGCTTGCAACAAGATATATGGTGGACCGTTATTTTGTGATATATGAATTTATTAATATTTGTATTAATCTTTTAATACAAATTATTTTATAAGTTTGTAAATGATATTTTAAAATATTAAATTATTTAAATAAATAATTTAAATAAATATATGCATAAAAAATAAAAATATATTTTAAAAGTAAAATATAAGTTAATGATATTCGCGCGATAAAAATATTTCAAATGATTTGATGATTTTTTAAATTACATTATTAATATTTTGTAACAAAAAATAACGAAGAAAGATAGGTGAACGAAATAATTTCGTGGTATTAGGAATATGATAAAGATGACGGTGGATGTGGATATTGTTAATCGGGTAGAAAGTGTTGTTTCTTAATGAAATAGATAAAAAAAATATATTACTAAAGATAGTATAAAATAATAAATATTTTTGTAAAATAAAATTCTTATTTTTTAAATTAAATTATTTTAAAATCAAATTATTAATATATTTTTATTAAGTTTATGTTTGGTTCACGAAATGGAATCAAAATAGAAATAAAAATAGAAATGAGAATGAAATGGAAATGAAACATTTTTTTTTATTTGATCAACAAAATTAAAGAAAAAATCAATATTATACTATTTTATTTATAATTGGAATGAAATAAAAAACAATGTATATTACATTAATATCCCTATATTCAATAAAATTTAAATAATATTATTTAATTATTATTTTTTTGTAAGACAAAATACATTATTGGAATTATTATTTTTATAAATAATTATTACTTAAAAATAAATATATTATTAAATTATTATTTTTCTAAATAATGTTTAGGGTTCGAGGATTAGGATATAGGATTTAGGGTTTTATGGTTAAAATTATTATTTTCCTAAATGGGATTTAGGATTATATTTATGGATTAAGGTTCATAGTTAAAATTATTATTTTTCTAAATAGGATTTAAGATTTATGGATTTAAGATTTAAGGTTTATGATTATATTTGTGGGTTAAGATTTATGGTTAAAATTATTGTTTTTTTTTAAATAGTGTTTAGGGTTTTGGGATTTTAGATTTAGTGTTATATTTAAACATTAAGGTTTATGGTTAAAATTATTATTTTTCTAAATAAAGTTTTATGTTTTATGATTTGTGATTTAGTATTTATAGTTTATGATTATATTTGAAGTTTGACTAAAATTGAAAAAAAAATTGAGATAAAAATGAAACGGGGATTCCTTAAGAGGTGAAAAATATTTAATTCATTATCTTTTAAAAATAGACTATATTTTATTTTGAATTTTCAATCCAAATTTTAAAAAAAATAATTTTGATTATATTTTTTTAAGTAAATTTAAATGAAAAAATAATTAATATATTAATTTAATAATATAAATTTAAATATACATTATTTATTAAATGTAACATTAAATACCGAACCCAATAAACCGCACGTTATTAAAAGATAATTTGTCGTGTCTAAGACACTCATTAGCGTGGAAACTGGAATCCCAGTTTTAATCACAATCATAGTCAGCACATTAATTTGCTTCAAAGTACTTATTTTTATCTCAATTTAAGTAACAGAACTGTCAAAATTTAACTAGTTTAAGTAAATAGATTTAAATTTATAAATCAATTAAATAATATAATCTTAATTAAAATTTTATCACAACTTTGAAATAATAAAATATTTCCTTGCATATAACAGATAGCTCCAAACAATTTACTATACAAATAAATGTATATTAATTGACTCACTTATGACACTGTCCTTTAAAGAAAGACAAAAAAGGGTCGATTTGACTAGATATATTACATGAAGACAAGATTTTAAATCCTTTTATATTTTGTTATTATAATTTTGTAAGGAGAGCCTACTTACATGACTTGAAATGATGGGATCTCATTGGCACTCTGGTTCAGGTAACTTGAAGTACACATTAAATATTTTATTATTTATTTTTTTCAAAGATTTTGTTTCATACTATTTATTAGTTATTACAATAATTCTAAAAAAAATACCCTTTTATTCATATTATTGTTAATTATTTTTTAAAGAAAATTGTAAGCTTATTAAAATATATATTTTAATTAAATTTATATAGATATTTTTTAATTTTTTAAACTTCATAATTATGTTATTAAACTTTTATATTCTATAATTTAGTAAAAAACAATTTAAAATTTTAAGCATAGATTTTAACATGATTATTGAAATATATATTTGTGAATAAAATCTTTTAGATATATATATATATATATATGAAGTTTTAAAATTTGAAGATAATAGTATGATTTAAAAGTTTAATGATCTCTGTGTAAAATTTTAAAATAAATAAATTTAAGAATTAAATTATCTATTTTAAAATTTTATGTATAAATTTAGTTAAAATTTAATCATCAAAAATATAATTTAATCAATTAAAAAATATTATTAGTATTTGAAATTTTTTTGATAAAGAAGATAAGTATATAACAATATCAATTTTTATCCTTTTTAGACATCTAATTCATATTTACATAAATTTTAGTTAGTAAAAAGAATTAAGTAATTTAATAATCATTTTACTTATATCACCAATATATTACACAAATCACTTTCTCAACGCTAGTTAAATAATATAATATTATTATATTAATAAAAATTTATGATAAAATAATAAAATATATTTAATTAAAAAAGAATTCATTTAAATTTTTTTCCTCTGTATTTTTGTGATTCAGTTATGATATCACTTACCCAATTATAAAGTTGAAAATGTGACAATTTTCTAACTAAATTTTTTCTAGTATCTCTATATTCGAAAAAATAGTAATAAAATTGAATAAAAAAAATAAGATATGGATATAAATGAGAAAAAAAATTATAAAAAATAATTTTATCCCATTAAATATATTTTATTATTATGTTAAAAAAAATTATTAATAAAATAATATTATATTATTAAAAAATAATTAACTTTTTAAATTTTTATTGCAAGAATGATGTAAATATTTTAAAAAATAAAATAATTAAAATATATATTTTACATGAATAAAATAATTTCGATAGCCCCACCTTAGTTGAAGTCTTTGGTAGTTGAAGTAAGATAAGATCATTTAAAATGCCATATACTTAAAATGACACCCAAGTAATGCAACAATGATAAAATTGAAACTATATTTTTCTTTTCTTTTCTATTTTCTCTTGTGTTTTATAATTTGGAAAAAAATAGATATGGTGAATCCTGTTTGTTGTCTTTTTTTCACAGAAAACTGTGCCCACATGCAATTCATAAATTAAGAGAATAAATGGCTATCAATAAATTAGAAAATTAAATATAAAATAGTTAATATGCCATGCACAAGGTATAAAGTGGACCGTTATTTTGGGATACGGTAATTTATTAATATTAATATTAATCTTTTAATACATGTTATTGTAAAAATTTATATTATTTAAAAATAAATAAATATGTGTACTAAAAATAGAAATATATTTTATTCATTTAAATTTTTTATTATTAATTTTACTTTTTTTCATTCTTATTTAACTTTAAAAGAGAGAAAAGAAAACTGCATAAATGAAAGCAAATCAAATATATATGTACCTTCTGGAGATATATCCCTCTAACGGATAGATTCCTCTTCGATAATAATGCACAAAAAAACAAAACACTTCATGCAAAGAAAACTAAGGGTGACAATTTGACTCAACAACGCAATGCTACCTCACTCGTTTCAGGGCAGATCAATTTGGGTTACAAACGATACAATGCATGACCCATTTTTAAAATATTAGTTTGATTTTTTTTTGGGTCAAATTTTAATTGTTTTTATATTTATTCTCTATGTATTTCCTAAATTTTAGATCGAGAAATTATCATATAAGTTGGTATTTAAAAAAAAATCAAACCAAACAAACCGAACACAGACTTATATATATATATATATATATATATATATATTAGTTAGTTCAAATAGTTACAAAAAAAAATATCAAAATTAATCTTCTCATTTCGATATTAAATCTAAAAATTATGAAAATCAAATGAATTGAAATTATAAGATTATTATATATTAATTTTTAATTATTAATTTATATATTATAATTATAATTTTAAATTTATTTTAAATTATAAAAACTAAATATAATTAATAAGAACTCTCACTTAAATACCCATAGTCACTCTCATTACTCACATTTCATGACTCACTTAATTCACTCTTAAATTGATTCAAAATCTTGAAATTAATAATTTTTTCTTACATAACTGTATAAAATATATGTTCTTGATTAACAATATGAGATTTCATTTGAATCTATAGATGTTAAGAAAGGTGTTAAGCATATTTTAGTTTTTTTTATTTTTCTATAATTATTATGTATTAAATTTTTAATGATTAATTTTAAAATCAATTACAATTTTATATTTACATAATCCATATTACATCAATTTATCTACTCTTAGTGATAAAAGATTAATTGAATAGGATATATGATAATAATAACTTTTAAATTAAATCATATTGTATGTTTTTTTCTATTTCAATCATATGAGACTTTTATATCATATTATAATTATAGGCCAAAAATCGTAAAGCCAAATTCTCTCAAATCGATCTTATAAGTTCGATTGATGATTGGTTTTTATGGAAGTCATAGGTCCGTTAAGATTTTGGTTTTTCAAGACCGCGAAGATAAAGTTATTTTATAAAATAACTCAAAAATAAACCTAACCAACTTATCCTCACCCCAACCTTTTCATAATATCTTAACCAAAAGTTAACATCCTTATATTTGAGTATGATATCCTAGAAGTACTTCAGTTAATATATTTATATTTCAAATTTCTCATATTTAAAAAAAAATCATTTTAATACCTAAATTCAAGTATTAATACATTTTTTGGTCCAAAATACCCTTTTGACTCTTCAAAGATTTTTTTTTATTTTTAAAAATGAACTAAAGTTAAAAAAATAAAAGATATAATCAATTTCTAAAAAAATTTTGAAAATATTATCGATACAAATTGACCCTTTTATCAGTTAAGATACATAATATATACATTATTCATTGACAATTTATTTATACTTAACCAGATTTTGATATTTTTTTTTCCTAAAATTTAGGTTCCCATACTTTTAATTAACAAATTAATGAATCTCTTTGTAAAAAGCAAAAATTGCATCGTTTGTATGACGTTTTAATTTATTATTATCAGTTACTTATGAAAATATTTTTAACGTATTCCAATAAAATTGTTGAAATATTATAGATTTTTAGTACTTATTTGTTTTCTTAAAGACGAAAAATTAGCAATTTTGATTCTTTTATTCTTTTTGTAGCTTTTTGTAAACAGGGTCAAGCTTAGCTTCTAAATTTTATTTTCAGGCTCTAGTTAATGTTAAAAAAAACTTCTTTAAAAGGTTAAAAAGGATATTTTGATTATTTTTTTAATATTATTCAAAAATTATAAAAAGAATATTAATAATTGAATTATAGTATTATAACATAACTTTTTAATAATATGTGATAGAAATGCTTCCAACACATGTAAAATTAACATGTGAAGATATATTATGTGATTTGTTTAGCTGTTTAACGAGACTCCTTCCATTTTTTAAATTTAAAGGATATATAGATTTTATTTTTATCAATGTTATTACAAAATTAATATTAAAATTTTAATTTATTATAAAATTACCATGTAATGTCAAATTTTGTCACACTAATTTAATTCCCATTAAAATTTGTCAAAAACTTAATTTCTTTTACATAACTACCATTTAAATGAAGTTTAAATCAAATTAAATATAATTTAATCTTAAATATATAAAAATAAAAACTTGTTAAAATATGTGATTACGTTAAATTTAAATCCGCAATAATGCATTAGCTATAGTTGAGTATGAAATTGTTTAAGAAACAACGTATGTTTGCAATAAGAAAGAATCCATACATGAGGTATTCACTATTGATCAAGTAATGATGTACACTAGGGTGGATTTATAATTGAATGATGTGTGTGTAATTGTTAAAATATATCATTAATGCCCTTACGGATTACCATTGTTCATTTAGTATTATTAATACTCTCGAATGATTAACGACATTAAATTTTCATTTAATGATATATTTTTTCTTTCATATGATTATGGTATTAAGTTGTGTCTATCTATTTTACAATACTAGATGTTAATTCTTACATATCATTATTTAAAGATAAAATTTTAAATTTCTTATTAAAACATTGTTTTAACTTTATATTTTTCTTATGTTTAAATTCATATAGACTTATGTTTAGTTTATTTATATTTATTTTCTTTTTTATCAATTTTATAAACATTATAAATAAAAATTTAAACGAACAATTTTCTTAATTAACTTACAAATATAATTATTATTCTTGAATTTAAAGGGTCCATTATAATTTTCTATTATGTTATTCGTATTCTTTTGTTATATATGATATGTCTCAACTTATTCAAGTCTTAATATCCTTTTAGAAGAAAAGTAACTGTATTCTATTTTATCTATAATTAATATTAATAATTATTATAATTCTAAATGAAAACTAAGAATCTTGAAAAAGATTCTTAGTTGTTAGATGAGCAATTTTTATAGTAAAGAGGTTGTTATTATTGAAGTTATATACAACTAATGAAAATAAGAGTTATTTTTATAGGACAATATATCAATGTTTACGATAGTAAGAAATCATTGTTTCCATTACTTTAAGAATTCTTCTAACATTTTGCTTTTAGCTTTTTAATCCAAGCATTTTATTTCCTTAGCATGACCTATTGATTGAATATGTGGGTTCTACATTTTTATTCCTCTTTGTTATTCTTACCGACAGTCCTTTTGATGACGTATATGATGATGCATCTTCATAATTTCCAATGCAATAAATGTATTTGTGAACTTTAGTGGTTTTCTTGGCATACAAACAAAACAAGCTTCTTGTTTCTTGATAAATTTTTAGGTTATTACTTTTAAAATTTGACTCAAATTTACCGACTTATCACTATTTTCTTCGATGAGGATTATATTGCTATAGGAAGTGATTATGACTTTACTAGTAGAATAATTTAATTTGATTTCAAAAGAATTGTAAATTTTTTAGAATTCATGATAAATTTGACTAAACATCTATTTTCTTAGTATACAAAGTTCATATGTATTAAGTTTATTTTATAGAAGAGTCTTTGGTTTTGGAACTTCTCTATTAGTGTTAGAAATATCTAATTTAATAAATGATAGAGATTAACATAACATTCTTTATTCTAGTCATTAAGTGAATTGAAAAAAACTTATATAAACAAGCTTGGCATATGTTTTGATCTTTTTCCTAAAATTCTCAATTAAACTTGCATGAAAAACTTTATAAATAATGGATCAGCTTCTTCAAGAATTTATTGCCTACAGGAAATTCTTTTTATGTGGTATAAAAGTTTATATCTTTGATATGTTCTTGGGTAGATTTTCTAACTAAGTTATAGAGATTGAACTATTATAATTTACTTAAATTCATGTATTGGTCTTTTTCATTTTCAACGACCAATGTTTCTTAAGGGATGTTTCCTTAAATCATACTAGTGATCCTACTATTTTTACTATATCTACAAGAGGCATATTTATGAATTGTATTGGTGGTCGTACTATCTTTTCTAAGGTTTTCAATCTGTTTGGTGGTGATAGTTGTTGTAATACTGCAGAGTAATTTTTAACAATATCTCCTAAAGTTATTAGCTTTTGGTACTTTGTAATTGGTATAACTACTTTCAGCTTCTATTCTATTAGTGAAAGCTTTATGAAATATTCTACTAAATCAAATAATAGATTTTCTTGCTTTAGGTATAAATCCTGGTTTTGGACTATTATAAACTATATAAGTCTTTTTCTAGTTATTTTTTTTGTACTTCTTTAACCCAACAGAGATTTTTCTTTTTCTTTTGAGAGATGTTACTCTCTTTTAAACTATTAGGTTATTACATCTCATTTTGAATTCATTCTTTAGAATTTTTACCTTTTCTAGAATGAATATCTAATAGGGATTCGTTTTTAGAGTTTTTGGACACTTATAATCGTTTTGACATGTTAGGTTCTTCCTATTTAATTTCTATTCCTAAAAGAGACGACTTTAGGTATAAAACTATTAATTGTTCCTAAAGGATTCTTATATCATTTACCTTTATCTTGAGCTTGATATCTTGATTACATCATGATTGTAAAAACAAAAATAATTAAATGTGTTAATTCTCTTGTAAATGTATATGGTAAACTATTCTTGATTTCCATAAGATGTTCGACATCAAAAATATAGTGATTAAACCATTGTTACCATTTGACTAATATTCCTTGTTTATAACCACATGTAACATTAGTTCTTACAAAATAATCAAAACTCTTGTTATCGGTTCGGACAATAACTTAAACTTATTACATATATCATAAAATTTCTTAATAGTTTTTTTGAACACTTAAGTATTCATTTTTTATGACTGTGGTAATTTAATTATAAACCATGGAAGAATATTAATGTATACCTACAAATATGTTCGTATTTATCATCTATTTTTTCTTTAAAACTACTCTCCAATATTCATATAAAACATCTATTTCAATTATTATTTTATCATATAAACCTAAATTATATATAATTGATTTTTTTACCTATATTTTTATCTTATTTATGTACAAAGTATCTTGTTCTATCCATTTTCAAACATAATATTTTTTTCAATTTTATTTGTAAAGGTTTTCACATTTTTGTAAGCTTCTTGATGTATATTTTAACATATGTTAAACATCTTAATAACTTTTATAATTGATTTTTGTCTTTTAATTCATTACAAAATTCTTCAATTTTATTTATTATATAAGGTTGTAGGTTATATTTTCTATCTTTAATTTCTAACCATAAATACTTGATTTTTTACTGAGCAATTATTATATTTTTCATAGAGTACAATGTCTTTTTTCTTACATTCCTATAAAATACTAATAATATCCAAATAATAATGATTTAATTCATTACTCAATGCTAAAATATTATCTTTATAAACACATCAAATATTTTGTAATTTCTTAAAGATATTGTCCATATACTTTTGAAAAATACATAAACTTATTTTAATCATAATAGTATATTAGTCCATTGAAATTATCTTTGGGAACAACTAAATGCCGTTAGTCTTTAGGATTCCTCTTTCATTCTTATTTACTAAAATCAACTTTTGGATTCAAAATTTGAGAAATATTTCTTCCCTTTTACCAAAGATAATAATTATTCTTTTTTTATAATAAAGTATCCATCATCAATTATTTTTTTATTCAATAATTTAAAGTTTATTACTATCCTATTTTTTCATCATATTTTTTTAGTTTTTTTCAACTAAAAATACTGGATTAAAATTAGGCGAATTACTTGATATTATAACTTTTAGTTTCGAAATTTCTTAGATTTGTTTTTCAAATTCAATACTGTCTTCTAGAGTATAAATCATAGGTTTTATTCTAATGACTTTGCTAGGGTCTCTTAGTTCTATATTAGTAATTATTTAAATTCATTCACTTTTGGATCTAAAGGATTTTCTTAGCTTATTATTTTTAATAATTTTTTGATACATGTTAAGAATTTATCTTATTGTATTTTATTAAGAAAAGAGTTTTACTTCTCTTTTATATCTAACGAAATAGTTTTAAACAAGGTTTTAGTTGCTACTTTAGGTCTATCTCACAAAGTTTTCACTTTTTATGTTGCATAAAAATTGGGTTTGATACAATCAGAATTTTTCTTATTTTTAATACATAAATTGTTTCACTATATAGTAATTTTAGACTTAATTTGTCTAAAAATTATGCAAAAGGTTATTATAACTTTAGAAAATTATTTCTTATTAATAAATTAACTCGAGTTTTTTTTATGTATGGTAAGAATACGAAATTTCTTTCCTCTTATTATTATATATGTATCTTTTAAAATTTTATTAAAATTTATTGTAGTATTATTAGCATTTTTAATAATTAAATCTTTTGGTGCTTATTTTAAGAGTTCTCTTAGGAATACATATTTACTATTTACATACATTCGAGCTTATGTATTTATATATGCTTGTAAATCGTAACTTATGAAACCTTTAAATTTCAATCCTATTCTAATATAAACACTATTTTTATTTGTAATACTATACAAATCATTCATATTTTCATGAAGAGTATTTATATTCTGAACGTTCACTTTCTAAATCAATTATTTATTCCTCAGTTTCTTCTAACCAATAAATACTGCGAGTATCATCTATATCTAATTCCTCTATTGACTTTAAGTCTATCTTAACGTTTTTTTGTGAATTTTGTTTTTTGTTGATGCATGTTAGGGTATTCATTAGCATAATCCTTCCTCATTGTATATCCAACATTTGTATTTCTTTTTCCTTGATTAACAATAATTTTTTGTTTTTTGGTGGCTTATATCTTTTTATCCGGTATCTTTTTCTATAAGGTTATTTGTTATACCTTTTCTTATATTTTGAAAAGTATTGTTTTTTAAATTTATATCTCTTGAATGTTTTCTATTTCTTATATTTTTTATATTTTTGTTTATAAGATTTTATGTTACATTCATTTTTTTCTAGCATCCTAAAATCTATTATATCACAACATATTTTATCATTTACTTTTATTTGTTTGTATTCTTGTCTTTTTTTATATTTAATAATTATTCAATTTTTAAGACTTCTTTTTCTTTTTCTTAAGATATCAGGTACAATTTTCTATTTCTTTTATTCCATTATTCAATTATAATTTTGTGTAATGTTTAGAGTAATTTTTTAAAAGATATTTCCTTATAAGTTTCTTGAATAGAGGGTGATAACTTATTATAATACATTTCATTTTCACATATAAAAAAATCTATATAATACTTTTTACATATTTTCATATTTGTTCAATGTTATTTGGTTTCTTTAATTTCATTATCACTAGATTCAATGATATATCTTTCTTTATCTTTTTCAATAAATTTCTTATATATTTTATTAATACAGTATCTAAATACTCATTCCTTACGGGAGCATTCATTTACATGTATAAAAATTATTGTTCTGTTAAATTTGTAAACCAAATTTTAAAATTTTTTATTATTTTTTGAGCTTCTAAGTCTCTATAAGTTAGGGTTTAATTGCATGGTTTGAAAGCTTTATATCATTATACTCATACTACTAGATCATTCATCCAAAAATATTTTATGTAAATTATCAAATCTATAATTTTCATGAAGTTTAAATTCTCGGTGGATACTACCGCTAATTTTTCAATATAATCCTTGTTCATTTTGGTTTGTAACTTTCTTTTACAAGGAATTTTAGGTTCTAGCATTTGCATATTTCTTTATTCTCTATAAAGTTCAGATATTCCTTCTTGATAAAGAATTGATAAAAAAATTTGTTTTATATTATTTTTTGGGATCATATTTTTTAATTCAAAATTAGTTTTAATGATTATTTTCATATCATTTTACTCTTTATTTGTACAAAAAAATTCATTATAATGCCTTTTTAGTTTTTAATTTGTTAAGGTTATACAAGCTAACTAATTTTTCTAAGTTAAACAAACTAATTAATTTTTCTATATCCATAGTCTCAAGATTCATAAATTATTTTTCTAATTATTTCTTATATTCCATTAAATCTGGATAATATCTTTTTTTTTTGGTTTTTTCTCATTCTTTTTTTATCATTCCTATGAATCAATGCGTCTAATTTTCTATGTGATTTTTCATGTAACCCTAAAAATGGATCAAACTTATAATCCATAATTTCCTTGTTTGAAGTTATGCTATTTACATCCATTTATGAATTCTTTTTGTATTTCATTTATATCTTAAATTATTGTGGTTGTTTGCTAGTGAATATTTTACTATATAGTGTACTAAAAATGAATGATTTTATTATTTTATTAATTCTCTTCTTTCAAATTCATTGACTAAATTTAACTCTTAGTTAAATTCTTATAATTAATATTAATGTAAAACATAGGATATGATGTGAATTTTAATTTCTAATACCTTAGGTTTTCATGGATAATTCTTAATAAAACATATTTTCTTTTTATTATTTTATTATTTAGCAATGCTAATTTTATTAGTATATTAATTCATTCCATAAAAAGTATTTTTCTTAACATTTGGATTCATTCTAAATAGATGTATCCAATTTTTCTTTTGTCATTTTGAGCGATTTTTTGATAGTTTATACATATTGATTTTCATGTCAATTAATGATATATTATACCTTTATTTTAAATCTGTAATATTAATACTCATTTCTTTATTATTTATTTCATAATAATTTGTATATTTTTTAAAATATTTTCTTTATTCTTCAAAATGATAAATCTTTAAATTTATCTCATTCCTTAATATTTCTTTTTACTAATTATCATTTATTGTTAACAAAATTCTAAGATGTCTTGTGCTTTTTATTTATACTATTTTTTTTTATTATTTTTACCATTTTTATTTATAAAATATTAGTATTTAATTATGTTAACTTTAACTTCTTTTAAGTTTGAGGGTATTTATTATGTTTTTGAAATATTTAAGATATTTTTGATATTATTTCAAAATTTGGAGGTATTTTTGATATAATTGCACTCCATTTTTTTCTATTTTTTTTATAAAAAAAGATTTTATACATAATATTTATCAAATTATAAATAAATTTATATATAAAATAAAATCGTATATTTTTTTATTGTAAATTTTGGGTCTTTATACTTCAATATTAAAAAAAATCTATAAATATTTAAACATATTTGTATTCATATTGAATTTATATCATCTTTAATAGAAAAAAAAAACAATATTATTTTTAACTGCTTTTTTAATGCCTCAATTTTATATCTACCACTGATTTAAGGCATAGAGTTGGAATAAAAAAAACTGCATGTTTAACAAAGATAAGATGAATGAGAAACGTAGGAGGGACTAATATGTAATGAGGTGTGATCAAAACTTCAAAGAAAGTTTAATGGAGGAAATATGTTGATTTCACCATTCAAATATTCAATGGGTGAGTTGAGTTAGTTGAGAATACAGTAAAAGTGGACTGTAGATGGACATTTGTTCTGAATACAGGGTCACAGATGCAAATAGTCTTCATCTTAGTTGTCTTTTCTGACATTTCCCTGGCTGCTTTCAAGAAAAGAAGAAATAGTGCTTTCAATAGCATCCAAACAAATCATAACTTCCCTTCATCCTTCAAACCAAGCTTCTTCCTGAAAAACTTTGAATAAAGAATTTTGAGATTCACTTTTTTTAAAATGTAATTAGGAGGTTTAAATTAATTTGTTTTTACAATATACACTTAAAATCAATAAAAATAAAATATTTTAGCCATTTCTAATATATAATTTTATTAATAAATTTTTTTACATAATAACATTATTATTTTATTTTAAAAATTTAAAACAAAATTTTCAACAATACAATTTACTTTTTAATTTTTTTTTAGTAAACTGTTTTTATAGAATAATCTTATGGAATTTTTATAGACATTTTGGACACTTTTTTATATTATATACATATTGTGTTTGTATTAAAATTAAAAATTTTACAATATCAAAAATTAAATTATATAAATAATAAAATTACAATATCAATTGCGTTGAAACTATAATAACAAAATTTCTCATGTCCATTATTTACAAAGACTAGCACCATAATTTGAATGACATAAATTCATTGTTTTGCTTAGAGGTGAGGAAGCGATTATATCATCTCTATGTTCTTTAATGAGGTGGATTGAAGATAGTATGGTTTGAATATTATTAATCATGTAATTTTATAACCTATATATTTTTGAAATTGTAAAGTTTATAATTTTAAGATAAATATGATACTTATAAAAAAATGTGATACAAAAAGATGAAAAAAAAATACATAAAAATATCATAAAGTAAAAAATTTATAAAAACAATTGAGCCAAAAAGAATTATATTATTTAAATTTAGTTTTAAAGTGTTAAATTAAAATGATAATTTTATCCTTACTAAATTTACGTTATTATTATGTTGGAATTTTTTATTAATAAAAAAAATTAAAATATGTCATTTTTGTAAAAAAAATAAATTAAAATATTCCTTATAAAAACTAAATGATTAGAACTTTCAGACTCCCTTCGATTATGTTCTTTATTAGTCTATTAATTAGAATTATTACAAGATATGAGTTACTTTTTTTAAACTTTGTAATTTAATAATAATTAAATTATTTCAACTAACATTTTTTAACGGACATTAAAGTTATTTTTTTATTAAATAAAAAAATATTATACATGTAAAATTCAAATTTAGATTTATAATAATATGATAAAAAATTATATGATTTGAACTACAATGCAATCTTATTTTTTCAAATAAGATAATATTAAGCATTATATATATATATATATATAAATTTGTTTGTTAGGTTTTTTTTATTAGACACATAATTCATTAACTACAATCAAAAATAACAAATTTAAGAATATTATATATTCATTTTTCACTAAATTACATAAAATTCATCCAATATCTTTACAAAAAAGTCACATATATTTAAACTACAAATTTTAATATAAATTTATTTGAATCTTTTATAAAAATTATGAAATCAATTTAACATAACTCAAAAAGAATAAGATTAAATTATAAATTTTTATGAATAACAAGACTAATTTAAGTTCGATTTATTCTTGAAAACGTTTAATAATATTATTATATCACTTAATGTTATCTGTAAATTATAAATCTAAAGATATTTTATATTTTAATAAAATATAATAAATAACGAAAGAAAGTATTTACTTAAATAAATTTTGTTTATCTAATTAAATATTTTTTGTCTCTATTACAACTCATGCGTATAATTACTCATTATTGCTTCATCACTAGTTATGTGTTTGTAAGTGCCTTTTTATAGATTTATAAAAATGCTTGGATTTTTTTTGTTCTAATTAATGCTTTGATTTTATTTGAAAAGATATAGTTGATGTTGTATCATGTTTAAAAAAAACATTTTTAAAATTTTCAAAAATTTATTAGTATCTTTTAAGTTAATAAATAATTTTTACATTTAAGAATAATTTACGATAATTTCTTATCCCCTTAAATTAAATTTTTTTTACGTATAATATGTTGTATGCTTCTTGTTAATTGTTAACGGAAGTTGTTGATTTTTAATATTTTTAACACTAAATGGTGCTTATAGTAAGTAAAAAATAATAATAAAAATATTGTAGATGGTTTATATATGGGTATAAATTTACTTAAAAAAATAAACTTACTTAAAAGTCTTAAAATTCAAGGAAAGAATTTAAAATAAAGAAGTTAAATAACCTAACATTTAAAACAATATATAATATCCTCACTTCATTGTTAACTGAATGCCAAATAAATACCAAATTAAGTGGAAATAATATGCTATAGTATTTAAAAATTAACAAATATGACAAAATTATCTATGAAATTAAAATTACATGTTAATTTAATTTAAATAATATTTATGGTATTAAATGTAATTAGATATCATTTGAAACTTCAAATATAATAATTGAGAAATTATGAATATGTTGTTTGATACTGTCCCCACTTATTCATCGTAATAAGAAAAATTGTGAGTTACGTAATAATTTGAAGAGTAGTGCGGGATTTCATAGGCATAGTATCATGTACACTCATGTTTTTACTATATTAAAAATAGTTGGACAATTTGTTTAAAGTATATATTTTAAATTAAATAGTTAAAATTAATAAAATATTATTATTTAATAGATTAATTAGCATTTAAAATGCAACACATGTATAAACTTTAATATTTATCAATTATCTTGCATTAATTAAATCTTTAATATATATAATAGATAAATAGTATGCAAGGCGCCAACCGTTAAGAATAAAATGTGTGAGACTCAAAATGTACGCCGGACTAATTAAGGTGTTAATGATAAGTGTTCTAAAAATTATGATTTCTATAGCAAAATAATTAACATTTTTTTTAAATTAAGTATTAAAAGATAATTTTATTCAAATTGATATTTCAACAATATTATTAGCAACATGCCAACTTACAATATTTTTGTTAAAAAGAAAATTCCCTACAACTATCCAAACATAACATTTTTGAATAAAAGATTAAAGATGAAAAGTTTCAATAATTATAATGAAACATATCAACTAGGTTTACATTTTTCAATGGCACTTTTATCATCTAATCACTCAAATACAAGTATTATTAAATAGAGAACAAAGATATACAAAACATATCGCAACAAAAATGCTAGAAATGGTGAGGTTCATGATAACTTCATAGAGGACAAAGTCCATAATTCGAGAATAAGACAGTAAATCAAAGAATGAGGCCGTAAATCAAACCAAATAGAAGAGCGAACATAATAATATCATAGAGTTTTTCTTTTTTCAAGTTCGGTGCTCGAGTTCCTTGTGGTAACCCATCACGTGAACTTTCTAAACATGACCTTATTTAAGAGGACAAAGTCCACACAACTTGAGACCCTCTTCTTTTATTAAACTACAACAATTTCTCCAAGAAACTTAGATTAATTAAGATTTATTTGTCTTTTTCGACCAACAAAAATTTTAAATGAATTTTATTAGACTTTTTAAGACTGACACTTACATATTTGAAATGAGTAAAGATAACAAATATCAACCCTTTGTCAAATAGAGGATATGCCCTTTTTACACTTATATTGTTGTATGGATTTTATCACCTAATCCTCGAAACAAACATTTTCTCAAATCCTTCTAAAATAAGGTGACATTTAAGAAAGACAAAGAGATGCCTCCAAAATGTATCTTAATTATTTTCTAAAGTGATGAGATCTTGTTATAAGGTACACTTCTATCTTAGTAAATAAAATATTTATCCAAATTGATTAGATGACTTAACGGATATCCATACAATTGAAAAGTCTCATATAACACCTAGAGATAATCCACGTATAAAAAGTGGGTAAGGGCGAGAATGCCCTTGGATGAAGAAATTGGAAGAAAATATCATTTTTTACTAAAGACCTAAAGTATATGCTTAAAAAATATTTGATAATACAAAAAAAAGTAGAGATAGAAGGACCCTTTTGTTGGACACCTCTAGAGTAAGAAAAACTAATCCTTGGGTGAACCATCAAACCGGGATTGATATTTTCGCTAGCGCAAAATGAAAACCAAAGTATTGCTTCACTTTTAAGATGGATTCCTAGCATATGGTATCAAAAACATCATAATCCTTGCATTGAAGTACTCAAAAGCATTGATCATACAATCACCGATGCTTTAATTTGGAATGAATCTAAAATGATTTTGGGACATAATGCAAGAATAGATGTCTCTTAGATTTTCGAGGACAATATTTGTGATTAGCTTGGACATAAATTTTCCTAGAATGATCGATCTATGTTAATAAATAGTGCTTGCATGAGGGTGTTTGGGTATAAGAATTAAAAACTTTAAGTGCAATCCCGGATACATCTGACTCGTTTTAAAATATTCTTGAATTATCCGTATTATATTTGTACCAATTTATTTCTTAGTATTGTTGAAAGAATTTATCAATAATATCATTAAGCCTGAAAGCACTATGGGGTCCATGTCATACTATATGGCATATGAGTCCTTTGATCGTATGCTTCGTAAATTGCTATTGTAACCAAGATGGGCATAGCTAACTTGATTAGAGTAAAGTACATAATATCACCCACTTAAGTTGATAAAAATTGCTTATAGTATCTCAAAATACGACTAGTTATCACTGTTAGATCCTATGTAATTATCCATTGAATTCTAGGTTAGTTAAAGACTTTTTGGTTTTTAAACGTCCATGGAATAAGTAAAAGAATATAATATTTATATCTCCATTCTTCGATCACTTTAGTTTGATCTTTTCCCTTAAATGGTATCTTGTTCATCTTACTATGTAACAATCTATTCGAGTTAATATATACATCAAACTTCAATTATAGAAGTTATTAGGAGAATGATTCTTGAAAAATAATTATTCATTAAATGCTTCTTTATTAACATTATTTATAACATAACTTGATACTATCAATAGTATATTAAAATATAAGAAAAATGATCACTAACTCGTAATACATGATAATCAAATTTACAAAATGGTTGCTATCGAACATCAATATAAGTAATCACAATATTTTATTATTAATTATTTCTTTTATATTACTTATTATTTTTTTTAAGAATATGAATGTTTTAGATTAACTAGCTGTATAATTTATCTCGTGTCTAGTTAACATTTTTGATTCAAATGTAATTATCAGTGTTATAGTTCTTAAATTTCTTAGTCTTGAATTTTGACTATATAAAGTATTTTATAATTATTTTTGAAGCAATATCTTTATAAACTTTTGCTCAATATAATACAAATTTTAAGCTTTTTTATAATAAATATTATTGTTAATATTAATTGGTTTTACTATTGTTGGTATTTAATGTTGCTAAACAATAAAACTAACTTAGAATTTTTTATTAATTTAATATTTGTAAATCATTTAGAAGAGAGAGATACCAATTAGAGAAAGAGACAATTTGATATATTATAATAAATTTACTTAAATGAAAAATCAAAATGAATGAATAAAAGTGTGTTTAAGTCATTTATTTTTAACGAAAATATACATTAATATCTTATTTATTAGGTTAGATAACACAATTATCTTACTTTTGCAAAAAAGCCTACTAAAAGTTCATTTTGTAAATATAATTCATTTTTGTAACTTTTTTTATAAGGATTATAAATTTATGTTATAATATCCAATAAATATAGATCTAAAATATAATTTCGTTAAAAATAATGAAATTAATGAATCTCATGTACTAATAAAAAATGGATAATAGAACATTATATTTTTATATATTTTATATAATAAAATAAAATTATTACTTTATAATTTAATTTTTATAAAAATAACCCTAAAAACTTATATTATAAGTAAAGGTATTATATAGTTTCATATGATTAATTCAATCTTTTACCGTAATATATATTCCAAATATTTAATTCAAATACTGTAAATATATGATAACGAAAATGAAATTTAATATTTCTACATTATTTCAAATTGATTATAATGTGAATGTAATAAATAAAATAAAGAAAATTTCACTAGCTGAAAAAGTAAAACCCAAAGGTGAAAAAAATAGAGGGTAAGAACTAAGAAGCACCAATTATTGCCCTAAAGCAGGTCCGAGTCTCTGCTTGGCCTGTACGACTTTGAATAAGAACATGACATGTATAAGCTTAGTTCTAGCGACGAGCACTTCTATTTATGTGAATTTTACCTCGGTTATAACTTAGCATGACAAAATATAATTAGATATTAAAAATAAAATTAATCACTTTAATTTATTAAAATAATCAATTAAATTAATAATAAAATATAACGCTTTTAGACTAGTGATTTGTGCATAATCTATAGAGAGTAGTTTTAGTTATAATAAAATCATTTAAAAACGTGTTAGTTAAGATAATGAATTTTTTTAATATATTATAATATTTATATAATTTATTATTATATAATAAGTGTTATAAATAGATTTTTTTTAGTTTATATTATTTATTAAATATAAAATTAAAGATATAAAAGAGTGAAGTAGTTTTAAGATAATTCACAAGCTATAATTATCCTATATGTAAATTTTGTATTTATTAAGTTTCAATAAAAAGGAATATGATTTGCTTCACATAAAACAAAGGCACATTTCTCTAGGACTATATGATCCGGACAAAGCATAATCATATCTACACATAGAGATAGAGATACCCTATATATAATTATTTTCAATTTTTTAATTTTTTTTCGTTTATTTTCTCCATTTGTTTATAAATATCTGCACAAGTTTCAGAGACAATAGCAGAAACAAAGGCCATATCAGTGCAGATGCAGTAGGTAACAGAGTTGCAATATAATACGAGCAGGCTCACTACTCAAAAGAGTGAACAAGAGAGAGAGAGAGAGAGGACTTTGCATCATCAGAGCCATTAGTCTTATTGATGCTAGGAAGATTCTGCAACCAATGATATCTGCAAAAATGCCCATAAAAAAATATCAGCTCATCATCAACAACTTAGAAAACCTCCTTTAATCAAATATATTGTGATTTTCTTTCATAACGAAAATAAAAACAATTTGATCTTCATTTCTCTTATTATTAGTCTGGTTATTTGTTTTTATCTTTAAAGTAGATTTTTCTTTCTTTCTTTTGTTTCAATTTCTGTTTCTCAAAATGTTGAATGCAAATACAAGAACTATTAGGACTCCATTCACAGCAACTCAATGGCAAGAGCTTGAACATCAAGCTCTTATCTTCAAATACATGGTTTCAGGTGTGCCAATACCACATGATCTTATCTACTCTGTCAAAAGAAGCTTGGATTCTTCATTCTCTTCAAGATTATTCCCTCCAAAATATCCCAGTAAGCATATTATAAAATTTATTTTTAGTCTCATGCTTGTTTGTTTATAAATATAATAAAATATTATCTGAGCAGTCTTAACTAAAATTGAGACCTTTGATGTGATAATGACTCTGTGATTTTGCAGTTGGGTGGGGTTGCTATGAAACAGGTTTTGGCAGAAAAGTAGACCCAGAGCCAGGAAGGTGCAGAAGAACAGATGGGAAAAAATGGAGGTGCTCAAAAGAAGCATTCCCAGATTCTAAGTACTGTGAGAGACATATGCATAGAGGCAAAAACCGTTCAAGAAAGCCTGTGGAAGTTTCTTCTTCTTCGACTACAACTTCAAACACCACAATAACAGACCCTTCATCAAACTTGTCATCAATAAGCAGAAACCAGTTTTCTTCTTATTCCTCACTTCCTTCTTCTCTAACAACTGAACCATATGTCCAACAACACCATCCCAAACATAACTCTTCCTCTCTTTATCCATTTCATAATTACTCTCACTCTGCTTCTTCTAAGCCTCCTCCTTGTTACGGATTCTCTGCTTCAAATAATACCAACACTCACTTGTCTCCAAAGACTGAACCTTTCAATCAAACTGATGAAGTTTACAGGTCAGTGCTAAACAAAAATGCAAAAACTAAGTTAATACTTTATTAATCTATGAAAATAGATGAAAACCAAGTAAAAAAATCATGTTTTTATATTATGTTGTGTTTTTAGTTTATGAAGATAGGCCTAAATGTCAATGTTTTTTTTACTGTGATTAGCAGCGGTTTATCTAGCAACAAGTATTTTCATGACAGCACAAAAGAAAGCCAAGATGAGTTAGCTTTCTTTCCAGAATCATCAGGCAATGGAAGCAGCAGCTTTGGAGACTCGTGCAATCCACTCATGAGTTCTTACAGAGGTTACAGTTCACAACCACAATATCAAGATATTTCAGACAATTCAAAACATTCTCAACAGTCAGAGGATCAACATTGCTTTATCTTAGGCACCGACTTCAAATCACCAAAACAAATTAAAGCTGACAAAGATTCTGAAACCCAAAAGCACTTCCACCATTTCTTTGGAGAATGGCCACCTAAGAACACTGAATCCTGGCTTGACCTTGCATCTAATTCCAGAGTCCTGAATGGTAATTATTCTTTTTTTCTTTTCTTTTCAAGTTATTGATTTTTCAGATATGTGAATTTGAAAGTTGTGATTTTTATTAATGTTGCAGATGATTGAAGGGTTCCAATAATGAATTTTCTGAATCAAAGCCAACAGACAAAAGAGTACGGTCCAAAACCTTTTCCATGTTTATATTTTGTGGTTAGGGAGGAAGCTTGTATTTTAGACGTGACAGAAAAAGAATAATATATATTGGGCCACAGCTCTTATATATCATCTGTCCTTATTTTACTTTGTACTTCTTTTTCTACCCTGGTATGAAACATATTTGTTTGACTGGAAAGCATATCCAATTGCTTGGGGACCTCCATAGATTGTTTTTGTGTTGTAAAACTTTGTCTGAATTTCATTTATAGACCCCACATATAACATCCGAATTGAATGATTTCATCTCACACCGCTTACTGAGAGTTAGAGCACTTTCTTATGTTATATGTAAAAAGGTAACGTTGCTTTATACGTCTAATTAAATAAAACACAAGAATCTCTTTTAAGAGTTTGGTTCGAAAACGTTTGGCTCGAGAGAATCATACTGTTTAATTTATTGTTTAATCATTATTAATAATTTTTTTCTGCTTAAAAGTTCAGCATAACCATGGATGAATATCAATAATATTTGCAATATTTGGTAATTTTTCTTTTCGAAGGATACTGGTATAATAAAAACTCAAAATTTACTCGGCTGATTTTGAGTGATAAATAAAAATAATGATATAAAATTATATGTTTTACATAATAAAAAACATTTTTAATAGAAAAAAGAAATGTCAAAACAAAATTGATCACACCAAAGAAAATGTCAAAAGGTGGTCAGGTCAGGCTATGACAGATATGTTTTTAACTTTGTAAACGAAACACAATAAATAATTTTTAAACAATATCACAAGCATATACCGGACTTAATTTATCCCACGTTTCTTTGGTGTGAATGGAATAAAATGGAATCAAAATCGATTCCCTCTATTTTGTGTGTTTGGTTGGACGGAATAAAGGACGTAATGGAATCTAATTACTAAAAGAGAAAGAATTCCAATTCTTTCTCACACATTTGGTAATCATTATTTCATTCCCATCTAAACATTTTTTTCCAATTTATCATCACTTAAAATATAACCTTAAATTCAAATCCTAAATTCTCAAACCCAATATTCCAAAACCCTAAACCCTAAACCTGAAATTTTAAAACCCTAAATCTAAATCCTAAATTCCTAAAAACCTAAACCTCAAATCCCTAAATCCTAAACCCTAAAACCCTAAACCTTAAAACATAAATCCCAAAACCCTAAAACATAAATCCTAAATCCCTAAACACTAAATCCCAAATTCCAAACCCCAAATCCCCAAATCCCTAAACCCTAAATCCCTAAACCATAAACTCCAAATCTCAAATCCCTAAACCCTAAACCTTAAAACATAAATCCCAAAACCCTAAAACATAAAACATAAATCCCAAAACCCTAAACCCTAAACTCCAAACTTCAAACCCCAAAACCCTAAACCCCAAATCCCTAAACCCCAAATCCCTAAACCCTAAACATTAAACCCTAAAACCCTAAACCCCAAATCCCAAATCCCTAAACCCTAAACCCTAAACCTTAAAACTTAAACCCCAAATCCCTAAACCCTAAAACATAAATCCCAAAAGCCTAAACCCCAAATTCCAAAACATAAAACCATAAACCCTAAACCTTAAACCTTAAAACCCTAAAACCCTAAACCCTAAATCCAAAATTTTAAAACCTAAACTATTTTTAGAAAAATAATAATTTTAACCCTAAACCTTAACCTACAAATATAACACTAAATCCTAAATCCCTAAACCATAGATCACACATTCCAAACCTCAAAACCCTAAACCCTATTTAGAAAAATAATAATTTTAATAATATATTTCTTTTTAATTAAGTAATACTTATTTAGAAAAATAATGATTTCAATAATGTATTTTGTCCGACGAAAAAATAGTAATTAAACGACATTATTCAACTTTCTGACGTAGGGTATTAAGGTCATTTGTAGTTTTTTTCATTCCATTCCAGTGGTAAACCAAACAATATAATCTTAATTCTGAGCTTGATTCCAATGATCAAACCAAATAAAATTGTTTCCATTACATTCCGATTTCGATTCCGATTCATTCCACGAACCAAACGCCACCTTAATTCATTCACGTAAGAACGTGAGAAAACAGAACAAGAAGACAAATCACAAATGTATCAGATTAGTTTTGTCTTTTCCAAGCTCAAAGTTTGAACTCCTTTGAAAACTGGACAAAGAAGGCGACCATATTAATTAGCAAGCATTACCAACTTTACATAAGCATAAATCGCAAACTTAACTTTGAAACCCTTTTAAAAATGGAAATATTTTACAAGTTTAAATCTAAAATTTATTTTAATCCTCCAGAATATATAAATTATTTTTTATATTACTTAAAGACATGAGTTTTATATATTCAAAATACAATTTTTTTATTTTTTATAACTTAAAAGATATATTTTTTTAGAGAGAATTAAAAATAAATTTATATAAATAAATAAATCGTATAAAAATAAAAAATAAAAATAGCATTAATACATATATCACACTAAGATTAATATTATTTCCTATCTTCACAATTTAAACTCCAACTAATCACTCACGAGTCATTTAACATATAATATTACCCACTAAAAAATAAAACATTAGTACAGTCATAATATTAGTTCACTCAACATGAACACATCAGCCTTGAGTCAATTCCGGCGTCTGAATAGAAAGAAAAGCTTTTAACATTTTCATTTTCATTATTATTATTTTATTTTATTTAAAATTAAAAATAAATTTAATCTTTTATAAATTATAACGAATTTAATTTAATTTAATAATAGATATTATTTATAATAATTAATAAAAAATAAATACATTAATAAAATATAATTACACTATACATATATAACTAATAGATTCTTTTAAATGGTAAGGTCACATAAATATAAATTTCACTACAATTATACAACACTGTCAACATCAAATAAAAGAAGGAAACCTAAGACTTGAAACATTCCAAGTTAAAGTACTCAATCTCTCAAGGATCATTTATACTACATCATGGTGTGGTCTACCTGCTTTATCCCACTTCTAATAGGATCTTACAGAAAAAAGGCTCATCTATTTCTTAATGTGAAGAAACCTAAAATAAATTACTTTTAGATGGTGGATATAGAACACAAGATGCAACAAATCACTTTCCTCCACCAACCAAGCTTTCTAAGAATATATGAACATGGTTTTAAATAGAAACAGATGCAGCTCCAATATTCGATATAATCTATTACGAGGAATAAGAAGTAATATGATACGACATTCATAGAAATTTTAACATAATAGTTTGTACGTACAAATGATTCAAATAATGAATTTTCCCGAAATGTAAATAAATATTACAAACCAAAAACACTTATTATCAAGGAATTCATGCAACTAATGAACAAGAATACACAACATTTTGTTCATATAAGGTTCACAACTACCAAAACATTACGGCTGGTAGCGGGGATTATCCATAAAGCCATGCGTAATATGAAATTAGCATCAGCAAAAGGACACTGCCAAATGCAAAGCAAGCAGAAACTTTTAAATTTACAGAAAGCAAGTAATCCTACCGTAGGTGTTATATGCATATGCCACTTTCAAAGAGCATTTTAAACAGAAATAACCAAAAGTAACCGAATGTAAGCACTAAATAACTTATGACCCAGATTACACAGCCACAACTATTGTAAGAATACCGAATCACTTTTTTTGAAGCAGAACAGCTTTAATACTAATAAGTGTTGCCAGCAGAGTAGCAGCATCAACAAACAAGGCACAAAATGTAATATCTATAAAATTCTCAAACAAAACAATTCATCAATTTCTGGCCAAGATAAATCAGACAATCGAATTTTCAAGTAAATAAAAAAGGGGTTGTTTCCTAGCAAATAAAATGCACATTTAAGCAGCTAACTTCAACTAAAAACAGGCACAGTTTCCTTACATGAAGTAGTAATGCATAAAATGAACATTGAAATGGAAACCCGAAAAGTTCAAACACAATGATAAGAACGGCAGAAATAAAACAAAGGGTGACATTTAGTCATGTTACACAATCAAAATGATCAATGTTAGCAGGGGAAAAACTAGGCTATGAAGGAATTACACGAAGGCCAAAGTAAGGTCTTTGAACAATAAGGCGTATAAATAGTATGACGAACCAAATAAGAACAATCAACTCCAAGCTAAATGAACAAAGAAAATGTCAATCAGAAATTTGCCATTTACATAACAACTGCAGGACAAAGTGGTGGCATATTTGCTCCAAAAATGACATCCTATTTGCATTTTCTCTCACAGCCCACTAAAGAATCTAAATTTAATCAAACCCCATCCTTTAATCCGCTCCTAAAGAATCAATATCAGTACTTCAATATCCCCAACAACGAAGATCTCATTCAAGCCAAATAATTTTAAGTGAAATTTCAAACTAAAATGAATAGCTCACGAACATTTTTCGTATCTATTCATCGACCTTTAGAAGTTGCCGTCTCTTGAAAACCAAGAACCCCACTACACCAATCTGAAGAATGGAAGCAACGCCAACGAACAATAGCCCAACCTTCTTGCCCGTATTGATCTTATTAATATGTGGTGGCAATGGTGGCGGTGGCCTCCTCCGATAATTAGGACGTCTCGGCGACCAATAATGGGATGTTGGCGGCGATCTGCTCGGTTCGTACTTGTAATTCAATTGATTGGGAGAGTGATGACGCAATGGCAGAGGAGGATGCTCTGGTGGGGGCGGAGGTAGATGCCCTGGTGGGAGCGGTGGTGGATGCCCTGATGGGGGAGGTGGTGGATGCACTGGTGGGGGTGGTGGTGGATGCACTGGTGGGGGAGGAGGAGGATGTTCAGGTGGAGGCGGAGACATCAATGGCGGCGGAGGATGTTCAGGTGGGGTTAGAGATATCAGTGGAGGAGAAGATGTTGGCAGCGGAGGTGGAGGTCGGATTATAGGTGAGTGTGAAGCAATGTTAGTTACCCCATCTTTTGATTGTGATCCAACTAGTATAGCACAAAAGCTAATCCCAAATCCAAAAAACACCAAGACAAATGTCAAAAATGGCGATTCCATTAAACAATAGCAGCAGGAAGAAGATTTTCCCTATTCAAGACAAAGAGAGTTCTGAGTAAGGGTTCCAGAGCTTTCCCGCATCTGGTTAGAACCCCTTTTTGATTGGTTTCGTCTCCTTTAGTTCTTAATTTGAAAATAATTTTACCTCTCCATAGATAACATGCTTACCAACTAGGGTTTTCGAATCAGGGTCGATTCCGAATCTGGGTCTTCTTCTTTCCTCTAAATTTGAATAATCAGCCAATTGAGTCAAATGGGTATGATCCAAAACGCTTGATTTCCAGTTTCTATGAACTTAGCCAACACCAATCGGAATATCCAATGTGTACTAAAGTGGGTCAAATGATTGATTTTAATATCGATTTAGTGGATGAAACAGAGTGAAATGATAAAATCAAATGGATGGTTAGGGAGAGAAAATGATGAATTTTTAGTATGATCTTTATCACCTTCTCAGAAAAGAGATTGAGGAAAAAACACAGAAAAAACAGAAGGTTGAAGTTGATGATAAAAGGGAGAGCTTGACAAAAACAGAAGGTCCACGCGGGTTCAAACGGTTGGGGGTATTCTGGTTGTGTGATTTTGCCTAGGAAGGAGAATCTTTTGCCACAATCTTGTTTTAGAAAGGAAAGAGAAATTTAGTGCTGTAAAAATTTGTTAGTAGTTGGATCAATGTTGTCAATGGGTGAAAATTCATGACATGGTTGACACAGCAGTTTTGGATCATGTGGACTCAATTAGTTGGTAACTTGGTATCAGTAATCATTATAGGCCCATAATTTTTATGCTTTTCGGGTTGTTTGGGCCCGTAAGAAGGTCAAGGACCCGTAATACTAAATGATCTCAGGATAATTCTAAATACATTTAGAAAAATTCCAAATACATGCCCTCACTACATATTGGGAATGGGCTCAAGCCCAGTTCAGTCCCTAGCATGCTACAGTAATACATAAAATTATTTTTCCTTTTTAAGTTGACTTTATCAGTTGTCACAATACTCTAAAAATAAATTAAACTTAATTTTCCTATTATAGGTTTTAAATATGGTTTAACTTCCTAGATTTGACAGATAAAAGTAACAGTAATATAAAATTTTATAGAAAAGCTAAAAAATATATTAAATAAAAAGGAATAACCAACAATCTATTATAAATTAAATTGTTAAAATTTATCCCTCATCGATTCTTTCAATTTATCCATCAATAATTTTTCTAAAAATTTAAGTTATTAAAATATATATATATATATATATATATTTACCATAAATAAATAAGTTTATATTTATTTCTGTTTCTATTCTCTTTGAGCGTTCGAGTTTTAGTTATGTGGCACAAAAAAATATATAAAATATTATTAAATAATATTATTTGTATATATGTGTTGTGATGATGCAGAACATATAAGGTTTTTGGTTTCATTAAGCTTTTTATATCGTATATGAATTTTATATTAACTTTTTAATGCATCCTTGACTTATAAATAAGCAAATTCATTTCTTGTATTATCACCTTAATAAAGACATATATTATTAAATATTTAAGAAATTTTTATTTTTTTATTTCTTTTATTCTTAATATTTTAAGAATAATTATTTACTTTTATTTTATATTAGTAATTTTTTTATATATATATAAATCTATGTAATTTTATGAAGTTTGATTTTTGATTAAAAAAATTTGTAAATAATATGAGATAATTGTGAGTCAAAAATAATATAAATTAAAGTAAATTTTCTTATTTTTTTTAAAATAAAATAATTTGGGATGATCAGCTAAAAAGATATATTTGTAAAAGGAGTGATTTGTAGTATAAATTAACTTCAAGTGAGGTTAATATAGAATAGTAAAAGAAAAACTAAAACACATTTTAAGGTCATTAATACATATATATCACTATTTTAGGATGAATAATTTTTCATTCAATATAATTTTACTTCGGGTTAAACGTTAATTAGTAGTAATTGTTCATACAGTAATCTATCAAAAAGATTTAATATTTTTCCGATTTGTAGTTACCGGTATAAACAACAGAGTATATAATTACTAATAATATATTTTCACATCATTTGATAAGTGTCACATTTTTATTTTTTATTTTTTATTTTTAAAAAAAGGAAACTCCAAAAACAAAGAAGCATGAAAGGTCACATGGGTGAGAGAGAGAGCTTGAAGTAAGGCCATATTGACATAGTGGCAGTGCAGGCAGAGCAAGAAGCATGTTTGGCCCCTTCAGGTCATCAGCCGCAGCATATAAAAGCACTTTTTTTTTTTTTCTTTTTTACAGTTTCTCAACTCAAGAAACGATTAATAATGAAATATAATATTAATTAGAGATGCAAACCAAGTAAGAGTATGTGTAGTTAGTTAGTTTAGGGTACGTAACAGAGAGTGAAGGTGAGAAATGTTAACACGTGAATGTGTAATAAAATCAAAATAAATCATTTTCCTAAACGAATGGTCTCTCTTTTTTCCGTCAACAAATTTTAATTCTCTCTTTGCTTTTTGACAAAAATAACCAAAAAAAAAAGCATGTATAAAGAGACCTATTATTCTTCTTGATGGCAATTTGGTCATTCAATTAAATTTAAATGTTGGAATTGCAGAGACAGATGTTGAGAGCCTAGCTAATTAACGGGGGGGAATTTTGATAATATTTATAGTTTGCAATCACATTAATACATAAACAAAAAAAGAAAAGAAAAAAGAGTCTAGTTTTTTCCCTTAAAAATAAATAAAATGAAACCTACGAAGGGCAATATGGGTAAAGAGAGAGAGAGAGAAATAAAAGAGGGGGGGATAAATGTGAAAACTCACAACTACAAAAGAGTAGATAATATGGTATTTATAGTATCGATATATAAATTATTATTATAAAAATATTTTATCTATTATTAATAGTATAAATATGTAATTAATATTAAAAATATTTTTATTTTAATAATAAAAGTTATTATTATGATTTTTATATTTTATAAAAATTAAAATATAAATTGAGAAAGTATAATTACGTGTTATCTGTCTTGGAAATTGATGCCTTAGTTTCTAGTAAAGGTTAAAAAAAATAAAAATAAAAAAATAAAAATGGGTTGAAGCACGCCAAGTTACCATTGGAAAGAAAGTTTGTCTCAGAACACCCCCATCACCCTTTCTTTTTTGTTTGGAAATGTGAATAGTCCAAAGTTCCATTATGATACTTACTGCATTTACTTTCATATTTTAAGTAAGTAGACAACTCATCGCCAAAATATCATTGCACCATTATTTCCACCAATAATTTTCCAACACCTTCGTATTAACTAATTAATATCTCCCTAATTAATATCTCCCTTTGGGTTTTGCAAACTTTGTTATTCATATTGCATGAATGTGTTCTTAGTATTTGTGTTCGTATTTTTTAATTATTTTTTTTATAATAATTAAATAAATAAAAAAATTCTCCTTGGTATGATTAAAAGTCAGTTCCTTAACTTGATAGTTCATTTTTAAAAAAAAAATTAATATATGTAGTTTTATGATAAACATTGAGCCCACTTCAATAATAGTCTAATAACTATAGCTGTGAATAAAAAATAAAAAATAAAAAAAGCTTTAGAGTTGCAGCTAGCTGTTAACCAAACCAAACCAAAACCATGCAAACTCATAAGGTAGCTAGCCATAGTGGAAATAGCTCAAGGCCTCAAGCTAAGAAAGCCAATGAATACCTAATGCTAAGAGTACTATTAAGTCGAGACACTAACCCACACACAAAGTCATAAGTCATGACTCATAAAAGATAAAGATAAAGTGGGCAGTGGAAAGCTAGATAAGGGGTGTGGGTATAATAATGATGGAGAAATGTCTCTGCATGAGGTATCTTGTCTTCTAGATACTTATTTTGTCCTTTTCTTCTCTTTCATAAAAGTGTTCTTGTCATCAGTTTTCTTCTGCCATATTTTTTTTGTTTCTTAGATTTATGAGATCTCTTCTTCTGCTTAGAATCTATCTCTTTATTTTCGCTATGCCATCACTACCATTTAAGTCTCTTTACATCTCCATCCACACATTTATATTTCTTACAATTTTTTTTTTATAAATTTAAAATTATTAATAATTATATTAAGATAAATATAAAGATATTTAATAATAAACTAATATTTTAATTAAGATTTAAATATATTTATAATATATGATAGTATTTTTATCTAAAAAAATTCTTTTAAAGTTATTACTATACATCATAAATATATTATCATTTAAATTAATTTAATAATTTATTATTCTATACAGCTTAGTAGTAGATGTTATTCTAAATAATACTTTCTAAGTTCAGATGATGTGAGTAGAGTTTAAGAGGAACCCGTTCCACATCTAAGCTCTAAAAGAAATGTAATTTAATTATAATATTTAGAAAATTATTTATTAAGTATATATATAAAATAAAATTATACATCATTTAAATTTTTAATTCTAACAAAATTTAATAATTTGAATACATTTTTATTAAATAATATCACGTGAAATCTTTTTTTTAATTAAAAATTATTAAATATTAACTTAAAAGTATTATTTCATACATTACCAACCATTTATATCTAGTCTAAAGCTAGAATCACATTTAACAGCATCCTCTTTTTTTTTTCTTTTCTTTTCTTTTCTTTTCAAGAAGGTGTAATAAAGAAGAAGAAGAAGAAGAAGAAGAAGAATTCACATCATCATACCAAGAAATGCTGACTCTAATATCACTTGTATATCATTGGTTCCAATAAATAATATATATTTATTAAAAAGAACACCTCGTTATAATAATGGGTAGATTACAAGATAGAGAAAATGATGTATTAATTATATGTGATTCAGTGTTAGAAAATTTAATAATGTGAGATCTAAAATCTGTTATTAGATGGGGATTTTGACTGGTGATTTAAGCAAAAAGAGCAGAGATGTCCGTTAACAGAGTAAGAGGGGGTGTGTAGCAAGCAATCCAATACCCCAAAAAATTGACTGCATAATGCAGAGATAGAGAGAGAAGGTTAAATAAAAAAAAGGCACGCAATTTAAGGGCATTCCAACACTTGATTTCCTTACCAAACTGGCTTGGGATTCTTGCGCTGTCTATTGGTGAATGGGTCAAAACTCTAAATGATGGTGGCTCTGCTTTCTTTGACTTTTTCCCATTGATGCAACTTATGCACTCTCTGTATGTTTCGGAACACTCTTAGAGAAACATGCAAATGCCCCATTTTGCTGCCCTCTGAGGGAGCAACTTCATCACGTGCTAAGGAATGCGCTTACTGACTTAATTTACAAACACTTTCAAAACATCATTCAATTATATTTAGTATTGGGAAAATTTACTTCAACCAAACAAGTTTGATATATATATATTTAAAGAAAGTTTAATTCATATCATATTTTTAATGCATTTAAGTTAAAATTAAAGAGTAAATTAATCAGTATCAACTCATTAATTTAAGTAATAAATCAAAAATCTTAAATTAAGAATCATTTATTTTATTTAAAAAAACCTTTACGTTTTTTCTTTTGACCTTAACTTTTACAACACTAGTATTTTTACATAATGTTTTTTGGATTCTCGAAATAGTTGTAGGAGTGTTGTATTGCATCCATTGAACTGATGTTATAATTTTTATTTGCAAGTAATAAATTCAAAACACGTGTCAAGTACCCATTTATCTATTAAAAAAATATCCTTTTGTTCCTAGCTTTAAGATATAAGTTAGATATAGTTAATTATGTTATTGTTAAGAGTGAATACATATAACAACATAATTATTTAAATAAATGTTTTTAATTTTATTAAAATATCAATTTTTATAAATAACAGAAATTAACTTATAAATTACCAGGCATTATAAAAAAAAAGACTACTAAGATTTTTTTTTTCTTTCTAATTTTTAGTATCAATAATCATAACTCGGAGAAAGAGATGTATGTCTCTTTAATTTATAGTAACCACTTTTTCTTACTCCTAGAATTTAAAAAGGCAAAACAATTCATGCCTTTGGTTAATGTGGATAAACATGATGGCATAAAGTGCACTCTCGTATCCAGCCAATGCAAGTAACATTAATTTAATAATATATCTTATACTTTCAAAATAATTATTACATCTCATATAATATAAAGAAGAAGAAAAATATATTAATAGTTTAATATTTTAATAATTATGATTAAAATATATAAAATTTTGTTCATTTTTAAGTGAATTATTACAAATACATTAATTATTAAAAATAAATAGCAAGTCAAAAATGTTACAAGTTAATCATATTTATTGAGTTTTTAAATATTATTTAAATTAATTATAATTTAAACATATATCAATTTAATTTAAAAGATGCATGCATGTATGTTCAATTATTATATTTATGATATTTTTGTTCAATTATCACATTTTTGATATTTTTAAAAAATTTAGACATCAATACACTTTTTAATTGTTATTTGACTTATAATTCTCCAAAAAAAAAACTTTAATAAAATTTTATATATTTTGTTAATAATTATTAGGTAATTATTATCTTTCTCGTCCTATAAAAAAATGGATAAAAAGTTAAAACAATATATACATTTCTATATAAATAAATACTTTGTCAACGCAGATCAACCATTTTCTTTTTCTAATTTTTTGTCGTTTAATTGTTTCTTAATGTTGTACAATATTTATTTTTATTCCATCTCCTAATTCTTTTTAGCAATCTTACATCTTAAACTCTTTATCCCAAAAAATAAAAAAATAAAATAAAAATCTTAGTTCTTAATTTGTCACCTATGATAAAACAAAGTCATTGTTATAAAAACTCATTCGCCTGGGTCCACAACAATTCCATTTAGTAAATGTTTAGTGTAATATGCTAATCTGTCAACTTATAACTAATATATCATATTTTTATAAAAACTATAATAAATAGGTTTGGGATGAATCTATTCAAGTATTAAATAACCATAAATATTTGTTTAACTAATTACAACTCTATTAAAATATTTAAACAAAGTGTCATGTAACATCGGTCTTTTTAAGTGTATATAATGTAAATGTACTTATTTGTCCAGACTTTTTTCTATACTGTAAGAAAAAAAAAATGAATGAGAAATGTGTAGAGTGAAGAATACATTGATTGTTTGAGATTATAAATCTATTATCTTTTTTAAAAGATAATTACATTTTCTAAAAATACTACATTTTCTATTATTTCAATAACACAATTAAAATAAAAACCTCAAATCATATTTCATTAATTTACTTTGAACCATCAAATTCATAATTGAAGCATGTTAGATCTATTCCTATTTTTTTTTTCTCTCTCTCAACCTACAATCTATCCCAATAGCTTTCTACTACAAACAAACCATGCAACTTAAATTCTAGTCATAAAAAAAAAAACTTAAATAAAGAAACATATACTTAAAACCCACTCCTCTAAAGTTTTGCCTTTTCCACTTCATTCATTCCACAATGCAAAAACAGGAGGACCATTTTGAACCAAATCAAGATTCCCAAGGCTATTGTTGTCACTTCCACCGTTTCCATCCTCATACTTAGCACCACTTTGCAAAGAAAAATAAGTGTGTGAGTAGTCAGCACCTCCAACATGACCAAAATCGCCATTTTCACCACCAAAACAACATTTAGGGCTTTGAGGGTTAGAAGAAATACTCTTGTTGCAACAAGTCATATTCTGTGGTGCACCATTGTTAGTGTTTGAAGTCGCATTACGTACATGATCATCGGTATTCGCATTCCACACTATGTCGGAAAATTCATTGGAAGCTTCACCATTTGTCATTGTCAGAAGAGAAGGTTGTTGTTGAGATGCAGAAGAATTGAAGTCCTCATGAGAACTAAAATCTTTTGGGGAACGTTTGGCAAGGTCACTAGCAATTAGAGTAGAGCTTGAGCATATTCTTTTCACATCGTATTTACTTATATCGAAGTTTGTAACTGCACTTGTGCCCCTAAACTTTATTGCTGCAATGTCATAGGCCTCAGCTGCTTCCTCTTGTGTACCTTTTGGATAACCAACAAATCATATTATTGACATATGGATAAGATAAAATAAATACATCTCAAAAATATTTGTTATCAAACAACAATAAATTCAGTCATGGACTGACTGATTATAATAAATGCAGTAGAATTAATAGAAATTTTTCTCACCATTTTTACAACTTGTACTTACATTTAATACTTACTATACACGTGTCTACTAAAATATATATTATATGCACATTCAATTACAACAAAAAATAATTCATCCTGATGGAAATAGGTCAGAGGTTAAGTCAGAGGGATAAAATTTTACCAAACGATAATCGAGATGGAGAATCAAATCAGATATTGGATTTTCTAAAATGGAGGTGTTTTAAGGATTAATTTGATACTACTATCTTAACAACGAATTAATAAGAGTTTTCTTAGCTTATTTTGTGATTTACATGTAATTCAAGTGAGATGACTCTCGACTCCATCAATATGTATGTACGTACCCAAATTAGAATTTCTTTTATTGAATAAAAAATTAAAACTTTTAATATCACTTTATATATATATATATATATATATAAAGAGATATTTTTTAATCTCTTAGTTTATATTTAATTTTAAAAAGAAGATACTAAACTGGATAATTCCTTATTAAAATAACTACACTACACGCATATACTTGAATTTGAAACACTAAACTCATACTATTACAATTCTCAAAAAATGAAGAAGATATCACTCGTTATAACTGGTTATATGACTTGTATATATAGGAAGTCTAAATTTATAAAGTGAAATTCAAAATAATTAATGGGTTTAACGGTGTAAAATAATAAATTAAACAATGATGATGATAATAATTAATGATGATACTTACTAAAAGTACCAAGGTACAAATCTTTGTTACCAGCAACCCTTCCAATTCTAGCTTGCCATCTTCCATGTTGATGATGTCTGTAATCAAATGAAATGAAAACGAGCTTGATTGATGGGAGGACTTTAATGATGGCTTATTAAGTTAACATGTTCAATCACATTTATAATATTGCTTGCCTTATTATTGCCTATGATATAATTGAAAAGGCCTGCAAAATTTCAGTAAATAATTGGAAACTCTATTATTATGTTTTGCTTTTTTTCCCATACCTTGTCACTCCTCTGTACATAGAAGCTCCTCTTGAAAACCCACTACTTTTTCTGTTCACAAAATTTGTCAAAAGCCCAATTATTAAAAATAAGTAAAAGATAAATGGAGAAATTTATGGTACAAAAATATACTATGCTCATTTAAAAAAAAAAAGAGTGCATACCTTCTCAAGTTGGCAACAAATTCTTGTCTTGTCATATTCTTCATCTCTTCAATCTCCTTTTCATAAGTACTTAACTGGGTATTATTCAATTTTAGATTTCAAAACTTGCTTAGTGGATTAACTCAATATTTAATTTCTAGAAAAACCCATTAAAATAAAATAAACTTACAGGAAAATTTATGTGAGTTGTCGGACCCCAATATTTAAGTGCAGCTAAATCATAAGCTCTAGCTGCTTTTTCTTCCTTGTCATAACCACCTAATTATCATTTACAGAAGAAGAAGAAGAAGAATAAAAATTAATAAAAATATGATTCACGAACCCCAATGCTTCCTTTATATCTATTTTTTTAATAAATAAATAACTATTTAAGAAAATGAGATTTTTAGCCTACCAAGATATACTGCAGAGGGTTGAAATTTTGACACAAGACCACCCCCAAAAATTTGCATGAAACAAGCAACAAACCGTTAGTTAATAATGTATTTCTCTGAAAAACAAAACTGAACAAATAAACAGAACATAAAAAAGATTAAATATTTTAAAAAAATAAATTCTATACTCAAGAACCGATTCAATTTTACAACAACTTAGTCAATAGTCATAATAATAATAATAACAACAATAATCAGTTGATATATTTTCTCTGACCTTGCCTTCCTTTCCTTGTTTGTCCTTCTTTTCTACAGCTGTTATCCCACAAATGGGCTTCATATCTTCCAGTCCATCTATGTCTAACAAATAGTTTATGGAACAAAGATTTAAAAAAGGAAATAAATAAATAAATATAAATATTAAAACAAGAAATAGATACCTCGTAACACCGCGAAATTGAGATGTTCTCTGTCCAAAAGTATCAATAGATTTCCGAGGAACAGGTTCTTTAGCTTGTAAGGACTTACCATTAGAACGTTTTCTATTATCATCAACTTGTTGTAATGTAGAAATTGCACCCAAACCATGTTCTTGTGAGGTAGGACTCATAGTAAGAGACAAAGACTGATAGTTATTAGAGCCATTTGGTTCAACAGATGATGATTTTTCTTGAGAAAAAGGCAATGCTTGACCCAACCAAGACCTATAAAGGCAATTATTAGAGATAAAAGCTTGTGGGTTTTCATTGTAATGGCTAAAAGGTTGGATTATAGAAGATGGGTTTGTTGGATTATTATTATTATTATTAATGTTTCTAGTTTCCATTTCCAAGTTTTGGTTGAAATTTGGAGTTAGATTAACATTGATTTCATGAGACTCTTGGTTATTTTGAGAATACACTTTGGTTTCATCACAAGTGCCTAAGAAATCTTCAAGCTTTGGTCCTTCTTGATCATTTGGATTTGTTAGCCTTGTAGTTTCCATTCCACTATCATATCTCCAATCTTTAAAAACAGAGTCGATAAAATAAAAGTTAAGTTCTTTTTTTACTACTTTAACATGCAAAGTATGGAACTTTAGAGAGAAAGGCAGAAAATGGGTAGTGATATTACCTTCTGCACCATTGGAGTGTTTAAAGGGATCAGTTGAAACACAAAGTGATCCATCAGAACGCAAGGGCATAATAGTCATATGAGAAGGAAAGCCACTATGATCTTCTTGATGTTCACTACCAACAGCTGGAAATCCTTCATGGATTCTTAGATGTGGAGTCAGAGAAAACCCCAACCAGTTACTCATAATATCCACTAATTTTTTATGTATTCTTTTCTAGAAATTATGAAAATCACTCAAACTTGCACAAAGTCCCTTTCTCTCTCTGTCTCTCAGAATTTTGAGTCAAGTTTGGGTTTTGAGCTCAAATTTCAAAGTTGTGATGATGATATCGAAGATATATAATATATGAAGTTTTAGAAGTCTGTTGTTTCTATCATTTTTCTACTTCTCTTGCTCATCATGCAAAGCTTCATTTCTTGAATATTTGTGGGTCTGTATTTATGTGACCCAAAAAAGATTTGTGCAAAATTACAAAGAGCCCACTCTGTCTTTATATATTCTCAGCTCTGTTTCTGTTTTGCATTCTTGGGTTTTGTGCCTCTTCATTTTTCTTTTTCAGATTTCAGCAGAGGTGGTCATGACAATTGACATATATGATATATATAACACATATTTCATTAAAAATAAAAATAAAAACTATAAATTTTAATTAAATATATATATATATATATTTAAATATTAAAAATTTTAAATTTTAAAAATACATCTTAAAATTTTAAATTATATAATTTAATTATTAAACTTTTAAGATTATTTATTAAATTATATATTTATAAAATAAAAATTTATAATATATGCGTAAAATTTTAAATATTTAGAAATAAATACAATGATATAAAGTTTAAAAATTTATTTATAAAATTTAAAAAATTTAAAAAATTTAAAAATTAAATTATATATTTTAAAAATTTAAATACTTACCTATAATTAATTAATGTTTGAAAATCATAGTCTAAAAAATTATTTATTGACACATAAATTTATAATATATATATATATATATATATTATAAAAATTTAAATATTTTTTAATTTTAAAAATAATTATTAAAAATAAAATATAAATGTTAAATCTATACAAAATTTATATTAGTATTTTCCGGATAAAAAACTCTAGTTTTATCACAAACGTAATATGATAAATTTTAAAGTGTTAAAAATGATTTATTTCATTAATAACAAAAAAAAGCTTATATATTTCAGAATATAATATAATTGTATTAAATAAAAATTAATTTATTAATATAATATATTTATAATAAATATTAGTTTTCTTAATAACATTTCATAAAAAAAGGCAAAATGGTGAGTAATTTATTGAAAAAGGTAAATAAAAATAAGTAATTAATAAAATACTAAAAACGAAAGTTAAACCCCGGTCAATTTTGGAGTGAATTTATATTTATCTTTTTATTGAGGAATGCTCAGTGTTATCATTTTCATGTAACAATATATATATATATTTATAAAAATAGATAAATTTACATTCTTATACTATTTTTGGTCTGTAAGTACGGGAGTGGAAAGGAAAGGGTCATGGTGAGACAAAAAAGAAAATGGAAATGAATGTGGGATGCCTTCTCCTTTTAGCCTTTGAATTGATTTTATAGGTATTTCTTGCTTGTCGTTACTCTATTGTTTTGTATAAGGTTTTTTCTCGTTATATATTCTTCTAAGTTACTAACTTGTAGTTAATGGTACTTTCTTTCCAAACTTTCAAGTTTTATTCATTTCAACATCATATTTAAATTTATTCTTTAATATATATATATATATATATATATATATATATAAATTATTAATAGCAATACAAGTTAGTATTAATAATTTTCAATAATTAAGAAAGGAAAGTGTATTTGAGGTTAGATAATTTTTATTTTAAATTATATTTTATTCATTCAAACAATATATATATATATATATATATATATAAACAATTAAATTTATTATAAAAAAATTAACAAAATAAAAATACATTAAATTATTATAATCGTTAATAAAAATTATTTTTTTTGTACAATTCAAACTTTTTTTTTGTTTTTTCTATTCTTTAAATATATCTCTTTTCATTAACAAGATGATAGATATTCAATATAATTTGATTATTCATATTTTTAGATATTTATATTTTTAACTATATAAATACTTAAATAAAAAAATATAAGATATAAATCTAAATATAAATATAAAAATTAAACAAAATAAAATATAATATGTCTAAAATCACTCTTATATCTTATATCAAAATCTAGGTGGAACAAAAATTACATTAAATTGATATCCAAGTAAAATGTAAAAATTATAATATATATTTATTGAAATAACTTAAATAAAATTGATGCTATATCAAAGGGAGAACTCTTATAATAAAAAAAATTATCCCCCCAATTAAAAGTAAAATTAATAAACGGTAGGATTTTTTTTTAAAATGTGAATATATATTTTCTTAGAAAACTTTTTTTTTTAGATTTGAGTACTGGGATTTTCTTTTAACGATGATCTAACTAGGATACTTAAATACACCATCTTGAAATAAAAAGCAATATTATTTTATGAATTTTTGTAAATAATAAAAATATTATTATTAAAATTTATAATTATAAAAATAACATTTTTTTATATCAATTTTATACATTTTTATTGTTAAAAAAATTATGATACATATTTCATTTTAAATATTTGTTAAATGTTATTTATACAATATTTTTATTATTATAAGTTTTATAAGTATTTTTTTAATAATTTTTCTTTTTTTAAATTATATTATTGGTCTACAAATTTTAACTAAATTCATACAATAATTCATAAATTTTTAAAGTGTACAATTTAGTTATCAAATTTTTAAAATTTACACTAGATTTTTAAACTTTTAAATTATACATTTTAGTTTTTATTAGTGAGACTATGATATATGTGTGAATTGTTAAAAAAAATTGGGACTAAATTATAAAATTTTAAAATTGAAAGTTATATATGTGAATTTATTCAAAATAGGAGACTAATGAAATAGATAATCATAATTTATTTTCGGTTCATAAAAGAGAGTGAAATCTTATTTGAGTCAGGCTATTAAGTTCTAATGTAACTTTTAACTTAAAATGCAAGAACATGGCATAAAAGGATATATTACTTTAAGAGTATCCTATTAATTTTTGATACATTGTTGTATAGTTTTTAAGTGGTAGATTAGAAAAATATAATAAATTCTTCAAAATGTATCCATTTCCCCCCAAAAAAATAAATAAAAAAAAGTAGGTACAAAACGTCGGATGATGCTTTAGTTATTCAATTTTTTTCCCTTTCCTCTCCCTTATTTTCTCTTTTGTATTTAAAATTTAGTGTTTTGAATTTAAGATTTAATGTTTAATTTTTAAGGTTTAGTGAAAATAAAATAAAATAATTTTATGCAAATAAATAAAAACATGAAAAAGAGAGGAGAAAGAAGAAAAAAGATAAAACAATAAGAAAAATATAAAAAAAAGGATTAAAAAAATAATAATAAAATTAAAATGATTGAATTGTATTTTATTTTATTTTTTATGCATAAAAATAATTTTTTTTTATGAAATGATTATCTTTTTAAAAAATTGATTACTTTTAAGATATTATTATTATTTGACAATAATGTATAGCAAAAAGGATGAATTAAATATATAGAATTTAAAGCAGCCCGTCTCTTTCTTTTTTCCTTACCTCCGACGCTCTAGTAACATGCCACTTTTTAGTTTTGTTGAACAAATCACTCTTAATTATATATATATATATATATATATATATAGATTGTTATCCAACCTATGTTAAAACATATGTTTTAATAATTTCGCCTATTTATTTTTTGTTATTTTTAGTCTTGAACTATCAATTTTAAAATCAATAAGATTTTAAGGTTGCCCTCGTACAAGTTGTTGAAGATCTAAATGTACAATGCTCCAATAGTTTCTTAGCTCATAAAGGCCGATGGTAGAGTAATCAGAAAAATAACAGGCCCATTAAACAAGATGGGGCCTAAGTAGAGGGCTGACAGGGTTTGTTTGTGGAATAGGAAGTAGCCCATATGAGACTCAATATCTTCCTTTCTTTTTTATAAATTTTTTAGACTATTTTTTTCGTCTTCTTAAATAACTTTATTTTTTAACAAAGATATTTATAGATATAATAGATTACATTCGATAGATTACTAAAATTATGATAAATATAATAAATTACATACAAAAATATATGTAATATGTTACATTTGGTGGGTAATTAGAATTACGATTTATGCAATATGTTACATATAAAAACACACATTGATATAATATGTTACATTTGATGGGTAATTGAAATTTTGATTAATTACCAATGATGGTTATCAAAACTACGGTAGGTCATTGAAAATTTGTAAGAGGTACTACTAGAGATATTGTGGGATCTGATCGAACATGAATTATGTTCAATAAATATCTAAGTATACGTATTACAACAATTAATAAGAACCAATTTTTTTGTGTTTTTATATTAATTTTAAGAAAGTAAAATTAAAAGAACTTAAAATAAATAACAATAATTAATAAAATCAGATTTTGTAACTAAGAAAATATAGAGGAATAATTAATCTTCCAATAATCTAAACATGTTAATAATTAAAATCCCTCAATGTAATTATTAATTAATTACATAATCAATTGTATCAAATATATTATGTATTCATTTTTCAAGTAAATTATACATCATATAGTAATTAACATAATCACACTCTTATGTCAATTGAATTGTATACTACTTATTAAGTTTATTGATTATGGATCACATATATAAGAATTATACATTTCTTCGTATAAATTATGTATGTTATTTAATCAAGACGAACAATTAAATAATTATCTCAAATCTATTTAATTGTCTCTATAGATCATTTGTTAGTCAAACAATTAATAGCATAAAAACCCTAGATTAATAAATTAACTAAACACAATTTTATTCATAAAACTAATATTTTTCACAACGAAAGTCATAAAAATTGATAAAGAAATAATAGAAGATGAAATACAATCAATCTCTTGAATTGTAGCACCGATCTATTCTTGAATCTCCACCAAAATTGTATCTCTTTTCAAAAAAATTATCTCTACTTGGCTCCAAAAACTGATAAAAATTATGTTAATTTTGGCTCATTAAAGTTTATTGGGCAATTAGGGGGTTAAATAAAGCTTAGTTGTAATCTAAACCTTCAAATAAAGCACGAAGATCAAAATAAGCAAAATTAATAGCATTGGGGAATAGAATGAAGACACGTGACCCACAAAATTTAGTAGGCGAATCAAAGCACTATACGTGGTGGGGAAGTTTGGTATCGGTCAATGCTCGTTGAGTTAGCGACACACACCGATATGTAATTAGCTGTTGCAGATGGTATGGTAAACAGTTAGAAAGAATGTACGAGTAGCGTGACGACATGTGGTATAAGTGTTGACCATGAGGCAAACTCGAAAAGCACGTAATTTAGACACATGTCAAAGCATTATGTCACTATGTACATGTGACTTTATGTGATTCGTTTGCTCTGATTGCGTGGCATCCACGTGATTTGCTCCGTTAGTTCACCTGATCACGTGGAATATTCTTATTGGTCATGAGTTAAAAATTCATAAAATTTATAGAAAAATTCTTATGGAGGATTTTGTTATATGAAAAATTCTTTGAGGAGAAGTTTGAGAAGCTTGTGGCTTTTTTGATATGAGAGAAGAGAGAGAGGGTGTATTTGCGTTTGAAGGGGACAAGCTGACACCTAAAATGGTGGATTTTGACAAAGCAAACAAAAAAAAGGTACATTACTTGAAAGAAAAAATAAATGAATAAAAATTGGGATTTAAAGAGGCTTTAATTGGCTTAAAAAGAAACGAAAGGAAGAAATATTAAAGAGTTAAGTTGTTACCCTTTTTCTTTGGTGTTATTTAATGTTTTTTTATTAAAGAAAAAAAATTCTATGTATCATAAATTATTATCATAATTAATTTATTAATTAAATATAAATTATATTATTTTAATTTATATTTTTCATTAATTATAATTATAATATAACTTGTAAAGTAAACAAATGTTAAAAAATTATACTATTTATCGAAGTAAAGAGTTTAGTATTTAGACACACAAGGAAAAATAAAGCTAAAATGACTTATATTTATCCTCACTAATCACTAATATAAGAGAATATAAGAGAATGTGTGTAAATAGAAATACAACTAAAATAATTTTTTTTCACTAAAATAAATAACTTTAAATAGAGAAAATTGTGTTTAATACTAAGAGTGATACTTAGTACATGAACAAGCATTATGTAGTATACTTAACCTTTGACAAATGAATGAGATGCTTTAAGTTTTTTTTTAGTTCAAATAATAAAGATTCATTTTGGATGTGAGGAGTGAAGGTTGAAAATTGAATCTTGAATCTTTTACCCAGGGCATAACAACCTTACACTATCAAAGCATGAGTCAAGTAGTTATATGTTAAGTTAAAAACCTAGGCAACATTTTTTTGAAAGGATATTTATTATAGTAATTTGGTAAATAATCGATTCTTTATTCTAATACATTTGATAAAAATTTGATATTTATTTCAAGAAAATTTTGTGAGTTTTAGATGAAACTATATACTTGGTATGTGTTGCCTTTTTACGTGGAACAAACCAAGTAATGTATCCTTTTCTTCTTATTTTATATTTTAGTTCTTCAATAGTATGTTTTTTATTTTTTAATTTTCATACTTTGAATTTTTTTTAAATATATAATTTTGTTTCTTTATTTTTTAACTTTTATACATCGATTTTAGATTCAATACATAATTAATTTAACAATCTTTTAAAAAAAATAAAGGAATTATGTTAAAATTAAAAACTAAATAAATCAAATTGTTACAATTTAATCGATACATTTCAGTTTATTAAAAAAAATAACCCTATTTGATTCATTATGTATTTAAAAAAAATAGATTGGACCAATTAAAAGAAAAAAATAAGTCCGAAAATAACCCTATTTGATTCATTATGTATTTAAAAAAATAGATTGGACCAATTAAAAGAAAAAAATAAGTCCGAAAATAACCCTATTTAATTCATTATGTATTTTAAAAAAAATAAATTGGATCAATTATAAGAAAAAAAATAAGACTGAAAATATTTGTATATTCATACTTTTCTTCTTCTTCTTCTTCTTTTCGAAGTATTATTTAGCCATGCATTATCTTATTATTATTATTAGGTATAAAAGGAAAATATATGAAAACATGATACCAAACTCAAAAATACAAATATTCAAAAGGAATGTTTTTAGAACAAAGCAAAAAAAATGGTCATATGTTTTGTTATGTGAATTGGGTAGAACCAAAGAATTTGAATTTGATTAATAAAAACAGGTTCACAAGCCATAATCTCATCTAAACAACAACAGAACATGACATAAAGTATCCCCACTACTTTATAATTAAAAAAAATTAAAACTTAATATTTCAGTAAGTTTTATAAAAATTAGCTTATTAATTCCTTATATATAATTACCAATCCCTCAATATGATCATTTAATCAAAAGTAAGTATATCGGAGGGTATTCTTAGTTTATAGGTTGTCCTCTGAACAATTGAAATTTTCTACTTAAAAGTTTCTGAATTTGAGAGGAAACTAGCATGCCATTTGATTCCAAAACATGATTTAACAGATCCAAATCTGAGGAATCACAGAAGATGATTCTAACTCATTTGTCTGTTTCTTTTTCTTTTTATTTTTTGGCTAAAATTTGTCTGTTTCATTTTGGTTGAACTAGTACTAAACAAATCTATTTCCTTCTACCTAACACTTAAATTAAGACTTAGTTGCAACCTAACTCCACCTTCTTTTGAATTCATGAAGAAGATGATTAAATACATTAAACGCATAAAATATTGAGAGAAATGTAAGCTAAGTCACTCGGATTAAGCTTTATTGTATGTTTAATCATTTAGATTCAAAAATGTGTTATAAATAATATTATTTTAATAATTTTTTAATTAAAATATTATTCTTTTATATAAAGTGATTAAAACTTAATTTTTTAATAATGTTAAAATGATAGTAAACATAAAAAAAATTTCTCCAAAAATCTTTGTTTTAATATTTCGTTATTTTTATTATTTTTATTTTAATATTTTATGCAATTTTATTTAAAATATAAAAATAAAAATATATATTTAAATAATTTTATGTCTGTTAGCATATTATTAATTAATGGCTCGTATTTTATTACATTTTAATTGCTTAATAGTAATAATAATAATATTTTAATAGATAAATAAAAAATATTTTTTTCTAACTAAACCACACCAATTTTATAATATAGTATCTCTCCTAAAAATATAATATAATATACATCTTAATTAATTTTAGCTTTTAGAATAATTTATTATTAACAATCTTATAATTTGCTATCAAAGCATAAGACACATAAGACATGAGATCAAAATTTTCCAACTTAAAATCTATATTTATATATGTGAGTCATTATTACAATTTAAGCCTCTTTTTTATTTACTTGCTCGGCTTTTATAAATATATACTCAACTAACAAATAAGAGACTTAATAATCCATAAAAATATTTACCCATTACACAAATGAGAGTCTATTGACTTACCGGGGGAGTGTTAAAAAGAAAAGAAAAAAAAATCAAAATGGGATTAATTGTTAAAACAAAATATAACATATAAGAAGATCTTAATAACTTTAGTTTTTAGGTAATTTATTGATATCAATCTAAAATATATATGATTCATTTAAGCATTAAAGTATATATTTCCCCAAGAAAAGAAAAGAAAATTGGACAATTTGACAGAAAATTTAGAATTTTTTTAAAAATCAATCTGTTCATAATTTGTATAGGAAAGACAACAAATTTTTGTTCTTTAGTAGTTGAAGGTTTCCTTAAGAGGTATGCAACATCTTCGGTAGTGTAATAGTAAATTATATCTCTTAAACATTTTTAATTACTCAAGTAACAGTTAATTATCACGTGCTAGCTCTACTATTTTTTAATTAGGAGGAAAAGAAAAAGAAAAAAAAAAAGTTATCTGCTCTTTCAAAGTTCAAACAAGCCAGAACCTTGTGAAGTCTAAAGAAAAAACAATTATTTGTTGAGCCAATCAGATTGATTTTTCATGCTGCAGTCACTATAATGTTTTGTATTATTAAATTTACACACACTGAAAAGCTTGTTAATACCTGCATGCCTGCCAATTGCAAACTAATTTTTTATTCATATATATGACTGTCAATCTTTTAGGCATTCCCTTTTGTCATCCAACTTTTTAGTTATACTCTACAAGTATTTTTGCACATGCATGTTTTATTAGGATACTACTTATATAACACACAAGATGATAAAACTCTTAAATTCTTATTATCCCATCACTCCAGCAACGTAGCTAGTGATAAAGATAGTGTCACATGTCTTTTTGGATTTGAGTTCAAATCTCTGTAAATAGTTTAAAACAAGTTAGTAAATTAATATATATACTGAATTCCCATTACTTTATTATTAATTATTACCCCTGCATTGCTAAATGTGGACATTTCCAGCTGGAAAATCCTACACATCGTAACTTTGTATAATTTGAACCATTTTTTTTTTTTTAAAAAAACAAATTTTAGTAAAAACGCTTCTAATTATGGTAAAAATACAACACTTCATAATTAAATAGGAAAAAATCATTAAAGTTCAAAAAATATATTTTATGCTTAATGATATATATGAATGCATATTCTTGAAAGCGATTTTTTCAAATCTTAAGTTTGAAAAGTAATAGCTTTACACTTTAATGCCCTCTAATCAGAATTTCTTTTTTACTTAAAAAGCATGCATGAAGGTAATGCGCACTAAGGAATTAAATTGCGTACAAAAAATTCAAATAATCCTTTTTTTCTGATATTTAGCAGCCTTTGTGTTTTAATTACTTTATATCATTTTTATTGCTCAATCATGAAGCTTATGATTATCTCTCACTCTCTCTGTCTCTCATTCTCTTATATATAAAGGGTACTTGTAGTGTTTTGCTCTCCTCATCTATAAAAGTAGATGAATATAATAACATAGTACTATTGTTAACCAAGACTTAGATATAGTACTCTCTCTCTCTCTCTCTCTCTCTCTCTCTCTCTCTCTGTGTGTGTGTGTTTTTTTTTTTTTACTTTTATACAATAGAAAGCCAATATGGATAGTGCAAGAGAAGAGTCAATGTTGAATTCAGTGGAATGCAAAACGAGGTTTTCCTCTAGAAAAGAAGTCAATAAAGGAGCTTGGACAGCTGAAGAAGATAGAAAACTAGCTGAGGTTATTGCAATTCACGGGGCTAAAAAATGGAAGACTATTGCAGCTAAATCAGGTATTTTCTTGTTTTTATTTTCCCTATATATATTTCTTCCAGCTAACACATCTAACCCTTTTTTTTGTAGGGCTTAATAGGTGTGGTAAGAGTTGTAGGTTAAGATGGTTGAATTACCTAAGACCAAATATTAAGAGAGGTAATATATCTGATCAAGAAGAAGATTTGATTCTAAGGCTTCATAAACTCCTTGGAAACAGGTCAGTATACTCTTTCATAGATATAATTAATGTCAAATATTAATTAAATTTGAAATATGGGTATGTTTGATTATTATTAATTAATTATGTTTTTTTGTTGTTTTTTAAGGTGGTCTTTGATAGCTGGAAGATTGCCAGGTAGAACTGACAATGAAATTAAGAACTACTGGAATTCTCATTTGAGCAGGAAAGTAAATCAAAAGGAGAATCAAAGTAGAGTTATTTCAACTACAAATGAGTCTAGAGACCATAAGGAAGTCAAAGAAGATATTATTATAAACAGATCAAGTGGAGAAGAATCAAACAATAGATTTGATGTGGATGATTTCTTTGATTTCTCAAACGAAGAACCTTTGAGTTTGGAGTGGATTAGCAAATTCCTTGAATCTGATCAATGACCACTTTAACTCATATCTAATAAAATGTTCAGCCTTAATGAGTTGTTAATTAATAATTAGTTATTCTTAATTATCTGTAATGTTGCATGTGTTTGTGAAATTTCATAACCTATTAAACTACTTTTTTTTTTAAGGATTTAGTTAGCTCCTGTTGTGTCAGCTACTTGGTGCTTTAAGACTGTAAATGACTACCAATTATCATAATTTTTTTCATTTTTCCAAAATGGAATTTATATATCTTCTTTTAATGGCGCCTGTAAATAAAAAGAATATCTAAGCAGAGACAAAGAATTTCAAAGTTAGTTTCTTGAAGGAAATTAAAAGTTAGGAGAGTATAAGCTCTACAGATTTTGGCATTTAGTTTCCTAGTTAGGTAGATTCTTTTGTGATGAAAACTAAGTGGAAGAAAGACATGCAAAAGGTTAATGGTAAAAGCAGCCTGCATCATTGATGACAAGTTTTTGGAGGATATTAGTCAAACGACAAAAAGTCACTTATTAGTAGGGACGAGTTTCAGACTTAATAACCCTAACTGTAACATTTATGTCGGATAACATTATGAGTGGAAAGTATTTTTCGACCTTTTAACAAAGATTTTTATTTTTTTAATATATATTTAAAAATATACTTAAAATTTATAAAATAATTAAAAAGTTTACATATATACTTAGTATACTAAGTTAATATAATAAAAAAATCAATCTAACTATTTAAAATATTATTTTTTAATTCTACTTATTAACTTATTTATATGATTTTATTTTTAATATATTCTAAATATATATATATTATTTATGGTAGGAAAAAAATATTTGATTTACAACACATTTTTTTCACGTTTTCAAAAAATAATATATGTTTTTTTTATTAAAGATTGAAAATGAAATTCAAGAGACTTGGCTCATGGAATTAAACCCTTTTTTTTATATTTCATTTCCACATCCTTCCCATTACTCTCGATACTTCTAGATTCTTATTTATAACCTTTTACTTTAACACATTTAACCACTCTCATCGTTAACACCCCAGTCACACTTAATGTGTTTAAAATTAAGATGTTAAAAATTGAAAGGTGCACATGCATGGACATTCATTCATAACATGGGTCCAAATTTTGAAAGAAATGAACATCTATCCAAACTAATTTGTTCAAAATTAGAGAGCAACAATATTTGTTAAAAATAGGGTATTTAAAATTAAAAGTGTTACGAATTAGCACTTACAGAACCGAAGATCGGGTTCAATTTTAGTTGCATAAATTAATAATAATAGGTAACGGTAAAATAATCAACAGTAATAAAATAAATGGCACACAATGATTTAAGTGGTTCAACTTTTCAATATGAAAAGTCTACTGCACTGACGACGGCACACCGAAGAAAATCTACTAATAATCAAACGGAGATACAAACACTAATTCCCAGAGCTTCACAAATTTTACCAAAATCCAAAATCAACCCACAAAATATCCCCTCTAATTTACTGGTAATATATAGCAAGATAAATTTAACAAACTTGCTATTAAATCAAATATTACCGTACAAATGAGATGTAATATAATTGACAATCCTCAAGGACATGAAAATGTGGAAGGAAAAACAAAGCAGCTTCTTCTTCTTCCAAATTCTGCAGCTGCTATTTCTCTCTGCAATTTTTTTTCTTTATTCTGCTACTGTTGATTTCTTTTGTGGCTACACCAAATGTATTCACACATGAATTTATATATAGTAAGGGAAATAGGGTAAGGGTTTAATAAACCATTTGGGCTTTGAGCTATATTGGTTTTGGGCCAATTAAATAACAAATCTCCACCTTGGCTCAAAACAGAAAACAAATTCTTCAAACATGAAATTCCTCGGATTAGCAAATAACCATCGTCCAAAAAAAAACCCCAAAGGGGTGATCATCTACTGCAAACACCAATCAAGTCCAAGCAATGCTTGAACTTATTAAAAGGAACTGGTTTGGTTAACATATCAGCTGGATTCTCTATAGTGACTATCTTATTGACAACAATAGCACCCTGAGAGACAATGTCACGAACGAAGTGATATCTGACATCAATGTGTTTGGTTCTTTCATGATACATAGTATTCTTAGTCAAGTGTATCGCACTCTGACTATCACAAAATACAAATGTAAGTATCCTGTCAGAACCCAAATCACAAACCAAACCTCTAAGCCAAATGGCTTCTTTCACTGCTTCTACTGCTGTCATATATTCCGCCTCTGTCGTAGAGAAAGCAACTGTAGACTGTAAAGTAGCCTTCCAACTAATGGCACAATGAGAAAGAGTGAAGACATAACCTGTCAGAGATCTTCTTCTATCCTGATCACCAGCATAATCAGAGTACACATAACCAATAACACTGCAATTAGTATTAGAACTCCCATCATATACCAAACCAAAATTAGATATACCTCTCAAATAACGAAGTATCCATTTCACTGCTTTCCAATGACCCTTACCAGGATTACCCATATATCTGCTGATAACACTAACTGCATGTGAAATGTCTGGACGAGTACAAACCATAGCGTACATCAAACTCCCAACGGCACTTGCATATGGAACCTGAGACATGTACTACTCTTCTTCTTCTGACTGTGGTGACAAATCCAAAGAAAGCCTGAAATGCGTAGCTAACGGCGTACTCACAGGTTTAGAATCTTTCATGCCAAAACGTTCAAGAACTTTTTCAATATAACTTTTCTGAGTCAAATAAAGCTTGCCCGATTGTCTATCCCTGTAAATTTCCATGCCCAAAATTTTCTTCGCTGCATCCAAATCTTTCATTTCAAACTCACCATTAAGTTGAGACTTTAATTTCTGAATCTAAGACTTATTCTTAGAAGCAATAAGCATGTCATCAACATAAAGCAACAAATAAACTCATGAACCATCATGGAATCTTTTATGATAAACACAACTATCATAATCACTCCTAGAGTAACCATGATCAATCATAATCCCTCATAGAGTAACCATGATCAATCATAATCACTCCTAGAGTAACCATGATCAATCATAAAAGAATCAAATCGTTTATACCACTGCCTAGGAGATTGCTTCAGCCCATATAAAGACTTTTTCAATAAACAAACATGATCTTCCTTACCTGGAACAACAAACCCCTCTGGTTGATGCATATATATTTGTTCCTCAAGCTCACCACATAAGAATGATGTCTTGACATCAAGTTTTTCTAATTCCATGTCAAACAATGCAACCATATCAAGTAACACACGAATAGAGCTATGTTTCACAACAGGAGAAAATACTTCATTGAAGTCAATACCTTTCTTCTGACAATAGCCCTTTGCAACAACACGTTCCTTGAACCTAGCTGCTTCAACCTCAGGTATACCTTCCTTTTTCTTGAATACCCATTTGTTTCCAACAATCTTCTGGCCCTTAGGCGGTTTCACCAATTCCCAAGTATGATTCTTATGGAGAGATTCAATCTCTTCATTCATAGCAACCAATCACTGAATAGACTCATCACAAGTGACAGCTTCATGATAACTAGAAGGTTCATACACCTCAATAGACTCTGCCACAGATAATGCAAAAGAAACTAAGTCTACATCTGCGTACCTCTGAGGGTGTCTAATCTCTCTTATTCCTTTACTCTTAGCAATACTGTATGGTTGCTCATGTTGCTCTTCTGCTACATCATGAGCAGAATCATCTATCTCATCCACATATGGTTGATCTGAAGTGCCCTCTTGCACTTGACTAGGAGCTCTACTCTCAAGCTCCACCTGCTCACTAACACCGTGGTCTTTATCTGCAACAATAGACTCATTTTTCTTTTGCAACATGGAAAATTCATCAAACTTAACATCTCTGCTAATCAAAAATTTAGGTGACTTGGGTTCAATACACCATAATCTATAACCTTTCACCCCATAAGGATACCCTAAAAATATGCATTTCAATGCCCTAGGCTCAAGTTTACCATCATTAACATGAGCATAAGGAAAAAAACCAAAAACTTTCAAATCAGAATAATTAGCAGGAGTACCAAAGAATACCTCAAATGGAGTCTTCAACTCAATTGCAGTTGATGGAGACCGATTCACCAAATAACAGGCATGGTTACAAGCTTCAGCCCAAAAAGATTTATCCAAGTCAGCTTGAAAGAGCATACAACGAGCTCTTTCTAAGAGAGTCCTATTCATACGTTATGCTACTCCATTTTGCTGTGGTGTATGACGCACAATGCGGTGTCTCACTATGCCATTCCTTTCACAGAACTCATTAAACTGACTATCACAAAATTCCAAACCATTATCAGTTCTCAAATGCTTAATTTTCTTGCCTGTTTGATTTTATATACAAGCCTTGAATTTCACAAATTTTGAGAACGCATCATTCTTATTCTTCAGAAAATACACCCAAACATGACGAGAGAAGTCATCAATAAAAGTCAACATATACAGGGCACCATCCTTAGACACAACACGAGAAAGACCCCAAAGATCTAAATGAATATAATCAACAGTATCTTTCGTTTTATGGATGGTTGTACTGAACTTGACCCTGCGATGCTTTCCATAGACGCAATGCTCACAGAAATCAAGCTTCCCAGTTTTCTGACCACAAAACAAATCTCGTTTGCTCAAAATAGACATCCCTGCCTCACTCATATGCCCAAGACGCATATGCCATAATCGAGTAGTGTCTGAATCTTGATCTGACGGGGATGAAACTGATACACTGCCAATAACAGTGCTACCCTGAAGCATATAGAGACCACGCGACAATTGCCCTTTAATAACAACGAGAGCACCCTTACTAACTTTTAAGACTCCACCTTCAACTACATACTTATAACCTTGTGAATCAAGAGTACCCAAAGATATCAAATTCTTTTTCAAATCTGGAACATGGCGAACATCTTTCAAAGTCTTAACAATACCATCATGCATCTTAATTCGGACCGTACCAATACCAACAACCTTGCAGGACATATTGTTTCCCATTAAGACAACACCCCTATCAATAGACTGATAAGAAGCAAACCAATCTCTACTGGGACACATATGGTAAGTGCAACCCGAATCAAGAATCCAAACATCTTCAGGAGAACCAATAGATACTGATAGAACATTTTCACCATCGGAACCAAAACTATCTACAACACCAGCAACATCATTAGTACCAGAAGACTTTGCGACAGATTTTCCTTTACCTTTGAGTTTAGGACAATTTACTTTCCAGTGCCCTTCCTGACGGCAATAGTTGCATTTATCTTTTCTTTTTCTAGATTTGGATCTAGACTTGCCTCTATTATTGCTTGTGCCTTTTTCTTGATTTCTACCTCTGACAAATAAACCACTACTATTATCATTGTTGCTAGTAGACACATTTTTCTTCAACTCTCTAGAATTCAAAGCTGCTTTGACATCTTCTAAAGAAATAGTGTCTCGCCCATATAGCATAGTATCAACAATATGTTCAAATGAATGAGGTAAAGAACGTAATAGAACTAAGGCCTGATCCTCATCGTCAATCTTAACACCACCATTTTTCAGATCACGAATAATTTTAGTAAATTCATCAAGACGATCATGCAAAGGTGTACCTTCTGACATTCTGAATGTATACAAACGCTGCTTCAAATATAACCGACTGGTCAAAGACTTGGTCATATACAAATTCTCCAATTTAAGCCATAACACAACAGGAGATTCCTCATCACCAACCTCGCGTAATACCTCATCAGACAAGGATAACTGAATTGAACTCAAAGCATTTTCCATCAATGCATATTTTTCCTCATCAGTCAATTTTTCTGGCAATTTATCCTTGCCTTCAAGTGTCTTAACGAGCCATTCTTTAACTAATACGGCTCGCATCTTCATACGCCATAAATTGAAATCATTTTTACCATTGAATCTCTCAATTTCATATTTTGCCGCCATGATAGAAAACCCAATATTAAATAAACAGAAGTACAACCCAGAAAATATGAAACCAATGAGATAACCAAAAGCTCAAAATAAATCCAAAAAAGCAAACTTGATCAATTCTAATAAATAACAGAATAACCCAATAGCTTTGATACCAAATTGTTACGAATTAGCACTTGCGGAAGCGAAGATCAGGTCCAATTTTGGTTGCACAAATTAATAATAATGGGTAACGGCAAAATAATCAACAGTAAGAAAATAAATGGCACACAATGATTTAAGTGGTTCAACTTTTCAATGTGAAAAGTCTACTCCACTGACGACAGCACACCGAGGAAAATCCACTAATAATCAAATGGAGATACAAACACTAATTCCCAGAGCTTCACAAATTTTACCAAAATACAAAATCAACCCAAAAAATATCCCCTCTAATTTAGTGGTAATATATAGCAAGATAAATTTAACAAACTTGTTATTAAATCAAATATTACCGTACAAATGAGATAGAATATAATTGACAATCCTCAAGGACATGAAAATGTGGAAGGAAAACAAAACAACTTCTTCTTCTTCCAAATTTTACAGCTGTTATATCTCTCTGTAGTTTTTTTTTTCTTTATTTTGTTGCTGTTGATTTCTTTTGTGGCTACACCAAATGTATTCAAGCAGAAAGTTATATATAGTAAAGAAAATAAGGTTAGGATTTAATTATGTAATTTGGGTTATATTGGTTTTATGTCAATTAAATAACAAAAAGTGATTTTAAACTTTTAATCATAATTAATATCACATTCAAAATTAAAATTACATCAACATATATTTAAAATAAGGTATTTAAAAATAAAGTGTGCAAAATAGATTTTAAATAGGTGTTCAAAAATTCATAATGGATGAATATATAGTCAAAATATGTTGTTAAAAAATATCGAATTTAAGAATCAAATCGATTTTAAATGGGATATCTTTTAAACAAAGGAATATTATAAAAGGGAGCCATTAAAAAAATAGGCTGTTTCCTATAAGCAATTCATGTTTGTAATTGTAATGTAGACATATATATATATCGTGACGTTGAGATATCATCAAATGCACTTTATATCAATCCGTTGATAAAAAGTGATCTTATTATTATTTTTAAAGTGTACTATTGAATAGTCAATCTTCATAGATATAAAAGTAAAGGACATGTCGCAATTTGCATGTGAGACATGAATTAGACAATTTGACACCGACCCGAGAGGTTGTGAATTTATAAAAGGCTTCAAAAAATTATTAATGTAGATGCTTTAAGAGAAAGGGTGATATACAGCTAGTTTTGTTCGTGCTTTGCTTAATCGTTAACATATAGTCCTCTACTTTTTTTATTATTATTATTTTATTTTAAGATTTTGCCGGACTTAAACAAACAAGGGCAATCGGTTCATTTTTATAACTGAATTTAGTGGAATTGTTATTTTTTTTAATATTTTTTGATATATATTTTTAATTAAAATATACAAAATATTTTTATTTAAATTATTGATATATATTTTAATCAATTTTAACTTTTTAAATCTGAGTTATCATAATTTATTGAGATTACTTTTAAATTTAATCAAAAAAATATAATAACTTAAATAAATATATTTTATATTTTTAAGTCCACCATCTAGGTAAAAAAAAAATTAAATACATGATACGTATTATTATTGTTGTTTTTGATATATATTTTTAATTAAAATATATGAAATATTTTTATTTAAATAAAGTTACTTTGAGAAGAATGGTTTATGTCAAAATTTGTTTTACTTATAAAGCAGTCTCACGAAAAATCATATCATTTATCTTTCAACCACGATTCACATAATATGATTTCTAAGCTCATAAAATACTTTTGTTAATACTATTTAAAAAAATAAATTATCTAAAATAATTTAATTAAAATTTATAATGATAAAAATAATATCTATTCTAATAATAATAATTAATTGAATTTCTAAATGATATGTATCTAATTAAATAATATTTAATTAAATTATGTTTAATATAAAATTTATATTAAGTGATTTTTCGTAAATTAGAAAAAAAAAATTAAACTAAATTTTCACTCGTGGAGTGAACTCTACCTACATTCATTGGATTATGCTAATAAAATTGAACTAATCCCATTTGGTCAATTTTGTTAAGTTAGTAACAAAAAATTCTAACTTACTATATTTATTTCTCTTGCCAACTTGAAGAGTCATTTAATAAGAAAACCACGACTCATTGCATTTAAAAAAATTTAAAAAAAAAGCACGACTAATTAATTTCTTTCTTTATGATGTCTCTGCTTCAGACTTGAAAGAGACAAGTAAATTGTTTCAGTTTAACTCACACGTGATATTCATAATTAGACAGCACTATTAATCAAATGTGCGGTTTTTTTTTTTTTACTTTACTTTCACAAATGTTTGTTTATATTATAAAAAGTAAAAAAAAACTCTAGCCTAATAAATTTGACTTCTTTGTAAATGATTACACGCTCTAACTATACGTTTAGCAGCTTGTTTAAACCAAATACGTTGTTCTATGATATTTAGAAGCTTCCCTATAATTAAGTCTCTATATTTAGGTACCACTGTAAGCTAATGTAAAAGGAAAAAAAAATGTGTTTCAAATGATGTAAAAATATTATTAGTACATGTACTAGTATTAGTAACTAATGAAAAAGTATATTGTTAATTATAATTATGATAAAATTGTGGACATATAATATGATTATATGCAAAATTATGAAAATTTGTGTTTTGTTTATAGAGAAATTATTGAATTTATTTGCTAATTAAGTAAACTAGCATAACTGTTTTAAGCTCATTTGATTAGGGATCACAATTTTAGATAATGTGATAATTTTTAGATTATTGACTATAATTTAACTAGTAATAGGTTAAATGTTATTTTGATTTATGGGAAGGCCTAACCCTACTCTCATTTATGGACTAAGGAAGGTTCATATATATCATCTATTTTATAAATAGGACGTTTGTAGTTTTATTATACATAAAATCCATTTTCAGATTTGAGGAGGAGGATGATACTAATCCAAGTGCCCAAGTTTTTTTTTCCTAGGTGTGTCTTTCGTAACTTTGGATGCATAGTTTCTGATGGCCAGAGTTCATACTTAAATTCTTATACCGATTTATACATTCTGTCACATTACTACATTATGAGAGTGAATGAATAAGCAAAGCATAAAGTGACAGCATCACTACATGCAAATTTAAGCCCTTCATTCAATATCTCTGCTCAGAGTGAGAGAGTTGAGATTGGAAGTAAAATCAGAGGACAACAAAACTGGCTTTCCAAAAAAGATCCCAAAGATTCGCAACAGAGACCTAAACGTTGGGGTTTAGGGGCAGGACATTTTTTATACTTACCAATAAAATGCATCACATTATTTCAAATTCATCTCCAATTTGAGATATATAAACTTTCCAAACATTCATATATATATATATATATATATATATATATATATATATATATATATATATATATATATATATATATATATATATATATATATATATATATCTCAACTTGACTTGGTTCAATCAATAAACTGAAGCAACCTGCTTAAGTTGTTTTGGTTAGAAAAACCACGTCTAGTTTTTAAGAGTGATTTAGGTTACATTGGCTTTTAAAATAGGAACATATGATAAGGGACTAAAGGGTTTTCATATCATCAGTATTTAATTATAGTTGGTAAATACTTCACATTTAGAAAGAAAGAAAGAAAGAAAGAAAGAAAGAAAGAAAGAAAACTTCTTGATTCGAATCACTCTTTCCACTAAGAAACGTTTGGTAAAAAGACAAATGTCAATGAGTCAATCTAACCATAGTTCTAGGGACCCAGACGTACCCGTATCCCAAATAGCAATATAGTTATATTTTCAAGAATTGGATAGTGGTTAGGTATACCGATCGATAAGATGGAGTGTTATATATTGTTACTTAGTGAGAAAATTAGAAAAGTCACACATTAATTAGGAATGAAGATGGGTGTTGGATTTGGGGTTATAAATAAAAATACCATTAGTTGTAAAGCATCCCAAAATTTGTAAAATCTTCTCTCTTTTGTAAGGGTAATTGATTAGCTCAATTTTGCCCGATTAGTTGTAATTTTTGAAGTTCATTCATTTGAAGATAGTGGAAGTGGTCAGCGGCCTTGAGACCTGGTAACATTTATCTAGAACCTCGTTAAATTTACTGGTGTTATTATTTTTACGCTTTAATATTTACGTTTCCAATATCTGTTTTAGTTTATTTTAGCATTATATTTTCACTGATAGCATTATTTTGTCGGGTTAGTTTGAGTTCTATTCGTTTAAATCGTAAGTGAATAGTAAGCTACTTTAGAATAGGAAAATATACCCGATTTTCCCGACAATTGGTATCGGGCTAGAAGGTTTTCTACCTAGAGCATTTGTTTGTATTTCGTTTGTTTACTATTGGAATATAGTTGCTAGTTGTTGTAATTTGAAGAAATGGCGGAAGAAAAATTTCTTTCAAATAAAGGCCGATCATCACGTCAGCATAACTATGGTGATGAGCATGAGGTTCGAGGTGGAGAAATTTGATGGGCAGGTCATTTTCGGCATGTGGCAAGGCGAAGTTCTAGATGCTCTGTTTGACAAGGTCTAGACATCGCCGTTGAAGAAGAGAAACGAGATGGAGCAGGATGAAGTAGAGTGGAAAAATATCAACCGTTGGCATGACGGGTACAATTCGTTCGTGTCTCAAGAGAACAAAAGTACATGTTCATGAAGGAGACATCTACGCAAGTAAGTTGTGGAAGGCGTTGGAGAACAAGTTCATGAATAAGAGTGGACAAAATCGACTACATTTGAAAAAGTTGTTCGGTTTGAATACCTTCGAATGCTACAATAAACGACCACATTCTTGCTTTTAATCAATTAGTAGCGTGATTTGTTAAATATGGATGAAACTTTTAAAGATGAAGATTTAGCCTTGATGTTGTTAGCCTCCGCTGAGGTTTGATCATCTTATTACGAGCTTACTCATTGGGAAGGATAAAGTGTCTTTTGAGGAAGTTTGTCTTGCTTTGTATAGTTATGAAATTAGAAAGAAAGATAAAAGCGAGGAATGAAGCGGCAGAGGCATTGTTTGTAAGAGGGCGTCATGAAACACAATAAAGGAAGGAGAGGTAGATCTACATCAAAAGGAAGACTTGGTAAAGATGAATGTGCCTTTTGTCATGAGAAAGGCCATTGGAAGAAAAATTGTCGAAGGCTGCAAAAGAAAGGAAAAGCTATGCAATCGATGCATATGTAGGTGAAAGCAATTCGGTCGATTTTGCATTGGTTGGTTCGTCGAACATCATCTCATCCACGGTGATTGGATTTTTGATTCGTGTACTTTCCATATGTCTCACAACAGTGGTTCTTTAACTTTGAAGAACTAGACGGTGGAGTTGTTTTCATGGGTAATGATTATCCATGCAAAGTTTTGGGAATTGGTACAATTCGTTTGAAGAATCAAGATGGTTCAACCGGGGTCTTGACGGATGTTCATTATGTTCCCGGATATGAAGAAGAATCTCATTGTTGTGGGAGTCTTAGAATCAAAAGGCTTATTTGTGACCATACAAAATGGGGCATTGAAGGTTACTTAGACACTTGTGGCGATGAAAGGTGTTCGGAAGAATAGCACATGTACTACTACCTTGGTAGTAGTAGTTATTGGGACAGTATCGGCGGCCGGTTTCGGATGAAGAAAGAGATTTAGAAACTACCAAGTTGTGGCATATGCGTTTGGGACATCTTTGGTGAAAAAGCTTTACAAATTCTAGTAAAAGCGAGGCACGTTAAAGGTGCGAGAACCGACAGAGTTGGAATACATGAGCATTGTGTATTGGGGAAGCGAGAAAAGAGTAAGCTTTGCACTTGCTCTTACATAATACAAAGGGCATTTTGGATTACATCCATGCGATGTATGGGGGCAGGCCAACAGAACTCCATCCAGTGAGTGGCAAACATTATTATGTCACTTTCGTTGATGACATCTCCCGAGAAGAGTTTGGGTGTATCTCATGAAGAAAAAGATGAAGTGTTAGGTATTTTTCTCAAGTGGAAGAAGATGATCGAGACTCGGTGGTAAAAGATCAAGAGTGAGGTCGATAATGGCACTTGAGTACACAAATGATCCATTTATGAAAGTTTGTGAAGAAGAAGGGATAGTGCGACACTTCGCTATTCGAAAAACACCACGACAAAACGCGAGTTGCGAGAACGTATGAACCAGGACTTTCTTGGAAAAGGTTCGGTGTATGTTGTCAAATCTTTGGTTTAGGCAAGCGTATTGGTGAGGCTGTGACATATGCATGTCATCTCGTCAGCAAATCACCATCGTGCCCTTTCTTGAAGGCAAAACGCCTATGGAGGTATGGTCGCGGAAAACTGCTAGAATTACGATTTCTTACATGTGTTTGGTTCAATTGCACGTACTACCATGTATGAGAATCAAAGTTGGACGAAGAGCGAAAGTCATCTTTTTGGGGATCCTGCCGGTTCTAAGGGATATCGAGCTATGGTGCCTTGAAACGAAAAAGATAATCTTTAGCAGAGATGTTACCTTTGATGAATACGTATTGTTGAGAAAGGTAACTAAGAAGATTAATGACCTTTAGAAGCGGTGGAGCAAACTCAGAAGCAAGTGGAGTTTGAAAGCAAAATTGTTAATCCGAGTTAGTGAAGATAAGGCAGTTGATCCTCGTTGTGAGAAGATGAATCAGATGAAGAGGTTTTAGCAAGAACCTCCCGCAGCCAGCGAAGAAAGCTGATTGATGAGCCACGCGACGACAAAATGTCAAGGCACAACCGATACAAGGATTTTGAAGACCTCGCACTTTCGGTTTAAGAATACGGTGCTTTGTGCACTTTGGTTGTGCATGATGATGTTCCTTCCATATATTAAGAAGCAATGTCGAAGCCTGAAGTTGAAAGATGGAAGGAAGCCGTGGATGAAGAACTTTTGTCCTTAGGAAGAATAAAACATGGAAGTTGACACAACTACCTAAAAGGCGAAAGGCAATTGGATGCAAATGGGTGTATGCAAAGAAAGATGGATTTCTAACAAAGATGGTATTATTCTGAGGCAAGGTTGGTGGCTAAGATACTGGCTCGGAAGGAGGGAATCGATTATAATGAGGTATTTTCTCGGTCGTAAAACATTCTTCTACTAGAATTTTGTTGGCCTTGGTAGCACGATTTGATTTGGAACTAGTTGACTTGATGTAGCTAACGTTTTTACACGGTGACTTAGAAGAGGGAAATCTATATGTCTCGACGAGAAGGGTTTATTGTTCTTTGGTAAAGAGAATTGGGTTTGTAAAATTTGAACAAATCATTGTATGGATTGAAGGAAAGCGATCTCAGGCAGTTGGTACAACGATTTGATCGGTTTATGTTGCGACAAAAGTATACGAAGCTTACGATCATTGTGTGTATTTTATAGCTTCTGAAAATGAGTCTTCGTCTATCTCTGTGTACGTCGATGATATGTTGATTGCATCGAAGAGCCAAGCGAAATTGAAAAGTTGAAGGCTCGACTAAGTCGGGAGTTCGAGATGAAAGATTTGGGAGAAGCGAAGATTCTCGGTATGGAGATAGCGAGACGGGAAGAATGGGAAGCTTAGTTTGACCCGAGTGATATTTGACGGATACTACAACGTTTTGGTATGAATGAGCAGACAAAACTGTAAATTACTCATTAGTTCCTCAATTTAAGCTTAGTGCTCGATTATCTCCTCGAATGATGCGGAACGAGAATATATGGCAAAAGTACCATATGCAAATGAAGTTGGTAGCTTGATGTATGCGATGGTGTGTCTGAAGACTGACATTTCACATGCGGTTGGTGTTGTAAGCGAATACGTCATTGATCACGGTAAAGGACATTGGTTGGTGTGAAATGGATTCGGTATATTATAAATCTGTAAATGTTGGTTTAGTATTTAATGAGGATAATACCATTGGTCAATGTGCGGTCGGATATTGTGATCGACTATACGCGAGAGATTTAGATAAGCGTCGATCAATAGGTTATGTGTTTACTCTTGCGAAAGCACAGGTCGATTGGAAGTCTACCTTGCGGTCCGATTGCTTTGTCTACTGAGCGAGTATATGGCGATTCTGGAAATGAAGGAAGCTATCCCGGATTCTGAGGTTTGCTTGAAGACTTGGGAGTTGGTCAAAAACATATCAGGTGTTTTGTGATAGTCGAGTCTATTCATTTAGCAAAGAACCAAGTCTACCGTACGCACGTACAAAGCATATTGGCGTTCGTTATCATTTCGATGCGAGAGATTATTGAAGAAGGTGGAGTACTAGTTTAGAAGATTGAATGCAGCCAAGGAATCCATGGAATATGATGACCAGTGGTAACAGCAATCAAATTCAGCGTTATTGTCGGACTTGATTAATATCCTACAATCTGAATTAGCGTTAGCGTCGTTGACTAATTGAAGAAATCATTTAAAACCATAAGTCGCTAAGGTGGAGATTTGTTATATATTGCTCATAGTGAGAAAAATTAGAAAAGTCACGCATTGGTTAGGAATGAAGATGGGTGTTGGATTTGGGGGGTATAAATAAAGCCTCCTTGTAATTTGTAAACATCCAAAAATTTGTAATCTTCTCTCTTTTGTAAGGGTAATTGATTAGCTCGATTTTGCCCGATTAGTTGTAATTTTTGAAGTTCATTCATTTGAAGATAGTGGAAGTGGTCAACGCGGCCTTGAGAACCTAAGTAACATTTATACCGAACCTCGTTAAATTTAAATTGTTATTATTTTTGTTTTAATATTTACGTTTCGATATCATCGTTTTAGTTTATTTTAGCATTATATTTCCAATAGCATTATTTTGTCGGGTTAGTTTGAGTTCTATTCATTTAAATCATAAGTGAATAGTAACTACTTAGAATAGGGAAAATATACCCGATTTTCCCAACATGGAGCATTTATTTTCTCCAAATGTAGCACCATAACAGTAAACAACCTCATGAATTCCATAATAAAACACAAGTAAATAGTTGTTAACAGAGAGTTTTGCTTCTGCACATATATTTTATAACAAGATCACATGAATAACCAGATCGACTAGATTTGTAATTTCTCGGACATATGTACTTCTATGGAATTTACTTATTACTCAAAATAATAAAGGTGAAAAAAAGGGGAGAAAAAAAAAGTTTGGCATCTGATCTTTATGTCCAACCTTTCAAGGTCCCAACTCCCAATCAGAAATCTTCAACCTACCAGCAAATCATATACGATCAAACGTTGGAGGGATTTATGTAAAAGTAATGAAGGGTAAACAAGATAAAGAATGAAAATTATGACATGTATAAGATGGCATATTTCATAAAATAATAGTTGATACCTGCAAACCCATGAGGGGAGTTAGCCCCATGCCATAGAACAAGCATAGTTTACAACTAGTTTGCCATCAAACCCGAAATTCTGCATATGTTGAAGTAATAACAATTAAAGAAGATTTTAAACGGTAAAACACAAAAACAGGAGTAGCATATGCATGTTACATTTTTCATCGATTTTTCTACAAGGATACACAAATCACTAGAATCTCAACCATGAATTGCAAAAGCACAGAACTCCCAGATCATCCCATTCCAAAAGTAATAGTTAAAAAGATGGATATGCTTTTTGGACACGCAGGGGAAAAATACAAAAAAATTAACTAAATGAGCAATCTGTAAAAGATATTTAATAAATAAAGTTGACACTTGACACTAAGTTGTGACTTCCTTCAACTCATGTCTCAGGAAATTTCCATATTATTACCTCTCTTTAAAGATAAAACCAGTTGTTTATTTAGTACATGCTTTGCAAAAAAATAAAAAAGAAATGGATTTTCCCAACCGTTGGTAGTTGAAAATTTATCATGTAAATTAACTTCCTCAAAAACTTCAAACATTGAAAACTGCTACTACTTATAATTCTCAAATTCTAAGAAACAATGTCAAAGCCATGAAGTAGATAGGAGATAGTGAAATACAAGACAGATCAATTGGAACACGGTATGTAGGTCATAAGGGATCGGTAGCATAGATTTAATGGCCTTTTACCATGTTGTCTTTAACCATATAACTAATATGTTTACTTTGTTTATCACTGCCCAAAGAAGTAAAAAGACTTAAATATTGACTACATATATGCCCAGTACAGATAATCCAACGTTTAGTTTAGTAGTTATATGCATGAACTAATAAAAAAGAGAGTATATTATAAGCTGTTACATTATACAAATCAATCACTGCCGCATCTGGATTTGGGGAGAATGCACTGTTGACATACACGAACTACAAACCAAGAAGAATAAATCAGTGCTCTAAAATCTATAAGATGCAATACTAAAGAGACAAGCAGCAGCAGTCCTTTACCAATGTATCCCGGTGAAGCTGACGTCTTAAGAAGTCGATTACTTTAGCAAATTTGTCAGTTCCAGGTATCTGCCATTTCAAGAGAATTCAATACTTAAATACAGGAATTATTACCACAAAAAGAGGCAATCTAGCATCAGAGAGAGTTTCCAGAAGTAGGGGAAAAAGAAGCATACTGATATAAAATTGAAACTAAAATGCTCCAAGCACATGTACAGAGTTCGCAATTCATTTCATTTATTACGAATTTACGATTAAATTTAATCGATATTTATTCTACCATTATTAAACACATTAATCCCTTAAAAAATGTTAAACTTAATCTTGTAAGCATGTCCAGATATCACAGGATTGGTGTGTGATTCTACTTTCTACCCAATCCACCCTAGTTGAAGCAGAACACCCCTTTCAATTCCCAAAAACACAGGCTTCCGATCAAAACTCCAGCTATCAAGAGTCCAATGTCCCAATACTATGAATTATGAATAATAGTATATGAGGCCCTTTCCCCAGAGACCCTGTAATGAATTAATTCGAGTGTATATCCCTGTGATATTATTAATAATAGTAATGATTATAAACCCTAAAATTTCATAGAGAAATAGATTAACACTTGCGATGCGTCCAATTATACGAATAACGGAACTCAGTTCCATGATTCAGATTTAAGACAAACCATAAATGTTCCAAATACCCATTGGCTCATTGATAAAAAAAATACCTTGAATTTAGCTTGCTTGAGTATAGGGGCATCACCAGTTGCTCTCAGATGAACCACCACTGCACAGAATATAAATACCCAATAATAATAAAATAAAGAAAAAAAGTCTCATTAAAGTTCAATTTTTGAACCAAGAATCAGTGAATTTGAATTGCTAACGAGAAAGTAAAGAACGTCTTGCGCTCACCTTTTTTAACTGAACTTGGAGACTCCGAGCTTGTCATAACGACTCCAAAACAATCAAGGGAACTTCTCAACGGAAATTCTGTAGAGGAAGCTTGCAAGAGGCATTCACCGGAAGAGAGGAAAAAAGAAAAAATTAAGAGCCAAAAATGTGGGCTCCCACTAAATAAAGTGGGCTTTTGTTTGTTAAAAGCCCAATTTCTTAATAAGTCCACCCGAATAAAAAGTGGATATTTACGTATAGTAACAAAAATAGCTTAATAAAAGGTATAATTTTTAAAATAATTAAAATAATTTTAAATTTGATCTTCATCTACACTACAGTCAAATTCTATCAACCTATAAAAGATATAATTAATAAATTAATATTTTTCTTTTAATTTAAAATACGCATCGTAATTACTGAATCTTACACTTCGTTAATTACAGTATATGTTTGACATGTGTGAATTCTTATAATATGTTCCTTGTGCAGTTTGGGTTACCCAAATTTACTCTCATATTTTATCTCATGTTCGCGTGAATCATGTCCTATACTCTTCACTTTATTGCCTTATATTATGTAAGGATAAATGTTTTGTTTTTTTTATAAAAGTATTGCTTATTTTTTAAATTAAGAAAAAATATCCATTAATCTTTTTATTTATAAAAAATATTAATTAATTCTTTTACTTAAAAAAAATAAGTTAGCAGTATCATAAATATTTTATTGATAAATTCTTTTTAATTTTTTTTGTACATAATAAACAGTAAAATGACGTGGATACTCTTGATAATTTTTTATTTTTAAAATAATTTTAAAATTATTAAATATTTTTTTGACACTTTTTAAAACCAAAAATAATTAAATAACACATTCTTTGATTTAAGTGACTAAATGATATTTTTTATATAATTAAATGGATTAAATTGAAAATAAAACGTTTTAACATAAATGACTTATTAACATAAAAATATAACCACAAGTATTAATTAAATCTATCGTTTATGTTTTCTAATCATTTTAACATATTTCCTATTTAACTCTAATCAACATAATTAAAGTATGACAAGTTACTATTTAACAATATAAAGTTAATTTAAATGATGTTTGAAAGTTTGGCCTCAGTGAAACAATTTGAACAGGAAAACATTGAAGATGCAGAAGAAGAAATGTGCAAAAGAAGGAAGAAGAGGAAGACTAAGAAATAGCTCATTTCATTGATTGTAATTCTATATTGTAATCTTACATATTTATAACAGGGGAGATTTTGTATTTTTTAATAAAAATATATCAATTCTGTTACATTTTAATGATTATTTAATTACAATTCAGTTAAAACCTTGTAGTGCTAGCTGATTTGCAAGTGCACATGGAGCATTCTTGTTAGCATGGTCACTGCATTGCTTGATTGCATGTGGATATATTGCTCCAAGTTTGTTTTCTGTTTGCACATCATGCATTTGCCCAACTTAGTTGCACATATATTTTCCCCACCAACAGCACGCACACACTTGGCACGCCAACTGCACTCACACTTTCGATACTAGCTGCACATGGTCTTGGCACACCAGCTGCACTTTCTCTCGGCACAGTAACTAGTGTTTTCTATACCAATTGCATTTATACATGAAAGTTTGCTTCCTAAGTTCATAACACTATCTTCACTGCCAGATATATCATTCACAAACGGAATGAAGTGCAAGTTTGAATCGATCATCCCTAAATAACCTTAAATTCATCTTTACACAAAAAAATGTCTTTTAGTCAACGCAAATAAGGTCTTTTCACTGTCGATATGCTTCTACAGTTTTTTCCCAAATAATTTTTTTCTTCGAAAAAACAGAATCACTGTATTTCATAATAATTTTTTCAAATATGACAGAATAAAACCTTGAAAAATATGAAGAAAAAAAATTAAGAAATTTCAACAGAACATCTAACCGCTTATGAACAATTGGACGAACTTTAGAATAGTTCTCTAAATGTACATTTGTTCATAAATTGACTTTGAACACGTTGGAAGACAACTGTAATTTCATACAAATATATATATATATATATATATATATATATATATATATATATATATATATATATATATATATATATATATATATATATATAACTTGAAGGAGAAGATAAAAAGTTTTAAGTTTTTGATGATTGTGTTAGGCCGTATAGGTTATACAATTAGATCACATAAATCCCATAGTTTTTTAATAGGCTGCATAAGCGATGTTGCTTCTTTAAATTCACACCAAAATCATATTTTCAGTTCATAAAAAAATTACCAAATTTTATCCATATACTGATCATGCAACCAAATTTGTAAAAATTACTCTTAAATATTACACTTCCCTGCAATCAAAGATATAGAAGTAGAAGATATAATAAAGTGCAGACAAATCAGGGTGGGGGCATTTAACAAAACTATAAAAAGAAGCGAAAAGTAACAAACGTGAGACGTGGCACTCAAAGAAGTTTCCACAATTCAAATGTAATGCTGACTAAGACCTGGCTAAAAACATTATGATTATTGGGACCACCCAAACCCCTGCCTTTATGGATCACAAATTAGCTTACATAATTCCCCCCACCTCCAATAACGCCACCACACAGCATTTTCATATTTGTAATTTGTAACAATGAGGGAGATCCAATTCCAAACATAAGATCCCAATACCATATCTTAAACTTTTACTATGTTGGGTATGTTATGACACCTAACATATTAGATTGATTACTTGATCATAATCAAGTAACTAATTGTCGGGTGCCATAACATACCCGGACTTCAGGTACTATATTACTTAATATATATAATAATGTGTGTTGGCTTTGGACAGAAATAACTATGCAGAATTTTATTGAGAAGTAACTATAACTTGTGCTTGCGTCAATAGGTCTTGCAACTTCCTAATGCAGCCTGTGACAAAATAAAATAAAAGGAGTAGTTTAAAAGGGTCGTCCGAAAGCTTCAAAATTCGTAACAATTACAAATGCTGGTCAAATAATAATTGACATAACTCCCCAAATTTCTACATCATCCAACCAATAATTCTAAATGAACTTAGCTCCAGCAGTACGTGCATCAAAGAATTTCAGGTTTTGCACTGTGTGGATTAATTTATAACCAGCCTTTTAAATAAGTGATTAAATCAATAATAGGGAATGTCAAAGCTTCTAGCTATGGAAAAAGGATTCTCAGTATTAGTTACTCGTGTCATTTCTGCAACAAGCTAACTAATATTAAAATAAAACTTAGACCGGAAAATTAGACATGCTTACCAACAAAGGCCAGGTGGCTTCTTTTAATTAGCAAGAAGACCAAGTCGATTATGACAACATAAACTGACTAAAACCTAGTCATTTGATGCAACATTTGAGAACCAGTTGATTGTGAAACCAATTGCTCTGAACTCAGTGAAGGTCTTATCAGGTGGCTGGCACTAACAGGGTTGCCAAGTCCTTGTCTAACAATCTCTTTTGGATTGTTGTTCATATTTGCTTCAGGATGTGAGGATTCCATTAGTGTCCGTATCTGATCCAAAAGTTGGTATAGAAAATTTTTTAGTTCCCATAAAGTGTGTTGAACAAAAATAAACAAGAATCAACTTACAACATCTAGACGCTTCTTATGAAGATCACTTGAAAGCTGCCAATTTTTAAAAGTCAAGTCATCGTTCCATTGCATTATGAGAATTCATACAAGATAGCCAAATAGATGTGTCTTTATGTTTATCAGGAAAGAGGTCACAGTGAGAATAACAAAATATATACATTGTATGAGTGTGCCTGTGTGAGCAACACCTAAAATAGAACTTTTAAAGTCGTTTAGTGATCTGAAATCCCAGGAGGAAGATACTCACAGGTCTATTTTGATTCTTTTCTTCACTTGAAAATCCCGGAACTGTCAGATGCCAATTTCTTTCTGCAAATTAACCATGCATTAGGTTCAGTAAGCCTCTAATAGCTGCATAAGAAAAACTAGAAAACAAGTACATCAAACACCCATCAAATTGGAAAGCCTATAATTTAAACACATCACTTGGACAGGATCTTGTCACTGACCTGATAAACAACATCAATAAAACAAACCATTACAAAATAGCCTATAAGTCTATTGCATACTTCTCCACACAAAATTTAAACTTGAATGCATTACTTCTATCAATATCAATCATTTAAAACTACATAATCTATGAATCAAGGAAAATCCTCTATCAGAAGAAACCATAGGAAAATTCTCGATACCAAATTAAAACAATGATCACTAAAAAAATCTGCTTGGGCTGACAAGTGATGAAGTTGCAGTGAATCATGACTCCAGTGAAGTTAGATGCAGTGAACTTCTTAAACTGTGCAAGTGCTTTTTCTGTGTATGCAAATCTACCTGCCATGACCTACAGCAAAGATTAAAAAATCTCTGAAAAATATACCCCCCAGGCCACAACTAGTACAGGTACAGCACCAATGGCAGGGAACATCCAAGTGGTTTCAGATCTAAATTCCCACATAATCAATTCCCTATACTAGCCTTACACATAGACAAGCCAAGCATTGCAAACTGAACAAATCAATCAGAGCACTTATTTATTTGTATTTCACAAGGAATAGTTTCATTACTATTTTTAGCAAACCAAAATATTGAATTAACATATGAAATAGATACAATAAAGGCAAATCTTAAATAGTATGGTTACCATGGTGATAGTTAGTTCATTAAGACACTATAAGCACATTCTACTTCATTGACTACTTGAAACATAATCAAATTTATAGGATACAAGAAAATCCTACTACAAGTCACAAGAGCAAGTGTTTTGAAGCTGCAACACAGACCTAGGTGTAGCAGTAAATCTTTGGGCTCCAAAGTTGCAGATTTTCTATGCTTTGCCAAAGTGCATGCAAATGTTGTCACCTGCAAATAGCTGGGATAAGCATCTATCTAAAAAGACCGTCATGATTAACCTACAAAAACAATAAATCTTAAACATAACATAAAACAAAGGGCAAGATGGAATAGACCTTTACCAGCAAGCTATTGATACCATGATTAGGAAAATTAAAATTAATTTAATAAGTCCACAAGTTTCACCAACAAAATTTAATAGCAAACTACTTACAACTATAAAACATGGAACTGTACGGACCTAATGGTCATAGCTACCCAATAGAGTGTTTCACCATTTTTATCCAGTTAAGTTAATGTAGGAATACGAGTATTAATTAATTTATGCATGCAAATGGGCACGGTAGTAGTTCACATAGCAAACTAGAACTATAATCACCATCCCTGAGCTGTATGTAGTATGTACATTAAAGTCTCTACTTAACTATCTTCCATATATAATATATGTTTAATGTGATACAGAGACGGCAAAACACCAAGAAGTTTAAATGAAGCAAGGCATTAATATAATGAATTTTTCCATTCACGGACATAATATAATACATACACATATGTCATGAAAATAGAATACAGCAAACTAATAGTTTTGAAGAGCCTCACAGAATCTATGAAACCATCAGCAAATTCCAAAAGAAGGTCTTCAACTCCAGGATCCAGCTTTCCCTGTGAATCCACCTGAACATGCAAGAGATGATAAAGTGATTGCCTTTTTTTTTTTTTTGAGAAGCAAAACAATTTAAAGCTATCAGGAATGAGAATGGTATCAAAATGAAGGAAGACCTGTGAAACTAAATCCTGTATCTTTCTCTTCCCAAGAAGTTGATTAGTCGCCTCTGTTCCTTGGCTTGAGCTGCCCCCTGGTGTAGTTGCACCAGATGCAGTAGCATCTGGTTGTGACCCAGTTAAACTAAGAGACTTCTGGCCAGTTGGTCCAGGTAGCATTGGGGATTGCTGCTGCTGCTGCTGCAACAAGGGATGTTGCTGGGATTGTTGTTGTGTTGGATGCTGTAGTTTTTGTTGTTGTTGCTGCTGCTGCTGTTGTTGCTGTTGCTGGTGGGCCATTGGTGACTGCTGCTGTACAAGCTGGGATAACTGCCGAGGGCTTAGAGCCATAGAGTTTTGATTCAACTGAGCGGACGTTGCCAGTTGATGCTGCAAGAGAGCTTGCTGCTGCCTTTGCTGCGGTTGAAGACGCAAAGGAGAACCAGTTCCAGACATTGGCGGAATCTGCTTCAACCAATGCTGTTGTGACAATGCGCTCTGCGTCATGGCTGGCTGCCCATTTTGCGTCAATCCAGATATTTGAGGATGGTTCATAAATGCCACTGATGGTGTCCTTGATAAGCTTTGAACCTGTTCTTTATAGAGTTAGATCAGATATTTGCACAAATTAGATAAAGCATGCATGGTGAATACGGCATAACAAACAGTGTTTGAGTTGTCATGGAATGCACCCAAAAAAGCACATGATGATTCTATACTAATAGGCAATAGCTAGCATGAAGCTACAGGAAAAAGATGAAGGCAGCAGTGCATTGATGGAAGCCACACTCACTCGACTGAAGTCACAAATTGATTCGCAATTGAGCTAGCACCCTCCTATTAGAGATTATAAGATGCTAGTCCTCCATATATTAAAATCCAAAATTTATGCAAGGAAATTTAACCAGGGTAGACTTATTGTAGGGTCCAGAAATGCATAGAAATAGTCAAATTGTTATGCCAAAAGGTAACAGCATATAATCGGTTAGCCTGAGTAATTTCCAGTCATAGAATAGACCACACACCCAGTACTCATTTAATCCAATTGGAAGGCAGGCAGGAATATGAGAGTAGAAAAGGACACAGGTAATTAGTATAATAAAAGAGAATGTCGAAAATTTTCAGAATTACCATATCCAGAAACATAAAAAAAGCAATAAAATAATAACCTGTGGAGAGTTAAGTGCACTCTGATGAGACAATTGCTGCCTTATTTGGGCTTGGGTCATTCGCTGTTGAGCATAAGAAGCAAGCATCTCATTAGCTCTTATTTGTGAACTCAAGTTCGTTGGACCCATCATCCCCATTGCTTGCAATCCTTGTAACGCTTGCCCAGGAGAATTACCGGTATGAAACTGAGACCCTTGTAGCAAACCAGATTTTTGCCTTGGCTGCAACCAAAAATGGCACTCGGTTGAGTAATGACAAATTAATTAAATATCCAATTATAAAAGCACTAAAAACCGATGGTTCTCTTAATCAACCAAGCATTAAAAGATATGAAAAGCATAAACAAATCATTAGTTCATTCCATACCGATGCCAACAACTGGGGCTGCAAATTAAGTTGGGCAGCAGCTGCAGCTGCTGCTCCTGACAACGTTGGTAATTGACCACTTTGCCCAAGCAAAGCAGACCTTGACATATTTCCAACACCCATTTGCTGCTGCTGATTGCTTTGTTGCTGTTGCTGTTGCTGCTGAATTGATGCAGACCCACCATAGTTCATCTGCCCATATAAGCCAGCTTGCTGCCTCATGACACCAAATTGCTGCTGCTGCTGTGTCTGATTCTGTGGCTGTTGCTGTTGCTGAATTTGATTCATCCTAGTCATTGACGGAGACCTTTGCAGGCTTTGCTGAAGCTGGTAATTTGACATGGGAGTAACATTCTGGGATTGCTGTAGCAACTGTGGAGATTGTTGTTGCTGGGGTTTTGGTGGATAATCTAATACAATATTAGGATTAAGTAGCTGTTGTTGCTGCTGCTGTTGAGATTGAGAAAGTGGAATATTGGAAAGAGAAGAAAGTGGAGGGGAAGATATTTGAGGGGATTGAGAGAGATTTGAAGGGGATAGGATTGCTGTGTTTGTAGAAGAATTTGATGGGTTTTGAGGAATCATTGTGTTAGTGGAAGTGTTGTTGTTGGTTGATACAGCTACTGATGTTGCTGACAGGTCCATGTTATTAGGGTTTGTGGGTTGAAGAGACATTGGGGACGATGATGATGCATTATCCAGGGGCCGCTCAAGAGTGTGTGAGGCCCCTTGATAAATTAGTATAAATTTTTAAAAAAATAATTAATAATAAATCTTACTAAAAATAAGCATAAAAACAATTCTGGTCAAAATCTATCTATATCTAAATTATAAATAAACATATCAACATAATAAACACTGTATAAAATAAAAGTACAAATGCCAGTATGATGATGAAAAACTATAACATCCATATTATGGATAAACAACAACCATGACATTATCATGATTCATGACTATTGATTTTCTAATTATGGCCTGATTTTTTATTGTTATGTATTATTAATTTTTTTTAAGAAATTATAAAAATAACACCCTTAAAATTTATAACAAGAAAAATAGCACTCCAATAACATTAAACGGAATCCAATGGACGGCATTCAATGTGAAATGATGTGCCAGATTTTTTTTTAAGAGTGAAAATGTATGAACTAGACATATAGATATGATATTTTTATGGTTACAAGTTTTAGTGATGGTATTTTTGTTGTTTCCCATGTTTTTTACCTTTTCATTCCAAGTGCTTAACAATTAATTTCTTTTATAAAAAGGTAACACGAAAATTAAGGTGAGAAACTTCAAATTTTCAAAAATTCATAAAATATCATTTCAAGCATTCAAAAAATCCAGAAAACAAAGTTGAAATATATTAAAAAATTCATATAACAATTTTGAATGATTCAAAGGTACACAACGGCGTTATGATAACGCATCACATTATATTACTAAACTAGCTAATATCACAGCATCATACAAGGTCGGCAACTCTAAGCATAAAGACTAAAACTGAAACCATTAAATCAAAGCCATCACGATACGACACGGCCCAGTAACACATTATTATCAATTACTAAAGAAAACCAAGCAGAATATGGACAAACGTCAAACTGATGAACCAAATGTAATCTTAATCTAAATCATGAAACCTATCTTCACAGAACAACGAAAAAATCATTCCAAACGACCAAATAATGACTAAAATTTGTGAATCACAAACTGATATAGGTATCTTACATATTATAGGAGAGAGATGGATTGATAGAAAACGGCGAAAGGCGAACGGCAATAGAGTGCGAGAGGGCAGACTCTGGAGACTATTGGCTTAGTAAATAGTGCCAATGGAGCTCAGCCAACTGTAATGGTGGAGGATTATTTATCGGAAGCGTTGATGTAGGAGAAGGAGAAAATTAAATTAGGTTAGGTGGTATCGATTGAATTGGGGCTGCCAGGATCGGTCACCCTTGTAAAAGAGAATTTCAACGAATAAATAATTAGGTAGTTTTTGTTAACGTGAGCAATATTTAAAGTATTAAACTGTTAAATAAAATATTTATTTATTTTAATATTATAATTTATTTTACTAAAATATATGTACATTCCTTCTTATAATAGTATGCATATTTTTGTTTGTTCCCAGGTGATTCCTGTCTAGGAAATAATTTTAATATATATTAGAAAAAACAAGTGAGACAAACACATAAATAAAATAGATAAAAATTAAAGTATTTTTTTTAAAAGATGATAAAAAAATTAAGAATTTTATCCATTCGAACAAATTAAATTAAATATTTTCAATCGAATCAAATTCTAATTAAAATTAATAAATTTTATAATTTGATTTTATACCATTTGTATCGAAATATTATATTTAAATATTATATACATTGTATTTATATTAAATTATTATTTTAATTTAAAATATAAAAATAAATTCAATTCAACGATTTTTTTCATCCCATGGTCAGTTTGGAAAGAAAAGAATGATTTAGTAATAACAATTTACGATGTGCAGCAAAGGAAATTGAAAGAATGGTATGTGCCTTTCTTTCACGGCACTCGTATTCATCATCTTCTCCTCTTTGCTATGGAACTCCAACTTGAAGTTCTCCAGAAAATAGACGGTTAAAAATCAGAATTGATGCTTCATGGTATAAGGATTCATAAGTCTCAAGTTTGGAGTTCATAGCTAGAGATCATAGTGGTTAGGCTCATATTATTAATATTAGTAACGTAAATAGTATTTTAACTATTAATATTAATATTGTGTTTCTATCATAATTCTTTCACCCTCTACGAACTTTGATTCTATTTTCTTGTCATTCTTTTTTATTTTATCCCAACTTTAAATATAATATTAAACTCAAATCCTAAAACCCAAAACCCTAAATCTCATGTCCTAAAATCTTAAAACTCTAAACTATATTTAAAAAAATAATAATTTTAATCATGAACTTAAAATATATATATAACCATAAAGATTAAGTAATAATTATTTAAAAAAAATAATAATTTCAATAATGTATTTTGTCTGACGAAAAAAATAATAATTAAATAATATTATTTAAATTTTACTGAATATAAGAATATTAATGTAATATACAGTGTTTTTTATTTCATTCAAGTTGTAAACCAAACACTGTAATATCGATTATTTCTTTGATTCCAGTGATCAAACTAAACAAAATTGTTTCAATTTCATTCAAGTTGTAAACCAAATACTGTTTTATTGATTTTTTTTTATTCCAATGATTAAACCAAACAAAATTATTTCTATTCTATTTTCATTTTGATTCTATTTTGTGAATCAAATTACATCTAAACTATTACCTCTTAAATAATTTAGCTAAAATTAAGATGTAACTTGAAATTGATAACTTAATCTTGAGAAGTGATTGTCTTACTGTAATTAATAAAATAAATACTGTTAGCGGTGATTCTTCTCAAGTGGGGTTGATCGTTGGTGATGGGCAACAATACTAGCTTAAACCTTATTTCTCAGTTCAAAATCCAATTCAATGCTCGAAGTGTAAATTTGGGATAAGTATGGTATAAGTATCATAAATCAAAATCTTTTACTAGTTTCAATTTACATCTTTGGTTGTATCAAAGAGGATTATAGCCAGGATTTGATTCTTCCTAAGAATTCTAAATGATGTGCAGATGAATGCTTGGTTATATTAAAAAAAAATGCATTTAATATAAACTAGCATTCAGTACATGCGTTATACATACAATAACAAATATTATTTACTTTATAACAAAAAAAAATGATAAATTCTTAAAAATAATAAAAGTACCTAAAGTTGTAGTAAAAAGTATAAAAAAATAAAAGTACCTAAAGATAAGTAAAAAAGCTAAAAATAATAAATACTTTTAATTTAATCAACAATATAAATCGATTTCTCGTGGAGTGTACAACATAAAAAACCAATAAGATTATTTACTTGAGATTTTATTAATAAATGACACAATGAATTGTCATTGTAAAAAGGTTAGAAGGCACGGTCAAAGAAGGTGATAGCCATGTAGATTCATTCCCATGGTTCGGTCTTTTTCAGTAAAACGCTGCGTGTTCGAATTCTCATCACGGTTGCGCGAAAAAGGGAATCATTTTCTATGAGTAAAAAGTATTAATAAAATTACTAAGAAGTGTTGATGGTAACAAATACATTTTGAAAAAATAAGTATTTGGATATGAATGTGTTTTGGCAATTAGATCCTAAAAATAGAAACTAAGATAGTTTAAGGATATACTTTCAAACTTGTAATTAAAGATTTTTAGTAACAATATGAAATTAGAAAATAATTGTAAATGTAACCTACTAGTATCGGATAAACTTGATTAGTTTGTATACTAAAATAATTCTTCACACAATCATTTTTATATAAAATGTTAAAGACTCTTACAATTTTATTATTCACTAACTACATTCATTTTTATTAAGTTATAAAATCTTTTAAAATTTTATAACTCTTTTAATTATTATAATTAAATTTTTTGAATATTTAGATTATATTTTTTTTTATTTTTTTGGCTTTATCTATACCTTAAGTTAAAAAATTATTTAATATTTAGAATATATAAATATTTAATAACAAATAATTTAAGAGACATATTTTTATGATAAGAATCTCATTAAATAAAAAATAAAAAAAAATTCAAAGAGCAATAATATGTCAAAAATCTTGTTAAATGAACGTAAATATTGTTAAATTAATTAAGAATTGTTATTTCAAACATAAATATTAAAGATTCAATTAATTAAAAATACAAAAGATGAATGGTATCCTAATTGAGATTCATATCGAAAAGATCGGAGAATGTTAAAATATTACATTATGTTTAATAATTATAGAGTTGAATAATATTATATAAAAAAAATAGGTATATAATTGAATTATACATACTTAATTTTGAATATCATTTTTGGATTACAACAGTCTCTTACATATCAAAATACAAACCCGTTATTTCGTAATAGTTATAAAAATAATATTTTATTTTATTTTTAATTTTATAATAATAAATTATTATTATAATATTTACTAATATTTTGAATTTATTTGAAAATTTTATAAATTTTACGACTATTCATATGTTAAATAATAATTATTAACTTCATTAACTCTCACATATAATTAATTATTTTAGAAGATTTTCAATTTTTTTTAATTTTTCTGTTAAAATATAATTATTACATATAATCAATTAATTATTATATTAAAATATAATTCAAAAAAATAAATACAAATTAAGTTAAAATGGAATTAGATTATATGAGAAAATATATTAATAGTTTGAATACATTAGCTAATTAATTTTTAACACCTCATTTGGGATATTAAAATAATTATTTTGATATGATATTACAAATTCTTTTTATATAATAGTTATTATTATTATTACAAGATTTATTAGGTGATAATTAATACTTATTTTTTATTAATTTTTTAATTTAAAATACACATACATATAATTTATTACTTACATAAATTATTATATTGCAAGTGATAAAACATAAGTCAATATATTGTAAACAACAAGTGACAAAACCATGATACATAGTCTAGAGAAAATAAATTTGAGCTTTTAAGAACGTTTTTTTATTTGTATATATTTCTAACAACATTTTCAATCATGACTTTAAAAAAATGAACTACACATTTTTCATTAATTCAGCTATGTTATTTATTTATTTATTTATTTATTTATTTGCTGGGGGAGAGGGGAGTCATCTTTGAAAAGATGAGTATGTAGTTGACTCAATGAATAAATTCATATGTATAAAACAAGAGCGATATTTGATTAAAATAGGGGTTAGTTTATAAGTATTATCCGTACTACTTCAATTATATAATAGAAATAAAATTTATTAAGATAATCAATAATAATAAAATTGTAAATTGTAAGTAATATTTTATCAAATTATATTAATATAAATAAAACTTATTTTAATAGTCAATAAAAGATAAATTTTAAAAATACCATCAAACTATTGTATATGTTTTATTCATATTATCGAATTATTTTTTATTTCGTTTATACCACAAAACTATTACATTTGTTACATTTATATCATTTTGTTAATCTTCGTTTAATGATATCACATCTCAGTAATAAATTTATAACAACTTAAATAGTGAAGTAGTAGATTTGAAACATCTTATATATTTAAATATATTATTGTTCTAAATATATCAACTAACTATTTAAATTATTTTAAATATATCACTTAATTATTTAATAATGTCATTAAACATAGATTAATAGAATATTATAAATAAAACAAATGCATAATTGTATATTATAAACAAAACAAAAACATAATAAATATAATCTTTAGATGATATTTTCGGAGGCTTCCAAAGTTAATAAATAAATAAAACTTAATTAAATCTAATTTGATTTTAACACAAGTTTGGTAAATGTCGTGATAATTATCCATAATAAAGTGTTAATAGAGAGTCGAAACAAAAAAATAATAATAATAAATTTAAGTTTTGATATTATTATCGGATATATTTTTGTATTATAACAAGGTGTGCTTATATGAATTATAGTATACTTGAAGTAAAATAAAACAAAATAAATAAATCTTTAATTTAGATAATAGAAATAAAGGGAGTCAATAAATGAATAATTAAAATTTATTGAAGTATAATTTGATTATTACGTAATTCAAATAAATTACACAACCATAACATAATAGACCACTACATACAAAACGTGCAAATCCAAATCTTGTTATTGTTATCATATGTATTTTTGTAATTAAAAAATTATTTTTATTTAAAAATATTAAAAAATAGATATATGAGTTAAATGGTACAAACTAAAACCTTTTAAAATTTTAGTTTTTAGTTAATAATTCAACCATATTACCTATTATTTATTATTTCAAAAAAATTAATTTTAATTAAAAAATATTAAAATTTTGAAAAAACGTTGCTAAAATAATTATAAACAATACGTAACTTTTTTAATAATAATTAAATAATTTTATAACTAAAATCTTTTAAAATCCTAGTTTTTAATCCATCATCAAACCATTATGTTGTAATTTATTATTATAAAAATAATTAATTTTAATTAAAAATATTAAAATTTAAAGAATACCTAAAAATATAATATATTTAATAAATAATTAATTAAATTAAATTATGTGTAAAAACATATTGATACTTATAATAGAACTCACTAAACAAGATCTAACATCCTACTTTTAGGAATTTTCATGTGAAAGTAGAGAGTCATTATTTTATAATAATTATAAGAAATTATAAAATACGATTATAAGATTATAATATATGGTAAAATTTGGCAGATAAGCTACTTTGTTTTAAAAAATATGCACTTTTTGTTAGGGATTTATCAAAAGATATAGTTCTAGTGTACTGTTTCTTAAAAGGTGCATTTAAATTCGAAATGCACCGAAAAAATAAGAAATTTTACTTTTCGGAAATTGACCAAAATTTTTGGATTGAACGAACTTACTAGAGGTGTATCTTCCAAAGAATCTGGAACAGTACTGCAATCAGAAATTCAGGAAACTTGTGGTGATTTGAGATGGTTTTCCCTATTTTTTCCCATATTTAATACATTAAATTACATATAAGAAAGATGCAACCATTGCTATCACTAAACACAAGGAATCAATTCATCTTTCACCCGTCTCACTTGACGTATCCTACATGTAACAACAATCACATCACTCCAAGGGTAATAGTAGGAGAAGATCGCCCATTAAGCCCCAGGGTAATTGATGGAGTGTGCGTGGCTCACAAAGAGTTTTCCAATAGATATAATATTTATCATCTAAAAGATTTGAATCCTAGAGTAAGGATGTACTCAACGGATTCGCAAAGAAATGCTCCCGGCAAATCAACTTCTGTTTGCTGAGGCTGCTTCTGAAGAAGATCCCTAAAATGGATGGGGACCCATTTGATGTAGTTTGAAGCATCTTCTTCACCAAAAGGTGTTTATCCAAAATCATCAACTCCAACAATTTTCTACAGCTCTACAAGAAATACAGAAGTTCCCATTAGTGTACATTCCAATAGAAGGGCATATAGATAATGGATTAATAGTAGTTAAACAAATTCATGGGAAAGACTAAAATGCTAGAATTTGAGGGCTTTTAGCAGCAAGTTCTATTAAGGTCTCCGGTGGGCTGGTGCTTGTAAGAAATCTAAAAACTGATGCAGAGGTTATGTTTCCAACTTCTTAGAGCATTTCGTGTTATTATGGTTAATTTACTATTTTGTTGGGATTTTCTGAAGGCATGTTATTCAAGACGAGCAGAAGAAAATCATGTCATTTCATTAGAATGAAAAAAATTACAGCAAGTATTCACGACAACTCTTATAATCAATGACAGATAGGTGGTTAAAGGGTGTGCCTCATATCCGTTTGAAAGTGAATTTGAATTGTCTACAGTAATTAGTTTATATCAAATGGGAACCTATCGTTTTAGCAAAAAAAAAAAGAAAGAAAGAAAGAATCCAACTCCAATTTACAACGGTTTAAAGAAAATACAAGTTGGTTTCCAAAGCCAGAATAAATTAAAGAGGCAGTTGTTCTCGATTAGCCAATTACACTAATCTCTAGATTTCCTGTTAAAGAAACCATGGCATAACCAAAACCATATTTGACCTCAAGATCTAGGCCAGTCCCTATAACATTTTATGTTTATGTATGAGAAGTTAGACAAAACCAACATTCTTTAAACAATCAGTCCAGGGCACTAGAACATAACAGGTCAAAAGTATTTCAAGATGAACCAGCAGGGACAAATTCAGTAACATACCTGCGGGCTCAATGCATCCATCTGCCATATGATTTCATCCTAACATTTAAATTGAAGAAAAAAGAAAACAAAATAAGAAAAATAAAAATGCCCAATTGAAGTCTATGCATTGAAAACTAATTATTTTACACGTGACACTCAAATATGATGCCACTTACAAGCAAGGAAGGGCACAATACAAAAGACACAAGCTTCATCAGCAAAAAATAAGACAACCATAGCTAACTGAACAACAAAGATACTAAAGCAAAGTCATAGAATCAATAAACATCCAACTGAAACATATGCCTACATAACAGCAATTTAGCCCCCTTCTATCGCTACCCGCTATTGCCCTACCTTTATTTCAAAGAAATAATGAATAAACCCATAACATGGAGCTCCTAGCAACCACAGTAGCGGCAGATTGTGCAATTTTTATGAACTTATAATTAAAGGAAAAGGGAGCATCCTCTATGAGATACTGACAAAATTATTCATTTCTAGATAGCATCATATTATCTTCGGTCTTAAATTGCAGCCATACCCTTAAATTACTAGAACTTAAGCCTAGAGACAGCCCGCATAAAAGAAAATTATCTACAATTTTTAATTAGGGTCTCATCTTTAACCAAAAAACAGAAATGAATCCAATCATAGTAAATAGATCCTAGCAATCATGATAACATCAAATTTTTCAAACTTGATTCTCAAAGTAATTTGCAAAAGCAGCACACTTTGCAAGATTTTCGTCAAGTAATTCATTTCTAGGTGGCATCATAGTTCCATAAATTTTAAGTAATAGCCATTCACTTCACTAACACCTTCCTGTGAGGCTCAGAAGGATAGTGATGCAACTGTAGAGTGAGACAGTGTAGCACAACCAATTTTTGCAAACAACAAATACCTACACATAAAGGAACATTTAATGAAATTGCATATACCTCTAAAATTCCTGGATTCTGCATCACAATTCCAAGGACACGTCTTCTGAGTCCCTTATAAATAATTTTGTTAGTTGTCCCATCTCCATTTATCCATGGCAATATTGGCACACATGAACCACCAAAAGAAATTTTATAAGATTTATCCTCTTTATCCTGTACAGATGTAATAACCTCACCCTGGGAACAGCCTCCATGTGTATTATTAGTTTGATTTTCATTAAAGGGCTCAGCAAGATCTTTAGGGCAATTAAGGATGGTTACTCTGTGCAAATCATCAACAGTCATGTTGATTTCCCCCTGTGTGTGGGCATTGCCAGGGTCATGATTTTCTAATTCGGATACAAAATGGCTACCACCATTTATAGGCATCTTTTGTGAAGGTGATGCAAGATCTTGAGATGTGACACCCACTGAGGTCATAAAATACTTTGAATGATACAGAGCATCAACAACATTTACAGTGTTATAAGCATTAACCTGTCACAAGGACAAAAAATTAAAACATAAGTACTTATTTGATAACCTTTTAGGGTTCGATGAGTACCAAACTTATACCGTGCAAAGGTAACCCTCAATCTTATGTCTAGAACTTCAATATATACCAAAAAATATAAGGGTCTGAGAAGTAGAGAGGATTATAGCCTGGTTACCGATAATTGCCAGTGTTGTGCTACAGAGCACTCATACTTCCTAGCAATTTACAAGGTTCGCAATTATAATCTCAAATTGGTATCCTGAAAACTAACCTTTAAGGCTCGTCCAAATGTTTGGAGCACGGAAACGATGAGATCGGCCATATTTTCTCCTAACCATAAACAGCAACAAATCATCAATGGACTAGTTATACAATGTCATTTTTCTTAAATTAAGAAGAAAACAGATTAATGCCACATTTGATTTTGAATACATAAAATAACATCTATACCTGGCTTATCTATGAAATGGGAAACCTCGAGCATGCTCAAACCTTGGTCACCGGCCTTCTGAATGGCAGTGTAAAGAGCTTGAAAGACCTCGGGACCTATGGTACTAGATTTTTGTTTGTCAGAAAATGCTGGCAACAACAGTTCAGCATATTCTGCCATACTTTTCCAAGGAGAATCATTAGAGTGCTCTGTTATGCAGATACTGGTGCTTGAACCAAGAATTTCTTTCTTATGGTCAGAAGGAAATGTATTAGTCTGACCAGAAATAGCTTGAGATTGATCTTTTCCATCAACACATTCTCTACTGGTACAAGTATTCTCAACTCTGAACAATTCTATAGCATTAGCAGTGGGAAATGCTGCCCGATGTATTGATACCACTAGACCTGGAAAACCTTTCTCTCTACGAGAAATACCTTCACCTTCTGCTGGTACTAAGAATTTCAGCTTCTTAGTTTTATAGCCATCTGAACACTCATTATTATCAATTTTACGTTTCAACCCCCTCATATCTTCAGCTTCTCCAACACCTTCATCTGGTAAGCAAGGAGAAACAGACAGTTGACCTGATGAAACTAGAGCCAACAAATGGAAAATGTCCCCACAATGCAACTCTCCAGGGAGATTAATTCCTGCATCCAAAAGATCTCTCTCATTCTCATGAAGCCATTGAGCAAATTTAGCAGCTCTCTTTCCGGAATCAGTCGGAAAAGGTGACTTGGAAATACTATGCAAAAACTGCTGTGAAAGTGAAAAAGGTTGACTTGCACCATCCCCGACCTGTTACAGATTTACAAATAATAGGTTAGAGAACATGAAAGGAATTAGTTGGTGAGGATTGATATTGTGCTCTGAGTTACAAGAATTGGCCGTTCAATGTCTAGTACTATGAGTCACTCTCATAGCAAGCTTTTTCAGAATAAGCATTCTGACAAACAGTATGGATAAAGCTAATAGATAAAAAAAATTCTACACAGAACAACCTTTTTTCTAGTATTATATACAAAGTAAGGTTTATGGAGAACCTTGAACTGTTGATGTCAGGATCACAGAGCAATTATCTTTACCCAATCTGATGTAATAATGAAGTCCAGATGGGGTTAACAAAATAACTTAGTACCAATTTTTGAAATAGTACAGGCTGGAGATACTTTCACACATTCAGGATATCCCCAGACACCAGTTTCTACATATCATTTACTTCTTTCTTTTCTTTTTTTTCCTTTTTTTATAGTATCATCAGTCTGCATAATCAAGTAAACCTAAAAACTTCAACAAGAAAAGAGAACTAAAAATTTCAAGAAGAAAATGTTAATGAAGTCCTCTTACAAGGGAAAAGGGGGGACGAATGCACTTTTTATACGCATTTGGTGTGCAGAAGCTGAGCAGAAAATAAGATATACCTATGCTTAGATTGCAGCAAAATAGCAATCAAGGTCTACGTGTAACCTCTTTACAACATAGGATGTAGAGACACAACTTAAAGAACAAAAAGACTAAATACTGTAAATAATCATTAAAACAAATGTCCTGACGGATATCAAACTGCATAAGGTATTAAATGCATGTTTCAATTGGTTCAGTGATAAAACATATTGAAATATGAAAAAGGTACAGACTAAAACTAACATGAAATATGCAAGACCAGAAAAAGAGTTCACCATAATTCTCTTTTCTCTGAGATAGTTGAAAGCTGCAAACAGATCATGCTCAGAGTAACGCCGCAAAATTTCTGCCAACAGATTTGAAACCTCTGGCTCTGTAGAGGTGCTCAAGAATATGAGCTTAAACAGCTCTATAGCATTAGAAACAGCCAACGACTGGTGTACTTGTCCATTAACATTAACTGCATTCAAGAGCTTACTGAACTTTTTATGAAGGCGTTGACACTCTAATTTTCGGGCAGAACTTCTCTGTCGCTTTACAATGTGGTTTTGAAGACCCTCACAGGGACTTAATTCATTTGCTTCAGGTTCCTGAGCTTCCTGCAACAAGAGAAAAGCTAAAGCCAATCAGAAAGCATAACAATATAGAGACAGACGTTGCAGTATCACTTTGTTTCAGATAGCATTCTTAAAGGAATGCACTCTCAAAGACAAGAAAGAAAAGTTAAAATTCTTTTGTACGTTCACCTAATTTAATTAAGAACAATATTCTATGTAAAACTTAGACATTTATTCAAATAGAAACAGGACATCACATCTTAAGCAACAAAGAAGTTAGAAGCAAAAAACACCAATGACCACAAAGTCCAATAAACCCAAACCAATAATTATGAAATACAAACCTCCCAGTTAATCCATCCATATTAATATAAGAATCATTCAGCTCTTTTAAAACCAATACTTGCTAACTCAGAACCACCCAATGAAAACCCATATATTCCTTGGTAACTTGGACCTTAAATATTATGCAACAGGCGAATGCACAAAGGCATGGTCAGTGTCATCAAAAATGTCATCGCAAAAATGCGTGATAGGCATAATGACAGAACAAGGGAAAATTCTATTGAATCCAATCACATGTTTAGCTGGCCATGCATGATAAACATCTTCAACATAGAATTGGACACTCCTCACACTGATTTTCATTGATTCAAAGCCCTGATCAGAGGGATCATCCACTAGGACCACTACATAGCAGTTACTTCAGAATATGTTTTGCAGGAAGGACCTTTGGTTCGTAGTCTTGAATATCTATAAATAAAGCTAATACTGAATCCTTTAGAATTTAACACCAAGTTCAAAAAACTCTCCACTAACCCAATTATTCAGGCTCCCTTTACACTTACATCGCCCATTTGAAGAACAGCCTATTTACAAAAACATTATTACCAAAAGAAAACAAATGCCTATTTAAATAAATTTTGGGAACTGTTCTCCAATTGGATTAACTGATACATAAAATTGTAGGAAAAATGTTAGGAAATTGGTACTTACACATTCTTCTCCATCCATATTTAGATCCGACCACCCCTCAGAGGTAAACCTAACTCTTTCAGAGGAATCAAACTTGGCCTGTTTCTTGCAGCGAAGAACCTCATCAAAGGACAGTTTTACACTGATATTCTCAAAGTCATCCCATGCTTCTTCCTGAAGGCATGTCTCTTGGAAATGTTCGTTGCCATTAAATAGATTTCGGATAAGACCTGGCTTACGAGAACCTTTCAGTCTGCAATCTGCTTTATCAAGTGACTGGCCCTGCATTCTCTCAAGAAACTTTGCATATCGTTCGCTAAGAATGTTACAAAGCCTCATTAGAGATTTTCTAAATTTAAGATTACTTTTAAGTGAAGCAATTCTTTTTCGACAGTGGCTTGGAGATGCTGGAAGGTCAGGAAGGGAAGCCCAATCTGTACGGTTATATTTTGCCCCCAAAGCTGCACGGTATCTAGCATATTGCATCAATAATTGCCTGAGAAAAATATCAATGAAATCAATATATATATGCAAATGAGAAAAACACATGTATTCTTCTTTATAGAGGAATTTACTTATCATCAAATAGATTAAATATAATTCATTAGTTGTAATGACATCATTAACAAAATTGCTTGCACAACAGTCAGGCAAACCACATTAAGGAAATGGATGCATGAACCATGGTAAGATGATCCTATGATATCATCATTTTTGTTTATAAAATTGTGAGCTGAGAAGGTGATTCTTAGGTTTATAATGGAATCGATTATGCATGCTTCTCTTACCTATCAGCTTTCTCTGTCCATGAAAATCTTCTTTGTCTCGTTGGCTTCATCTTCGAAAATGCAGACTTGGTAAAAATTGAATAATAACCCCCATCATCTTCTTTAGATGCTGACTCCTCTTCAGTTTGTAGATGATCATCCTCTGAAAGTTCTTGCAAATGGGTGTAATCCTTTCCACTAGTGACTATTATATTTTGTTCTTCCATGCATTGGCTCCCAGTACAATGTAATGCAGAAAGACTCTGGTCATTCAACCGTTCACTTTGCTCATCTACTGTTTTCATCCTCTCTGGCCTTGCTTCCAAAGATCTCTTCCTTCTTTGGGAAGACAAACTCTGTTTAGTATTTGATGGTTCAAAATCATCATTTTCATGTAGGAGTCTATTAAAGCGTTGGCGCTTATCGTAATAAACACGAAGCACCTGCAAATGGCATGGAAAAGATAAGCATGCTTAGCTGAAAATGCTAGTGTACATGAGTTTCCCAGGGCCAGGCAGCCAGGGATTGAAGGGAAAAGAAGGCTGGAGATATGAAACCACAAAGTGACAGAGCCAGAAACATCAACAAGGACATATGATCCTTCCAAACATCAATGATAAACAGTGAGTGCCAAAGCTCATGCACTTAGCTTTGCAGAAAAAAAGGCATATAATAAAGTTAGCACCACCAACCAAGGACTCAAAAATGAAACCGAAGATCATGGAAAGAAACCAAATAAACACATATACATGTAAGTAAATAAGTACATTATTTCATAGCCAATAAATAAATATATAAATACATTGACTATATCCACAAGATGAGGAAGCATGATACAGTTACACATCAAACCACAGATAATCAGCAGGAAAGCAGTAATGTATGGTCAATATCCCACAGGCTCTATTCTTGGCATAGACTGTAAGGTGAATTATTTCAAACAAATGTCAAACTTGAAGTCCATGTTATGCTCATTCACATAGAAAAATCCTGCAATCATGGAAAGAATAGAAACAGAGTCCAGGAGAAAGACTATTCAATACAATAAAATTTCTTCTTAGGATTAGTTAGTTTTGACCTTGTCGGGAAAAAGTTAATATACTATGGTACCGATGTGCATTGCACAGATTTGAATTTATAATTTGACTCCAAAAAACATATTAATAAATATATATTTTTCTTGCAAGGTAAAGAGCTAGACATTCATTCTTGGCAACAACCATTTTCCTTGAAGCCACTGTTTCCTAACTAAACACTAAATAAATAAATAAATCCTTTCATTTGATTGGAAAATTTTGACCATTTTAAATGCAAAACAAAGAGTTGCACCAACAGAAGTTCAAAAAGAAGGAGAAATGATTCTTTTAAGGTGTCTGTCTACTTCAACTATCAGCAAGAGGCATGAAATGAATGAACATATTTAAAACAAAAAAACAAATGCCTGAGCTAACCCAAGTAACGAACATAATCGATACAATATTAGGCCTAAAAACAGGATGAAATGTCATATTCTCATGCAAAGCACTTCTTTTCTCAGCAGATAAATTTCAGAATGAATTTAGTGATATTGCACATTTTCAGTACTTGTTTTCATCTATTTATGTCATAGAGATCCTTGTTGGAAATTATTTTTCGAGCAAATTAGAAATATACAGCCATTTTAAACATACAAGGAAAGCTTGTAATCCTAGGTGAACACCATGGGCCATGTTTGATAGTTACTTCAGTTTCTAATTTTTAATTTTTTAATCTCATAATGACATTTTTAATTTTCAGTATTAAAAAATCTCGGAGCTTGTTTAATAACCAATTTATTTTTTAATTTTTCAAAATTTGAAAAGAAGATGAAATTCAATTTTGAAACCAACTAGTTTTGAATTTCATATTGACCCCAATTTTTAAATTATATTTCAACAATTTTGAAATAAAAATGAGAATTTGTTATAAAATATGATTGATTTTAAAACTAAGGAATTGAATTTAAAAACTAAAAATTGAAATGGTTATCAAACATACGCACATAACCTTAAATTATTCATTAAGAAACTACATGCTTATTGATTTCCACTTATAACTATTTAAAATCCATCAATGGTGTCAATATGCTACAAGCCTTCACCCAAAGGGTTCCAGGAAAAAATGCAACCAAATTGTCACACCCTGAAAATGGATACGAGAGTAGTGGATTAAAAAGAGTGAAGAATTGAAATAAGTTTTAAGAGATTTTTCAACAATAAATATAAAACACCTTAAAATTAAATCAAAAAGGTTGGACACTTTAAACAAGTTTTCTTTAAGGAATGAAAACAAAAGCAAATGTAAAACCAAAAATTACAATCGATGGGCACTATAGTATTTTATAAGGACATTTTACAAAAGTTTACATACACTTTAAAAATATAACACAAATAATCCTCAGCATTAAAGTATTAATATTCACAAGAAAAAGTTATTGTCCAATTTAATATTCAGCTTCTCCATTGAAAAAAAAATTATTATAAGGGTAAACACCACATAACTTTTAATCCATTTAGACACTATATATTCAACTTTACCTGTTCTAATGTTAAATTTAGATCGCTTGCAATTTTCCGACACTCTCTATATGAAGGTTTTCCAGTTAAATTTTCCTTCATTATACGCCTCAGAAGCTCAGCACGTTGATCAGCTGTCATAACCCGAGCCGAGGCCCATGAACGGAAAAGGAATACCTAGGGAACAGAAAGATAAGCCTAAGACAAACTAATATAAGAGAAAAATATCAACAAGAAAAAGGTAATCAGCAACTTCACAAATTACATAAACAATTAATGTCACTTTAAGTAAAGAAAAACTATTGAAGAATCTATTAAAACAGACAATAGATGACCAAGAGATACTAGAACATAAGACACAAATCATTTACAAAAAGGAAAAATAACCAAGTGGTCTCCAATCTCATCAAGATTTCATAAATGAGTCTTCATCCTCGAATTTTGAGCCTTCAACTTTTGTATAGGGAGAAGGAAAAAAAAAACCTCAACTTTTATGAAAATTTACCCCCATAAGGATAATAAATCAAGGCCATCAAAAAACTTTCAGGGCAAGCAATGCCAAATGATGCCTGGATATTAGTTACAAGAACTTATTTTCATGTTATTGTTTGCTCCTAAAAGAGGATCATATATGAGGCCTTCTTTTTGTTAAGTTCATTAGAATTAGTTACTCATTATCCTTATGATATGGAGTAATTCTTTTTATGAATAGAGGTTGAATTAACACAACTTAAAAGCTAGAGTTTAATTCTAAGATCACATGCACCTTGGTTTGGATGAAGGGGATGATTGAACTTCTAATAGTTCTTATTAAAAAAAATTGTACTTCTAATAGTACCTCATGGACAGCTGAACCAGGAAATGCATGTAAAGCAACTCTTGGGTTAGTAGCTGCGTAACAGTATTCCAAAGTTTGCCAATACTCGTTAACAGCTTCTCTGCTTGACAGGGTAAAATCGTGTCTGAATCTAGGGCGAAGATCAAGAGAGCCAGAACCCCAAGATATAGCATCTTTTGACATTGGTTCTTCTATATAAGGCTTCAGCTCCATCGCATGTGTAAAAGTTGTTTCTCCAATTTGCATTCCATCTTTTGAACATTGTTGACTTACCATCCGTATCAACTAAATGACAAACTTTTTGTAAGCCACAATGAAATACAAAATCTGATAACAATCTTATGGAAACTAAGTCCAAAATTAAGTAATCATAAATGCCAGGAATTATTTTAAAAAAAAACAGAAATCATTTTTTAGCATTTATTAAGATATTGTTATTCTACCATCCTGATCCAGTAATAAATCTAAAGTTTGAAAGCTAATTAAAACCAACCGAGTAAACATGGTTAAATGATTTAATCTTGAATGTAATGCAAATTGTAACTACTGAAAAGAAAGTAGATTGAATTTGTTTAGAACTACATCAAAATATACTACATGTAACCACCATAGAAACAAAAAAAAAATAAGACACACATGGGAAACGCATAAAGACATGCACAAGCATGTATATTTCTTGCACAATCAATCTCAGAATTTACAACAAAGTAGTCTTAGCGTTCTTATCAGCTTAACTGAATGTGATCTCTTTGGAAAATATAAACTTTGTAGTTAGGAACTAGAGTTACAGTACATGAAATAGAATCTAAGCCTGGAATCTCCTAAATCCTAAATGATCTAACTTATAAAGAAAATCACAAATAGTGAAACATGCAAATGGATTAAACGTACACAAGAACCAACATTAATAGTCAACCATTACCTTTAACCGTCGTAAAATGTCAATGATCAAAGAGAGCCTTCCTGTTGCATGAGTATCCATCAAAGATTTGTACTCCTGAGCAGAAAGATCGGAGAGACATAATCTCCTCTTACATTTCTCAATCATATCATCAAAACTTTGAGTGGATCCCACCACTTGTAGAAACAGCTCAACTGGTATAGCCTTAATTGCTGCTTCTAGGGAAAATAATTTGCTACTGCTGTGAGGATTTCTTAGCTCAAGAGAACAATTTTCAGATGGTGAAGCAGCATCGGGACTCTTAGAAATATGCATGTAATCCCACAAAAAAATATGCAGTAGCTTTGCACGAACCATTTTTGCCAGAATAAATCCATTAGCACGCATAGCTTCTGATTTTAAAGAATGGGCATTGGAAACGGCATGGTTTTGAGTTCTGTCAACACCTTCTAATATTGGAAGAGTTCCATCGTTTTTCAACCGATATGAGCAGTTGCCACGACTTTGAATCTCAAAAGACCTTAGTCTATCATGAATTTCAGAAACTAGTTCCGGAGATAAACTTCGAATAGATGGATGTAGAACCACCTGAATAATACGGCTACGGCCACAATTTGTGATGACAGGAACATTGATCTGTATGCATCTGCATAGATCAAGTTTCTGAAGTTTGTTTAAAGTTCGGTCAATAGTTTTCCTGTCTGTTGTGCTGCACTTCTCCTTCTCAACACTAGCAAGCCACTTATGCAGCTCGGCTCTTAAAATGAATTTCTCGATCTAGACCAAAATATAACGTCAATAGTTTTACTCATAAAAAACATGAAATAAAAATGAATAATAACTTCAGATAAAGTTACTTGAGGCAACAGATGAAGCTACAGACCTCCAACCGTTCAAGTATCCTTTTCTCCCTTCGACTACTATCCACAGTTGAAGATAGGCATGGATACCTCGGACAAGATCCAGAGCTAAGTGGATTCAATGCATCAGCTGGTGTTACAGGGGTAACATCTATTTCCATTACTGTGCTATGCAAGGTAAGTCTATGCTCGGAAGAAAAATCTCTTGACAATGATTCATGAGAATTAACAGGACAAAGTAAAAGGTTAGACTCAGAATCATTGCGAAACCCATTAGAATGATTCATATCATTATCTCTGCTCTCATCCTTTTGAGAGGTTTGCACACCACTTTTCAAATTTGAAGGACCAGACTCTGGAAATATGTAACCTGACGTGTCAACAGCGTCTAGATTGCCAAGCCAGACATCAGAATTTATATTATTCTCCACTATAATTGAATTATGAGAAATTACATTAACAGATTCAGGGTTGCGTTTCCCAGAAGCCCAAACCCGATATACCTTGCATTTGTTCTGGTGTTCTGCTTGTAATTCCATTCCAAACCTAGAGACTAAACTAATAAATAATTTATGATTCTTTTTGTTGTCGATTCCAAGCATATCGCAAACCTGGTTCCAGAAAATTCAAAAAGTCACAGCATTAATAGTTAAAATTAGTTGTTTATTGTTTCTGGGATCTAACATGCAAAAGAAAAGGCCCTAGCTCTGGAAGCTATATTACATTGTTCTTTTCCGAACAAATAAATTATGTTGGAGCATAAAGATAAAGAGAGTCACACATCAATTGCTGATAAAACACAAATATAATTTACAAGTATAAAATTCACAAAAGTTAACTATCATTTCATTAAATAAAATAAAAAGTACAAAATGCACAAATTGTTTATATTGGAGCATAAAGGATATGAGAATCTCAAATCAATTGTTGATAAATTATATTTTCCTTTCGTTCTCACCAACGGGTTAACCTTTTCTTCATTGAACAAGCACATGACACTTGAATCTCTACAAAATAGAACATTGTATCAAATCAGAGGATCTTGATTTCAAACCTGCAAGTAATGGACCTAAATGTGTGGAGTCCTCAAGTGGAGGAGTGTTAGACAGTACAATATAGAAGAATTTTGGTACATCGGAAAAATTGATGACCAACTTAACTGAAGAAATTATATAGTTCTTCAACTAAAGAACTTAAGTTCACTAATGAAGACCAACCCAGTTCCTTATCAGCATTTCTTCTCCAATATAATTATCAGGAAATAAATTGGTAAGTTATTAGCCTTCTACCAACTTCTTCCTCATACCACTGTCGATGATCAACCAAATTCTCACAAAGAGAATATATATGATTCAAAATAAGAAGAGCTTTGCAATAAACCATGCATTCATCAGCAACTATATTAAGCAAAGATGAAAAGAAAAAATTGAACAGACCTCCTTCCAAGTAATGCCCCTAGATCCTGCAGCATCAACCACATTATAAATTTGAAGTTCGATAGGGAGCTCTACAAGCTGGTTGGTGATTTGATGATTATTTTTGTACTGCACCAGTTCTTCACCACAATCATCGTCAACACAGCCAACAGTTTTTGACTCAAAACTCTTTGGAGAAAACTTTTTCAGCAAACGAAAGCAATGTTCAACCTGCCCGGGGTGCAAAGTAAAATGAAGTTAAGAACTAACTTGGAAGCTCCTCTCCTTTGAAATATAGAACTTAAACTGACAATAAAAAAGTGTAAATTCAAAAGTTGCAAAGGACATGCATTGTTATAATAGGGGCTGTCAAACAAAATGTATATAAGAAGATACAGTTGGTCCGATAGCAACATTTATGATCTACTCACTATTCCAGAAGCCAGCAACATGATCTGAAGAACTGAAGAAGGATAACTATGAACTAGATAAAGAGCTAGCAGAAACAGCAACAAAATATAAATGGTATATAGCATCCATCCTAATTAAAAATCCTGAAATAATGAATTGGCTGAGTGAGGGGGAAGAGGATAACTTAATGAGTGGTCTATAAGTTTCAAATACAGACCACCAACATCAAAAGCTTATTAACATTAAGTCCACTTGACTTCAAAAGCCAAAAAAAAATCAAATTAATTCCAGAAATTTTTAAAATCAAGTGGTTGGATATATTCCAGTATCTCGTAACCTCAGCATCTCTATATGCCTTGAAGAATTCTATAATATGACACAATATGCATGACATGGATTAAGAACAACTCCACTTTTGAAGCCAACATTTTACAACGCGGCACATTTTCCCTTTTTTTATTGCACATTCAAAATAGAAACAGTTTATATTGCTACAGGAGTTCCTTCTTAGCAAATTCCTGTAAGCATGAATCAAAGATCTCAAGCAGACTCCTACCTTTTCCCCTTTCTTGAAAAGAGATGCTTAAGAATGTCATGGAGATTAAAATCAAATATGATTCGCTTAAAATCTAAATCAATTTTTCATTTAAGACATGAAAGCAGAACCATCAAAATCTACACAAAAGAACTGTAAAGGGATGGGAAACACATAAATGAAGTCAAAATTATTTTACTCATTGGGGAAAAACGGATACCAATTAAGATCAAGAAAGGACACACGAACAACATTTCCGAGACAAAATAAATTTCAGAAAGGAAAAAAAATACTTAGGCAACCTTCTCATTAACTACAGCATCAAATTCCTGCACCAGTTTAGCATCTTTCAACCTGGAAGAGATCTGGAAGAAAGATGCACAGGGAAGAATGCAAACAATCAGAATTACAATTAAGTAGATGACGAAAAAATAGAGTATAAAATAGCAATATTGCTTTACCTTTCTCCACTCTCTATGTCCAACACGTTGGCTATATCCAAGCTCTTTCTTAATATCTGAAACAACAAGGACCTTCACAACACAATATCAGGAATTCAAATTAGCATAGATGATACGAAAATAACGTGCTTGATTGGTAGATTGGTAACAACTTCAAAACGAGATTCACCTTGTCATTGGCTTTTTCCAGTTTATCGCAAACTGCTTTTATTGCTGGAAGAAAATCCTTTACAACCACGTCTTCTTTAACCCTTTTGTCCCCAAAACCATCTTTATTAGCATTGCTGCTATTTACATTTGCAATACTCTCGACACTCTCTTCTTCTTTGACAATCTCAAACTTCTGTTGAGAGCCCAAATGCTTCGCATAGCGTGATAAGCATACTAAATTGGTAGTCACAATTGGATTGTATCTTGATTCCCCTTCATCACAAGCTTCCTTTTTCTTTAAAACTGCAGATTGCCTGACGATTGTTCCTTGACATTCAAGTGTCTTTAGTACATAGTGAAAGTTTCTACCCTCTATACCAAATTCTTTGCTAAGATCACTTTGTGTCAACCCATCATGTCTGCAAAAATCAAAACAAAATTTATTTGCAATCATTTTACAGTTTCAACTTGTTGTATGAACAAAAGAAGTCAGAAGCAACAAAACAACATAATGGACAACCAACTCTATATGTAACTATCTACAGTAATTAATTTTGCAATCCTTCACTTTGCATACTCATAGTCATTTTTGAACTAATACTAAGCACTCCAATGTTTGTCAAAAAATAAAATGAAATGAACGCTTAAGGACTAATTTTTCAATTTTTACCACTAGCATAAAATTTAAAGCCAAAATGTCCCTGCAACTCTGACCTCCATCAAAAATTGATACAAACTCAACATTAATCAACTTATGCTGGACTGTTGCTAATATATACATATACATATAAAAATAATAAATAATAAATAAATAAAAGCACATGCTTATATGGGCATTTTGAGGGGAATTTCAATCTTTTCTGTCAACTTTACAGTAAACAGATTCTGAACTTTTGAAGCATCTGAAGGGCTTTCATCCTGTTTGAGCTCCAATTGTGAATTTATGCAAATTTCCATGAAGCTATTCACACTATGAAGTTGTTTTCCTCTTATTTTCAAACTAAAAAAAAATCCCAATCCAAAAGCTAAGTAAATTTCTCAGCACCAACTGCAGCAAACCTAACATTTCAAACTCAAAGAAACAATAAGGGGTCATTTACCTTTTAAACTGTCGTCAAAGTATTGTCTATGTAAAAGCTAAAAAATATACCAGTTTGATATTTTTGTAAAAAGATCAGTTGTGGTAAAAAGCAGGTACTTTAAAAAATATATTTATTTAATTGCTATAATGTTTGGTAAACTTGCTGTAAAGTTTGACTAGTAATTCATATGACTGATACAGGCAACGGTAAAATTAGAAAAGTGCATTTTCCTTAAAAATTATAAGATTTGCTCATTGCAATGTAACCGCATTTGTTAAACAATCTACCAAAAGTTACTCTACCAAGAACCTAAATTCAGAAAATTTCTATGAAAAGTTATTTTTTAAGAAAAACCAGACGATAAAAAGGAAATGCAATTGCCAAAAAGTTCCGAATTCAATTTATAGAAAACAGTTACCTATTAGAAACTAATTTCTAATAAATGAAAATGTTCAAAAAGAGCTATAACAATCCTTAATACATCAAATCTCCAACAACAATGGCATCCTCAGGATCATACAAATCATGTTTCCATCTATAACATCAATTAATCATGACCGTCCATTTAACAGTTGCTAGCTTCACCATCCTAAGCAATCCAAAAGTCCTATGTTCCAAAGTTCCGTCTTTCATTACATTGCTATAATTTGACATCTTTCATCAACTCACAATACTAAATCACTAATTTTGCCCACGCGTAACAAAAAATTGTTTATATAGTTAAATATCAGAGACCGGACGGGCTAAGGCATCATCTACCGACCAAATTAAAAATTGATTTATCAGAAATTACAAAATAAAATTAAAGACTGAAGCAAGTAGAACCAAACCTAACAGCAGCAAGACGCTGAAGAGTGCGCCGCTGCAGCAAACTTATGCTAGCATTGGCAGATTGCACATTGTAGAGACCGAGAAAGTTGTCCCTAAGACGCTCTTCGGCAACGAACTTCAAGTTAAGATTTTCAGCGTCATGGTAAGACTGTATGGAAGGATCCGAAGAACTATAGCAGACCGTGTTAGCTTGGAATTGGAGAGTAGGTACGCTGAGGAGCCCATTCCATAGAGTTTGCTTCACTCCCGGAGAAAGGTCGAGATTGGCGTCGGAGATATAGGGTTTAAGTTTGGGCCAGAGATCCCGGAGAGAAACACCGGTTTGGCCTTGCAAGCAGATTTCTTCTAGCGCTGAGGATATGATCGACTCCATGAAAAGAGCATAGCATTGAGTATTCTCTTCCTGTTCGTTCGCTTTTTAAAAGGAGGGACAATAAACGGTTAAACGAAGGGGAATTTTTCTGATTTCCCGGCAAATTTGAGTATCACAGACTGAGAAAGGTATCTTAGCCTGTGAATATTGGCGTAGTAAGTGGCGCCAATGGAGCTTAGCCAAATGTAATGATGAGAATTCTTGACCGGAAGCGTTGACGTGAGAAAAGGGGAAAATTAAATTAGGTTAAGTGATGGTGATAGCATAGAGCGCCTTTCCTCTGATATTCGTTCAATGGTTAACGATTTGCTCCATCTTCCACAGACTCCATTCATGTAAATCCTCCATTGTCTTTCCGAATAAAACATTTACACCTAATAAAAATAATGTATTTAATAAATAAAAGAACAAATATCATATTTAATAATTGAAATCAACAACTATAACAAATATATATATATATATATATTAAAGAAATTAATATAATTATAAATATAATTTATAATAGTTTAAGATTTAATAAACGATTATTTAAAATTTAAAATTTAAAATTGAATTTTTATCTATAAAATTACTTAATATATAATAGTTTATAAATAGACTTAATTAGAATTTAATTTAGAAAAGGAAAAAACCAAACTTGTTAAATAATTTATGTCATTTTTTTTCTAACTCCTATCATATTTTCTTTCTCTTCCTTTTTTCTAATTATCAGCTACATTTTCTTTCTCTCCTTATTTTATAAAAAGAGACAAAAAAATACTCATTCACCAATTTTTAATAAATAATAATTTATATTTATATAATAAAAAATATATAATTTTTTATAACAAATAAATTATCAAAATTTTATTATAAAATAATTTAAAATAAATTATATATTTATTAATATGAGATAAATATTTATTTTTTATTATTATTTTGATTTACATTATAAAATACATATATTATTTATCATTGTTTATTTTCTTTATTGTTTTGATTATTGTCTCTAATTAAATAATTTTATAATAATTTTTGAAGTTATAAAAAATTGAAAATCATAATGTATTGTGATATTTAATTAATATAATTTTAATTATTATTAATAAAACAAATATTTATTAATAATAATTTTATTTAAGTATTAAAATATAATTAATTAGATATAATTTATATTTTTTATTATATTAATAATAAAAATAATTATAATATTATTATATTAAATAATATTTTCAAACAAAATTTGAAATATAATGTTTTATGTTTGTATTGTATATCGTAAAAATTTGAAGAAAGATTTCACAACTTTTTTTAATAATTTAATTATTTTTATGAATATTATTTTTTATATCATAATTATAATTAATATTATAATTATTTATTAATTATAATTATATTTAATAATAATAAAAATGTATTATATTATTTATGAATTATCAAAATACTTAGTATATTATTTTCGATATGTATAAATTTATATTTATTTTATTATAAAATAAATTATTTTTTAAAATAAAATTTTATTATATGATATGATAAAAGAGATTTATGTTTTTAAAATTAATTATAGATTTATAAAATGTTAATATTTTGTTATGTTTATAATAATTATGTGTTGTAAATAGGGTTGAAATTTTTTTTTTTTAATTTTGATTAAAAAAATGAGATTCCAAATAGAAGGTTATATTTAACCTATTTTTAAACTAAAACATAACTAAATTATGAATAAAAAATGTCAATTATAGACCAAATCTTTTAAAGCCTTTAAAGATTAATAACAAAAAAAATACTATTAATAATTCAATAATTAAAACTTATTTCTTATTTCTTATTTATTTTATTTTTAACTAAAATAACATATATATTAATATTAAATCCTGTATTTTCAAATAAAAGACTCCATTTTTAGGATTAGTTGTAATTAAACACAAATCATTTTTTAAAAAAAATATTAACATATATATTACTAAGAAAATAAATCTATAAATACATAATTAAATTATTATTTTTATATTATTTAATTTAATTTAATTTAATTTATACCTTAAAATTATAAAAATATTTTATTCAGTTCAAAATAAAAATATATATATAACTTATAAAATTCGTTGTTTGTAATCTTTCTCGTTGATTCTTCAACAAATAATCAATATATGATCATTTTTAACATATCTCTTCTCTTTAAATTATTAGTATATTAGGTCAACATTCGCTTTGCTTCCATCAAACAAAGAGGACACATTCTCCACCAACTGCTCTCTCGAGGCTTGTTTTGAAACATCACAAGCAGACCCACTAATGCTCTCTTTGGGCTTATTCCGAAACATCACCGACCTCACAAATAAGTAATATAGGTCATATTGAAAAATAATATTTTAAAAAAAATATTAAATTACTAATAATATATTAACTAAATTCTAGAGCATAAATTCTAAATATTAAAAGACTATTTCTTAAATATTAAAACTTAAAACTTAAATCATAAATTCTTAAATATTAAAGTTTAAACTCCGTTTAAATTTAAAACTATTTTAATTTTTTTAATATATAAAATTATGTTTTTTTAATTATTAAATATACAATTTTTGTCCATTTATTATTATATATAAATACAAATTATATTAAGTCTTTTATTTATCAAATTCATGAATTTTCGAAAAATGTATATTGCACCAAATCCAAACAATTTTCTCCACAATTGCACACCTTAAAATACGAATTATATGCAGGAAATCCCAAAAAAAAAAAATTCATGAGTGATTATATAAATATGAATCAAATGCCGTAAAATTATATACTTCATTTTTAATAAATACCTCATCACTATATGGTTGAAAAATCAGCAAAATATACTAATAACCCTACAAGGAGGGGAGAAGATATAGATTAGAGTTATTGAAAAGCTGATGAAGAGTTTAATGAATAATGACTTTCATAGATTTATTTTATTTTTATTTTTAACGATTGAACGGGTAAAATATTAATGAAGTGATATAAATAAAATATTTTATAATTTGAAACACTATAATTCGAGACTTCATGTATATTATTAGATAATTAGCCCCGTAAACTTTTAAAGCCCACACGATAAAGTAACCCATTTCTTATTTCCCATCAATCAAAGCATTTGTGTCGTAACCTAAATCAAATACTAGTAGTTACTCATTTTTTTCGAAGACTTCTTTTCTAGATTTGGCTCCAAATTAATTGCGTAGTTATGCCATCAAAATGAATTGTATAGATTATTGCCTAGACTTAAAATACTACCTTTTCTGGTTTTTCATTTTTTTTCCTGCAAATTCATTTATACATATTTTAATTCTTAATTGCTTATAGGTATTAGATTTTTCAATGTTGTAATTGCTATGTAAATTAAACTTATTGTGAAAAAAAAGGCTACATGATGTAAAATTTCATTTTTCTTTTAATGAAAAAAAAAAAGATAATACAAGTTCGCTACTATCACAAATGCATTGGATGAGAACATAATGGGTTACTCATTACAGAAAATAAACTTTCTATAGCTACTAGCCCCAATCCGTACATCCAAGAGGTTCGATTCACTTTCTTTCAGAAGTTTGTTGTCCAATTAAGATGATGACCCAACTGAGGTTGCTGATATGCGCCAACCTGTGCCCCAGGGGCTGCAGTAGCTACCCCAACTCCAACATTACTGCCCATAGCAGGGCCTAGATGATGATTTGCAATTGTGGCAGGCTGGGGAGAGTGATATAAACCTGGGAACTGCATGTGGGACGATTGTGGTGCGGCTGGATTGAAGGAAGCATGACTGGTGTGAGATGGCAAATAAGCAGCATGAGGCGTTTGTCCAGGCATGTCATAGTATGGGGTGGACTGCAAGCCTGAAAGTTCCCTTGGGTTCTGGATCCAAATCTCAGATGTCTCAGCCTGTCACAAGATGGCCGTTAAAAAGTTAACATATAGAAATTATGAGCTGCAAAACACTTCAATTATAACTACTTACATAAATTTCAAGAATATATCAGGTCTGCAGGCGAAAAGTAACAGCAAAAACCTGGTGATATAGACTAAATAGCCAGACTCATCACAGTTAAAAGCAATGCGATTGTAAAATATATTGTTGGAGAATATTATATTGAAGACATTTTGTTCAGAGTCATATTAGGGTTAGGATGCCAATGTCACATCGTCCTATAAATACCTGTGTACTTTAGGATGAAAATATATTTTGTTTGAGTTTCTCTTCCTCCTCTCAACATGTTACGATTAATAAACAAATATACAACACAAATAATACTAATTATATGATATTTAATTAGAGTTAATTATGTGTATTAAAAGAAAGATAATAAGAAAATCCTGAAAGTTGTTTGGAATTTGGACATCTAGCTTCGTACATCTTATAAGGCCCATTCTGTGATTGTATTTTATTTCAACCCCCTAGATCTTTTCATTCTCTCTATATTAACAGGACACTAGGAAGCAATACTCCTAATACCAACTTGGAAGTTCAACAAAACCTCAATTCAGAACAGTGACCCAAAACTTACCTTTTTATAAATAAAACTAAATAAGCATAGCTTCCAGACATTTAAACAGAAAAATAGTTTACTTTCTTACCTGAGGATTTGGAACATATATATTGCCATCTTTGAACTTCATTCGAGTGAAATCTTCAAGCCCATTGGCACTTCCCACAAAACCAGGAGCATTGATAGCATACCCATTTGGATTAGTAAAATTTCCATATCCTGTCGGGCTGCCAGCATGGACTTGCTTAAACTGCTGAACTCCATACTTAGGGTTGTTAGCATTTAGATGGGTACCACCTCCAGGCATCAGCAAGTAGCTGCTTCCATTGGATGGATGAGGATAGGAAGGGTTACTAGAATACCCAGGCATTGCAATTGGTGGAACATAAACAGGGGAGAGAAACTGCCGATATGGCATAATATTAGTAAAATGTGAAACATGAACTTGGGGATACATCTGTGCCACAGGAGGTTGCTGTTGATGTTGTACCATTGCAACAGTTGATGCAGGGATGCTCATAGCATTATGTAAACTCAAGACCTACAGCCAAACAGAGCAAACAAGGTCAATTTCAAATTCACTTCAGTTATAAAATGTTGCTTGGCATGAGAATAAATGACAACTAATGACTCAGTAGTTGTTCTCAATGAAAGATGCAAATGTCAAAGCCTGCAAAATGCATAAACTATAACCAGACAGACACATCCAATGGCAAAATTAGTCAGCCTCTATGTTTTCCAAAATTCTAATAGAGTACAAAGGCCTAAAATTCAAGTCAGTTATATAATAGACACCAAAAGTAAGATTTGTCCCAAACAGGCCAATGGAACATTTGCAGTAAACAAGGATATAATACTTCCTCGAGTATTTATCATTCACACAGCAATACATCAGATAAAGAACAGATTTTTTCAACTACATAAATAAACAATACCCAAAAATGCCAGAAAAACTATCCATCAACTAGAAATTAACAGTGAAAGTTTTAACTTTAGATCCATCATATTGCATGCAAAAGGATACTGGTAGCACTAGCGCTGGTTGTATGACATGCCTTATATGTGTAATGCATGATTGTAGCAATTGTCTACAAAGACACAGCAACTTACCTCCTGAGGAGATGGTAACCCTTGGCCCCCTATACCTTCATCCATTGTTGGTCTAAAATATGGTATATCATAACCATTCTGGGAATCATATGCCTGCTTAAATACCAATCCATATCAAATTTAGAAAATTGTAATATCATAGTTTAAAGTTTTAAGCAAAAAAATTCCCAGCTTATCAATCATGGATGAAAATAATGCTTACAAATTCAGGTGTTTCACAAATTTGGAGGTTTTACTCACCAAAAAACCTGGTATTTTGGAAGGATCTTGTCGCTGTGATTCTGAAGGTGCACAGGAAGGCCTGTTGTCTCGAATTAATCTAATATCTTTGTAATTGTCAAGATTATGTGGATTTGAAAACTCTTTCTTATTAGGGAACTCAAGCTCTGATGCTTCACCTGATGACGGAGAATCAGATCCAGGACTCCTATCTGGATCAGCAAGTAAACCTACTGCCTTGCTAACAGACACATCGTCATTAGATGAGTCTGGAGGTGACACGGATGAACTGCAAATAAAAATTATTTGAGCTGTAATTTTTCAGTATTCAATTTCAGCTTTATCGAATGCGCTGCATCCTACAATCTAAAAAGTTTGTTGAAGATGGCAATCAATAACACAAACCTTGCTGCAGGTTCCCCGGTTGACTCTTCTGTAACTCCTGATTGAAATCCATTTACAAGATTTCTTGTAGAGCAGACCTCTGTGCCAAAGCTGCCAAAGATCAGCCTACCGCGGTCAGTCGCAGGGACTCTAATATGATGTGCAATGATAACATTCTGGTTCTCATGTATGTTTAACTGTGCAAGTTTATCGTGCATCTTAGCTGCTTCTGGCTCAACGTCTTTAGCATCAAAAGCAGGAGGAGAAGCAATCTTTTTAGGCGTACCAATCACATCAGGGCCGTTAAGGATAGGCTTTTGGCTTGTTTTAGGTTTCCACTCCTTACTAGACTGGGATGCTGCATAAAGGCCCGTGGTTGATGACTCTTCATAAATTATTAATAACAAAACTAACATACCAGTAGTCAAATGTGTAATTGTGAGTGTGGGCACAATCAAACAGATGTACACATATATATCCCACACATCTTTGACTATTAACTAGAATGTCGCTTATAGAACTGAAAATTTACACTATGGATATAGGAACACTTTTAGACAGCATATAACTAACTATATTGGATTTACCTTTTGAATGACCAACTGGTGGTGAATGTAACCTGACACCATTCTGGCTACTAAGAAATGACCTGTTCACTGACATACTGGGCATCACAGACTCTGGAGTTTGATTGAGTTGGTTAGAAATGGTACTGAAAGATCGAAACTCTGTAGAACTTTGAGTGCCTGTGATTGAATTTGAGAAAGAGCTACCAGGTAAGGATGACTTGGTGTTACCAAAAGACTGTCGACGAACTCCAACAACACCAACCTCACGCTTGATGGCTCCAACGGAAGCAGATGACCGGGAATCTGGAGATGGCACGTGAACAGGATCTGTAGAAGAAGAGTACACCCCAACAGCAGAACTGTTGGATGCTGTCGTGGCAGAACTTGGTCTGGATGGATTTTGATTTCCTAACTGTGACACTGCATTTGAAACTGTAAATTGCTTCTCCTCAATCTCTTTACGAGAAATGCCTAAAGAGTTGGCATCCTGAGCTGCTCCGTGTTTTGGGTTAATAGGCCCATTCAATGTTTGAGATGCATTATCACTGCCTGATGATTTCTGACTGAATGAGATTCCAACAGGGCTAACAACAGAAAGAGAAAAGAATATATAATTGAAAAATATATTATCAATGCTTTTACAAGAAATTATGAAAAACATGTGGACTCTTACCAGCAAAAAGGGGGAATTTTATTTTTATCAAATTTTAGTAATAACCCAAACTAGCTCCTTCAACTGAAAGCCCCCTAAAATTGTAATCTCTAAAGATAAAACTTTTACAATTCCATCTTTACCATCAAATAATCCTAATCTTCCTTAAGGCGACCAAATTGTGAAATGGTACTTCGTGTATCAACAAAAAGTACAGATGGAATGAAGAAAAAATAAATAACAGTAATAAGAGGTACAGATAAAAACTGATTTTCTATTGATCGGTATTATTTTACATATATATTTGTGTATTAATTCTCACATATTTACATTGATTTATTGTTCCCTATGTATTTTATGTGTTCCTTTGTGTTATATAGGTATTAGGGGACAAAAGGAACAAAAAGAGGCAAAAATGTATATTTAGAGCTAAAACTATGACGACGGGACACAGATATATGTGCACCATGGCATACTACTCTCAAGTTTCACTAAAAATTCTGAAACAATGCACGCCACAGCATGGTCCTTTGTGCATCGCGGCACACTCCTCTCGGGTTGGATCAATAGACACAAGTTTTATTGCACGCCGTGGCATGAAGTAATGTGCGCCGCAACCCGCATACGTATTTGCACACTTGATGCCCAAGAGAGAAAGTTTTAATCCTAATTGACTGTGTTTAAACCTATGACTATATATATGTCATTAGGATTAATTATACAGATATATTAGAGAAATTTCTAAAATAATTACAAAATTGGATTAAGAGACAAGAGAGAACAAAGAGCAAATCAGATGCAAACTTTTGAAGGAGATCTATAAAGAAGGATTGGAGATTGAAGATTGGAGTTCTTTTGGTGTCATCATCTACAATACCTAAACTTTTCTTGTTACTTCTTATCTTCTTAGTTTTCAGGGTTATAATGATGATTATTGTAAAATCCATATCTAACTAAACTTCTAATGTAATTTTGGGCAATTCTAAGCCCTAGATTATAGTTTAAATTAATTTAATGTCATGATAAATTTTAGTTTCAATTCTTAATGTATTTAATTCTATGTTTAAATGCCAAAACTATGCATGTTGTAGATTAGGTGACCAACTAATTCATTGCATGCGTATGTTTATATCTAGTCTAAGATGTTAGAACGAAAATGCTAAAACTCTTATTCAAAGTGGTATCTTGTGACCGTGCATGACAAGTAGGGTTAATACATTTGCTAAATGTTAAACGATTATTCTAATTTTGTCTAGTTTAGTTATCTCTTTTTTAGATCTTAATACAATGAATAAATTAAATCTAATAAAGATTCTTTTAGAGTGTTCAAGATTTAGGTTGATTTATGATGGAATTTTAAATCAATTACAAAGTAAGAAAAGGTGAAAAGTCTTAAATGAACCAAGACTTCTAAAACTAAAGTTAAGAATTCAAGAATGATTTTAGATTACAATAGTAATTTAGGATTTAAGAAACTAAATATTGATTTATGACATAATTAGTTGAATTGTAAGCTAGTAGTAAGAATAGTCTCACAAACACATATATCTGACATTCGTATTCAATTTACATTTATTTACTTTATGATATTTTCTATAAAAACAATTTCAAAAACTCTCATTTGATAATTTTAATTAACTCATTAACAAACTAATAAATAGTAGTAAAAATTGTCTACATTTCACGTGGGTACGATAACTTTTATTTTTTAATTATTTATCACTTGTACAATTGACCATGTATACTTGCGTGTTTCCAAACGTATCATCTATCCTTCAATTACTTGCATAAAAGACTCAAGATTAATGGATATCAAGTGTCCGTTCCATTTGAATAAGATTCTCTAACATTTCTATTGTTCCAATATCACATTAGCATCAAAGAAAACCAATGCAAAGTGCAATGGAACTAGTCAAGTGTTCTTCCTCCTGTCCAGTTACAGTTCTCCATAGCAAAAGCTTAGAACCTTTTACTTGCATCAAATTTGAAAGAAAGTATACATCTTCAACTTAATGAACAAATTTAAAGTGCACACTAAACATCCTAGAATTGCATTTACAAGGAAAGCCCGCATTTAAATACCGTAGAGAACACAACCAAAAAAAACAACATAATAGTTTACCTTTTTCCATAAACACTTGAGACCACTTTCTCAGTCCCAGATGTTGCAAGGTGTGGAGACGAAGACCTAACTTCTCTGGTCACATTTCGTTTAGCTCTATTGTCTCTGACAATACGAAATTCTCTACTGACTCCTGAATAGAATGAAATTACTAAATATAAACTCTCAGTAAAAAAGACATTACACCAAACATTAACTATTGACTAATCTATTGATTTCCCTCACACCAACACAATAATTAGTCAATTAGAACTTAAACAGAACAAAAGAATCCGACTTTCAATCAAAAATCAACACAGAGCTCGATGGCAGGTCACACTTGTATCTATAAACCAACCAAATAGCACAATAACCACGTATGATGAACAAGTACAATTGAGCTAAAAAAGTATCTAAATTACCAGGTAAAGAATTCCGCACATAAGCTCTTCTGTTAATGATCCTATCAGAAGTATTTAATTTCATTCCTTGATCTCCAGACTCTGATTGTCGTTGAGGATCCACACAACCATCTTGTGTCAAATTCTAAAACCAAAAGCACATAAATATTAATTTAGAGTGTGTTTCCTTCAAACAGAAAACAGAAATATCAGTTGATATGGATCATTATTCACATTATCAAACAACATTTTAAATAAAGAGGGAAAAACACAAAGTCTCAAAACAAGATTATTTCTCTTCCATAAAAGATGAGATACACTTCAACTAAAAGGAAAAAAGATTAGACACCATTTTTTTGTAATAATCACATGATTGTGGTAATGTTTTCAAAGTTTAATCACTCTAGGGAATCTTCCATGAGAAGATATACCTAGCATCAACTAACCATCATAACTAGAATTGAAAAATAGTAAAGCATATGAAAACAATGTCATCAATAGCTCAACTAAAACTAACATCTAATACTACTCAGCCCGTAGCAGCATCATCAATAACAACTAAAAACTAAGATCTTGTTCTGCATAAGAAATTACAAACTAATATATTTTAATCATGAACTAATCAAGGCATTACAGCTTAAGAAGTTCTCAAGGTAGCAAAACTAAAAGGTCTTTACCAAGGGATTCACATACCTCTAAAGTCACTAATCCATAGAAATACATAGATTGTTAATATACTAATAATAAGCAAACAATGAAGTGGTGGGATGCCATAGAAAAATTGGGAGCAACAGAATCGTAATTCCATAAAGATGAAAGAATTAAATAAAAAATACCTCATTTTTCTTGTCTCTTCTTCTCTTTACCTCATGAAATGGGTCTAGACAAAACAAATAAAAAAATTGGATATTATAAGTACAAAAATTACGTCACATAGTTGCCAGAGGTCATTCTTTGCTTACAAACTAAAAAAAAAGCCACACGGAATCAAACATAGCATGCTTAAAAGTGAGCTACCTTGAGAAAGAGCTTCTAGTAAAATAGTAGTGATAACAATCATAAAATACGAGAAACTAAATTTGTCAAAATTAACAGGATTAGGATCCTTATGATCCTGTAACTCTTCAATAAGGACAATTTAGCCCTATTTCTATTAAGTTAGGTAGATGTAGTCTGTTAATTTTTAGATGGGATCAATAAGGTGAAACACACTTTGAATCCCCTTTTCTATTAAAAAGATGCACTTAAGTTCATTTAAAAAAAAGGAGCATTTAAGTCCCCTTTTTCTTAAAATAAACACTTAAGTCCCCTTTTAACAAAAAAGAGCAATTAAGTCCCCTTTTACTAAAATAAAAACATTGTAAATTGGATCGAAGTGCTTATATTTTGTTAAACGGGGGAATGATTCCCTTTTTGTTTAAAATGGGGACTTAAGTATTCATTTTAAGGGGGACTTGAGTGCACTTTTTTGTTAGGAAAAAGGGGTTAAGTGCTCTTTTTTGTTTAAAAGGAGGAGATTTAAGTGCTATTTTTGTTAAAAAAATATGATTTAACTCTTTATTTTTAAAAAAAAAAGTTTGACTTAAGTGCACCTTTTTTATTAAAAAAAAAGGGATTCAAAGTGTGTTTCATCCGGTCCAATTAGGTCCAAAATTTTAAAAAATATTAAATTTTCAAAAGTGAAAATATATTTTTCTTAAAAATAATTCAAAAAACAAAAAATAATCTCCCACTCTCTTTCAAAAAATATAATTTTATCTCTTTCCTCTCACCCTCGATCTCTCTCATCTAAATCTCTCTTCTCAGTCTCTCTCATCTTAGTCCTTCTCTTCTCAATCTCTCTCATCTCAATCTTTCTCTTCTTGGTCTCTCTTATCTCAGTCTATTTGTATACCTTAGTATTATAACATTTATTTTTAATTGTGAATTTGTTTGAATTTACAAATTAAGAGAAAGAAAAAAATAGTACATTTTTATATGGAGAGAGAGAGAGAACGAGAAAGATTCAAAGGAGTGAAATTATTTTTATTTGGGATAAGGAAAGAAAGAGAATAATTTTTTGGAAAACAATAAAAATAACATCCCTTATAAACACCTCATACATTTTTACCATTAAAAAAAAGTTGACATATCATTTTCATTTTCAACATCTTCCAATTAGACACCGTTTAAATTAAACTACAGTCGTTTAAACCCATTTAATATTAAATGACATCAAATTTGAATCCCGTTCAATGTTATTAGAGTGCTATTTTCGTTTTTATAATTTTTAAGGATTTATTTTTTTGTAATTTTCATAGATTTTTTGTCTTTAATGTTAATTTTAAGAAAAATTCAATTTTATCCTTGAAAAAATACTTTTTTTTTTAAGTTTGGACTGAATTGACTCTCTATGTATAAAAGTTAACTAAACCTAACAAACTTAAAAAAAAAGACTAGAGTATCCTTATCAAAAAGTTACGGGACTATTTTGACCCTAATTCCAAAATTAACCCAGAGTTCACGTACATAGCAATGCTGCAGTACAAGAGAGAATGATCAAACAGATAACTAAATAATAATAATAATAATAATAATAATCAAGCAAATATTTATATAGGCATATTTGCCTTTTCAGGGATTAATTGACCTAATCCTCTGTGCTTCTCGGCAGGGATAATCAAGTTTCCCTGTTTTACCACACTCCGCAAGTCCCTCCCAAGCAACAAACCATTTGTTCAGGAAGCAAGATGACAGTATTAGTTACTCAATTGCAACTTGTAAAGAAAGGGATTAGAAAAACATAGATGAAGAAGCTCTACACGCGCAAGATTAAACACTTACACATTCCAAAACCCAAACTTTTAGTGCAGCATTAATAAAAAAGCCAAAATCCACTATAAATTGAGCTTAAAAGCTGATCAAAAAGTTAAAAACCTTCAACACGTACAAGTTTCCTCAACAGGAACAATGCAACACTACTGTTAAGTTATATCTCCAAACAAGATTAACAAGAACAACCCATCATTCAAGACCGAGAAAAATAAATTCAAAGGAAACGAAAAACCCATGAAAAAGTTCAGCAAAAGAGCGTATATCCCACCTTGATTGAGCAATTTCTGGGCGGTTTCATTAGGATCCATGTTGGTTTCTTTGAGTGCCCAGTATATATCCATTTCGGAATGGTTGCCCACTATTTCTTTGATGGATTGGATAGTCTTGCGCACTCCCGGTGAGAGTATCTGAGCTCCACCTTCAATTAGCGAGCCAGAAGATACCATCTCTCGCACTAAAATTTTAAAACAGAAACCAACAATATAACAAAGGAAAACCGGATATATGATTACAACAAGTGATGACCTACGCGTTCAACCTACCAATCAAAACTCCTGAACAATATAGAATGAGTAAAAAAGAGACACCAAGCTAGGATTGATCCCAAAAAATAAAAAATAAAAAATAAAAAAGCAGCTAGGGTTTTGGTTCAGCATTTCAAAATAAGAAAGTTACGAGGTTGGGATGGAGAGTTACTATCACTTAATGACAAATTTTATGTTTTTTTGGGGCAAAATCTTGAACTTTTCCAAGGGGTTTTTGTTCCGTTGCCCATGTCGTTTGATAAAATTTCGGAAATGCCATAAGTTTTTTTTCTTTTTTTCTTTTTTTCTTTTTTAGGAATTTTTAATGCAGTACATGATTTACCGCGGTTTTAAATTATAAGTTAGAACCTGATTTCGGTAAGCAAACGATTGATAGCCAGACGAAATTTGAATTTTATGTTTTTTTAGAACCAAACTAAGATTGCAAAATCTATTTAAAAATTAAAAAATTTATGAGCACGTGTAAAATTTCTTTTCGTTTGTATCCTTTAGGGAAGGACAAACGAGAAGAGTAATTATTCCATTAAACATGGCTTTTTTTCAATTTCATATTAAAAATTGTTTTTATTTATTTTATTAATTTTAATGTTAAAAAAAGTATGATTTTTTATTATTATTTTTAACTTGTAAATGATGCAATGTGACATTTGTTTTTTTTTTTTTTTTGCTTTTTTAGTAAATTAGTGGTGCTATGTTAAATGTTGCTATGATTTTCAAATTAATAACTCATTTGGTATTTACACAAACTGCAAGGATTTACATGACACTTACAATTATAAATAATATAACAAACCATATTTCATTAAATTATTTTTATAAAACTATACATGTAGCTTATTTTTATTAGTTTTATTCACATTATTATAAATAACATTGTTCGGGAATACACATCCCTTGTTATAGGGGTGACGCGTGTATTAAGCCAACCCTACGTGAACTGATGAAAGTTAGTGTTGCCATAATTATTAGCTATTAAGCTTACATAAATTTTAAATTATCCATTTTTTAAAAAAATATATGCAATTACTAATAACTTATTATTTTATATTAATAAAAATGTTAACTTCATTTTCAAAAAAATAAAATAATAAATTAATTTATTTATAATTTTAATCTTTATGTACTAAAATACTTATTATTCTTTTTCTACTTTTTTTTCTTTATTATCTCTTCAAGAATAAGATACTTGATGTCTTATAATAAGTGGAGAGAATTGATGAAAATCCATAATCTATCTAAAATTATTTTGTAAGAAGTAGGAGTGTTCAATCCTACAAAATTCATAAGAATTATTGCTCTTTTCATAAAAATTAAGAGACATATAGTCCCTATCATCATGGTTACACTACCATTGAAGTCCACAAATAGCATCTATTGCTACATGATTTTCTTGAGATTTATCCAATGTTTAACACGACAAATAAGTATAACAAATTAAAATAGCTATCATTGTTTAACAAAATTTTGCGCACTTAATACTATGCAATATTGATCATGATAACCAATGAATCGTCATGGGATTGTAGGATATCTCGTCCTTTGAAGACAATAGAATGGACGGATCGTTCATATTTTAAACTATAAATAAGATGATTTGTATCCTTGTTTCTAAGGCATATCTTTTCTTTGAATTATTAGAATAAGATATAGTATCCCTTGTAGGAACACATATCTCTTCTTTGAATTATTAGAATAAGATATACATTAATTAATAAAATATTTTATTTTTTAAATAGGATGGATTTTTGGTAAGAATATGTAAAGTTTTTCTCAACATTTTTATAATTTTATTGTGGAAATGATTAGTAATGCTTATATATACACTATCGGGCCCCATTATTTTATACATAAATTTTTATACTACCTTATCGTAAGTACATATATATATATATATATATATATTTCAAATTTCTCTACCGGTTACTAAAGATCTGATTCATTTAGAACAGAAATTAGTACATCCAAACTGGCATTAAACTTGACCAATAAATTCACTCATAATATATATTATATACCTTTGCTCTATACTATCACTAACTCATTATCTGGTTCATATGTTTTTTTTTTTCTCTCCAACCATTACAACATAAACAGTGCAACTAAGAAATGGGGCTTGTAAAATAGATATCTATTTGTATAAAAATGGTACAATTCTGTTGAAAATTTTCACTTTCATTACTCAACTGTAGCTTAAATACATGTACAGCTAACTTCAATAGATTTATACTCATACAATGTAACCACTCAAACAATGTGAACTCTCTGGAAAGTTTGTAAGTATGAACTAAATCTTATCATAAAAATTAGTTTCCCCGCCATTTTCATCTCTTTACCCATTGTACACCTTACCTATAACAAATAACAGAATAATTAAAGAGAGAGATTCCATAATTCCCAAATAATGGAATCTCAACGAAAACAAGGTGGCTTGAACGATACATGTATGATTGCCCTCCACTAAAAGGAAGTGCTATTTGATAAACTATTTTTTCAACTCTCAATCAATAACACGGCTAGTCACAAGTACTGCTCTTGTATTCTGGATTTGTTCTCTTCCCACCACAACCTGGCATGCATTTCTCCAAATCTTTCTCGGCTACATAAAATAATTTATACAACAAAATGAATACACAAGACAATATTGATCATGATAAAATTGATTAATAAGATGAATAAGTTTGACTAATGAAAACACGCCAACTCATTCTAGGACATGAAGGATTGCTGCAATGTGATATGCAAGTCATGGGAAGTTGGGCAGATCATTCGCATGTTAGTGTATAAATATAATGTTAATTCATCTCTAAAACATGGTATCATAATGGGAAAGTGGGAAGTTGCGTGTTCAAATCATGCAAGGTGTATAGAATAACACTCGAGGAGTTTTAGAGTCTAAAAATGTATTATTGGTCTATCTCTTAATAACTTAAGCCTTTGGACACACTCATCGTTTAAGCATTTGTGTAATGATGATTCACTGAATGTCTTGTGGTATTGAATTTTCACCTAGCAACCAAATCTATAAATTCAAAAGGAGTAAAATCCCCAACAATCATATAGAACAAGCAATCAATTTCTTTGTTGTTTTCATTCTTTAACTTTTTGTTGAATCGCATGCCAAAAAAAAAACCTTAATTGGCAATGAGAATGACAGATTGCATAAATTTTAAACATAAATGAATCTGTAAACTAATGAATGGTAGGAGGGAGAATAACTTATTATACTAACCTGAACCTGACACGTCTAAGCTCACGAGCACCACTTGGCAATGCTCTGACAGTAATGTAAACTCCTGGCTCATCCTGCTCTACCCATTCAGTCTCCATGTCACTTGCATTGCTGACAGAAAGCTCTCCAGAGCGATCTGCCTCCCTCGATGAACCAGTTCTTACAGATCCATCCACTGATGACGTCTCAGTCTTTGCACCACTGATGCTGGAAAGCTTAGGTGTTGTAGCTTGAACCCCAATACCATAGCAATTATGGGATTGTATTGGGTGGTGATCAAGTGAATCTGAAGAAGAATATCCAATTCCTGCTTGACGGAAGTTACAGGGAAGGCATTCTTTGCTCAAAGGTGGAGTCATAGGGATGTCCTTTACAGATTCAATCTTTGGGCTCTGAAAGGTAGAGACAAGCACTTAAATAGTTAAGATCACAAATTCAAGGGTTTGGTCTCTTCCATAATTTGAAATGACTATTTAAATGGTAGTATAAGTGTGTGGCCAATCAAGCACTTATTATTTCATTATCAATGTCATAATTCTCGGTACTAATATGATTGAAATTAATTTAGTTAGAAAATTCAGGCTAGGTATGTAACAACCACAGACAGGGTAATAAAAGAAAGTTATACAACACTGCTTGCCTGAAGTTGCTACAACAAAATTTTCATGCAATAAGTCTTGTGCTAACCTCATTTTCAGATCTTGGTGGAGTTGAAAGTGGCACTCGTTGATGATTGAACTTCTGGACATTGTATAGTTCCATAACCTTGTCATAGTTTTCTGCCCACCATCTTTGAGCTTGCCATTTGTTGAACAATTCACGGCTGGTCAATTTAGAAAATGAACAACACCACTCATCATGGAATTATTTCTACAATAATGCTAAAATATTTTCAATCACAAATTTAAGACTCTTGAATCAACATACATAAATTAAAAAAAAAAGTGATCACCATCCTCTAATTGGTGGTCACCAAATTAAATTTCAAAGGACTATATTTAATTAGCTTAAGTAAAAACTCACAAACATGTCAACTCAACAAGATATTATTCACTACAAGATGACGATTATGTCTAAAACCCAAAATAAAACATAGAAGAACATTGTTAGCCATCTCCACCTACTGACAAATTAAGATCTTAGGAGATTAGTTCCCATAACAGGATATTAGAGGTAAGGTTCTGATTCGAATCTGTCTAACTCTAATGTTTTCATTTGTATGAGCAAATGTTAAACCTTAAATCTTCGAGCCTTTCTTTCCTTTGTACCACCATTTCATGTTTACCTCCATTTCATGGTCCTTCCAAAACATATACTCAGCCCACCCACAAGTGAGAAACCATCAAACAATCTGCTCAGTTCACTTGTCAACAAGTGAGAACCTCTAAATTTCACAAGGACTGTTAACAGGATATTAGAGGTAAGGTTCTGATACGAATCTGTCTAACTCTAATGTTTTCATTTGTATGAGCAAATGTTAAACCTTAAATCTTCGAGCCTTTCTTTCCTTTGTACCACCATTTCATGTTTACCTCCATTTCATGGTCCTTCAAAAACATATACTCAGCCCACCCACAAGTGAGAGACCATCAAAGAATCTGCTCAGTTCACTTGTCAACAAGTGAGCACCTCTAAATTTCACAAGGACTGTTAACAATTCAAAATATAACATATAAGCAGAATCTAAATTCTTGAAAAAAAATTAACCTTCCTTCTCTCATATTTTTGACCCCTCATATTTTTGTCGACATATTTTTCCCCTGCAAATATGAGATCCCAACATAGCAATACTGTTTTTTAAAATTCACAAACAGATGGATTTCAGTAGTGCCAATTAACGATGGAATACTGAATGTTGGGCAACATAACTAGAAAACAGATTGCTTTGTCACTTTCATGTAATGTTGTAATATCTTGTAGGCAGTACCATCTCCTTTTTGGACCACCATATAAACAATTTTCGAGAGTAGACTGCTAGAAAACAATTCTTAAAAGTAGATTGATTTGTCACTTTAAAGTTTCAACTGATGTTGTAATATCTGCTTGTTAAATCTACACATTACATAAAAACAAGGCAGGTACAAGTCACTATACTACTACGCACATGTGCAAAGAATGGCCCATTTTGCTGAGCCCGTCCTACCTCAAAAATCCAATTACTATGGGAGGCAAATATTACTTTTTATTTGCATAATTGAATAATCATATCAGAAATGGTTTGTAACCCCTTCATGGTAGTAAAATAGCACGTACTATAGGAAATGATAGAGAACTATAAATCATGCTAATATTCTTAGATCCATACATGGACCACTCAGCAAGCGTATGACTATGCTACATAAAATTCACGTGCAATTTGACAACCACAGCCTCAGCCTCAATCATAGTGCTAGAATCCAAATACAAAGGACAAACTCAACATGGTTCTAGCTTTAATTCCCATTTCTACTTAAGAAAATATGTGATATTGCTTATTACCCCAAAAAAAAAACAAAAATGTGATAATGCTTAATCAAATAAAAAAATAAAAAATTGAGATAAAAAAAAGGTTAAACATACACAAGGCAAAGTCTGGCTTAAATCAAGAGACAAGTACAGCACTTTAAAATGGCAAGCTTGTCATCACACTCAAAAGCAAAGGGGAACATTTCACATCAGATCAATACCAAGCAAAAAGAAAGTACCAGAATCGAATCCGCTTGAGATCATTCCCTCCTTGAGGCATTGAAACAAAGGTAATGAGCACACCAGGCTCCACTTGAGCAACCCATTCCTTAAGCTCGTCTTCCTCCATGAATACAACTGACTCTGTTCGTCCACTAACGGAAGCTGGTATTCCATCCCCATTAGAAAGGGTCTTCAACTTTAGACCAATTGAGTTGAAACTCCCAGCTTTACGGTAAGCATAGTGGAACCTCGCAGAGCCTGACCCAGCTTCGGATTCAACACAGTTGTGATTCCTGTTATTATTAGATAATCCTGAACAAGGCTTGCAATTTTTATAGGCTCCTGAGGCCTTCAATGCCATCTCCTTGATCTAAAAAGAAACGATTATAACGAAAATTTAAGAAAATAACACAAAAAATGGATTCTAGGTCTTTTTCTTCTCAATCAAAGTTGCAAACTTGACGAAACAAGTGAAATATAGGATTGAACGTTGTGGGACAAAATAAAAATTTCTCGACAAATAAACAGAAGAGTGAAAGAGCGACATTACCTGGGCAGTGAGATTCTTGATGGCTCGCTTCGTTCTGGGTGTGGCAGCGACTGTATCTTCCTCATCTTCGTGGTGCAAAGATCCATTATTGAGCTGCTTAGAGCAAGCTATGCAAGTCAGCATCTTGGTTTCTTAATATGAATTCTACCACAGCAGAGATCAGACAAAGGAAACAGAATTACACCCAAGTCCTTTGCTTTTGTTTTGGTCGAAGATCTCCTCCTCGTTGTAATTAGAAACAGATAAAATTTACTATAATAAGCACAATAATAACTCGAACAAGCAAAATGGAAAAGAAACAAAAAACAAATCACAACTTTGCACAGAAGAAGACAGAGAATCAAAGAGGTGGACAAGTGACCATCAATGACGGAACAAGGGTAAGGTCAGACGCAGTTTGCTTGACAGGGTCTTCGAATCCAAATGCCATGAAAACAAAGACCCAAGTCATAAATTTATAAAAAAAATCATTAAACTTTAACTCTGCCACTCTCTCAAACAACCACATACATATATAAACGTCCAGAGATCAGTTAAAGAAACACACAGATGAAGAGTGACATAAAAAATAAAGAATAAGTTAACTCTCGTTTTCTTGTAAATTGAAGAACATTGAGATTTGGGAAATGGCAAGAGGCAAAATGTGGGCTAATAATAACTAGGCAACATGGCTATTAGAGTGAGCTGAAGGGCAAAACGGTATTTTGCATTTGCGTGTTTAGGGGAAGGAGGGGGCTTTTGTCTTTTGGGAGAACGTGCGATACCAGCGCCATCCTACAGTGAAAGGAAGAATCTTACGGAGAGATAGAGATGCACCGAGAAGGAAAAAAGGTAGAAACCAGACGCTTGTGCTTGGGAGGTTTAAGCTAAAGCAATGACAGATTGAAAAAAGACAAACATCTATGCAAAGCCAATTGTTTTTTCTAGTTTCAAGACACGCGTTTCAGTTCTGTGGACGAATTATTAGGAATTATATTTGTAATTAAAAAACACTAATATCATAATAATTGAATATTCTACTAACTTTTCAAAATAAAAATATTAACCTAATATTAATAAAATCTGCTATATTACCCATTATTTTTTATTATGATAAGTTGATAATTGATCTTGATGAAGCTACTATATTATTTGATAAATTAATAAAGAAGTTAATTTTTAAAAAATATATTTATATTTATATTTTATTTTATTAATTGAAAACAATAAGTTATCATTTTTTTCTTTAAACTAGAAACAGCATCCCATTAAACAAGTTGAAATCAATCCATACACGAATAAATCTAAAACATACAAAACCAGATTACTTGATATTAACATCATGCATAATTAAATCTGCAACTAACTCATGAAACGCCAAACTAACTCCTTAGTACGTGTTATATAGCTAATTTTGCTAGAGATAGAGCAACATTATTACACCGTTTTAGACAATAGTTCCACGTCCCCACCGCTAACAAATAATAGATGATACGAAGGTGACTCACTACATTTCTTTCAACGGCCCATCATCCACCCCATCTCTTAAAAAATTAATGTCAAAAGAGAGTGATGCAGAAATAGGTGATTAAGAACTAAATTTTGTGAATTTTCTTTATTAAAAATAGAATTTTTTTTATTTCTTTTGTAACAAAAATAACAGATTTTGGTGCCAAAAAACTTGAGTTGTGTGTGAGTGTTGTGCGCACATGGGTGGTCATTAGGCTCGTCAACACCTTGCGCTCATGGATTGAGTGAGCATGTGACACCGAACACATGTAACTAGTGACACATTGGTGCACATGGGTAGCTAGGTACAACACCTATAAAATCCACTCAAATTTGCGTGTAATAGCATTCGTTTTTCACTTTATCAATTTGTTTTCTTTGATTCACATAGCTTGTTTTCTAAATTTTCTTAAGATCAATCGATGAATTAATTCTTATAGTTTTAGTGCAATACAATTTTGTTCAAAGCACTCAATGTGGTGCATCAGAATTAGTATAAGAATTAGAGTTTGTATTGCACTTCATATGGTGACATCCGGCAACCAAACCTTTGGCGATGGAAGTGGTGACGTGAAGAATCCATGAGCTGCAATGGCTGACTTTAAAAGCAGGTTCGAGCAAAGGATAGAGAAAGTGTCACGAAACCTGTAACAACCATTCCAACAAACCACTAGTCAAATTCAAGCTAATTTGAGTGATATCCATAAACATCTTTGACCTCGTGGCAAGGAAATTCTTCGAAAAACGACACCTACGCTACCTGAGCAATCACTTCCCTCGTCATTCAATGTCTCTCATAAGTAGTCATTTCATTCAAATTCTAATGATGAATTTGCAACACCCCCAAGACTGAGTCCCATGAACTATGGGTTCGACGGAGGGACTTCAAATTGGACCAGCAATAGATGCAATAATGAAATAGCCAATTCCAACAACCGACATCATAAGAAGCAGGATTATAGGCTCAATATCGATCTCTCTACTTTTGCTCGGCATTCACATATGGAAGGGTTCTTAGTTTGGTTGGTTTTCGTCTAGAACTTCTTTGATTATACTAAGATATCAGAGGAAAATAAGGTTAAAATGGTAGCTTACAAGCTCAAAAATGGTGCCTCGGCTTGTGGGAACATGTGAAAAATGAAAGAAGATTGAAAGGTCAGGAACTCATCAACTATTAGGAGAGAATGAAGAAACTTATAGTACAATAATTCCTGTCGACTAATTATGAACAGCTCATATACCAACAATATCACCAATGCCATAATGGAAGAAAGAGTGTCAATGAATACACTGATGAGTTCATGAGACTTGGCTTGCATACCAACATATAGGAGCGAGAACCTAAAACGGTTGTTAGGTATGTGCAGGGTTTGAATTCTCCTATTAGATAGAGACTATAGATAAGCCAAATCTTGTGGTCTATCAACTAACAACATGGAACTAAAGGTAAAGAGCCAACTAGCTATACCCCAAAAACCTACACCATTTGGGTTTCACTTGAGTGACTCTCTCAGTAGTAGAAACTGAGGTGGTTTCACACCTAAACTCCTTTCACCAGCCATAATAGAAACAACCCCAACCTCATTATCTTCTATTTCAAAATAGACAACCAATAATCGAAATAATTCACCACATAAGCCTAACCCCTATGTCAGATCCCTACCTGTCAAATGATTCAAATGTTATTAGTAAGGGCATCGATCCAATGAATATTTACAAAGGCATGCAACTAACTTGATCGATGAATTTGAACATTTAGAGGATGAATTTGATCCCATATTACCCAATGATTTGAAAGAGGCACAGTTCGTTAAAGGTGATGAGGGTGATAGAGCTTTAAGTTGCATAGTGCAGAAAGTGTTGTTATCACCAAAATAGCCAACACCATCACAGAGGTATGCCATTTTTAGAACAAGGTGCACAGTTTAGTAGAAAGTATGCGATGTTATTGTTAATAGTGGTAGTATTGAAAATATTGTCTTATACGCATTAGTGAAGTCTTTGGGACTGAGCACTCATTCCCACACTCACCCTTACAAAATTGGATGTAATAGGAAAATGGAATAAGGTTAAAGTGTAAGAGGTGTGTAAGGTACTATTTTTCCATTGAAAAATGTTACAAAGATGAGGTGCATTGTGATGTGGTAGAAATGGATGCCTACCAAATTATTTTGGGAAGGCCCTGGCAGTATGATGTGAATGTCATCCACAAAGGCAAGTCAAACATCATCATTTTCACTTGGAAAGATAAAAAGATAACCCTACTCCTTACAAGGGAAAGCTTCACCAATCCTACCAAACCTAAGATGATGTTTAACTACAAACCCAACATGTTTGACAATGAACTCCAAAAAGCTATGGTGGTATTATCATTAGTCACTAAAGAACATGAGCCTATCACTCATACTATTCTTAACAATGTTAAAGAATTACCATCTGCCTACAACAACTGACTTACCTAATACTTTACCACCATTAAGGGACATTAAACACCACATAGATTTTATACCAAGTAGTAATCTTCCTAATCTACCCCATTATTGCATCAATCCCAAGAATCATAAGCCTTCTACCGGAGATAGTGGAAAACCTCTTAGATAAACACCTCATCCAAAAGAGCAAGAGTCTATGTGTTGTGCCTACACTGCTAGTACCCAAGAAGGATAACACGATAAGGATGTGTGTCGACAATAGGGCTATTAATAAGACTACAATCAAATACAAGTTCTCTATTCCTCGATTGGAAGACATGATAGACAAACTACAAGGTTCCAATATCTTTTTTAAGCTTGATATTCGCAATGGTTATCACTAAATTTACATCAGAAAAGGAAATGAATGGAAGATAACTTTTGAAACTAATGAAGGCCTCTATGAATGGCTTGTCAAGCCATTCAGGTTTTACAATGCTCCCACCACCTTTATGAGGTTGATGCATCATGTTTTAAAGCCTCTTAATGGTACTTGTGTGGTAATGTACTTCGATGACATCCTCGTTTATAGCAAGAATGCTGACAAGTATTTAGAGCAATTGTAGGTTATCCTGAAGATATTGAGAAAACGCAAGAATTTTCTCAATATAAAAAAATGCAAGTTTATAACCACCAGGCTCATTTTCTTGGGTATGTTATCAGTTTTAAGGACATCTCAGTGGATGCTAAGAAGATTGATGACATCCAGTCATGGCCTAACCCTACATCAATACATGAAGTCAGGAGTTTTCATGGCATGACAATGTTCTATAGAAGATTCATAAGAGATTTCAGTTAAATTGTAGCACCCTTAACAAATTGCCTCAAGAAAGAACAATTCAGTTGGGTAAGGAGGAAGAAGAAAATTTCTAACTCATTAAACAAAAACTGTGTACAGCTCCAGTTCTTTCTCTGCCAGATGTTGACAGGGTATTTAAAGTTAAAACAGATGCATCCATGGTGGGTATTGGAGCAGTTCTATCTCAAGTTGCCAAGCCTATTGGATTTTTTAGCGAGAAACTTAGTGAAACACGCCAAAAATGGTCCACTTATGACCAAGAGTTCTACGATGTCATTCGAGCTCTCAAACATTGGGAGTATTATTTCGTTTCAAAATAATTTATCCTTTTTAGTGATCACTCTGCACTCAAATGACTTCACTCTTAAATAGACATCTCAAAAGCACATGCGAAATAGGTCATTTACTTACAAAGGTTCACTTATGTGTTTAAAAATAGGGGGCATCTAAACAAGGTAGCTATGCACTAAGTATAAGGCACGCCTTTTTGTCTACTCTCCAAACTAAGATTATCAGTTTTGACACCATCTGTGAGTTATATACATCAGATGAAGATTTTGCAATAGTCTAGACCCAATGCATCAATCATAAGCTTGGGGCACGAGTTCTATTTGCAAGAAGGGTATCTCTTTAAAGATAACAGATTGTGTATTCTAAATACCAGCTTAAAGGAATATCTTATTCAAGAACTACATTCTGGATGATATTATTGGCCTCATTTACGAAGGGATGTATTCGTGTAGAAATACTCTATCTACTAAAGAGCAAAAAATGGTGGTCAAAATAATGGCATGTACTCTCATCTACTAGATCCTATAACCATTTGAGAGGATCTTAGCATGGATTTTATCCTCAAGTTGCCAGTCAGTAAAAGAAGAGTTAATTCCATCCTTGTGGTAGTGGACATGTTTTAAAAAATGTCCCACCTGATTCCATGTAAGAAGATCCATGATGCCAATAACATAGCTACTATTTTCTCTCGAGACATTATCAAGCTGCATGGAATTCCTAATACCATCACTTCTAATCATAATATGAATCATGAGCCATTTTTAGAAAGAGTTGTGGTGATGGTTTGATACCATCTTGTACTTCAATAGTGCATATCACCCCTATACTGATGGGCAAACATAAGTGCTCAACAGAACCATAGGTAGCATTCTTAGATGCTTGACTCTAAAAGACCTCGAGAGTGGGATATGTACCTCCCTCAAATTGAGTTTGCTCTTAATGGTATCACAAACCACACCACAAATCACACACACTTCTCGATTGTCTACACCAAAGTACCCAACTTTAGTATTGATTTACAAGCAATTTCTAATCCAAAAAGTCAGACTATAGAGGTGTGGGCTACTGATTATACTCAATTCTATCAATAAATTCGTGATCACATTGAAAAGATGAATGAACAATACAAAACATTGGATAATCAATATCGTAGGGTTACACACTTCCAAGTTGAGTAGCTAGTAATGGTGCACCTTAAGAAACACTAGCTCTTACAAGGCACACATGCTCAAAGCTTCAGCTCAAGAACTATGGCCTTTTCTAAATCATTAAGAAAATCAACGACAATGCTTATGTTGTTGATCTTCTTAAGAATTGGTCCATCTCTACCACATTGAATGTTACTAATATTCACAAATACTATCCCTTCGATGCAGTTGATACAATCCAATTGACTTCGAGGTCAATATTTTATTGAAAATGAGGACTTTGATGTAGAAATAATGAATTTTCTTTATTAGAAACATATTTTTTCTTTATTTCTTTTTGTAATAGAAATAACAGATTTTGACGCTAAAAAACTTGAACTATGTGTGAGTATGTTGCACACACATGTGGGCTCGTTAGGCCCATTAGTGCCCTGGTCATATAAATTGAGTGAGCGTGTGACATCGAGCACACATGGGTAGTGTTTAGGGACTTAGGTTGCACACGCATGATTACATGCTACATTGGTGCACATAGGTAGTTAGGCGCAACACCTATAAGCCCCAGGTAAGGTTGCATATAGCAACATTCATTTTTTCACTTTTATCAATTTGTTTTCTTTGATTCACATAACTTGTTTTGTAAATTCCATTAAAATCAATCGACGAATTGTTTTTATAGTTTCAGTGCAATACAATTTTGTTAAAAACACTCAACGTGATGCATCAGAGAATTTGTTTCAATCTAGATCCTTATAAAGCCTACTTTTATTTACACACAAATGGCTTTATAGATTGCATGCAGCTCTGCTTACAAACTTGTTGTAATATAGTCCAATAGCACCATTGTTGTTAAAAAAACCTTTTTTGGTTACACAAAACACATCCAACCATAACCATGACAGGTGTTTGGTGTTCCTTCAAGGATCCCAACCACATTCAAAACTATGAGATATAATTACAAGCACATTTTTCCAATTAATTAGCCTTATCATCACTTTGCATGTCTAAGAATATCATCTATACAATCCAACAAACCAATGACCTCTGAATCATCCAAGTTTAAATCTCTTGTAAGTTGGAAGGGTGTTTTTCCTTTCCCGTTTACTGAAAGGAAAAAACATTATAAAATCCAACAACATAAAGACAAAATCCTAACGCCCCTTGAAATTCTAATGGGAAGAAAGATGAAATAACAAGTTTCCAAAGTATGTCATAACTTGAAAAGGCTAATTGCAAATATAACGTCTTCGTTGCAACCTACGTGACTTTGATTTTATTACTTTTAAAAATAATAAATAAATTATGGTAGCAAAAATAAATAAATAAATAAATTCTCTCTAAATTAGCTTCATTAACCTAATCTATATTTTTGTTTTTTATAAGTTATTTTTTTTGCCTTTTTTCTAATAGTTAAAGACACGTGTTTTGTATGTAAATTGTTTATTTTGTTAGATTTAATTCTATAATATATTTAAAATTTATGTGATATAATGATAAATAAATAAATTTAATTATAAATTTTTGAATCAATTAAAGAGTATGTACGAACGATTAATATGATAAAAAATTGTTAATTAAATCTCTTGATTTTTTCTTAAATGTTATAATAACATGAATCAAAGAAAATGAGATAATTATTATGAAACTTATGAGTAATATAGAAATTGATTAAGCTTTAATTTATTTAAACTTTAAAATAAAATATAAAAAAGTATATGTTATTATATTTTAAGGATTTTTAAGTGAAATTATATTAAGTTAGAGTTAAAAATAAATTCTTAAATTTCGTCCCAACAACGTTAATTGTAAACGTTTAATTTACAATTTAAACAATTTATAATAATATTACATAAAATACTTAAATTTAAAGAAATAATTTTTTCTCATATATTTTTTTTATAAATATCAACTCTTAATATATCAAAGTGCAAAAAGATGGCAAAAAATCATAAATTATTTAGCATGTCCCCTTAAATAACGATCTCACGCTTTTAAATTTTATAAATGCATAAAAAAGAAAAACACACTTTAATAATATGAAAATACTTTTATACAGTGCAGTTTTCTTTCTTTCTTTTCAATTAGATTACGTCTATTTGTCAATCATATCATATGTATCCACGATATTTTACCAAATATATATATATATATATATATATATATATATATATATATATATATATATCCACAATACGATGGTAAACTAGTGATGTTTATAAAACATAATAAATTCTATTTTAGAACATCTAATCATATCATGATTAATTGTGTGGAGAATATTATCAAGGAAGAAAACCTACAAGTCAAGCAAAGAACCAAAGTATCAATCCAATAATTTAAAAAATATTTGTTTAATTAATATTTAGTTCTCTTCGGTAAATATTAAAAAGAAAAACATGAGACGTTCTATCAAATTTGTGTAATCTTGGAACCAACATAGTATAAGCAAAACATGATAAGCAAACCCACACCGTTTACGATTTTCGGCCTGTGTAGATGCACGAACTTAAATAAATATTTAACGAAATAAGAAGACAATTAATATAAATATAAAATAACATTATAAATTATTAATGAAAAAACATTTTTATAAATCTTGTTATAGTATAATTTTTTTAAATTATATATATAAACTTTGTGTAAATATTTAATTGTATAAAGAAATGTCAAAAACATTATATAATTGTTCAAAGAAATATGAAAAAAATCAAACCTTATACTAATATATATAAAAAATAACTATTGATCTATTACAAGATAAATTTAAGTATAATTTAATTCATATATATATACAAAAAAACATATTTATAACTTTATAATGATATAATAAGTACAAAGTATTTTATATAAAACGTAAGTTTAAATTTTGATAGTATAATTATATACATTATATTTAAAATTAAATAATCATTATATTTAAAAATATATATTTTCAAATTCATAGTTAAATTTAAATGTCTTCATGTTATCATTGTGTATAAATTATATTTAAAAAATTAAATTTTTAACATTTATAATATACATTTAATTTTTTAAAAAGGGATCATGGACAACTAAAAAACTTATTTAAGTGTAATTTAATTTATACATGAATTAAAAAAATATATTCATAACTTTATAATGGCGTGATAAATACAAAATATCTTATATAAATCATAAATTTAAGTTTTATTATTATCATTATATACATTTTATTTATTAAAGATATACATACGTGAGAAATAAAAAAATGTAAGGATATTAATAAATATAATAAAAAATAAACTTATTTAGGTATTTAAAAAAAATATTTAGGTATGATTTAATTATTTTATAAATAAAATAAAAAGTTAGATATATTTTTATAAATAAAATAAAAAGTTAGATATATTTTTATAAATAAAATAAAAAGTTAGATATATTTTTATAAATAAATAATAAATATAAAGGGTAACGTTCAAAAATATAAGTTTAATATGATATTATTATTATACATATATATTTAAAATTTTAATTTTTTAAATTTATAATAAATTAAAAATTATTTGATATATATAAATAGATAAATTACATAATCATAATTATATAATTTAATGATAAATATAAAATAACTTATATAAAAAATAAAAATAAAAATAAAATTTTAATATTATGATAATATATAATTTTAATATTTTCATAACTAATATTGCTGATTTAAAATCTATATTTTTACGTTATAAGTAAAAAAAAAAAATCAACATGACTACGAGGATGGAGAAAGTGATACCTTTGATTGGTTAAAATTTTCTTTTCCTTTCGTTTCATATATAATTAAAAAAAATAAAGTTACAATATTGATCCAAAAGAGAGAGTATAAATTTGAATATGGAAAAAATTAGCCCAAATTTATTATTATTATTAATGAAAGTGTACAAAGTTTACTTTGCTTTTTTATTTATTAAATTTAACATACAAATTTATTATTTTTAAGAAAGATTATTTATTTTATAAAAATAATAGATTTATAAATAGTGAGAATGATTACTTGAAATAATATCCAACACACCTACAACTTCTAAATTTAAAAAGATATTTTACTTAATATTTCGAAAACAAGTTACGAATCAAAATTTAAAATCTCAACAAGCATAATATAGTTTATCCTAAAAGCTAATTCGTTTTTGTCAAGGAATAGAAGTAATTTTTGACAAAACGGAAACAAAAAGGGTCTCGTAGTTTTCCAAAATCACAAAACCCTTTTCCCGTTGTCGATCACCCCGAGTCCATTCTTTCTTTTCCTTACCTCTCGTGATTCGCGGTCTGATCTTCAGTTTGCACTGTTCTTTTCTTAGAATCCTAATTAGCTCTTTTTTTTTTCTAACCTTTACTCACTGAGTTGCGTTTCGTTCTCTTCATCTTCGAGCTAAGGGCATCGTCGGAACGCAATCATATTCTTAATCGAGCTTGTCAAGGTAAAGATAATATCTTCAATTATTTTTACTATTGAGGTTTAGTTTTGGAAATTCGTTGCTTACCTCAGTAGAATGATTGTCGATGCATGAGGGTTCACGAAGTTTTGTTTCGAGAGAAGGGAATAGGCGAAACAAATAGGAATTAGGAAAGTTCTTACATTTTTTTTCGTGTTGCTATATTAGTAGAACCGTATAATTTGGGTAAATTGAATGGATGTAAGATTTCAGATTTTAGTTTGGTCGATTGGATTTAGAGCGATTTGTTAATGTTGATTGTTGTTTTGAGGATATTTCGATTCTGTTGCCAATAGGGTTGTCAATTTTTCCGCAAATCCATGCGGGGATTATCTTATTTGAGAAGGATGAATGGGTAGGACGATGAGATCCTATTTTACTTCTCGTTCTCTGAAATTATATATCATATTTTAATAAATATATAAAAATTTACTATTTAATTACATTTAAACTCAAAACATAAATAATTTTTCTTTTATAAAAATTATTCAAAATATTTATTTAAATTCTAAAAATCTAAAATCGTACAATTATTTTATCATTTATTATTAATATTTCAAATTAGCTTGTAACAAGATGCTATCAATGTTGTTTAATATAAAAAGATTATGTATTTTTTGTTACATATATTTTATTTTTCTCCTTTTGCTTAAATATCATTTATTTTTATTATTTATTGACTCAAAATTAACTTTTTCAATATGAAATATTTATTATTAACATATTGTTTTTATAAATTTTTATTTATAATAAAAATATAAAATTTAAAAAATAAAAATAATATTTAAAATATTACTTGGATCCCTGTTTCCCATTTGGGGTTCCCGTTCATTGTTGGGGATCCCTGATATGTCCTCGCAAAGATTTTAAGTTGGGATAATAGTTAAATTCTAAATTGTGGACGGGGAACGGATCTGCTTCGTTGATAACCTTAGTTGCCAATGAATTTTTTTCCTGTATTTAATTAGGGTTTGTGTTTCTTACTGGATGCAGACTGTGTTTGTTTCTCTAATAATATTTCTATATAGGTTAGAGCTTGATGTCATGTGAATCCTGAAACTTAAAACTAGCATCACTATTGAATTTTTTCATCCCCATACACCTGCATCATTTTTGTTTGCTTATCTATTTTAAATATGGGCTGACCACTTATTTTCATAATTATTGCTGGTCTAGGTATTTAAAATAGCTACTAAAAAAGAGCTTTAGTGGATTGTTCAGGCAACACTTGTTTATCAAGCTTTCTAAGGACGTATTTATTTAGGAATATGACGTTACATTACAGTTGTAACATATTTTAGAATTCTTTTCTGCTTATCTAAAAAAAAAGTGTTAACTAATTGTCAATGAGTAATGTGGTGAGAGAGGTGCCTCCATACCTCTTAAAGTCACTTAGCTTAGCCTTTTGGACTATTCAGGGGGAATTAACCTGTCCCTACTTTTAGCCATTTCCTTGTGTATGTTGTATTACCGTTTTATGTAAAAGATTCCATTTTAAAAATGAAAGAATCTATTTTAGAATTAATTGGTATCACATTTTTAAGTATGAACCAAGAAATCCTAAACTTTGAACACAAATTGGTTCTTGAATATATAAGATTCCATTTTAAAACTAGAAGAATCTATTTTAGAACAAATTGGTATTACATTTTTAAGTATGAACCCAGAAATCATGAACTTTGAATAAGAACTGGTTCTTAAATATATGGAGCTATGCATCCAAAACCAATAAATGTTAATTCTCATATTTTAAAATTGGAGAGAATAGTAAAGACTTGCAAACAATTATACGTGTCGTATTATTTTGGAGCCCTTGTTTGCCAATTTCTCTGTCTTCTTTTTCTGCTGGAAGTCCTTTAACATTTACCACAAATCTTGAATTTTTGAATATTGGAAATAATCCCTAATTATGGACCGTGTATTATATAGTAATCTTATTTGTCTTGCACATGCTTGACCTTGGATTAAAATATCCAATAAAATTCCTGAAATAGTCAAATTTCTTTGAGATTTTTATGTTTTTAAGGTACCATTTGTTATTTAAGTGTCTTCAAGATGTTCATTTTGGAACGGAATTCAAGCTTACAGTGTTATAAATTATTGGTAAAATGTTGGTTATTTTTGTTTTTAACTTCTTTTAAAAAAAAAATTAGAAAAAGCTGATTTCCAGTGAATAATGTTAACATTTTTGACTTAGCTATCAAATGATGGAAAACTTGATGGATGCTGCTGGAAATTCTGGAAGACTTTCTGTTGATGATTTTTTGTTGTTATGAATAATAGAATTGTAGTAAGTGAATTATATGTTTTCAGTTAAAGCCTTTTCAATATCCTAGAGTGTTTAAATTTTATGTCCCAAAAGTGGTTGGAAATGTTATGATTATAAAGTTTAATTTTTAGCTGTATATCAGGCTCTACATATCATATATTGGTCATAGAACTACCATCGGAAATGGAGAATTAGCTGAACAGGTGGACTTGCCTGTTTTATTAAATAATTCCTTATAATAATACCAGTTATATAGTTTTCTTGAACTCCAAGTGGCATGAATTATATTTTTGACCATTTTACAGAATTTTAAGTTCCAATATTTCATTCGACATTAACATTCCAATCTGCTAGGAATGTCTCTGTGTTTATGTACGTTAATTTCTTTTTTCAGTTTACAGTTTTAGTCTTTTAGATGTATAGCCATTCTTTGTTTTTGAATTTTGTTGTCGTTGTTGTTTTAAGCACTTTTTCCTGCATGGTTTTTACTGACTGTTAGTTCCAGTTTTGATTCAAATGTGGCATCTTTCCTGGTTTCCATGCCTTTCCTTTTTCTATGTTGATTTGTCCTTTAGTAGCACCTTGTTTATATCTCCCCTTTTGTTGATCTTTTGTCATTTCCTTTCAAGGTTATAAGCTACCGCTTAGGACAAATATGCAACAAGCTGTCCATACAAGATCATCTGCCGGCCGTCGAATAGGTGAAAGAGAAGCAGGAACTAGGATAGAGAACAAGGCGCAGTCTGCAAAATCAAATCCTGGAAGATTAGCAAATACTGGTTTAATTTTGCTTTATCTTAGACTAACTATGGTATACTATTTGCTATTTTGTCCTTATTAATTGTTTGGTTGCTCTAATAGGCAGTAGAGGTGGTGGCTATGAGACTCCTTCACGAGACCGGTTGATTTACATGACCACATCTCTTATTGGACATCCGGTGGAAGTTCAGGTGAAAAATGGATCCATCTACTCTGGAATATTTCATGCAACAAATGCTGAAAAAGATTTTGGTATGTTTTTATATTTATTTTATTTTATAATTATGTTCACAGTTAATAATCAGGCTACAAGTATTGGTTTTGTGTTCTGATGAAGATATTGCTCTTTTACCATTTGTGTTAATCTTATAACACAAGCTAAATTTAGTTTTGCAATTATCAATATGCTTTTCTCTATATGGCATTTCTGAATTGTTTTGGGTTATAAAACAATTTCTTCATTGATAGTCTATTATCTGTTATTTTCAGGAATAATATTGAAAATGGCTCATATGAGTAAGGATGGTGCCTTGCAAGGGCAAAAGTCTGCTGTAGAGCCTGTTAGCAAGGCTCCTTCCAAGATTTTAATTATACCTGCTCAAGAACTTGTGCAAGTTATAGCGAAGGTTATACTCTTGTTTGTTCTGTGCGAATTCTTATTTCTAACTAGTGTTTCGTCTGTAATGATATGGCTATCATCATTGTTGTTGCTTTTGTTATTATTGAAATTAGGCTAAGCTTTTCTTATTGCAATGGTATTTTATCACTGGTTTACTATTCTGGGACTGGGTTGATGAAAATTTATCGACTTATAAGTATTTGGCAGCAGCTTCTGTATTTCTTTCTCTTATGATAATGGTTTATTTGAAATTTTTGGTAGTGGATGATATATGTCTGACAAGTGATAAATCAATCTTGACAGGATGTACCAGTAGCAAGGGATGGCTTATTGAATGAGGTTCGGAGTGAAAAACAACAGGACCTAATGCTGGACTACTCCATTTCAAAATCTCGCCACATTGAGGTGGGGAGAGAGCTGGAACCATGGGTCCCTAGCAAATATGATCCACAATGTCCAGAATTGGAAAATATATTTGAATGTCCATGGAATAGGTTGCTAACAATCTCTTTAGCCATGAATTTCCTAGTCTCTTGATGATTTCCTACTCTATCTTCTCTGCTTGAACAGGATGCTTGTGGACAGTGTCTTAATGGAAAATGCAAAAATACTCATTCCAATGGATTTTAAGTTCTTAAAATTTTCCATTATCATCTTTATGCTTTTTAAAAAATGTCATTTAAGAAGAGTCAGATTAATTTTGTTGCTATATTGGGGAATGAAGCATCCTGGCTTTTCATATCAGCCCTTTTTTTCATAGCATCTTAGTTTTTCTACTTTTCATATTTCTTTTAATCAGCTTCACTATTTTTCTATCAGGGGCTGGGATCAGTTTGAAACTAATGAAACTTTATTTGGAGTAAAAAGTACATTTAACGAGGAACTATATACCACAAAACTGGACAGAGGTCCCCATATGACAGAATTGGAAAAGGAAGCTGTAAGAATTGCAAGAGAAATTGAGGGTGAGGATACCCACGATCTTCATTTGGCAGAGGTGAGCTATGTTAATGTTACTTTGCATCTCCTTGGCTATGTTTGATTTTGCGTTATTCTTTCTTGTGTTTGGTTTTGGATGTTGATTTCGCTGCACATATTATAGGAAAGAGGTATTCAGATCAAAGAAAAATTTGATATTGACGAGGAAACTAGATTCTCTTCTGTCCATCGTGGTAAGGTGGCTGATGATAGTGGTTCTGAAGAGGAGGATGACGTTTTATTGGATTCACAAAATGATGAAACCTTTGGGAACTCTTCTGCTTCTATCATGAAGGGTTCAACTGACTTTGAAAGTGGAAAAAGTAATGTTGTGTACCAAGCATCATCAACCTCTTGTTCTATGGTAATTTGGATACTTTTATTATCCGCTGATGAGATTTTTGAAATATTTTTTTATTGGCTTTACTGCTACTGGATATGTGTATATATGTATTATCTGTATTCATGGTCATAGGTGGTCAAGTGAAAACTGATTCTGCAAGGCCGTTATCTTCTATTTAAGTTTTTGATACAAACATCTATCATCTCTCTGCTACTGTAAACTTCTTGGTATAATTTTCTGAGAAGTAAATGTAAAACTGGGAGTTTACTCGAGAATCTGACAGAACTTTTGTTCATGCAACAATCTCATCAATCTCTGCTTTCTTTCGATGGTACCTCTTCAAAATTATTAGGATCTTCTATTGGCATTTTCTATGAGATTGAGGATTGTTTATGCTTCTTATAAATGCTTCATGACTTATTTTGGACTATTATTTAACTTATTTGCGTTCAAGTTGTCATATCTTTCTGACGATTAATTCCTCAGTTATTGATCGGTAATTCTTTTGTTTTGTAGGATCAAGCAGAGTCTCTCCAATCAAACATTCCTGTCGATTTAATTAGATCTGGGTCCTATGATCATGCCAGGCAGCTGGCATCTGAATCACTTTGCAGAACTTCCTCCACCACAGATAATGATATCAGGTACTTGTAGTTTTTGTTGGTAATCATGTATTCTTTTTCTATGATGGTTTCCATTTAAGTGAATAAGCTTTAATGTAATTTCATGAATACGGTGTTACTGACGGTGAAATTTCAAGTCTCTTATACTTCCTTTATTTCCACGTTTATAGGATCCAAGATAATCTGCTAAGTCAATGTCCGGGAATAAATAATGCTCATGACCCTGTAGTAAAGCAGATTGTAAGTTCAACTTCGGAAAATTTTGTATAGTAAATTAAAGGTCTCTTGTAGTTGTTTCTAACATCATTATTCTGTCATCATTTGTACCATAAACAGCTAGTTGAGGAAGCTCAGTTATCAAAACTAAATGGTAAGTGCACTTACTTGCTTGATGCTTTCTAATTGCTTATACTAAATATTTCATCTAATTTCCTTTACTAAATATTTCATGGGACTTGTGCTAGGTGTTTAATTGCATAGTTAGCACTATAACTGAACCATGGAATTGAATCATTGGAATGATAAGCATCATATATATTGTATGTTTGGATGCACTACTAGATAGTCCTTTTAGAGTTGGTGGTAAAATCAAAAGTACTTTCAATGTTTTTGGGCCCACTTCTGAAGTTGTCTTTAGAAAGAAGCCCCCTTCTCATAAAAGCACTACTTTTCAAACCACATTATTAAAATTGCTTTGCATCCAAAAGCACTCTAGTAGGCGAAAGTGTGATATATTTTACTCCTGTAACTTTGGTTACTGGGATACCATACCCCTTTCAAATCCTTATATATTATGTAATGCAGCCACATCCCTACTATGCAGGTGTTTATATTACATAAAGTTTGTAAATATTAATTATTTTTCATCTGTAAAATCTTCCCTTGCAAGATAGTTTTTTTCTCTCTCTCTGAAACCAAATCTCCCAGCTCCAAAAGGGCTCAGTCATTTATAACTTCTTATTTGTTGATAATGGGAATGTAGATCCACTCCCAACATTGAATAGGCAGAAAAAGGGCTCTGAATACTTGGAACTGTACTCAAGTGCTCCTTCTGTAAAGGGTCATACAAAGATGAATTCTTCTGATGATTTGGTGGAAAGTTCAGGAATTGATAAAGTACGTGGAGTAACACAAACTGCACACCCTCATGGTCAACCTAGTAGTTCTGTATCATCCGGATCAGACTACGTGGTTGTTGTGTCTGCCTCCAGTGGCCAGGGTTTATCTCCATGCTCATCTGTTGGTTCTTTGTCCTCTGAAAAATCAACACTGAACCCATATGCTAAGGTTTGATCAATTTCCTCTTTGACACATCCAAGCTAGCTCTGATATATTTTATCTGAAGCCTGCAATATACTAGTTCCAAAGAAATTTTCCTGCCAGTTAGGCATTTTTGGCATGTAGCTTATATTTGGCTCTTTCCCTTGCTCTTTATTTCTTTTAGGAATTCAAGCTGAATCCCAATGCGAAGAGTTTCATTCCATTTCAAACGCCTGTTAGACCTCCTCCAGTATCTGACAGCTCATATTATTTTCCTTCTAACTTCTCTGCTGTAACACAAATGCCAGGCGTGCCTGTTGGCATTGGAGTAAGTACTTCAATGTGCTCTCATACACTTTTTTGAATTGCTCGAGTTTTTATTCGTTAGGCATTGTTTTGGGTGGAAATTCTTGTATGCTTAATTATACAAGTCATACATTGAATGATGCAATTACTGGTTTTAGCTGTTTGCCCCTTGAAGCTTTTATTTTCCTAAGAATTTCAAGGTTTTATTTATTTATTTTTTGTTGTGTTCCATATTCTTATTGAACCCCCCCCCCCCCCAAACTTGAGTTTTTTTTTTTGGGTAGAAATATTAGTTTGTTTTGTGCATGCTTGAATCGATTGTTAATTAGTACTTAAATCTTTTTTTCCCCTTAATGATATTCATGCAAGAAATAAGATCAATATACAGCTGATATTACCTTTGATTAGATATCTTAGAGTTGTAGGGCCTTCTATGAAGTCTTTGGGTTGGTTGTACTTTGTTCTATTAATATGGTAGATTATTGTGCCTACACGAGAAGATTCACAATGTTTATGGGGTGATAGAATCCTTAAGATTCTAGGTTCGATATTAATTAATAATAGCAAAAATTTCATGGATTGGATCTTAATGTTTTGAGTTTCATGCAACCTTAGCATGTTATGAGAGTAGACATCAGTAATCCTTAAGGTTCTTTTTCTTCTCTCTGTATTTTTTTAAAAAAATTAGTTTATTTACAACCCTTCAGAGTCATTGACTAACCCCCAGGATTCTCCTTTTTTGTTAAGCAATAGTTATCCTTTGAAATATGTGGTAAAGCGTTTCAAGTTAATGACTTAACCCGTTTATGCATCCATGCCCTTCCACCCTTACCTCCCCCCCCACAACAAAAAAAAAGAGGAAAGAAAATATAAGGGAGAGGAACATGTACTTAAAAAACAATTATTATTTCCGTCTTTTTTTTTTGGATCCGTATAACTTATGAGTTGCTTGCTCTATGGACTCAAACTATGAGACTGAAAAATTAAATAGAGAACTCAAAGGATATGCTGATGTACATATTTGTGTAATTGTGATTAAGATGTTGAAAAAAGTGGTCAGTAGTGTTGATTAATTAACTGATAAATAGAATATTAGGATGCATATTTGATGACAGAATGACAAGTATTGGTAAAATGCTGGTACTTTGCTTGATTTCTTCATATATTTCTTTCTTTCTTGTTAATGTTGGGATCTTGTGTGTGAATTTAAGGATTTCTATTGCCTTGCTAAGATTCATAGCCTTTGCAGACTTCATTTCCACAACAGCCTGTGATGTATCCTCAAGTTGGACCCATTCCAGCACCGGCATATTTTCACCCAAATGGACCTCAGGTACATAAGTTTTTTGGAAATTCAGTGGAGTTCGTTCAAGTCTTTTTAGCGTCACCATGTTGATTTTGTTTTTGTCTGGTTGCAGTATGGGCAACAGATGCTTCTTGGTCATCCTAGACCAATTGTGTACATGCCAGGCTACCAACCTGTAAGTACTTTCCGCAACGTTCTTGCTTGATGTGGCTCGTTGTTCTAGAATTCATGATCTTGTCCTATAATTGTGACTTATATTAGAATACAATGATGGTAATTTAATTTGTAGGAAAATTTCACAATTTTTTGCACCTCTTTGGGACTTCTCAGTTGTGTTTCTAAGAAGCGTTACCTTTGTCATCCTCCATAGGACGATGCCAACATTCTCCCCGTAAAATGGGATAACAAATTTATAACGATCTTTAAAACTTGTAATTATAAAAATAACTCTTTATGTCTAGATCATATTCCTGTCAAAACATTTCACATTGAGTGTTGTTTAAGTTGATTCAGGCTAATTAGATACGATTAATATCAAGCATTGGCTAATTTGACCCAGTTCAATGTTATTCGGGTGTTATTTTTGTTGTTATAAGGTTTAAAGGTGTTATTTTATGCAATTTTTTCAAAAAATTTAGAATTAAAAAAAATGTTGCAAAATGGCAATGATTATGACAGCTTCTTTCCTGCTTAGGCACATTTAGTGCCACGTGGTAGAACAAGCCTCTAAAACTAGGCCACACAAGTAAAAAACTGCCATAAAATCAGTCTTCCATACATATATATATATATATATATATATATATCGTCGCAAGCTATTATCTTGTTCTAGTACCTGGCTAGTATGCAAAATTTTTTGTAAAGGTGTTGCTTGAAAAAAGATTACTTTTTTGTTCTGGGTCTACAACTTCTTACAAACAGACTTTTAAACCTTTGGAGCTGCCTCTTATGGAATTAGTGACTAGAAGAAAGAAGTTAATTTAGCTGTTACTCCAACTCTTGTACTCGGTCCAGATTTTAACATCTAGAAGTGCATGTTCTGTAGTCTGTATCATCCGATATAGATGATATTACTGCAGATTTATCTTTGGTAGTCGTGTTATTTCTGGCATTAAGTGAATTTATGTAATTCATGGGCTTGATTTGTACAGGAGATGCCATATAAAGGACGAGATTATTAAACCTTTATATTGGCAATCATTGTTGGATAATCTGGTTGCAGCTGACTTGCCGAACAAGTTTTGTGAGAAAAAGTGGCCCAGCTGTTCATCGATTCTTTAGCTAATCCTGTGGGAAGTTTCCTTCCTGACCTATGCTTTTAACCCATACAAAGACTCGTGGATAGGCGACCACATTTTCTATGAGCCCTTTTAGCTTGATGCAGTATTTCATTTTTTCTTGATTTTACTTCACTTATCTGTGTTAACATATTAGTTGATTAACTTTTTAACCGAAAAGAGGAAGATGAAGGAAAAAAAAGGAAAAAGAGCACCTGTTTTGCTGAGGTTCCTGTTGCAATCGGCTTGTGGGTCAGAGTCGGTATTGTACAGAAATTGCGCAAAGTAATCTATGGGCATTAGGTTATTATTAATGAAAATTATTTTTTGAAATGTTTCTTTAAATATTTGTGTTATTTACCAAATTGGATGAGATGAACAACTAGGAATAAGTATATGAAAAAAAGAACAAATCAACGATCTCTCTGTTAATATACAATCATAACTCTGATCAATATACAATCAAATTTTGCAGTACAAATCTTAGAAAATGCTAATATATAGGTACCAGTACCAGTGTACCAATAAAGTCTGGCAATAAAAATATAATTGTGTTCCTTATATAATAAGAAAAATAAATTATATAATTAAATATTTGTAAAATATAATTTTTGCTATTGTAATGTTTTTCTGATTTACATGATTACATCACTTGGATGATTTGAATCGACTGACTATACGTATTCGTATAAGAAGCGAAATGTGGAGTGGGTGACCCGTTCACCTATTTTTTCTTTCTTTATTTGGCAATTTAGTTAAGTAACAATTTTAAATCCTTCAAAAGAAAAAAAAAGTCACGATTTTTAAAAATAAATATACTTTTACTGGAACATTTAAGTTACAGTATTTTAAAAATGAGCCGTCACGACTTATTGTTCACGGTTGGGAAACGATTAATTTAAATGATGGGGGCATATGTTGTAAATATTAATTACCACTCCCATGCAGCCATATTGGATCGTAAGATTTTATTACTCGTAAAAATATTATGATTATGATATAATTTTTTTACAATTATGATAATATTATAATTAAAAATTCTTTTTAATATTTTTTATTTTTAAAAAATATAATATTTATAGTAACATTAAATTAACTCACTCATTTAACCCATCTAATTGATAATACATGAATGAGAACATGAAGTAAAAAAAAATTGAAGCTTGTTTTTAATTTCTGAAACTTTATTTGTGTTTCAAAAGAAAGAAAAACCTTAAGTCCTTGTATTTTCTACCCCTTTCCACCAGCGTTCGCTGCAAAGTGGCTTTCCTTTTGATAAAAAAACAATATTGTATATTATAAATAAATTAAAAAGCTGATTTAATTATATTTATTGATAATTATTTTAAATTTAAAATGTATAAATTTTTCCTTTAATTAATGAAATGAAAAAGAAAAAAAGTAAAATTTTAACCACCAAATCATTAAATTTTAAGAATTATTCATTATTATTATTAAAATATGTAATGTTATATTTTAAGTTAATAAAATTTTAAATTAATATATATTTTTTAAAAAATAAATATCTAATAAAAAATAAAATAATTTAATTAATAAAAAATATACTCTAAAGTTCCACTACACTGTAAACCACAAACAAAAACATACATCAATATCTTCTTTAGTCTCATTAAAAATTATAAAAATCCAAATATTAAAAAAAAGGTTTGAATTTCATTGCGGCTTGGCCTTTGACACGCAAACTTTAACAAGAGGGATAACTGGAGGGAGGGTTCTCGGACTTGTCACCGTATTCTCAAACATAGTTAAACCCGCCTGAATAATCAGATTCAAATCCGCCTATCTAAAATAACGTGCTAAAATTCCCAAATATACCCTTGTAAAACCTGTTATATTTACATCCCACTCCCCCTCCCCTGTCTCCACCACAAAGTCTACAAGGCTACAAAGTACAAACTTTAAAGTTTTTCTCACTCCCTCTGAATAACGACTTGCTTGTTTTCAGCGCAAAAAACCTCTGTGAATGGTTTAATTATCTATTATTCTCTATTCCCAACCTATAGTTGAGTTTTGACTTTGGACTCGGTCTTCTAGAAAAAAAAGTGATCGTGTGAGAGAGAGGAAGAGCAATGGAAGGAGGTCCACATTATAATCCTCGCACGGTCGAAGAGGTTTTCAGGGATTTCAAGGGTCGTAGAGCTGCTATGGTCAAAGCTCTTACGACAGGTTTGTTTTATTTCCTACTGTTTTCGCTTCTTTGGTTTATGCGAAGACCCATAACGTAATTTTTTTTTTCTCTTCTTTGTCTGGGTTTTGGAAATTCGGTTCTGTTTCTGTATTTGGTTTTGTTTGGGTCTTTGTTTGGTTTTTCGAGTGCATTTAAAAAGTGTTTTCATCATGTTCTTTCCCTTTTACCTTTTATTTGGTCTCTTGGCTTTAGCGTGGATTTCTTTGAAAGCCAGTAATAAAAGCTATTGAAGGTTGTCAATTTTATGCTTTCTCGTTTGGTTACGGTCCAGAACACAGTGCTTTTTTTTTGTTATTGGCTTGTTAGTTCCGAAGTTAATTATTAATTGCTCTTTTGTAAATATAGAATAGAGTTATTGATTGAATCGGGTCTGCCTCTCTGAATGAGCTCGTGCTTGGAGGAAATTAAAATATGGTAATGTTTGGTTTACAATAGAAATAGAAATAGTAAATTCATAGTATTTCAATGTAAGCATTCTAGTAGTATTAACAATGCTAATTCCTTCAGCAAATCTCACAAATACTATCTAATGCTCTATTTTTCTTACGTATAATTATTTACTATTTTTCTTATTTTATCTAATTTAAAAAGAATTTTTTTTTAAATTTTACTTCATATATAATTTTATAAATTTTAATTTAATATTTATTTTTATTATAATTTCATTGCCCAAACATAATAATAATAATAATAATAATAATAATAATAATAATAATAATAATAATAATATTTTTATTAAATTCGATTCTTATTAATATTCTCGTTAAACAAAACATAACTTATATGTTTATATTTACATTCTACAAACAAAGTGCATGGCATGTGAAATTGTGGATAAAAAAAGTTTTTTTTTCCCTTCTTTCCTTCTTTAATGTGTGAAATTTGGTAAGTTATATCATATAGCTCTAACTTGGGTGCCTGTTTTCTGGTGCAATTTTCATAATTGAAACCAATTGCATTTCATAAGTGAATATTGTCATTTTGTCTCTTACCCTTTTACTATATATGGTTTGTTGCTTTGTTTTCGGTTCTATATAGTTAAACAAAGGAAAAAGATGTTACTGGTTCTATAATAGCTATGTGATTCAGCTCTGGAATTTAGTTACTGGTTTCATTGTTATCTTGAATATGTTTCCAAGTATCAAGTCAAAGTTTATTTGACCTGACAACGTATAACTGCCAGGTATTCATGAGAATCATAAACATAAGAGAAGAAAACACCCAATTAATGAACTATTCTTTCTATATTGTAATAGTGTATATGTATTATACGGCTTTGAGATAATTTGTTTGTGATGCACTAGTTATTCTTGATTGGGATTTTAAATTGATATTCGAGCAGTGCTTATTGAACTTTGGTTTTGTGGTTGCAGATGTTGAAGACTTCTCTAAAAAATGTGACCCTGGTAATCCTCTTTATATTCTTCAGATATTAATGAATTGTTATAATAGCTTTTGCCTTTTAGACTTCTCTGTATGCAGTATAAGGTATTATCTAGGTAGATTTTACTTTCTAGAAACCTTTATGTTTTTAGATACTTGTTTTTAGATACTTGTTTGGAGAATGTTATAAGTACGTATTACTAGTGTGATATTCAGTATCATGGTTTCCATGCATACTGCATTTATTTATATATCTGCATTTAGAGATACTAAACGAGTGGTTCAGTCCAAGTCAGCTCATTTAAAGGTGACCCATTAAGCTCATGAGTTGAAAAAAACTTAACTTATTTTACTCACGAACTTAAATAAATAACTCATTTGAACTCATGACAACTAGCTTAAGCTCATAGCTCATTTAACTATTTTTTTTTTGATGAAACTCATAATTTCCATTAAATATTTTTTTTTGACGAGATACTGAACATATTTTTTTAACATTTTTTTGGTTGATTATGTTTTTAACCCAAACAACACTTTCTTCTTCTTCTTCTTCTAAACAATCAATTTTTTTTTATTGATCAACAAACTTGAACCATTAATTTTTTTATTTAACTAATTACAATATGACCATCACGTCATTATTTAACATTTAAAAAATTAGCATCATAAACTTGTTAAAACGAGTTCAATAACAACAATAAGTTAATCTATTAAATATCATAAATCTGTAAAAAAAAATATTTAATAAAAATAAATGTGATTGCAAATAAATAAATAAATAAACTGTTCATGAGTAACCCAACTTGGTTAAAATAAAAATGAGTTCAGCTCATTTAAAAGTTAGATGAGTTGAATTAAATTGAGCTACAACTCACTTAAAATGAGTTGAGCTCAAACTAGCTGAGTCGGTCCAGTTTGTTTGACACCTCTACCTGCATTCAACACACAAGTCAGGCTTTCAATGTTGTGCAAGCTTGATAGAATTTATGATGCAATTGTGACTAATAGTTTAAGTGTCACTTTCCTTTCATGGTGAAGCTTGGATGATGTAAAAATGCAGTGAGAATTAGAAATAGGGGAAATGGGAAGAACATAATAGAAATTAAGGTTGGGGATTTGATGATTAGATATTGGGGAAGAAATTGATAATCAAAGTTTGAATCAAAATACAATAACCTATATTGTATTTATAGGGTTTTCTTAAAATAAGATAACAATTATTAAATTACATTAATAAAATATCAAAAGAAAATATTTAAACCCTATGAGATAATAAACTAACTAGATAAACCATAATTTATATTATTAATTCTTTTATTTTGTATAAGTTGTACATTGAAGTATGGCTTTCTTTGGAGTAAAAATGCTTATGATAAAAAAAATTATTTTATTTTCTTGGTATAGTATTCATGCTGTTCTTGCTTTGGCCTTTTTATCTTCATTTTGTGTGTGTGTGTGTGCACGTGTGCGCATATACAGAAAAGGATAACTTGTGCTTGTATGGCCTTCCAAGTGAGCAATGGGAAGTTAATTTGCCTGCAGAAGAAGTTCCCCCAGAGCTGCCAGAACCTGCCCTAGGTATTAACTTTGCTAGAGATGGCATGCCAGAAAAGGAGTGGTTATCTTTAGTAGCTGTCCACAGTGATGCGTGGCTAGTATCTGTTGCCTACTATTTTGGAGCAAGATTTGGGTTTGATAAGACTGACAGGTATTTGGCTTCTTCCTTGACAGTGTTTAATTATCAGAATTACCAGTTTTTATCTGTTCTATACAATTATTTAATGAAATATGGCCCTCTTTTTGAGTATTAGGGTCTCCTTCATTCCAAGTGCATTGATAATTTGGTGATTAATGTCTTAATGATGCATAAAGTAAAAAGTCGAGGTTTATTTTTTGCTGCAAAAATTTTGTTTTGGTGGTTTTACTTTATATCTGTCAATGATTTCAAATCTTGATGGTTCCTTTCAATGTATTCTTATTTGTTATACAGGAAGAGGCTTTTTAATATGATAAACGATCTCCCTACAATACATGAAGTAGTGACAGGTGCTGCAAAGAAACAAGCAAAAGAGAAGCCTTCTGTTAATCATAGTGTCAACAAATCCAAGTCAAACTCCAAAGTTGTAAGGGATTTCTTGTGCATATACTTTCTGTCTATCATAATTAGGTTTAGGGGTTGTAGGCTGATTTGTTAAGTTCTCTTTGTGATGTCGCTGTATCTATTTTGTTGATGGTTGTATCTAGCCATGCTTTAGCGCATCTAGATCTTCATTCCATTTTTGTGATTTTGCATATTTCTTTAAAAAACCCTAAATAAGTAATTTTAAGAAAACTTGGTTTTATTTTTATTTTTTGGCATGATTTATTGAGTAGCTTTTGTGATCGCTAAATTTTGGCAATAGGAATGTGCGTGGGATGGGCGGGAACGGTTATGTTAATAATCATAACCACTTTACACCAGTTTCGGATACATTCAGATAATAATTGTTGGTTAAGAACTAATAACAATTTTTATACAGTTTAATCACGTATCTTATTTTTTAACATTTTTTCATAATATATTTAGTTTAAAAAATTAAATCTAAATATAATTCTTATTCTAATACTTAATTTAAAATTTTGATACTAATTTTCATTTTTTAACCATTTAGCATATGTTTCTAAATATAATAAAAAATATAAAAGTAAGAATAAATAAAACTCAATCTAATTATTACAAGTAGTGTATTTTATTATATAATTAAATGTATATAAAAAATAATATTAATATATGTTTGGTTTTGGTTAATCACAATTTTGGTATTTTAATAAACATCCCGGTTCCACGACTTATTGTTTATGATTATTTTGGGACAAAACTGTCGGATTTTTGTGGATAACTGTAATTTCAGTTATCCATAGTTAAAATGCGTGTTCCTTAGTATCTCTATCTGTTATCATTAGGTTGCATTTGTGCCTATTGTGAAGATAGCTTTTTGTGTTATTTTCTGGAATTTGCATTATGTTCTCAGGGAAGTTTCATTCACGATTAATCACGTGTCATATTCTGAAATCTCACATCACAGGGCTGATGATCAATGGTTCATTATTATCACATCAAAAGAGTAACAGGAGCAGGAAACATATTTTTATTGGATGAATTGCTTATCTATTGCCTAGTCTTTGTAGTTAAGTGTTAATGTTACCCTCTCTAATGAATCTGCTTATTTTGTATAGCAGCGTGCATCAGAACCTCAAGGAAAACATTCGAAACCATCACATCCGAAAGATGCAGATGAGGAGCAGGATGAAGATGGAGATGAGCAAGGAGAAACCTTGTGTGGGGCATGCGGTGAAAATTACGAGTCAGAAGAATTCTGGATTTGCTGTGACATTTGTGAAAAGTGGTTTCATGGAAAGTGTGTGAAGATAACCCCAGCAAGAGCTGAGCACATTAAGCAGTACAAGTGCCCATCATGCAGCAACAAGCGAGCTCGAGTTTGAGATGTCCAAAAGCTCTTGTATGATTCTCTGTAGTAGTGCTATCCCCAATTAGTTTATCAGTTTATTAGTTTTTATAATTTGTGCAAACCTGTGAATGTGTAGTTTTCTTAGGGAGGAATACTAATTTTAGGTAAATCTTAATTGATTCTTGTGAATGTGATAGTTTCTCGTAAAATTATTAGGAAACTGTCCCAAATCTCCAACTCCTCTCTGACTGGAGAAAATTTTACAAAGTACTTTTTGTATACTCATGTTAGTAATAGTCGGTTTCGTACACATTTCTTTTTATTATCTGCTTCTGATGCATAATTGTGCTCCCTAATTACTGTGCAATTTGACGGCCATATCGGATTTTAAGGGGTTCATCGAAGTTAAGTAGGAAGCATGATGATATAAGAAAGCAACTCCATCCTACATTGTCACCGTGTCGGAGGAGGATATTAGCTATCAAATTGATGTGAAATTATGGATTGAAGAGGCATTGTAAAGTGAAACTATAATATAAAAATCCATATTTAAAATATATAAACTAAAGTTGAAAGAGTTTAAAATTAATAATTATTTATATTTATTCAAAAATATTGATTTATAGTAATTATGATTATTTTATGTTTATAGGATAACAATCAGTAAAAAGAAATTAAAATTTGAATTTTGTAATATATTTTTGCAAGATTTTATAAATAATCTGTTGAATTTGGATCATAATTTTTGTTTTTTAATATCTAAATAAGATGAATCAAGTTGATATAGAAAATTAAGAGATTTATTTATAATTATATATTTTAGGAAGATATTTAAATTGAATTATTTCAATCTAAAAATAAGCTTAAATTTAAAATATTTTAATATATCTTTTTGTATAAAGCTTCGGATTAAGTAGTTCTGGATTCCATCTCTAGAAAAGATAAGAAATTTATTTATAATTATGATTTTAAAAATATTTTTAAAATTAATTATCTTGAAGATAGAAAATAAATCAAGATTCAACGAGTCTTAATAGTTATAAATAGATGGAAGGCCTTTTAACTCTTGGAAGCATCAGGGAATTACAAATAATTCTACTCTATTCTATCATTCTTTCCCTTTAAATTTGTGTGAATAATTTATAGGATAGACTAAAGTTATAATAAGATTAAAAAAATGAGCTTAATTGTATAGTTTTTATGTCATTTTTTTTTCTTATAAGTGCCTTTTAGTTACATTTTTATTTTAAGAAATTATTTTATTCATCTTTTTCTATATTCACAATATTATATTATTTATTTCACATAAATTCAATCATGTTTTTTCTTTGTAATTTGTAATTATTATATTTATTTTATAAGTTGATATTTTATTACAATATTATTATTTTGATGTATTATCGATATTGGATAACTTATAATAATAAATCTGGTTTCTGTTTTAATGAAAACATTTTTTTAAAAATAAATAAGTTAATTTTGTTATTGATCTTAAACTTTATATCTTTTAATTGTTTATTTGCATCGTGAAGAAAACAATTGAATAGTAAATAAGAATCAAATTTTTTATTATTAAAAATAAAAATTGAGTGCATCTCATTTTATTTAATATTGATTTTCTTTTCATTAATTTTTTTTTATTTAATTGTTGTTATTTTTTAATTATAATTTTTAGTTACTATAATGTGGTAACCTTTTTTTGTTAATTTATTTTGACATTTAAAATTATATTACAATAACGTTTAATTAAAAGTTAATAATTGTGAGCGTGAGTATAAAGAATTATTTAGAAAAAAAAAGAAAGAAAGAAATCACCGTAAGTGGCGGCAGTAGAAGAGAAGTACCTATTGATAACGTTGGCCCAAATTGAAAAGGCAGCGACTTTGAGAGTGTGGGGGAAGCACCAAGACAGACAGCGGTGAGCGTGTTTTCAATCACTTGAATTTATGCCCAAGGCTTGGAGGAGGTCTTATATGCCACATTATGTATTAGCCCTCTTGGTAGAAAATCTCCCTGGCAAGACGAGGGCTAGGTAGGTGTCTTAAATTTGAGATACAAACCAATCCGAAGTCTAACGCAAAACTCCTAAAAATGGGTTATATTAGATCGGTTCAATTAGGTTGTACGTATACATGTATTGAATGAAGTGTAGTAAATCGTGTCAATAGTGTGTTTGTAATGTGTTTTGATTTTATTCATATTGTGTTAAAAGGTGTTATTTGATATAGTTTTTATATTAATATATATAATAATAAGAAATAATAAAATTTTTAAAAGTAATATCGATACAGTGTTACCTTATTATTGTGTTAATTATATTGACACAAATATAAAATACCATTTGATAAAAATAAAAGATTAATTTTTTTTTTTGTAAAAGAAATTATAAATTGAAATTACGTTAGCGATGAATAAGCATGATCGTGATAAATAAAATAATTGATTTGTGTAGCCATTTTCTCCATTGAAAAGGTTGATGTTGTAGGGTCATTGTCAATAATCTGAACCTTGGCTTAAAAGCACTCTTAAATCCTAAATCCGTCCAAAAGTGTAGGCCCATGATTAGATAAATTTTGAATTAACAAACTTATCCACAATTAAGGCCACCTCTAGGGTTAACCAGAATTACCCTTTTAATCCTCCACTAATCTAATTAGCACTTCCACTTCCACTTCCATGGAAGCATAATTAAGGAGAGAGGAATAAACTAGTTATTTTGTTAAAAAATCAAATAATACTTTTCGCTTAAAATTTAAACGAAGGATGTTAAAGTTTTTGTCATGAGTTTTAGTGATTTATTATTTAAAGTAATTTCTACTTTTTTGAAAAAATAATTAAAATAATGCTCTTAAAAATTATAATTATAAAAATAATAACTTAATCATCTCATACATTTTTATTATAAAAAAAAACTTACACATATATCCAATTTCAAATTGCAATTTAAATATTACACATTATTTAATTGAATGTCACATTCAATGTTATAAGATATTTTTGTATTGTTATAAGTTCTAAGGGTGTATTATTTTTTTTTAAATTCCCCAAAATACTTGTACGCTCAAAAAAGCACATCTTCACGATAACATGTGACTAAAAGATTCAAAAATTTCATTTCTCAATCTTTCAATTTTTTTAATAAACATACCCAAGGGAATGTAGGAAAGTTACAGGCCACATTTAATTTGGGAAGAGTGCTCACTTATTTTACTTTCTTTGTTAACATATATTCTAAGTCTTCTATAATAGCATTTGAAAAAACTGGATACGATAGTGTAAGAAAAAAAGATTCATTCATATACATATACATGACCTGGAATGACCCTCATCCATCAACAATGCAGACAAGTTACAGAAACAAGTATAAAAAAAGAAAAAAATGGGACAATTTTTGAGTAGTTAACATGATTTAGACAGACCAAAAATTAGAATAAGGGGGAACACAAAAACCATTTTTCATCCATCTTTTGTCCTCCTGTTTCTCTAAATGCTGATCATGTCAAAACCTCTTGATTCTTAGTCGAGAGTCGCTTCAGTAACTCATAGGTGGTTATCATTGTTGTTGCAGACATTGACATTGAAGCCCAGCGAGGGCCTAAACCTCTGTAACAAGCCATCCACCCACCTTCCTTTACCAAATTCCTGACAGTTTGTCCAATTGTTGGACCACGACGGCCATTATCATCCCCGTCCAAAACTTGCAACCTTGTTTTAATTGTGTCAAAGGGCATTGTGATTAATGCCGAAACACCACCTGCCATGGCTGCACTGACTCCCTGAACTGCCATTACTGTTTTTGTATCAGGCCTGAGCATTTTAACACCATTTTCTTTGCCATCTCTCTTACATAAGTGACACCCAACTCCACTCCATACCAACCTTTGTGCTACAGAATAAGATGCCCACCAAACTGCATTTGATGGTGCATATGTTAAAATGGATATGCCAAACCCTCTATACAAACCCCTTGGACCATCCGTCTTCATAATTTTCATAAATGCATCGATCCCATTAAGGTATTTACATGCCCAAGCATTAGGAAGTTTTGAATTGACGCAGCCACCACTTTGTACCATCAGTCTTTGACTAATAATATCTACTGGAGTCCACACAATCTGTGCAGCAACTGCTGCACTTACACCTGCTGAAGCATTGGCAATAGCTGCTGCAGTTGGCTCTGGGACACCTGACCGAACTGTGGCAGTCCCTACATTACTCTTTGTAACCTCCAATGCTGTCATGTAAAGTGCCCTAGCAGGGATTGTACCCATCAAAGAAGTTCCAAAACCTCTGTACAAAGCTCTAAAACCCTCATGCCTAACAATTGAAAACACAGTTTTGATAGAAGAAACTTGAGATTGAGCAACTTGTTGCCGAGTTTTCAATACCACAAAAGGATAAAGAGTCGCCGATACACCAGAAAACAGAGCCGCGCCAAGGAAGAAAAACTTCGATTTATCAAGCATCTTCCAATCTACCTCGGCTGGTAAATGTATCTCATTTTCCGATTCTTCCTCGGCAGCACTCAAATTCATCTTCGCCACCTTTGAAAATCTCAAAAGGAGGTCTTCCACAAAATTAAAATAGAAATTTACAACCGTAATTTCTCCAGAAACCTTTTAGCTCCAAAAATTTCCCCAAATCCACTCCATATCCAAACCACCTTTATCTGCAAGTTCTACCTGTACATGCTGAAACAAAAACGACGACGAAATACCCCAATCCCTAACTAAACGAACAGTACATTACATAATCCATCATAGTATTATACAAACTTCAAAAACTTGTCAAATATTCACGGACACGAAAAGCTGATACATATGAGCAAAAATTAGCACCTTTTCCAATTGTGAAACGAGGTTTTGGATCCAGAATGAATTAAGGCGGATCGATATAGCATATTTCAGTAGGATAACGAAACCAGAAAAAAACCTTACCAGGAATCCATCATAGTGGCCACCAGCGGTAGGAGAGCCTAACGCGAGAAGTTCGGATCTCGCTGGAGAAACTCGGGTTGTGACGAAGCAGCAAAACTGGGAAAGAGCAAGCTATGTACAGATATAGAGAGGAAAGGTACGGACACATGAGAAAGAAGGTTATAAGTAATAACATGGAACAGAGAATACCTGACACGTGTCGGTTACCGTATGGCTAACTTTTGATTATGTGTACCTCAGTAAGTGATATCGTATCGTTATCGATGTGTGATTGCACTACTATCTGATTGAGGAAGAATTATTGGCCCTTATATTCATAGTAAAAATTGAAAAACTGAGACTTGCGTACGCGATAACTACTTTAAGATCAGGTGGGCCATATTTATTAAGACAGGTAAAATAGCGATTTTGGCATTAAAAACAAAATTGAAAAATCAGAGTATCAGACAGCGGCTCATTTCGGGTTTGCATAGAGGTGATATTAAGAAAATTGTAACTGTAAACCGTTAAATTGTATTAAATTATATTATAATTAATTTAATTGATATTTTATAAAATTAATTATAAATATTTTAATAAAATGATTTTAATTATATAATTTATTTTATATTTTTATTATAACTTAAAGTTTAAGTAGAATAAGTTAAGTATAAAATTTAAATCTAAATGGTCCTATAAATTCTTACACAATGTTACTGTTTTTATATTTTATGATACTGTTTAATTTTATATCTAAATATATAAAAATTATATAATCATAATTTTTAATACTACCTAACAAACATGATAAGATAGCCCATCAATTACCATGATGTAATGGCCTGTAAACTTTAACATGATATATTTGGATTTTTATAAGGTTACTAGGATTAAATTCCTACAAAAATAATAATAAATAATAAATTCAATTATTTTAATTGATATAACTAAAATACCCTATATGTATTTTCCTCTTTATTTTTTTCTTAAGTTCATAAGTTCATTCAGTGTAAACACAATTTAATTCATTCTATTGTTTTCTCTTCTTTTTACAAAAATAAACCAAACCAAAATTGAGTGGGAATTGAATGTATTCTAAAACCAAGAAATAATAATTGTTGAAAATTACGAGCAACAATATCAATTACACTATTATTTTTAATTGCATCATTATTCAAGTGATGCATGTAAATTTTACTTATATTTAAACTCTTTTTACATTCTTTAAAGAAGTTTAATGTATAAAATGAAGTTAAATTTACACATAACACTTAAAAAATAATGCAAGCGAAAATGAGTGTAATCAAGGGTGTGCTAGCAATGCTAATAAATTTGGCTTATTTGATTTTGTGAACTTTATTTTTCAAACTATAAAATTTTGTATTGATTATTATTGTAATAACATCAATTTTTTTTACTACTATAGAAATAAACACATTATTTAATAAATAGAAAAGCTTCAAATATAATATTTTATGAAATAAATCACATATCAAAATATAGCCGCTTAGTTACATAGGAAGATAATGTGGTACATGATAATAAAATGATATACGTAAGAAAGTATTAGCATGATAACTACATTCTATACTAAAATAGTAATAAATACAAAATATTTGAATAAAATTCATTTAGCTTATTTTTAATGTTTATTTCGTTTAGTAATAAAATCCTTTTTTAAAAATATGTATTTATTGTATAAGTAAAATATTAATTTAATTGCATGAAATCATCTTTCATTAGTTTCATTTTTAATCTTTCATATGAAGAAAAAATAAATATCTGCCCAGCACGTTTTTCTATTCATTATGTAAATATATGTTTTAAAAAAATTAAAATCAAAATTATGTAAATGAGTCGTATATGAAGAAATATAAAACATTTCAATAAAACCTAATAAGGAAAACAAGTGGCCCACCTAACAGAAATATTTTAGGATACGAATCATGAACAAGTGCAGAGGAGCAAATCATCTAGTGCCTCTTTATTTTGAGATTTTTTTTTCTAAATCTTATATATGCCAAGTACACTAAATGTCGTTAAGGTGTCATCCACCAACTGAGCTTTCCTTTTAAATCTAGCAGTGCTAGCTCCTTTTGATTTTCCTAGGACACAGACCTCGTTAGTCGTTGAGAGGGGTGGCTTTTCATTATGTACTCAAGATTTAGGAGAACAAGAATGTGTCAAAAAGTAAAACACATTAAATGAAGACGACTCATACGATCATATAACTTTTATTCTTTTGGGACCTTTAATTAAAGGGATTAATCATGTAAATGATCACAACAAACCAAAATTCAGGTTTCCAAACAGATACTGGTAGAGGGACACCTATGAATGTGAGTAATATACAATAGACATCCAATACAAAACAAATAAAGGGATAACGCATGACCTATAACATCAATATGAACAAGAATAAAAATCCAGAGTTAATATCCTCACATACAAGTCTCATAACAACCCAACATCAAAACTTTCTTTTTACACGGGCAGACAACAAGATGACAACACCTCGTTCCGCTATTGGGAGGAAAGCAGAGGGGGCCGATCAATGACTTAAAAGACAGATGCCGAATCTTCAGGAAATCCTTGGCCAACCTAGAAAACAAAGCACGCACACACACACACACATCCACCTACAGATGGTATTGTGTTCTTTGCCTAGAACATTCAGCACCAGCACTGCAGTCCCCTTTCTCCCGAGTAACGATTCCCACAGCACCTCCGTTTCCAAACTGCCTTTTGCACCATCACCTTCATACGCAGGCAAGTTAAAATGAACAACATCATTTACCACGAGTTCTCAGATTATCTCCTAGGGTTCATGTTCTTTGTTTCCACTAGACCTGCTTCAGTCTAGTAGAAAGTATACATTTATATCCTTTTTTTAAAAAGAAAAAAAATAAGATGCACAAAAACTTCAAGAGGGGATTTTATATATATACATATATAGCAGTTAAATAAGACCGATAACACTCTAACTAAAATAAAGGGAATGAATACATAAAACTCACTACGAACCGTCCACCCTTTCCAACCAAAAAAGGAATTGAATAAATTTAATTAAAATTGTTCCCGAGAAAATAAAAGGAAACGGGGAAAGGTTTGAAAAAAAAAGTCTTGATGTAAGTCAGGGTAACAACACAGTTGTTAAAGAGGATTTATTCTTGTCCAAATACGAAGTAATCTGACAGATGAGATGATGTAGCTCATCACATTGTAGTAAAAAAGAGAGATACAGAACAGGTGGTTCTCATTAAGTGATACCTGAAAGTGTTGCACTTACCCTTTGAAAGTTGGTCTTTTCGGTTCATGTCCAATAAATAATGGCAGTCCTTTACGACCAAGAATCCGCATTGTATGCAAACTTTCTTCTCAGGGGTTCAGACGAAAAGAACATGAGAGCTACCAAACTAGTCGAGCATGAAAATTACTCTCTCGAATACTGCGTCTGCATGAGCTCAAACCACTGCAACCAGCAAATAAAAACTCAGAACCAGACACTTCAAGCAAGAAATGCTTTATAACTACAGGATTCCAGAATAAAGATACCTGTTTCAACAAATCAGCAAGAGTTCTTGGAAGTGTATCAATGTTCCTTAGGACAATGTAGTAAGGGAATGGAAAGGAATCCATGTACTTCGAGAACTTGATATTTTCGCCTTCAAAGGATGCTTCCTGAAGGCATATAGCAGTTGGAATCAGTATTCCATCTTTTCCAAGGGGACTTTTTTGTCTACTTATCAAAACATTAAATTATTAGTTACATAGAATTACCATGAGATCCACAATCGACTCCTTTGGATTGTCAAGAAGCAAAAATGCAACCATATGCTTCTTACTCAAAATGTCCCTGACACAGCGCTTCAATCTCTCCTGCACACATTAATTATAAGAAGATGAGCGCAGGAAAAAAAACGAAATATACAATAAACCAATGTTGCATTATGAGATCATCTCTGCAATATGAGCAAGCTACCTTCTCATGGAACCGGCCATCGGCAATAATTAAAACAAGCTGCTGCAGTGGGTTCTGTCCAGTAGGGAGTCTTGCTTGTACAACTGCTGTGTCTAGTTTGTCATTTATAAACTTCAATAGATCAAGAACTGGTTCATCAGCAATTGTGTTCTCTTGCTTGAATGTCAGACTAGAGACCATCTACACCATACAAAATAAAAATGCTCCATAAAATATCAAAATTATTTCGGATGCCATGAACCAAGCAACAAACTCTTTTTTGCAAGTGAGCAAGCAACAACTCTCAAAAATTATATTTTCAGTTTAATCTTGGCCCTAATCAACCTCCGAACTCCTTAATTGGTAAGAAAAATACATGATTGCAACACAGAAAATAAATCAGGCAAGAGAAGCAAATTTTGCGTATGAAGAATTAAAATAACACAAACAAGGTGAACCAGATGGCAGGAGACTATACTTACAACCTCATAAACTTAAAGAACTAACCTTGATACCCGCCTCTCCTGTAAAAGGCTGACCAAAATCGTGAAGCACCCTTATGTTGCCTTTTTTCCCAAAGCTTGCAACAGCCAGGTTTCCCATTTCCAGTTGTGACATTGCACGACATACTGTCACCAAAGCTTCAATAGCAACGTCCCCACAACAACTCTCAGACATACTACGAGAATCATCCACAGCAATGACAACTTGGTAATCACGTTTGTTTGGTCTAGTTCTTCTCAACCATATTTTATCTTTCCGATAGTGACTTGCTATGTATGGAATTACCTGCAATTTAGTAATATATGAGAACTTGGCATATGCATGTCTAAGAAAATTGATGCAGAAACACATTTGAGGATTGAAGCAATCTTGATAATTGCCCCTTACCTTCTTCATGTTAATTCGTTTTCCAGTCTTGTAGTCCCCTTGGAGCTTGCTGGCTAGGGTAGGCTCCATAACAAGACGAAGTTGTTCAGCCAACTCCTGGGACAACCTTGTTGTGAGCAGTTCATATCTTCTCCACAGAGATGTAGCATTATTTGCAGAATCATTTGAAGGATTACAAGAATCTTGTGCCTTTCCCAAATCGTTATCATTTACAGATAGCTTACTGAGCTGATACAAGTCTTCACTCAAATAAGACTTCCTCAAAGAGACCAAACTATCTGGCAAGCCTCTAATTTCACCATCTTCATGATTTTGAACTTCGAATTCTTCACTAGCAAATTGATTTAGTTCTGAAAGATGCATTTGATCCTCAACCTTCCATTTCGGAACTGAAGCATCACTCCTTACGGGATATATTTCACGAGCTTCCTTCTCAAGTTCCATATGACTGTCACCATCCCTATCTTCCATTGGTTTATCTTCATCAACCTTATTATTAACGAGATTTCTGTCAATCTGCTCAGTTGTTGCAGGGCCCAAAGCTTGAGCTGTTCCCTTCTCAAATTCAGAAACATATCCAAATTCCTCAGCAATTTCATCCTTCATCTCATCCTGCGCTTCCATGTCATCTGTTGGAAGATCAATAGACACTTCTGCTCTTTCTTTCCACTCCTTGAGTGCATCACCAACACTACGATAAGGATTTGGCTGGTTTTTCCTAATAGATGAAGATTCATTGAAGGGTAACTGATTCTGTTGTTTATCACTGGTCTTCCCCCCATTTTTAGATGAGTCAGATACCCCTAAGTTCATTGAAGGTGTATTGACAGACTGCAAGCTTTGCATAGGAACAATGCTGTCATGGATATCATTATGATGATCATAATTTGACTCAGGGTATGTGTTCGTTGAATCTGAAGCTCCCAAATTGCCTTCTACTTGTGTAGCAGATTTTGAATTGGGCACACCATCACCAGTAGAGTTGCGCATTCCTGCCTCAACAATCTCTGGCATCGACCCCATGAAACTCATCACCACATTTTCTTCATGACCCCCACCTGGTTCATCTCCTTCAGAAGTTATGTCCTGTTGTCCGGTCTCTACCTCATCTCTGGCTTCATCATTCGGACCTGCTTTTTCTTCAGAATTTTCATTCACATTCAATTCGTCCGACACTTCAGGCTGCACTTCAGAATCACCTTCTTTTAAAGAATCCATGTCTTCTTTTTCATCCATGTCCATATCTTCTTCAGCCTTAGAATCCAGATCACCAAGTTCTGAACCAGTGGAATCAACATTTGCATCTTCTTTGTCGAGATTCATATCCTCAAGGTTCTTTCCATCATCATGATCATCCTGGTCTGCAATGTCACTACCAAATTTATCAAGTTCTTGACAATTGTGCTCCCCATCTTCATCAGTCGATGCATCAGCATCCTCCTTTGCTCTGAGCTCCCTAGAGCTTGCATCCCTATCCTGAACTGAAGGTCCAGATCCATTCTTCTCGGTCATAACATCTGAATTTTTATCCTCGTCCTTATTCCACATTTTCTCATCTACTACTTCACCATCACCACCAGTTTCTCCCATTGCAGAATCTAATTTCCCCTCCTCGCCATCTTCATTGGCATCTTCTTCAGAATCCTCACTCACACTAAATGTATCAGCAAAAAAATCCTGCTCCATTTCTATACCTTTATCATTCTTACTAATATCTTCACCAGAGACATCTTGCTCTTCACTTGGCTGTAGAAGTCAAGAAAAATATAAATAATACTCAGAAATAATATTGTCTGAATTCAAACATTATAAAGTTTGGTAGTGGCCCAAGATTGTTGAGCAACACTAACGATGTAGTGCAGGAGGTTCTATTGTAAAATCCTGAAGGGTCATTCATTTTCCAATGTGCTAAATGCCTAGAACCTCCATATTCTGATATCCACAGGCAGTATGAAGGAGAGGGCATTAAAAACATAACAGAATTCATACAAAAACTAACATTCATCCAGCTCCAAGAAGCCTCAGACAAACTGCATAAACAAATGTGTAATTTCTTTCATAGGAATAATGTAGCATTGACAAGGTAGTAATTTTGTTGTCACCAGGCTGAAAATCTTGGTAGTGGTGAACATTTCAATACTTTAATTTTTCGGTATTTATAACGATATTGGTGAATTTTTTTTAAAAAAAGGAAATTTAAAATGAAACTCTGATAATTAAAATAGTAGATAATGCATCATTTATCTTTCTTTCCTAAGTAAAATATTGTTATATAGGAAATTTTTACAGGCTATATTATAATGTATAATGTGATGTGAAATATTTAAGATACATCTCTTAATTAACTATAAAATAAAGACTTTAAAGTTTCAATGGCACTTTGTACATTACATAAATCATTTGAGTTAAAGAATGCACCTAAACCTTAACATAAATCAAATATAATAAATATATAATAATTAATGTAAAATTCAAAAATTAGATAATTGACGTACATCTAATGAAATAATAACTACTCGCGGTTGAATAACAATTTTAGCAATCTCTAGTGATATATTTAGCATTTATTTTATTTTATAAAAAAGAAGTTCAAGATCAATTTATCCAATTTACTGAAATTCTTGAAGAAATTGACTTCTACCCAAGTTATATGTGGGTAACTCAAAATTTCATAAATTTAGGAAAAAAATTCATTCATGGTTGTCACTTGTCAAAAGATTAAGCTTACAGGATCAGGACCAAAAGTAGCTACACTTTTAGGTGTCTGTCAGCACAATAACAAATATGCAAAGTAAATATTTAAATTTGAATATTCTTCAATACCTTTTCAGATGCCTCAAGGAGCTGATCTTCATCAGTTATTTGATCACTGACATCTCTCAATCCTGCACCCTCCCCCATACCCGTTCCACTAGCATCTTGGGAATGAGCAGGAGTATCATCGATCTCTTCTTCAGCAGAGATACCAAACCCTTTTGAATATAAAGAAGCCAGAACATTTGCAAGCATGCCAGTCATTGAAGATACCTGCATATGAGATATAGATTTATAGTAATATAAATTAGGAGTCATGTTCATGAATCATTCAAACTCAATTGAATGGATCTTTGGATCTTCAAAATGCTAATAATAAACAGCAATGTTCATAATGCATTGTCCCCTAGAAAGTAGGGAAGACTTGTCTTAAGATCCAAATGGGCAATGGAGAGAGAAAATATGTGACAAACAAAATATTGAAGTCAGAAGAGCAAGACTCCTATCCCATTCTCACACTACTTTTTCTTTATAAAGGCAACAAGAAATTTTCATAATGATGAGATGGGAAATGGGTCAACTTACCGTTTTATGCATGGTAAGGAATTCTTGCAGTAGATCGTGACAGAAGTTCAATAAGAGGTCCAGAAACAAATTAAGATGGTCAAAATAAGCACCAATTTGTGAAGGAAGACTATGGAATATATGGCCACATTCATTCACCAGCTTTTTCTGAGCATTGTTAGAAAGACAAACTATCAGCATTTTAAAGAATAAAAGTAAAAAAGAATAAATGGTTCAGACTTACAGCACAAAATATTGTTCTGAAAATTTTTTCGCATAACTGGTCCAAGCTAAGGTTGGTTACAAATGAATCAAATAGCAATTCCCAAGAGGCAATATTCCCTGCTGACTCATCCAGGATATATGATGTGCATAAGCTTTGCATGGTTTCCATAATATGATCAAATGCACTCTTATAGGCCTCAAGAAAACCAGCGACAAGCCCAGTATATATCTGATTGAACGTGCCTTCATCATGTGTAAGAAATGATTCATTTTTCTGCTCCCTTTCCAAAGTAAACTCTTCTTCAACTAATTTAGCCTTTAGAAAAACTTCTGCAAGATGACTTAGCAAAGCCTCTATAGCCGATGTTTTAATCACATTATGCACATCAAGAGTAAGGAGATGCTCCTCATATTCCTTAATGTAACGGAAGTTGGCAAGCACTAATTCTTCCATTTGTTTTGATGCAACAAAAAGATGTGGAGAAGCAGCAACATCAGCAGCGCTCTCTCTCCTGGGACCAAGAAGATAACTGTCCAATAGTTCCTTAGAATTTTTAAGAGAAGGGAGACACTTTTCAATGGAAGTAAGGAACCCATTAACTGCTTCTTTGACTATTTGACAAGTCTTCAAATGAGTACTTCCAAACTTTCTTAGCAACAAAATTTCATCATGAGAAATGGCGCACAGGATATCGAGTAATTGTTTCTGCTGCCACATGCATTTGATGGTGGCATCTTGATTGTTGATGATGGAGAACTTGCTGCAACTTACATTATTAGAGCTTTGATATAACCTTTCAAGCATGGAAACACATTTTCTAAAACGCACAAATTGCTTCTCAAAACCAATGGCAGCTACCTGCTGTTTTTGCTGAATTTCTATGAGCTGGTGGAGAAAAGACCCTGACCTTTCAACTTGTTCTAGAGTAATATCTTTGTGACAATTCAAGCAAACATGTTGTAGAAGCCTTACAGATGCTATGCTCTTGAAGTAATATTCATTGGCTGTTGTCCACTCTTTAAACAATTTTTGACAAGGTGAACTTTGAAATTCACTGGGAGCAGCAAAGTCAGAACCTCCATCACTCAGTTTTGTTTGTGTCAGAAGCAAATGTTTTAAGTTATGTGATGGCAGAAGGAACCACCAAGATTTAACTTCACCCTCCATGTTTACAGGCTTATGCCTGGACAATCCACTGCTTTCTAACAGCTTCAGAAGTTCAGACAAGGCTCTTCTCTTGCCCTGACTCTTTTTTGCATTCTTCCAAAGCTCCCCACAATCCTCTGTAGTTCTATATATCTTCTCAAGTGTGAACCACAAATCATTCCATTTGTCCTGGTACGGAAGACACAATGTCTGAGAAGCCAAATATTGGCTAATGTTACTTTTATAGTGAGAGAATGGAACATTGAATTCCAATTTTATATCAATCTGTAAATTTTTGAGAGCGCTATCAACCTTGCTTCTCCAATCAGCAAACCATGCAAATCTGTTTTCATCATCAAATAAAGTTGCATTAAAAGCAGCATCTAATATAACTAAGTTACTGTTCACAAAACCACTTCCAAACTCTAGACCACGTTGAGAATGAGGATTAGGAATTTGTTGTATGTCTTGGTGGAGGAAGAGCATCAGGGGTTGTTCCAATAAATCATTGTACTTTTGTATGAGCTTCCTGAGCTTCTGCCTCGTCCTCTTTGTGTTTTCAATGGACAGAAGAGTTTCAGGACGCTCCCAGGAACATAATTTGAGCAGATCCTTCAGTTCCTTCTCAATGTTTCTGCGGCTTCTTTCTATGTGCTCCAGAGTTGCAGGTAGCATTTGCATGAAAAATCCAAACATGTTGTACAAAATCTTCATATTTTCCACCTGCCAAGGGCTTACATTTATCCTCAGGCATCTACCAATATGTATCTGACACATAAAAGCAAAGAGAAGTTCAAGGCGTTTTTTGAATTGACCAATGCTGGAAGTATGAATGAATTCCTCCAAACTATGAATAATAGAACGACTGTATTCAGTAATATCAGAGAAATGATTCTGCCGTAGAATTGAATGAAGAGGAAACCACAGCTTCCCAGCATTAACATCATGCTGTTCTTGCACCTCATCAAGCAAGGCTGGCCAGGATTCAAACTCCATCTTTTGCCACGACAACACCAAAGAAATAATAGGCTCCAATAGATCAGATGGGAAAATTTTTGCACCATTTTCTTGCAGTTCATGGGCATTTTTAAGTAGAAAATGCAATCCAGAAAGAGCCTCAGCTAATGGAGAACTCGATGGAATATTCAGGAGTGTATCAATTAAATCCGAAATTTTCTTGAGACTGTGATGACCTTCATGTTCATTCAAAAGGGAGTGAATCCACCATTGAAGAGGACTTAGCAGTTTTACCATCCTAGACATTTCCATAGCATTGGGATCCTTGTAAATGTTATATCTACGAGTTGATTTGAAATTTGAAGAAAACTGTTCATGCTCAATACAAAGACGCAATAAGTGTTCAGGTGCAAGTTGTGAATCCAAGGTGGAGAAGAACAATCCCCCTAGACCATCAATTATCCCAATTCCAAGCATATATGAGTCAGCAAAAGAGAGCAATCTGTCAAAATCAAAATCCAGGGACATTACCTGAGTTAGAATAAAACCATTTGACCCAAACAACTGATTGTGAATGTTCACCACATCATTCACAATTGACTCATCCATAAGATCCTGTTCTTCCTCTGAATTTCCCATTTCATTGCAAGTCTCCTCCCTTGCATTAAATTCATCTTCTGATAGAAACTCCTTCCATTCCATAAGAGTTCCATTTGCTATAGACCCACAAATAGTTGATATATCAACTCCAATAATATTCTCAATCTTGAAAGCTCGGGGCCTGAATTTGTACTGCTGCGAATTATAATCCTCCTTGGTCTTTGCATGAATCTTCATCCGCATCCAAAGGTCTGCAAATTCATTAAATATTGTATCCAAGAATATTAAAGATGCAGAATCCATCAGCTTTGCATTAGCCAAAAAATGCACCAACCGAACAAGAATGTTTTTATAGAGAGAAGCTTTCAGCTGTTTAACAGGAACATCTTTATCAGTCACCGTATCACTTGAAAAAGTAACTAACTTTTCCAGAATATCCATATCCTTGGCACAAAAGTTCGAAAATATTTCTAATCCATATGACGGAATCCCAGGCAGCTCACTTTCCATGTTGACAAAAATGGTCTTGGACACAGAAGCCCAAGGGAATCTCATTAACGAATGGATCGATTCCATAATCCCATCCACATTGTCCAGCATGGCTTCACCCAATATTTTTTTATGCATCATGCTTGAGACAACAAGTGATAATCCCAATTTCATTTCATATACAGCAACCTGAACAGGCTGGACAAAATCATTGTACTCAGCATAATGATCTGATAACCTTTCTATAAAACCAGATGCCATTTTCTGCCAATTACAGCCTTGATTAACAACTTGCTTCAAATCAACAGCCTTAATGTTGCTCCAAAGAAACTCTGAAGATCTTATACGTTCAAGAAACTCATTGCATTCATATTTTAACTCTTTAAATTTCCCATAATCGGGCCGAAATATGAGCTTTCTTTGCAGCCTATGCCGTTCCACTTCAAGGTTTTCTAAGAGTTCTATTTTCTTTTGATCAGCATCTCTAGTAGAAAACCTTCCAATTAAGTTATCACATTCTTGCCGTACCTGAAGTTCAAGTTTACATGAGGATATCTTTTCCTCTAACTTCAAATATTTATGATGATATTTCATAGCAGGATCCAAATCATCACGGCTAAACAGAAGATTTAAACGTAATGCACCAAGCTTCAACCAAGCACAGCCAAGATTGGAGATGAAGTCAGAAGCTGAGCAATTCAGATAGAGCTCCCCAAGCAAGGGCTTAACAAACTTATCCACTGAACTATTCAATGTGTCATGGCTTGATGACAGTATAAGGGATATAAGAAGCTGGAGGTCTTCAAGCGGAACATTGTCTCTCTCATTCAACTTATCATGCAGAGCAGAAAAGATAGAATTAATTTCAGCAAATTTGTCACCATCAAAAGCTTTTTTGTGTGCATATATGATCTGCTCAAAAAGACAGCGAGCAGCAGATAGAAGGAAACACTGAAACTTTGATCCAGGAGAAATACTGTGCCAAAGATTGTACGATGCTGCTTTAAGTTCCAAAGATCTTGAAAAAAATTCTTTGATAACAGTTCTCTTTCTCAATATCTGGTTAACAGTTGCCATCATAACAGGCAGAAAAAGCATATCGGGTACAGGAATGTCATAGCCCTCGGCTTTTGAGAAGCTTTGGACATTGGGAGTCTGACAGATCCATAAAGACTGATGCCATCTAAACCACATTTCTAGCACAAGACCAGCAACTTTTGCAGTCACTTGGTCCATTACAGTCCAGGCATCAAGTATCCACAAAAGTCTTTGATGTGGCAAAAACATTTGTGGAGGTCTTGAGGAAGAGGCCAATGAAAACTTCAAGGCATACTCCAATTGATCAGATACACTATTGAGAGCTTGCTTTAGTCCTTCAGAATCAACCAAAAGTGCAGATGATAGCTCTCTAAGCAACTCCATATCCAGGAAAAAGCTTGTAATATCAATTAGAGGAAGTATGTCCTGCCAACTATCAAACCCATATTTCTGGCACAAAATTTCAGTGGAGTAGAAACAACAACCAGATGAATTTTCTTTAGAAATAGCAAGCTGGTTCAATCCCATACTCTTCTCCAGATTTTCTTTTGCATGTTCAAACCTTTTTGCTAGCTTGTCAGACATGTTCTCCACCTGCCGTAAGACAAGGGCTTCATCCTTGTCAGAGTCAAATTTTCCAGTTATACTCGATAACATAGAAACACCCTCCATGGCTAGCAAACGAAGTTCGGAGTTTGATGATGCAACAAAGCCAATCAGATCTGCCTTAAATGCATCCATTTTTGTCGGCCAAATGATCTCACAAAGCTTCAAAAGCTGAAGCTGTTTATTGGATAAATTAGCAGAAGCGGGTAAAAATGGATGACCTCCATGAACCCACAGCAATGATTTTGCATGAAAATTCCAAGGGACTTCATCCAAAGTCATCATATCCTTCAGGAATCCATCAACTGCTTCTGGGCAGAAGACACTCAACTTTACAACCTTCTTCAGCAAAGAGCGCCAAGAGATCAGAAACTTCTTCGCATCAGATGACATAACGTCATTCCAAAACAACTTGTGGCCTTCAAGTAGCTCAGCATACAATTCAAAGTACAAATCAAATGATTGAGACATGTATCCATTGTTGATACCAGATGAATCAATAAGTTTCCTAAATAATTCCTCCTCCAAGACTCGCAGTGATTTTGAAGCCAGTAGAAAACATTGAACTTTCTCACTATTGTAACACATGCTTTCGTCATTCCACTGTTGATAACTGTTATTTAAGAGGACAATGCAGTTAATAGCATTTCGTAGAATTCCTCTGTTCTCTGGGGCAACCACATTGAGAAAATCCAATGACAGCATTGGTACTGGCTGCTTTTCGAGATCTACTTGGTACTCGTGATAACGGTCACTGACATATTTCCAGAGAGGGTGTGCCATAAGTGGTTTGATTGAAACAAAAATCTTGGGTAAAGGCTGCAGTTGGGATTTAAACCATTTAAACCATACACGATACAGCTTAAGATCACTCTCAGTGGCTTGCTCAATAGTCCAATTGGCCGCAAAGAATAGCTTACTTCGAGCCATTGCTAAGTCAAATTTGTCACCAAGGCTTGAAGTCGACATATTTGGAGCCTTTGGAAACATGAGCTTACGCAACATCTTCACATCCATCATGTAAGTTCCTACATAGTCACCATCAGTAAAAGACAGGCATTTTTTATAAGGCTGCCTGTGAGTTGTAGGAAAACTGGCATTTTCCCTCTCAAACAATGCATATTGAGCAGCCAGTGTCCCGAGATATGAGCAAATTTGCTTGGCGCTTGTTTCCTTTGAGTACCACACATAATCCCTCAGCTTTAATGCCATTGGCCATCCTCCAGGCAAGCACAATGTTGAAGATACTGATGAGCCAGATCTAGACAATTCAGCCACTGACAGAAGACCTTGTTTTACCTGACACACAACTTTACTTCCATCTGCCTCACCCAATGATGAAAGATAAGTGTGCTCCAAGCTAGTGTGAAGGCTCCAAACAGGCTGATTGCCACTCATGATAAATTGCTGGAACAACTGAACCCAGCGTGCAAGCTCAAGATATGTAATGGAAATTCCAGAAGACAAACCAACCTTCCTTGCAAAGATATGAGCTTTTGCCATTGAATGCACCAATTTACCAGAAGGAAGGCCTGAAAGAACAAGGAATCTTTCCACATCTTTTAGTTCCACTTCTTCACACTTGTACATGTTCCTCTCATCCAATAGCCAGCATGGCTGCATCAAAAATATTTCAACTCCTCTGTTTCGCATTGCTCGGGACACTTCACCATTTCTTGGGTTAACTGTGAGGAATAATCGGAAATTAGGATGTGGATGGAGAAGAAGAGGCTTTCCATTGACATTTCCACACTCATTAATTGTAATCGATCCAGATGATTCCACCAAAGAGTTTATTCTATCAAGAACTGTGGGATTACAGCAGTTTGCATTCTCTAGAACAATCCATTCTCCGCGTTCCACAGCCTTTATCAGTGACCCTGTAACCCATTCAAACTTTGCTGAACATGACCTTCTTTGATGAACTTCTTGAACCTTGAAAACAGTTTTCATCACTCTATCAAGTTCTTTGCTCGTCCAAGTTAGCGACAGATCGTTCTTCTCAATGAACAATTTCAGCTGTTGAACAATATCAAGTAATACATTAAGAGACTCAACAAAGCTCATTCCACACTCCATGTCAGCAGAAGTAAAAGATGAGATAAAACCATGATTCATTCTGGATGTAAATTCAAGCCATTTGGTAATCAAACTTTCTTCCTCACTCACAAACGCCTCCTTTGAAGACTCCAATTGAAAACAGCAATACTCATCTATGTACCTCTCAACTAGAGCAACAACAGAGCGAAAATTACGGAATGCATTATATTGTTCAAAGCAGCCAAGGATTTCAGAGATATCGGTACCAGATGAAAGATGCAACTCATTCAGAATATTACCGGTGAGCTGTGCCAGTAAACTTATCAGTGAAGATTTACCAGAGGATGCTGGACCAATGAGGATGCACAACCATTGATGCTTCACGCATTGTGCAGCAGATTCCAAGCTTTGACGAATTCCAGGCAAAATTTTTAGAGCACTACAAGAAGTTTTAGATGACTGAACAGAGTTTCTTTTTAAAGCAATCTTCCCTATTGTTAAATATCGAGAATTGACCTGAACACAAGGGTAAGGATTTAAGTATGGCTTGACCTTAAAAATATCCTCGTAGAGTTTTAGTACTTGTCTGCGGTCAGCTTCAGTACGCATTCTTTGTACATAAACAATATTGAGAAAGCAATAAGCTTTTGACTCATCAGATGCGCCCATTATGATTTCACAAGATCGAATAACATCTCTTAGATTGAACTCCCAAGGTGAACCTTCCAGAGCAAACTTGTGATGTAACATGGTATCCTCATGCATTCTCTTGTTAAATATAATTAACTTGAGCAGTAAAGATCCAGGGATTGATGGGTAAAGCGAACTACAGATAAAATGATAGTCATCCTCAAGCAACTCATCAACATAAACCTTAGTGAAACGATTGAGAAATGACTTTGGCAGGCCTTTCCTGCCACCACCTTGAAAGGAAGGATTTTGACAAGCAAAAACTCTGAAGGATAGTGGACACTTGAATGTGCAACCCAGCTCTGGGATAAAGACCTCAGCTCGATGATCCAGAATAGAATTCAAGCCCTCTAAGACAGACTGAGGAGCAAGATTAAGTTCGTCAAGCAAAACCCAACAACCTTCCTTTAAAGCCTGTAACAAGATCCCATCTGACCAGGCAAACTTCATACCATCATCACTCTCAACAGGTAAGTCTGAGCCTAACAAATCCATTATATCAGTCTGCTCAGATAAGTTTATCCTTACAACTTTGTGTCCAGAATATTGTCCCATTGCATTAACTAAACTAGTCTTCCCAACACCCGGACTGCCTTCTAGTAAAATCGGCTTCTGAAGCTGCATAGCACGCAATGCTCGCAATGCATTTTTACGAGTTGTCGGTGCCAGAAATTCAAATCCTCCAGTCTCACAATTTTCAGAGCCTTTTTTAATGTAGAAGGGATCGATACCAAAGACATCATCACATTGCATTTTGTCACCGAAAGTAACATCTTCATGGGTACCAAGATCACCCCAACCATAATTTTCTATCTTTGAAAGCTTTGAGAACTCAACACCAACATTCAGTTGTTCTAAAAGAAAAGAAAAGCTACGCTCCCTCAGTTCTCGAGCATCCTTTTTAGACATTCCTGTCCCTAAACTTAGCCCATCAAGCAGAATCAGAAATGCTCCATGGAGAAATGCATATTCAGGTCCTAAACTTCTCTCGGTCATATTAACAAAATCAACCCACGACAGCAGATCTCTGACAGTTAGCAACCTTCCTATCTGTAGGTGGCTGAACCATTCCCAAAACCTTATCATTGGATCCACAATGTATGATAAATTTTGAGACAACCTCCTCTGCAAAGCAATACTCTTGAGCTCATCTATATCACAAACAGGAGGAACCCATATCTCAGTAAATCGATTACGAAGGGCCGGAGATAATTCCTTCTTGCCAAAATCACCACCAGGATTCATTGTTGCAAGCAAAAAGAATTTATCATGAGCAACAATTTTCTCCATATCGGACCCTCCTTTTTCAGCTAAAGACAGAGTTCTTTCTGGCTCCAATACACTGTTCAGTCTTTCAAGTACACTATCATCAGCCAAAGAAATCTCATCCACCAAGAGAAGATCACCATCCTTCATAGACCGGACAAGGGGCCCATCCTGCCACATAAAAATAGTCTGCCACTTCTGATGAAGCTGAGAAAGTTTCTTCATCCCCACTTCTATAGTCTCCAGATGTTGATCAGTGACAGCAGGATAAGAAATCAAGCCTTGTTTGTATGTTTGTATCAATTTTTCCAGCGTGGACAATGTTGAAGAAGCATGGCTTATGTCTGAAGAAATAGTGAAATCTGGATGAAAATGTTTAAAAGCATCCAACGCCAACAATTCTCCAATAACATTTTCAAAATCCAACATCAACTTTGATCTCTCTCGAATGGGATAAAAGCCCCCAAGAAAATCAGAGGTTTCTGTATACTGGTGGCAGTTCAAAATGTGCAACTTTGAACCCAAAAGAACACTCAACAGCTGACAGACAGTTGTCTTTCCTCCTCCAGTTTCACCAACAAGAAGTACAGGCTCTCGAACTTGGTAACAGCGCCACACAACAAAGAACAGTCTCTGCATACTCTTGGTCCAAATAACATTTTGATGACCCTCGAGAACTCCAGCTCCATTAATGAATTTTGAAACAGAATCCACTGCAACTGCTTCTAAATTGTACAAATTGTTTTCAAGAAGCTTTACACGAAGATGTTTCTCCAAAACTTCCTGGATTACATGTTTCTCATTTTCATCCCGCAACCTCTCTGCTAAAAGATAATAACCATCTCTAGCCAGATCTTCATAACAACTCCCCCCAAGCATTCTAAAACGGTCAGCCCAGCGAAACAAATCCCGTGGAGTTATAAATCCATGCTTCCCAGCAAATATTTTGCTTCTCTGCCTGTTTAATTGCAATGATTTCATGACTTCAACCATTTTCTTTGCATAACTTCCAGGTATCTTACACCTCTGCTCTACTATTGTGCTAAGCTCATCTTCAGGAATTTCATCTATATGAATCTCAACAAAACGGTTGCGGAATGCTCGAGATAGCATTTTGCGCCCACCATAGAAAGTTGGTGGATTCTGAGTAGCAAAAAGCATAAAATCTGGATGTGGCCGAATTGTTTCTTGCAGTTCTGGTACAAAAAGTTCCCTATTATCATCCAGTAATCGATTCAAAGCTTCCAAAACATCAGATGGAGCCAAGTTCAGTTCATCCAAAACTATCCAACAACCATTACGTGCAGCCTTAACCAAGACACCTTCATGAAAAACAAGCTTCCCACCAGCATCAGCAACATAAGAGCCAAGGTATTCCTGCAAATCAGTGTGTTCATGGTTGTTGATGCGCACAAATTCGTGACCTGTTATTGCAGCAAGATACTGCACAAGGCTGGTTTTCCCACTAGATGTAGGACCCTGCAAGAGAACGGGATATTTTTTTATCATAATAGCTCTTGCCAAATTTTTCAAGTGTTCTCTGACACTTCTAGTTAAGATATACTTGTCTGTAAACTCATTAGAGTTACTCTTTAAGGCCAAATAACCATCATAGTGTACATCACGTGGAATCTTTCCTCCTAATAAGGATGACACAATCATCTGTTGCATTATCTCTGCACTGGGTCTATCCAATAAACTGAGAAAGAACATGCAGAAACCGTCATATACTGCTTTCTGGAATCCAAATTTTCTTTCTGACTTCCTTGTATACTCCAGTGCGCGGTAAAGAGACCTTAAGCTATACTGTGGTTTTTGGTTAGCTCCATCCTGCAGCCTTTCTTCAGCATCTGTTTTAGCTGCTTTGTAGAAACTGACAATTTTACTCACCAGCTCCACATCAGATTTACTGTCACCCATAAATTGCCTAACAAATAGAGTCAGATCTTCATAATCTAGTACAACATCAACAAAGTACTCTGTAAATCTACTCCTTAACAAGAAGGGCAAATCCCTCTTTCCAGCATCTGTTGCAGGATTCATACAAGCAAACAACCGAAAATTGTGATGTCTAGGAACATAACTGATATCCCCTTTTTCAGCTAAACACAGCGACCCATTCTCTCCTTCAAGAACTCCAATAATCCTCTGCAATGTCTCAGGAGGAGCCAAATTCACCTCATCAAGCAAAATCCACTCACCATTTTTTAGAGCTGTTATAAATGCTCCTTCTATGAAAGAGAACATCATTCCAGATGAAGCAATTCTCTGGCAGGCTTCTTCAAGTTTTGATGAAAACTTAATCCAGGCTTTGATTTGTTCTTCATTCAATGGCTTCTTCCGCTTTTTACTAGACCCAAATACCCCCTCTTTGACCGACTTGCATACAAACTGCAAACTACTCAATAGCCTTTCCCACTTCCTATGAGTAAGAAGCTTCTGTAAATGGGAAAGAAAGTTGCCATTGTCCTGAAACAACAGAATTATTAGCCAGTTAACACAGAAAATAAGCTAAATAACTCGAACTTGTAATTTCCATAAAGGGGAAAAAAAATTCAGACCAACAAATACAGAACAGGACCTACCTTCAGGGAAAATGTCTTAGAGAATAGATCCTCAAACTTCTTGTACAAGGGAAAACATATTGATGGAGCATCCACAGGCTTAAATCCCCCAAGCAAATCAGCAACATCACTTTGCTGACTTAAGTTCTGAAACAGAAAACACAGTCATGTTCAAAAGATAAGCCCAACACGTATTAAAGGGAAAAATGCCTTGAGGGTCCTTTTGTTTTTATAAAAGGTGGTGTTTAGTCTTCTAGGTTATAAAGTCTATCATTTAGTCATTTTTCTTATGAAAAAGGTGTCATTTAATCCTTTTTCTTATTAAAAAGAGCCACATAAGGATTTTTGACAAGGAATTTTAATAATAAAATAATATTTAAAAAATAAAAAATGTCCTTGCTTGGTACCTTTTTCATAAGCAAAAGGATTAAAAATCCCCTTTTATAACTTAGAAGACTAAATGACACTTTTTACCAAAGCAAAGTGACTAATTTGGCTCTTCACCCTATATTAAATAACCAATCATAGAAAAAAATTAATAGCATATAGAGATAAAAAGACAAAGATGAAAGAAAGATGCCAAAAAGATTACCAAAACTGTTAACTTTTGACCAAGCCGCATCGCTAAATCCTGAATAAGTGTTGTCTTCCCAGTACCAGTTTCACCGACCAAGAGAACAGGCTCATTATACTGAACAGAAGACGCTATACTCTCTAATAAATAAAGAGAACTACGAATCTCAACAAAAGATTTCCGCCTGACAGATGCCTACAACAAAAGTAATCGAAAACATTAAAAGACAAGCTACATGTAATATAAACAAAAATATAATGATGCCAGAAACTCCTACGGACATTGACTTGAGCACGCTGTAAAGAAACTCGACCAATTCTCAAGCCTGACAACAAGTCCTGCAGCATATTTCCAACCACTATGAGAAATCACCTTAGGAGCAAAATAACCAAACTCGGCATGAAATATGAATCCAAAAGATACCTGAATCATAGGTTTGTTAGGAGGAAATAGCGAATCTGCTGCAGTTGCTGGAACTGCCCATAAGTTCGCAATTTCTTTCCTTAAAATCAACCGATTCTCAATAGAAGTTGAAAAGGCTGCAAACACATCGACAGCCTGATATTGCACGACAAAAGGTTATAACCCATGAAAAACAGAGCATATAATACAAAAAATGGAAAAATAAGACACTGGTGGCTAATTTGAACCTCCTGATATATGCAATGACATTCATAAGCTGACAAACGATTTTCATTAAAGCTAAGTTTTTTTCCTGCAATACGCTTGCACCATTTGAGGAGGTCCCTGCCATTAGATTTGAAGTTACAATTAGAACAATGCAAATGAACCTATAAAAAAAAACTACAGGTTGAAACTCCTTAAAATATTATAATAACACTTGCTTACAACACTTTCTTACCTCAAGGAAAACCTATTTAAATAATTAACAGATGCACTGGAAACAGACTGAAAACCAGCAAGTTGGCATGACAGGGTCGAATTCACCTTTTGGAAAGTTTCTAAAAGAAAAATCCCAAGTTAGCCATAGGTAATGTTTGCCAAACTGAATCCATAAATAAAAATCAACATAACACACCTATCAGTTTCTCAACCAGGGGCTCTAAACTCGGAAAACAAATTTTGACTATTTCTTGCAAATCATCAGTATTAGGAGGCCCAACCACTACTTTTCTCCAAAAAACAGAAAGTGAATTTCCTCCTGTCACCAAGCTATTCAATTAATAAAAATAAAAAATAAAAACATACTATATAATAACCAAAAAGTATAGCACTAATTCATTTGTTAAACTTAAGTTACAGACCAACCCAAGCTACGGATGAGACATTGTAAAAGATAAAAATGACATGTAGACAAAATACACTCAGGAATAAAGAAGAGACACACTAAAAGATAAAAATGATATAGACAAAATACAGCCTTCCTAACTTAGATGAGCAGCAGCCATAAGAGAGCCACCAATTACATGATATGTCTCGCAGAGAGAAAATGAAGCATTAAAAGAGAAAAAACAGAAGAAATTCCACTGGGAACAATCATGAGGTTTGCTCACGGTGAATGCTTGTTTATTAATGTATATGTACGTGCACAGGAAAAAAACACAAACTACCATGTTATACTTAAAGATATGTCAAGTTACATTTTTGTGTATTTATAGAGTTTGTCTTTAGTTAACAATCTCCCCCCAGTTCAAGTTACATTGCTTCTTTTCTATTTTTTGTGTATTATATAGTTTGTCTTTAGTTAATAACCACATATGACTGATAAAATAATAGGACATTATCAATTTTGTAAAATATTTGGTAAGTTGAACTAAATGAATGGAAATAAAAAAATATTAAGGACTAAATCATTCTCTAGGGGAGAGAGAGTTGCAAAGTATAGATCATGACAACAAATAATGGGGACTAATGGAAAGGTTTAGATAAAAAAAATATGTGACAGCGGAAAAATCATTGAAAATAATTAAATATACAAAAAAGTAACACATTGAAGTCTGGGGCACAAAATCCAGCTATGATAAACAAAATAAGAAAAAATCAAGGTAGAAATCAAAGAATGAACATACAAACCTTCTGTAATGCAAGATAGATCGAGTTTAGAAGTAGAGAGTGTTGAAAATAGTCGAAAACTTTCTGACACTTTAATCTCCTGAACAATGTCTCAAAGGCTTCAAAATCTCAACAAGAATAAAAATTAGAAAGCAAAAACTAAATCAAAGACATGATCCGATTGAAAATCAGATACCAAATCCTATTCCAGCTCAAACAAGCAAATGAAGTTGAAAACAAATCACTAACAATCATAAGAAGCAAAAGGCATAATAATGATAAAAACCGTGCCAAACAAAGAAAGATGACTCATAGTCTAACATGAAAACACTACAAAAAACTAAAACACTCATCCAACGACTTGAGAACTTCTCATGCAGCCAATAGATATTCCAGAAGAACAAGAAGAGGCTTTATTTATATGAATGCATCCAAAAATTCAAAAAATTTGACATTCAATAAAATCCACTGGATCAAAATACATTACTTTTAAGAGCAAAGCTTAAATTACATTCAACAGTATGATGAATACCAAGGAAAACTTTATCTAATAGAAAATTCCAACTAAAAAAATACATTTTTGAGTCATTGACAAGGCTCCGCTGAAATACAAAATATAAAAATGAAAAACAAAAGACAGCAATCATTCTATCAGCCAAAATTAATTAAGAGACTAATGTATCCCTTGCATTGCTCATCAAAAGCTATTCATTATCCTTCTAACAAAAAATCGAGATAAAAACCAGTGTCGAAAAAAAATGCGTGTTATATAAGAGCTAACAACCAATTTTCCTAAAAGCTTAAGTTGTTAGAAGTTGGAATATGCTCTTATGTTTGGATTTTAACACTCCACTAAATCAATGAGCACTCACTTGTGGGATGTGTAAACGTGGTATGTATAAACGATTGGGATGTGTAAACGATTGGAATGGACTCGCACATGTGGACTAAAAGATAGTTTTTAAGGCCCTTCAAGTAGAGTTTAATAAAATCTCATTGACTAATAAACGATTGGAATGGACTCACACATGTGGACTAAAAGATAGTTTTTAAGGCCCTTCAAGTAGAGTTTAATAACATCTCATTGACTAAGTAGATTATTATAATGGGCTCTTACTTGTAGAATGATATGATAATTTTGAAGCCTATCAAGTGAAGTTAGACATAATCCCATCAACTGAGTAATAGATGAAGAGCCCATGAAGTGAAGATATACTTTAAAGTTTGGTAGAAGTGAAAACAAGACCCATTTAATATTAATGAAATTTTGAAATTTGTGAATACCAAGTTAGAGAACAACCAATTCTCCTAAACCTTAAATTGTTAGGAGATAGGCTAACTATGCTCTTATATAATGTACAAGCTTGAACTTTATGAAAAGTAAATTTGCATGATATGGGCAACGAGATCATTAGATCAAATCATGCATTCCCATTTTTTCTTATTACATTAATGATTTTCAAATCTTGACAAAACTAGTAAGAATAAGAACCTTAGAATAACATAAAATCAATCTAGAACACTTTTGGTACGTATTGAAGTCCCTAATTTGTAGCAGGAAATATTATGGGTTGATTAGGAGAAGGAATAGTTATGAAAATATAACCATTAGAGAATTTGTAATTATGTTAATATTAAAAATTTAATTAGGTGATACTATTCTCATAAAGTATAATATCTAATTTCTTTTTTCATTTAAGCAAATTATACTATAAATTACTAGCCAGTTATGTACAAACATATAATGAAAAATACACAATAACAACTTGTTCTAAATCTCATTTCATTCTTTATGGTATCAGAGTTGAGTTTTTTTAAAATCCAGCTATAACTGATTCAATAAAATCAAAGACAATACCTAAAAATATCCAGACACAAACACGCACCATGAATTCCAATTGAATGGATAACTCTTCGTTCCAATTCATTATTGAAAAATTCAACAATAGAAACTACAGAGAATGAGCACAATACATCAAACTTGCTATAAAGAGGAAACAATAAAACTCGCTTCTAACAACGCTAGCGTCGTTCAACGTTGGAGTTCAAAGAAGTCAATGGTGATGGCATGGCTAGTCAACTCCATGCTACTAGTAATTAGATAAACATATCTCTTCCTACCCACAACAAAAGATGTGTCGGAAGTTGTCAAAAAAACCTACTCAGATGGGGAAGATTTCTCACAAATTTTTGAATTAAAAACTCAATTATGGAAAATGAAGCAAGGATAAAAGAGTATTATCAGAAACTATCATGCTACTAGTAATTAGATAAACATATCTCTTCCTACCCAAAACAAAAGATGTGTCGGAAGTTGTCAAAAAAACCTACTCATATGGGGAAGATTTCTCACAAATTTTTGAATTAAAAACTCAATTATGAAAAATGAAGCAAGGAGAAAAGAGTATTATCAGAAACTATATGAACATGTGTGCCTTCTGGCAAGAACTTGATCTCAATTCTAAAGAGGAGCGTTGACGATAACACCCGTTATCGGAAAAAAATTGAGACCAAAAGAGTTTTCGAGTTTCTTATTGGACTTACCCACGAGCTTAATGACATTTATGGGAGGATACTCGGCCGACAACCACTACCCTCCATCTATGAAGCCTAAGCTGAAGTCAGGCGAGAAGAAAATCGACAACGAGTCATGCTTGAAGATGGCCCAAGCAACGACAATCGAGATAGCTCCTCTATCTCAACCCTAATGTCTAATTTGAACATAGGGAATTGGGGTTATGGGTGTAATGATGGGAGTGACGAGTTTTCTTGATTGTCTGATGAGCCCAATGAGTCCTCTGAAAATGGGTTGAAAAATGATTCTAATAATTTTGGCCCAAATCGAGAAGGCAACATAAATAATATTAGCCTAAATAATTCCACTATTTCTAGAAATAGGCTTAAGCCTTCCCAACTTATGAACAATAAAAAGATAATGAGTTGTATATGGGGTTGGTCCTTCAACAAATTTAACCCACAGACTTTATAAAACCCGAACAGGAAATGACTCAAATTCACAAAATAAATTATTTTTTTATGATCATTATCATAATCCCGAACATTCCAAAAATGCATGTTAGGAAATCCATTGTAAACTAATAGACCGAAAACCAAGATAAAAGAGGACATGAAGTTATCAAACTTCCATTGATAATCAAAAACCACAAAATAACCCAAGTTCAAGAGGAGCATTTATTCTAAAACAGTTAGACCAACTTTACAAACTGTTCTTCAACATGCACAACTGTGATCCGTCATCCACCTCATTAGCTTCCTTAGCCTACAAAGGAAATTATTTAAGTGTAATTGTTACTACTTTACGAAGCAAAATCCAATGGATCATTGATTTTGGCATGTCAGATCGCATGATTGATGCCTCATTTATTTATTTCATACTCACCTTGTGTTGAAAATCTTAAATTTAGATTATAAATGGATCTATCTCATCCATTGAAAAGGGAATATTCAAATTTCAGCCTATATCACTCTCAAATATGTCCTCCACGTTCCAAACCTATATTGTCATCCCATATCTATTAACAAACTTACTAAAAAAACTCTCATTGTATTGCTAAATTTCTCCCATCTTGTTGCATTTTTCAGGACCTCTCATCGGAAGAAACGATTGACAGAGCTAGAAAGTGTAAAGGAATGTACTATTTTGTAAGACTAAAGTAAGTAAATGTTGTAAGATTGCTATATGTGATTCCATTTATGTTCCTAAGACTAGTGAAATTTTATTATGGCATTATAGGATAGGTTATTCCAACTTCCAGTATTTGAAACACTTATTTCCTTCTATATTTATGAATAAAAAACATTTAATTTTCAATGTAAAACTTGTGAATATACTAAACATTAGTGTACCTCGTTTTCAAAATGTCAATATAAACCTTAAGTCTTTTACCTTAATTCATAGTGATGCATGGAGTCCTTCCCGCATTCCAAATAGTACCAATAGTAAATGATTTGTTACATTTATTAACGATTATATTCGTATTTGTTGGGTTTATTTATTAAAAGAGAAAACGTAGGTTCATAATGTGTTTATTAATTTTCACTCAATGATACAAACCCAATTTCAAATATTTCAAACTGACAATAGCACCGAGTATTTCAACCATACTTTACAAGATTATCTTAAAAAAATAGAATCATACATCAAAGTTCTTGTATTAAAACTCCCCAACAAAATGGGATAGCAAAACGAAAGAACAGACACTGACTTGAAGTAGCTCAAGCCTTAATCTTCACTACAAACAAACCCAAAAGATATTGGGGTGATGCCATTTTAACTGTTATGTATCTCCTTAATCGTATGCCCAATCAAGTTTTCTCTTTCAACACCCTACTTCAAAAATTATAGATTTTCTTCCCTACATCTAATCTCCAGTCTCATTTGTCCTTTAAAGTGTTTGGGTGTACTGCCTCTATTCATCCAGTCTCATTTGTCCTTTAAAGTGTTTGGGTGTACTGCCTCTATTCATGACCATTCCAAAAAGTCGATCCAAACTAGTTCCAAAAGCTATTAAATGTGTTTTCATTAGATATTTCCATACTCAAAAGGGATACAAATGAAATGATCCCACTATATACAGGACATTTGTTAGTCTTGATGTTACCTTTTTTGAAAACACTCCTTATTTTCAAAAGTCCTCTCCTCAGGGAGAGAATCTAAGTGAGGATAACTTTTTTGGTCATTGCTTGAACACTACTTTTGATCAAGATACCGATCAGTTACATAATCCAACTAAAGAAACCGAGACCAAATCTAACCATATCTCGTCATTTCATACCAATATGCCTTTTTATAAATAAAAACTTAAACTCAAAGGGAAAAACGGAAAAACAATATAATAAAGAGATAACTGCTTACTCACGGAGGTCGAACTTGAAACACCAAATGAATCAAAATCAATGTTAGATCCAGATATCTATCATGAGTCTCCAAGTAATTCTGGGTTACCTATTCCTCTTAGAAAACAAACATAAACTAATACTCTCCATCCTATATCGAGGATTGTTTCTTATAAAACTTTTTTGTCTGGTTTTCGCGCCTTTATTGCTAACCTTGACATAACAAAGATTCCAAAAAATTCATGAAGCCTTAGAAGTCCTTAAGTGGAAAGAAACTATTATCGAGGAAATACGAGCCCTTGAAAAAAATGAAACATGGTATGTTATTGAACTACCAAAAAAAAGACTCCAACTGGGTGTAAATGGATTTTTTCAATAAAATATAATGTTGAAAGGACAACAGATAGATACAAAGTCCGTTTAATTGTAAAAAGTTTTACACAAACCTATGGAATTGATTACACCGAACATTTACACCTGTGGCAAAATTAAATACAATTTGAGTCCTATCCCAGGCAACAAATTTAGAATGGACTCTACACCAACTGGACATAAAAAATGTCTTCATAAATGAAGAATTACAAGAATAAATCTTCATGATAATGCCATCATCGTGATTTTTACACAAACCTATGGGCTCAAACAATCACCTAAAGCGTGATTTTGATAGATTTGCAAAGGTAATGAAGAAAAAAGGGTATCAATAAGGACAATCAAATCATATCATGTTCTTTCGACACTATAAAAATGGGGAAAAACAATTTTGATAGTATATGTTGACGATATAATCAAAACTAGAGACGATTAAAAAGAAATCAAGAGATTGAAGAACAACTTGGCAATTTGAAGTTAAAAATCTAGGACATACGCAATATTTCTTAAGCATAGAAGTTGCAAGATCAAAAGATGAAATCAATGTTTCGCAACGAAAATACATCCTCAAACTTCTCATCAAAACTGATATACTTGTATGCAAACTAAGTGACAACCCAATAAAAATAAGGAAAAAGGATGAAAATAGTGAGAGACCAGTGGATAAAGACAAATAAAAAAGATTAGTAGGAAAATTAAAATATTTGTCTCACACCAGACTTGATATTGTTTTTGTAGTGAGTGTATCAAGTCAACCCATGCACTCTCTAAAGAAAACTCACTTAAAAGTTGTTTATAAAATTCTCAAATATCTTAAAGGAGCTCCAACCAGAAGTTTATTCTTTAAGAAAAAATGAAACCAAAACTTAGTAATCACTAATGCAAAACGAGTTAGTTCAGTAGAAGATAGAAGGTCCACTACAGGGTATTATATCTTTATACTCCAAAACTTAGTAACTTAGAAGAGTAAAAAACAAAATTTTGTTGCCAGGAGTAATGCTAAAACTGAGTTTGCAGTTGCACAGGAAATTTGTGAAGCTTTGTGGTTAAAAATGTTGTCAAAAGAACTTCAAGTTGCGGTGAAATCTCTCATTAAACTTTATTATGACAACAAACCAACTGCCAATATATCCCTAAATCCAATTCAGGACAGAACAAACCATGTGGAAGTGGACAAACATTTCATCAAAGAAAAAAAGTTAATGAAGTTATTATTTGCATGACCTATGTTCCCACATAAGAACAAATTGCAGATATATTCACCAAATGAGGGTTGAAATCTCTTATTTGTAACAAGAATTATTATGAGCTGATTAGGAGCAAGAATAGTTATGGAAATATAACTATTAGGGAATTTGTAATTATGTTAATATAAAAAATTTAATTACGTTAATATAAGAAATTTAATTAGGTGATATTATTCCAATAAAGTAAAATATCTAATTTCCTTTTTCATTTATGCAAATTAGAATATAAATTACTAGCTAGTTATGTACAAACATATAATGAAAAATACAAAATAACAGTTTGTTCTGAATTTCATTTCATTCTTTAGTAACCCTAGCACCTGAAAACTTAAGTTTGTACAATGAATGGTAAGCCAAGACAATCTAAGAAGCATGTGCAAACCCATAAGCTATGTGGTTTGTCTCTCTAATTAGATGCTCTGCTATACTGGATCACTGATCCACCTCTCTTTCTTTTTTTCTGTTCTAATAAAAGTCTATTCCTAATCAATAAAAATACACTTACCAACTTCTAGGCCACATACTTCCACATTGAATATGGGCTTAAACTTAAGGAGGAGGAGGAAAACATAATTCATCCTTGAAGATGCTAGACCATCTCAATAATGTAATTTAGCTGTAACTCCAACAACTCCAATGATATAAAGAAAAAATTTGCCACAAGCAAAAAGAATATTTATTATTTTTGGTATCACTATATTATAGCTAGAATACCAAGGACACATTTATTCTTTTTAGTTCAGATATAATACAAGAAACAAGCATTAGGACAAAACAAATAACGAGTATACATCTTCATCTCAGAGTTGGGATGATAAATAAGAGCTGAAGAATATGCTTAAAAAATTATTAATGCTCAATTACCTCTCCATGCTCTGTGGTAAATGATTTCGCACCCTCCAAAAGAGGTAACAAGATAGAATGCACATCAGAGGGTGCTTTGTCTATGCCCTCAAAGACAACCCAATATCCACAAAGAATTGCCTGTGGAGTAGAAAATTTGAAATTCAACAGAAAAATTTTATGAGTCATAAAGATGTATGACTGGCAGAAGAAAATGAACCTGTGTGAGAGATCCTGGCTGCCATCTAAATTCACCAGGCTGTTCCGTACAAACATAACTTCCAACTAATGTCTTTCCATCAATTTGATCATCCATGTGAATTGATAGAACTGTACAATAGAGAAATAAGACAAAACAGTTGTCACAAAATGAACCCAAATATCAGGAAAATGAGAAAAAAAAATAAAAATGTGGATCACATATAAAAGGAGTTGTTCTAATAATGAGAAAGTACTCATTTCAACAGATTCTATCCAAGAGATATACTCAACTTCATTAATATATATATCTACTTCAATCATATGTGATAAGCCTGACGTAACATGTTTTATAGAATTGTTATCACATTTCAAATAATGTTATTTTTAATGGCAAACTATGCAACAGAAAACATGTAACAATGCCGATAATAGTACCGTACACCACTAGTAATTGTAACTTACTATATCTCAACTAGTGATGTAGGATAAATAACATGTTTAAACAGTTTTAAAAGTCAATGCTTGCATAGAGAGCACCCCTTTTTATAACATTGCAGATAAAGTTTAAGAAAGGAATACAGTTCCAGATCTAAATATACCTCTGATCTGACTGTCCCGGTCCAACTTGGCTTTCATGTTGAAATCACAAGCCAACTTGTTTATAAGTGAAGATTTCCCACAGCCTGAAGGACCATATAAAAGAACGGGCCACTTTTGAGTCACAGCCAAGAGGGCCATCTTAAAACTTTTCTTCACAGCTGATGTCAAAACGAATGGACTGCAAATTGGTTCATGATCCCTGGAGATACAAAAAAATAACATATCGTAAAAGTTACGAGGAGACACATGATGAGCACTTGAGTACAATTCAAGCAGGTATATCCCATGCATCCAGAAACCAAGATTGCCTCATTATCATCCAAGTTAAGAAACAACCAAAATCTATCGGAAGAAGAAAGAAATTCAAGATTTTTTCCACAGACATAAAAGGCAAACTAATGTTCCTAAGTATAATGACCTACATTGTATGAGACTTGCGCCTCTTACTATGTGGCTCCAGATGAACTTGTGATGAAGAAATGGCCAGATCATTATGGCCAAAGGACTGCAGATAGCTTTTCTCATCAAAATCCAAACTTCTATCTGAAGGATCCAATGCATCTCCTTCAAATAAGTCAATGTACCCACCAGCCTTCTCTAATGCAACATCTTGACAAAACTCCTCCCAGCTGTAAACAGCAAAAGCACAATAATCATTGTGAAACAGTTTAAATTAATTTACACTGCAAACTGGATAAGTATATTCTACAGTTGAGTAAACCAACCGTAGTAAACACAAAAATGCATCTTCATCTCTAACACCCAAGTTGCCAACTGCTCTATCACTCACTTTGAGTATGCGTGAAATAATCTGTGCCACACACCATCTTATATCTGTAATATTAGCACTGACATTGAAGTCAAGATTTGCAGACTGTTTTGCAAGATCTAAGAAACAAGACCAATCCCATAGTTTAGAAAAAGTATCCGGTTCTAAGAGAAGGAAGCGATATGACATCTGAACAGCACGAAGTCCACGACTCCATTCCTATCAAGAAAGCAAACATGTGATCCAAAACAGTGAGAAGAAGAGGATGAAAAACTATTAAGACAATCGAGTTTGTAAAGATGGTAATGCTAGCCCATGATTTCAGGAAATTGTGACAAGAGAAGACTTTTCCTTGTTTAAAAATTAAGGATACACTAATCTGAAAGGAGATTGTACTTCCATAAGACAACATTTTTATCACAAATAAGAATTTCCATTTAAAACGATAACAAATCATATGGCACATTAAAACAAAGCACGCTGGTTGCACCAGTGATAAAACATGATGAATCGTATGCTGCACTAGAGAAACACAAGTAGGATGCACATCAGTGATCAGAAATAATAAAATGAGCATTCATGCTCATGCAGGTGCAGCATATAATCTGCAGATAGAACGAGATGGGATGCTTTTCCTGCATGTTGCATGAGTACCAAAAAAGGGGGCATGTTTCAATTTCTTTTCACTACCATATTTTCATAGTTCCAATACTAGCAGTTTCACATAATCATTAAAAAAAATCAAAATATAATTGTTTCTTAGTAAAAACAAATAACAATCATGAAAAAGAAAAATAAATTTAGAGAAAGTAGTCTTACATTTACTTGTCAAAGGTGAAGCAACTAGAGCATTTAAAAAAAAACAGCTCAAAGCTCTTCATTATATGTTCAATACTTTTGTAATTATTACATATATGAATATATTATAATGTTTCTTATAAAAAAATATTAGCTTCTACATTGTAATTCTACTTAACAAATTTCAACTGGTTTTACTAGGAAAAAAATTCATGAGCAAAAATACTAAAGTACAAAAGAGGAATTAAGCTCCATCTAACCGGATGCAAAACAGAAAATAAATAACTATAATAGTAAAGAATGACAAGGAACAAAGGGGAGAAATTGAGAATCATGAAGATCCAAATTAAATTAAAATTGAAAAGGCAGGTATATCATTTTGCTGCATGGTCGTTTCTTTTATTTTGTTGTCGTGTATTACTTTGTTTTCTATTGTGTGTTTGTTGGTTATTTGGGGATATAACTAATTTTGTCTACTAGCGTAAGGTGTCATTTTGGCACTCAAAACTTCATGTTGAGTAACCGAATGTGGTTATATACAGGGGAATATCAGTCCAGGCTGGGTAGTTGATGATTGAGAATATTTTGTATTTCTTTTCTTCTTGTTCTTCAAGTTCATGAGAAATCTGCAGGAATTGAATCGTTGAATTCCTTCCTTTTCTAAGGTTTATCTTCCTTAGGATAAATTTAACAACTTTCCACGCTAATTAGTGGATAGTGGATACATTACAAAATTGGGGAGGAACAAGCTATGAGACAACATAACCAAAAATAGGATTTGGCACTTTAGTAGTACTTTTATTAAACAAAAAGTACACACTTGACCCATATTATCAAACTAATACTTCCTCTCATTTAACAAAGGATACACAATGGTCTAATTTAAGTTTTAAAAAAATTAATTTATAGAAAGACAATTTTATCTTTATGAAAATATTTACTATTTTATGTCCTCTCATATTTTTTTTATCCATTTCGTTACAAAAACAACTCTATAATGCTAGTAACCATATCCACCTCCACTATCCTCTTTATTCTACATCTAACACCAACATATCTCTATTGTTGAGATATAGAAGGGATAGAAGAAAAAAAATATTATTGTTAGTCTCAAAGATTAAGATATGATGGTGTAACAAATGGTATAATAAATTATCGCAATTGATTCTAGACACATGAAAAGGTGTTGTTTGCTAAAAAAAAAGCTTTATTTTTTTACTCTCCACATAATAAAGTATTCAAATTATTTCTAAAAAGATATGCAAGTATTACAACATCCAAACATAACTGTAGAAAAAGTCAACTAAGATTCATTTATTTTTGCTAAGTAAATCGAAGAAGATTTAGCAATTAACAACTTAGAAGTATTTATTTTAATTAATTATTATGTAAAAATAATTTAATGTATTAAGAAATGATTTTAAAAGAGATGTGACGCGTTTTGCTCGTCTCATGCGACAAAATAGCTACCTAGTAATTGAAGTTTGTGTGATACGTGGATTGAAATGGTTTTATGCAATGTGATTGAAGGTTAAATAGAGAATGATATATTTAAAAAGTATATCACAAATTCATATTCTATAAAAAAAAATGCATCAATATTAACTCACCCGATCTCAGTGATGGAAGTTCAAATTCGCTTCCAATCTAATTCTCACAACTCGTACTCAATATTACATTGATCTTATGAGTTAAAGCATTCAATCAAAATTGTATGCAAATACAAGTTATGTAAATAAATGAACTAATGAGTTCACATGTGTTTAAAAATAACCCTCTTTTTATCCTAAATAGGGTTTTGAACTCTTAATAAATATAAATACTCTACAAATTTTAGAAAATTTAAATTGAATAATTAAATTCCAAAAATTATAAAAACTAACTTTTGTTGTTGAGAATTTGAAAAACATGAAGAATACCCTTTTTGTGAAGATGAAGATCTTGAAGGAATTTGAAAATTTTGAAAATTTCTTAATAGAATTGTAAAAATTACAAATTAATAAAATTTATATTTAAAAATAAAATAAATTTAAAATTATGTTTAATACATATTAGATATAAATTATAGATATAATTAAATTTTATTTTTTGATGGTTGTTAAAAAGTCAAAATAAAATATATTTTTAATTATAATGTTGTATTTTTTAAGTAAATATATAAGAAATTATATAAAATGACAAAAAAAATAGCTAGCTAATTTTCATATCCGTTCATCCATATTTATTTGATTATAATTTACTTGCTTTATTTTAAAATACTAGACCTTTTTGAGTAAAGATTAACTTTTCTTTTTGATGATTTGATGAAATAATAAGGAATCAGTTGAATTGGGAAATTGGGAAGCCACAGCAACTTGTGATGTCCAACCATCTTTCATTGTTTTCTATAGAACAATCCAAAAATGCAATTTTTATTGAAAGTAAAATTAAGTAACCAACAACTTTTTAAAGCATCTTCCCTGCCAATGATCGCAATTACCATTAACTCATTCCCTCAACTCTTATTGATCCCTTTAACCTTTTTCAACCACCTTTTGTTCGATCAAAACCACTTTCACCTTAGGTTTGATCGAATATAATATAGTCAAAAAGGATGAACTCAGTGAGATCAAAGGGAATAAACCGATAGTAATGGCGTGTAGAGATGGGTCACAAGCAACAGCTAGTTCAAAACTCCATTTACAAGCCTCAAGAATAATTTCATTACCCTCACGGGCAAATAAGTTGGTGATTACTTAACTACAAATTTAATAAAAAAAATACAATTTTGGATTATTCTGTAGCAAATAGTGAAAGTTAGTTGGCCATCAAAAGAATAAAGTGATATAAGGAGTAGAACGAAGATGCTAGTGAAAGTGGACATCTTTGCTAGGATTGATAGGGTTGTTTTTGTAATAAACTGCACCAAACAAATTACGAGAAAATACATAAAATAGTAAATCTTTTCATAAAGAGATAATTGTCCTATAAATTAGATTTTTTTTAAATTAAACCATTGTTGTACCATTTATTAAATGTGGGGACCACTAATGTGCTAGTTTAATAATATAGATCCAAATGCGTGCCTTTTGTTCAATAAGGGTACCACTATAATACCAAACCACTAAAAATCTGTAGAAAAATATTTGTTCAAGTTGGAACATACCTCAATAGACAGATCAGAATTTTTTTGTCTTGTCAAAAACCGCTCGAATGGAGGTGGAGCAAATTTAAAGTATCTCAAGACGGACCTGCTCGAAATCAAACAGATGTGCATAAATATAGCTTGGAGATGTACATTTCCATTTAGCAAAAATCAATGAAAAACAACTAAGCAAAAGGTAAGTTCCATCCAAATGAATAAACATTAAGATATGTATATTTGTGTATAGCTTTGAGTGTGCACGCAAACTTGCATTATGTATTGTTTAATATCACAAGCAGCTAAAAGTACATGCAAAGGCATCTCAGCAAAATTGGGTAAAATATTATAGCACAAATATGATGTCATAAAGTAGTTACTACAATATGATGTAAAATTAAAAAATCATAATTCATAAGCAAGGTTCATCCATTATTGATTCATGCTTTAAAACATGAAGAATCATGGGAATTCTTCCCCTTCACTAGTTCACTTTGAGTTGAGTGGATAGGGGATAAGACCAGTTGGCCGATTGGTGCGGGCAAGGCTTGATGCAGAATAGAATAGAATATTTAGAGTTTAATTCTTATCACAATTTTTATTTGATTAGGAAAAGATTTTGAGTCCTAGTTGAAATAAACTAGCGTGTTTCCATTATGCCTATGCCTATGAATTGGCTTATTTTGCATTGTAACCGTAGCCTTTGGTTGAATTTGATTATAAATATTGATTAATGATAACTTGCTTCTCCAATTATTCCCTCTTTCCCACACCATGACAGAAGTAAGAAATATAAGCCCGTTGACTAAGGATAGTAATCATACACATGTAAGAGACACATTCATGCTTGCAACACATTACATAAACATCATCACACGGTTACCAAGTACCAAAACACACACTTACCACAATAAAAATGGAGCCATATCTAAGGCACGACAGAAAGCCAAGCAAGCAAATTCATGAAGATCCAATCCTCGCCCCATTAGACTAAGAAACTCAATAACTGAATGAGCATTCAAAATCTTGTCTTCTTCAATTTCTGCAACTATGTCATTAGAGTTGTAACTTAAAGTGGACACCAACTGAAGCGAATAAACAGCTTTTTCTACAATCTTTCTAGCTATAGGGCGAAAACATCCCATCAAAGGAATAGTATAATTGTGAAGCAAAAATAAATCTGTTACTGATTCCACGACTTCATCTTCAGTTAACATGTTCCCCTGCAAAAATCCAAATGCAATAAAAAAAATGAAAACAGTCCAACAAACTGCAAATGACTTTAAGAACAAAATTCGAAAACGAAAATATGTGACAACATATACAGATAATATATTCCAACTTGTTTTTAATTCCCCTAACTAAAAACTTTCAAATGCATAAATAAATAACACGAGCTGGTCAATTGACAACAAAACCTGTACCTTTTTAACAAGTGCGTTATACCGCGGAACAGATCGTAGTCTAGGGCAACGGTCAAGAAACCTCTCCAGCGATGATTGAATACTGAAACTTCCATCCATGGCCATCTGAATGAAACTAAAATGAATAGGAAGAACTAGACAAACTAGTATAATTTATATTCTGTATAATCTTTGAAAAAAAAATAGAAAAACCAAAAAGCAATTCGCCTCTAAGTCCGTTTCTACTTTCTACCACTGTAGAACTGAAAGTAAAGTCTCTATATTGTGTAGGAAAACCGAAAGAAAAACGGAAACAGTTTTCATCACATTAGGTTTAGGGTTTAATACCAACTTTAGGCGCGGTGTCGTAAGTGCAATTTTATTTATTTATTTTTGCTAATGTCAAGCATCAAAAAAAATATTTTGCTAATGTCGGCTGAAAACAAAAGTTCCAGACGTATAAAAAAATTGTTTTCTTACAATAAAAAAGTAAATGTACAAAAAAAATTTATTTAAAAAAAATAAAAACTTCAAGTTAGTATCCTTGTAATTTTAAACATAAAAAATATCCTTGTATTACGAGGAAACATAATTTATCAATTTTTGTTTCAAATAAGATTTTTACAAGTTATATATACAATGATTAATATATTAATTACTATTAAATATAAATATAAGTACTATGTAATAAAATAATCTTAACCAAACTTAATGACAGTAACAATTAGATTCTGTAACGAGAATTATTAGTTGCATCAAGTTACTTGAAAAAAAATTAATTTTCATTAAAAAAACAAAACAGGTTATTGAGGAGATTGTTAGTACAATTTCAACTTATTATATATCTATTACTTTTAATTTTTAAATATAATTTAGAAACAAAAATCTTTTTTTTTTATTTTCGTCCGATTAAATTAGAAATTAATATATGATCAATTATAAATACATTATTCATTTTATTAAAATGAAAAATTTAAAATTTAAAAATATATAAATCACATCCCATGTAATGGATTTTAAGACTATTATGGAAATTATTTAAAATAAATGATAGATTGGATATAAATAATGGAAGATAGTATAATATAAAAATAACTTATAATTTATAATTAACTATTTTTCAAAAATAATTTATCGTGTATTTTTGTAAATTCTCATCAAATTTACTACAATTTATCTTTAATTCGGTTTGAGAATAGTTCTTCTTGACGGTTCCAAGGTACGAGGGTTCTCGAAAAAAATCCCTAAATGACTCAAACTACTTATTTATATTATAAAATATGTTCACGTGGTCAGACTTGATTGACCTAGGCATAGAATTTAAGGTGCATAATGAGTCGTTGGCTTTATCATTAGTTTATTATAGCATCTATGTTTTATGATGAATATAGGTTAACTTGATGGGGATGAATGCCTCAATATCGAGGTGGTATATCAATCTATCTCTCCGGTATGCACTCTATGGTCATAGCTTGCATAAAATGCGATCTATCTGCCAAATTCCTTAATGACTTAACAGGGTCATTAATCTTTCTATTTGAGTGACGATCCGACCTAGAGAAAGATGATTCTTGAAGTTAGGAACGATCTCATATTAATCTGGCAACAAGTATAGATGGTGTTACGTCTTTTCTTCAAGTTGAGATTTTCAAAAATATCAACATACTATTGTGCGAGCTCTTTATGGGCTTAATGGGATGGGTTACGAGTCATTCCAGGGTCTCTAGAGTGTACACCTAAACATCAAGTCTACCACTTATATAATTTTGTATCAATTTGGAGAGTAGCTATGGACATTATTGGTGATTACTGACTAATTGATATTTCCTAGATATAGAATTTATTATTTATCATTTTGATAAGTAATAATTATTGGTTTCTTTAGTTCATGTTGTGTCTCATCTACCCATTGAAAATAAAACTAGGTCATTCTAAAGGATTTTAGAACCATTTGCATTCATCTTAAAAGGGATCTCAGACCTCAAGAAGACTCATGTTTATTTGTAAAACAAAGTAATGTCATCTACCTCTTTTTTATTCAATTTTTCAATCTTAGATTCCCAAATTTTTGAGCTCGCGTTTGTAGGAAAGTTGTGGGAGAAAATGTCAAAAACAAGTTTATTACAAATTTTAACCCAAAAATTTTATTTTTTTCGATGAGTTCGTTCAATACTTCACTCGATTTTGTTATACATTTGTTTAGTTCATTTGTAAGTCTATATCTATATCGACCTACACAACTTATGCTCCACAAATTTCAATGACATATCTACTTCGATTGAGGGCTCTTGTAATCCCATTATGGATAACCCAAACTGTTTAAAGAGTGACCGTACAAAACAGATTGTATCATGGACTCGAGTCCAATTTGGTGTTTTTGAGGCCACTTTGGCTCTTCTTGCCTTATCTCTCCAAAATATCACTAAGGTTCCCAATATCTGTACGATTCAAAGAACAAATGACTAAAGAAGTCAACAAATCCACAACCTCTAATATGGCACACCAAATATGTCAAATTCTAATATACGTATAGCTAGAGCCTTTTGACATTTGAGGATTTAGCCCAAGCACTTATTTCCTTCTAATGCCGCTATCATCCCCGCTCTTCCAACTAAGCTTGACCACCACGACCCATTTACGGAGTATATCACATTCTATGAGGAGGCATTCAAAGTTAGGCTGAGGTTCCCTCTACTTCATTTGATTAAGATGCTTGTGAATTCCACGAGTTTAGCCCCTAACCAACTAAACCCCAACTCGTGAGGGATCTTGCTTGCTTGTGCGTTGTAAGAGTAAGGCATTGAACTAAGGATACATGAGTTAAAGAATTTGTACATAATAAAGAAAAACATTGTGGATGAGGGTAGAGTATCAATGTCAGCCCGTTTTGGCCATTTATGAAATTTTGTGAGTCCATTTTAGGCTAGAAAGACCATTTTTCTATGTCTTAGTGGACTTGTGTTATAGGAAAGGTTTAGACTCTTTGTCCATCCAATAAAATTTGGACACTATTGACTTACATGCCATTTTTAATGCCGACGTTTTATCACATTCCAAAAAGACTGAGATGGTCTAATTTATGAATACAATGCCCACAATAAATTACATGATCTCATACTAAAACCATACCACATACGGGCATGGAAACACCCATCACATACAAGTTTTGATCTATCCTTATTTAGACCGTTAAACATTTTATTTTTGTTGCTTTTACTAACCCTTTATTTTTTTGTAGGAATGGAATTTTTGTCCTTCAACATCAATGACCAGTACAGAAAGGTCGTTGGGCCAAAGGATTTAGCCCAATTATGTACCTTTACCAAAACCTATTCCTGATAGTTATTTGGTTGTTAACCCTTTAAAAAAGGGAAGGTAGTAACTCCTGAGGTTTCCATTCTAACGATTGAGGTCGTAAAAACAACTTGTCATTGTAAAAATAGGTATTCATTAGCTTCAACAAGTAAGGTAAAACACTATGAAACCATTGAGGTCATTAATGATAATGCCCAACGAGTTAAGGTAATTTTCTTTGAACCCTTGTGAACCCATTTGAAGATGACATCTTTGGAAAGAATTACAAGCTGGTTGAGCTTTATCATTACTATGTAGGCCTTGATGACAAGGCTGAAATTAATAAGACTCAATCTGAAGATCCCAATACCATTTTTTATGGATTTTTGACTTTCCATGGATGTAAGTCTCTCTTTTTTCTTTTTTTTTTCAATGTGCAACTCTTTTACATAATAGGGACATTGGTAGCAGCCTTCGCAAAGAATTGTCAAAAGAGCTCGTGAAGCAGAATGCAACCGTAAGGACAAAAATGATAGGCTGAAGAAGAGATTAGATAGCATCACTAACAAATTTCAATCACAGTCTATTGAACTTGATGACGTTCTTCATAATAAGAACCACTATCAAACGATTTTTCAGGCTAAAAAGAAGCAGATTGATGAGTCAATAGAGAAGGTAAGTGGTCTTGGGAAAGCTAACCAACAAAACATTCAGGATAGCACCCGAGCTTTCTTCGAATTTGTCAACCAGGTGTTGAGCGACTTGAGATAGGCCACAAGGGCACTAGACAAGGAATTCTTTTTTAATGAGCTCATCGCCTACCGACCTGCTAAGACTTCTGGCACTAATAACCCGATACAGTGTACTTCCAAGACTGTCAATATTGAACGTCAAGATGGAAAGGAATCCTTATATGGCTAAATTGGTGACGAATCTATTCCAATGATTAATGACTCTATGAGCACCACTGAAGATGATGCGTCTACCAAAAGGGCTTTTTTATGTTTATATAGGGATGTATGCCTCCCTTTTTTATTTTATAACTTTAAGAATGAGATCGTAATTCTTGTTTTCATGTTGTATACTTTGCGCATATACTTTTGGTGTTTTTGGAATCAGTTTGTTGCTCCTGTCTCATACAATAATTGAGATGAGTTAGCTACGAGTCATTTGATGAATGATCTGTTCTATAAGGTTTTGGCCTTTATTTCCTCATGTGACCATACATGCCTTACGTAACAAGCTTTCATATATGGGGTATGAATGGTGTTTTAACATATTTTCATCTTAACACTTTTACAAAGGTTCACATTATTTAGCTCCATTGTTCTTTTCCTAAGTTTGGTATTTCTTATGCCTATATCTCAAATGGGTGGGTGTTGGGTTACCCTAATCCTAAACGAGGATCACGTGTTAGTTTATTCACGGATGAGATCATGTCAAAGTCGTTTTAAATTTTTCACCATGATACGTTTCTCTAAAAGATGTTCACATTGTTTGGGTCTCATGTATCTTTCCTAGACTAGGCATTTCATATACCCCTTATTCGTGAATGATATCGTGTCATAGTCATTTTAAATATATCACTATGACACTTTTCTCTAAATGAGGTTCCAATTGTTCCTTTCCTAGTTTAGACATTTCTTATACCTCTTATTCCTACATCTTAAATGAATGGGGACTAGGCTGGCCTACTTCTAAATAAGGATCACTCATTTATTAATTCGTACATAAGTTCGTGTCAAAGCCGTTTTAAATCTGTCATCATGACATGTTTCTTTAAAAAAAGGTTCTCAATTGGGTCCCTTGTTCCTTTGCTAGGTTGGGAATTTCTTATGCACCGTATACCTACATCTCAAATGGATAAGGGCTAGGCCACCTCCTATACAAATATTTCTTGTGCACAAAACCTTGGATATTTATTTGGTCAAAAGGTCTTAGCTTCTTACATTACGAGAACCAAAATTACATCAAAAGAAATCAATAACATGTAATATTTTTTTAGGTGATTTTTGTTCCAACTTTGGCTTCCATTTTTCCTACCTTGTGATCTACCTTGCTCTCTAGCGTCTTTTTAAAACAAAATCACACATTCTAAAGCTCCTCTACTTGACTATTTTGTTTAAAGTGTTCTAGATGCTCCCTTTTTTAGCTTCCATTTTATCATGGCCTTATCTCTTTTCACGATCTTTGTTATTAGCTCCACTTTTCAGGGTAGGTAGTAGTACCTTAGTAGGCATTACTGCTTTAGACTCATACACTAATGAAAAAAGGATCTTATTGGGGGTGGATTGTTTCAATATGGTCCATATTGTCCATATCACTCTGGGGAATTCTTTAGTCCACTTACCTTTAACTTATTCTAGGATTTTATTTAAAGATTCAACTTAGCCATTCACTTGGAGATTGTACAAGATTGATCAATACAATTTGATTTATAATTCCTCACAGAATTCTACAAACAGTTGCACCTTAAATTGTTTTCCACTATCAGTCATCAATTCTTTAGCAAGTTCAAACAAACAAATAATGTCTTTTCGTACTGACTTTTTTATATCTCTTTCCTATATTCTTGTCAATAGTTCCTCTTTTATCAACTTAAAAAAGTAGTCCGTTGCAACTATCAAAAAAATTCTCTAGGTAGTCAATTATAAGAGAGGACCTACAATGTCAATTCCCCACCTGAAAAATGGTCAAGCAGCCAATACGCTCCTTAAGTTTAGCATTCCGGATATGAGTGACTGTTGCATGTTTTTGGCACTTATCACATCTTTTGGCGTGTATAGTACAATTGTTTGAAAAAGTTGGCCAGTAGTCATTTATTATTTTCTGACATGAGCTTCTAACTCTAAAATGGGCTCTATAATCTTTATCATGGACCTCACTGACAATGATCATTGCTTCTTCTTTAGTTAAGCATTTTAACAACGGGTCATTAGCATTTCTCCTACACAATTAATCTTGTAGTATGGTATAGTTCTTTGATTTAATTTCAAGTTTGTGCATCTTTCTTTTTTCTGTTGGTAGCATCCCATTTTCAAGTAGTTCAAGAAAAGATTCATCTATACTTTTCCCTTACTTGTGCAATATCTATTTGTCCTTTGGAACATGTGGCTCCAACACTAGGTTTATTGTTGGTCAAAATAGGCACAATATTTTTAATCTATAGAAAACTAATGATGATAAGGTGACCAAGGCATCTACGTGGATATTGCTAGTGTGCGGTATATGCTTTATTTTGAATGTCAAAAACTTTTCCACCCATTCTTTTATTACAACCAAGTATCTCTTCATTTTTTGCTCTTTAGTTCAAATGTCCCCAAAACTTGATTTACAGACAACCTTGAGTCACCGTGTAAGCCGATGTGTTTAGCCCCTAATTCCTTCAATTCCTTCAAATCTAAAAGAATTGCTTCATATTCTGCCACATTATTGGTTACTAGGAAAATTATCCTCATGCTTTGTTCAATCCTCACGCTAGCGCCTTTAGCATTTCTAATTCTGTTTACATAAACTTCCAAACATTTTTCTCAATTAGCACCCCTGGAGCTTCTGTTACTTGTTCTACCTCTTCTTCCATCCATTCTGCTATAAAATCAGCTACCATCTACCTTTTGACAACTGATCGCGGGTAAAACTATATGTCAAATTCGCTGAGCTTAATTGGTAAATGCGCCAATCTTCTTGATATGTTTAGTTTTTATAGGACACTCTTAAAGGAATGTAAAGTAAGGATGACTATAAAATTTCCTCCAAAGTAGTGTCTTAGCACTCTTGCCATCCTTAGGGAAAGTGCATGCATGCTTAAAACTAGGCATTTCTACTGAGACACTGTTAAGGCTTGGCTAATGTAATAAATTGGCTACTATTCATTTTCTTGTTCCGTTATTAAAACAATGCTAACTGCTTTCTAGGTGGCTAATAGAAAGAGGTATAAAACTTCTAATGGTGTAAGGCTTACCAATATCGAAGCATGTCCCAAATAGTCTTTAATGGTATGGAAAGCATATTTATAATCGTCGCTCAACTCATACTCCTTATTTTTCTTTAACAAATGAAAAAATAATAAACACTTGTCTGTATATTTTGATATGAATTTTCCCAAGGTCGTAATGTACCCATCTAGTTATTGCATCTTTTTCAAGCTTCTTGGAGACCTCATGGTTGATAAGGCCTTTATCTTTTCAGGATTGGCTTATATTCCTCTGACACACACCATATACCCTAAGAACTTCTCGGACATGACTCCAAAGATAAACTTTTTTGGGGTTGAGCTTCATATTATACTGTCTTAATATTTCAAAGGTCTTCTTTAAATAACTTATGTGCTTTTCAACTTTTCTAGATTTTGTCATCATATCGTCCATATATGCTTCTATATTCTTTCCCAACTATCCTCTAAACTTCTTATTCACTAGATGCTAATACGTCGCCCCAGCATTCTTCATTACAAACGACATCCTTGTGTAGTGAGATATGCCTTATTTTGTTATGAAAGAATTTTTTTCTTATCCTCTGGGTGCATCTTGATTTGGTAGTATCTTGAATAGGCATCCATAAAACTTATGAGGCTGAATTCTTCAATGGCATTACCAGTTAGTAAACAATCTTTTTGAATAGCTCTGTTTACATCGTGAAGTCTACATACATCTTTGGGTCTCCTCCCACATTCAAAGCCAAAACAACATTAGATAGCTAAGTGGGATAATAGACTTCCCTAACCCATCCGACCTCTTTTAACGAATTGATATACTTCTTTATTAAAATATTTTCTCCCTTGTAAACTTTTGTTTTCTTTAATTTATAGGCCTTGCCCACGAGTCAACATTAATTCCGTGTGTCATGACATTTAGATATAATCCTATCATTTTGTGGGACTCTAGGCGAATACATCATTATTAGCCCTCAAACAGATAATGGTCTTGCTTTTAGTTCTTCTTCGACCTTAATGCTTGTCTTAACCAACTGTGTTTCCTGCTTCCTTACTTGTACCATTTAAAGCTTCATATCCATTACATTGATCAGGGCTAACCTACTTATTTTTGCAGGTTGCCTAACCTTTAATTGATATTTATCATATAACCCTTTGAAAGCCAAAACATAATTGCTATGTGTTTTCTCCTAATCACGTTTCATAATTTCTATTCCTAAAGTAGTGGGGTATTTAATAGCCTGGAGTAAAGTTAAGGGCATAACTTGCAATCTGTGTAACTAAGGTCGGACCAAGATAATGTTGTAAAGAGATGGGATATACAATATTTTGAAGTTGGTTAACATAATTACTCTCACTAATGACATCAAGAGTCTCATTGTCTCTATCAACATTGTCATACTTCTATTGAACCCACTGATGGCAGCTCCTTCCTTGTGATTTCTATTGGTTTCATACCTATTTTCTACATTGTGGCTAGATACATAAGATCTAATGAGCTACCATTGTCAATGAAGACCCTCTTTACCTCACAACCTGTCACTTTATACTGTAATAACCAAAGGGTCATTATGCAATGGGTGTATCTCACTTTGATTAAAGATGATAGAATGGTTAGATCTTTACTTGACACTACACATAGGGTATGAAACTTCCCTACCTTCCCTGGCATATCTATTCTGTGAATTCCTCAGTAGGCCAAATATATTAGGTCATCTTGAATAGTGTGTACCATTTTCACATTCCAATCTATAACACCTGGTTGTATTTCCTTTGGTATGGGAGGTCTAGAGTAATCATCCATATTACGTAATGGGTTTCTTTCCCTTTCCTTGACTAGGACTTTGTTGATAAGCTCCCTTAATTGGCCTTTCGACAAAAGTAACTATATTTCACTTTTTAAGGTGTTTGCAGTCACTTATATATTGTCCCGTGTCCTTGTGAAATGAGCAGTATCTTGTATGGTCTCTATTCAGAGTCTGCATATGAGGTGGCCACCTGACCTAGTCATTTCCTTCCATACTTCGAACTACCTCAACTAAAGATGCATAGGATGAAGGTCATTGAAAAGGTGACAAGGACCTCTCCCAAGGACCAGTGCATCTAATTTTAATTCTCTTATGAATGAATGGAAGGTGAACAAGTCTTCCCCGTACACGCACTGCTTAGCTTCCTTAACCTTATTTTCTTCCTATTATTTTTAAACCTAAGGCTTTTATTCCAACTCCCTTTCCAAGTTAACAAATTTTTTGGGCCATTGTATACATAGCATCCAAAGATCTTGGTGTTGTTTTAGTCAGCTTCACAAATAATCTAGAACTTTTAATCACCTCCTTTTGTAATACTTCTTTAGAAATGGAGATAGGGTAGCCTAAAATTTCCAACTTTTTTACCTTAAACCTCTTCATGTAACTTTCAACAGCTTCTTTAAGACCTTGAACAATAAAAACATATGATGTGCTTCTTTTCTAACTGACTTATTACTCTCATAATGAGTAATAAAAATATTTACCAAATCTCCAAAACTTGATATGCTTTTTGAAGGGATGTTATTAAACCATTTTTATGTGTTGTCTTAAAGGATTGAGTCAAATGTTTTACACAACATTACATCTTTCACGTATGCATTTAGTTGCATAGGAGCCATTTAGTGCTTCGAGGATAATACATGGGCAATAGGGTTCTTCATCCCACAAAATTATGCATAATGAAGTGTGACAATTTTTTTGGATGGAATTGCCATTTCAATTTTATCACTAAAAGGTAATGTGATTAATTGGCTACACATTTCCTTGATGTCATATTGGGTCCTATTTACCTTTTTCTCTTTTATACCATGCTTTATCTGTTTCATCTTCACTTCCTATTCTACCATGGTCCCAACAAGCTCTCCTTCAAGAATTTTTGAATTAGTGGCGTTTTGAGCTGGTGCATGCTCCTCTGCGATGTTAATTAATAACATTCAATAATTTGGTATGAATGTGAAATTTTTCTCTTTATATCATTATATCAGTATCTTTTAATACCTTATTAAGTTTTATTGTAGTATTATTAACAATTCTTTCAATTAAAATTTTTGGCGTTTGTTTCCAATTACCTTCTGGAAATATATATTTATTGGCTACACACATACAAGCTCTTGTATTTATATATGCATGTAAATGATAAGTGTTATAGCCTTTAAATTTTAATCTTATTTTAATGTATGTACTATTTGGATTTATAATACTATACAAATCATTTATCTTCTGATGAAGAATACCCACATTTTGAGTGTTTATATTTTGTCTCAATTATTTATTCCTTAGTTTCTTCCAATAGATAGATACTATAAGTATCATATATATCGGATTCATCGATTGGTTATAATTTCATTTTGAAAGCTTCTTTTAAGATTTTTGCTTTTTTATAGAAATTCCTTTTTATGTTGAAATTTAATTGGATATTCGTTAGCATAATATCCTTCTTCGTTATAGATCCATCATCTACATTTTATCTTTCCTAAAGGGCAATAATTCTTTTTTTGCATAAGGTTTATACTTATTCTTCTAAAATATATTTTCTTGTAGTTTTTTCTATTAAATCTCTTTTTATTTTTTTGGAAATTTTGTTTTCTAAATTTATATTTTTTATATTTATATTTATATTTATAAGATTTTATTTTACATCCATATTTTTTTGATATTCTAAAATCTTTTGTATCACAACAGATTTTATCATTTCCTCTTATTTGTTTATTTATTAGCATTTAATAATAATCCAACTTTTAAGGCTTCTTATTCTTCTCGATAGAGTATCTGGTATAGTTTATCTATTCCTTTGTTCCCAACTTTCTCTTAAAATCTTATGTAGTGTTATAGGTAATTTTTGGAAAAACATTTATTCATAAGTTGTTTGCATAGAGAGTAGTAATTTATGGTAATACATTTCATATTTATAAATAAAATAATATATGTAACACATGTTACAAATTTCCATATTTGTTAGATATCATTTAGCTTTATTAATTTCATTTTCACTGGATTTAGTCATAATTCTTCTTTTATCTTCTCCAATAAATTATTTGTATATTTCATTTATTACCGTATCTAAGTATTCCCTTCCTATGGAAGAATTTCCTTGCATTAACAAATTTTGTTGATATGTTAAGTTTGAAAACTAAACTTTAACATTTTCTGTCATTTTATACGCTATACATACTGTACAGATTGAAGGATTTGTTTGGGTAGTTTGAGAAGTTTATATGATCATACTCATACCACTAGCCCATTCATATAAGGTTTTCTTCTTATCTCTTATACAATCTAAATTTATAAGTTCAGACTTATAATTATCATAGAGTTTGAATTGTAGTGTAATACTACCTCTAGTTTTCTAATGCAACCCTTCCTCAATTTTAGGTGGCTGTCTTCTTTTATTTGTGGTATTGGGTTGTTCTGTTCTTTGAGAGTCAGATGTTCCTTCTTGGTAAGAGATTGGTAATAAAATTGGTTTCATATGACCTTTTGGGGTTATGTTTTCTCGTTTAGAATTAATTTCATTGATTATTGGCATATCATCATCTTCTTTGTCAGTACACAATTTTTTATTATAATGTTCTTCTATTTTTTCGTTGGTTAGTGTCAATAAATTGATTAATGTTTCTATATCCATATTTTCGGGGTTTATGAATTTTCTTTCTAATTCTTTTATATATTTCATTAAATTGGAATTATCCTTTTGTTCTTAGATTGCTCTTTATTTTTTCTTTTCTCATTTTCAAGAATAAGAGAATTTGATATTCTAGGTGGTTTTTCTTTTAATCATTCTAAGGGATCATATTTATGACATATTATTTCATTATTTATATATATGTTGTATACACCTTTTCTTAATTCTGAAAAATCCTTGTTTATATCTTGTTGTAATTTATTATAACCACATTTATTTATTTTTTTAGTAATCCTGTAAATATTTTATGTTTGTTTTTTGGATAAAATTAATTTTCTTTGTTAATAATTGTACAATTTCAAATAATTTTCTTAATTTTTTGCTATGACTATTAGGCTTCCATTTATTTCAAAATGTATATTTTTTATTTTATCTCTAATCACTATTATTTCATTCATAGTATACAGTCATGAACTACTAATGCCTTCATTTTCTAGTTTTTTAACTTCTTCTTGGTTAGAAGTTTATACTTCATGGTTTATAAAAGTAAACATTTGCATACTATTATTTCTAACATTATTTGTTCTTTCTGTTAGCAGGGTTTTTTTCTTTAATGCCTAATTTTCATTCTTCTGTTAATATTTCTAATTTTATTATTTTTTCAAGTTTCTTAAAAGTTTTGTCTATTTTTATAAATTTATTTTGTCTGGATATTGAACTATTATAACAATTTTTTAAAGAATATGTTATTAAATAATATATTAAAAATTGATGATTTTCTTTTTTCATTAATTTTTCTCTTTTAAATTTATAAGTTAGACTTAAAACTTAATTTAGATTTTTATCATGTATATTAATAATAAATATTGGATATGCTGTAAATTTTAACTTTTGATATTCTAAGTTATCATTGATTATTCCTAATAAGACATCTTACTTATTTATTATTATGTTATCTAACAATGCTATTTTTATTAGTGTATATATTATTTCTCTAAAATGACATTTTATTAATATTTGAATTCATCATAAATGAATGTGTCCAATTTTTTTTATCTTTATGAGAAATTTTAGCAACTTATTTAATATAATTTATTTATCAATTAATGATATATTATATCTACTCTTTGCATATGTAATTTTAATACTCATTTATTTATTATTTATGCTATAATAAATTATGTTTCTCACCGAGAATAATTTTATTAATAAAAATGATGAATATTTAAATACATATATATTTTTAAGATTTAATTTAATTTTTTGAATTTTTTCAAATATCTTTTTACTTATTAACGTGAAAAATATCATAAGATATCTTCTGCTTATAAATATATTATTTTTTGATTTATTTTTTTTATTCTATTTTAAGAATATTATTATTTATTTCTATTAGATTTAAATTTTATTATATTTTAAGAATATTTTTAATTTTTTTAAAATATTAGAAATATTTTCGAAGATTTCTTAAAACTTATATTTATTGTATTAATCCCATTATAATTATAAGTCGTCGGACGCAACTCAAAATGTATCAGGTCAACCTACTTAGATATCTCCTTTAAATCCACGTTCCGTAGTCCAACGCCAACCTTCGAACACACACTCACCTCTCTCTCCAATGGCGGCTTCTTCCTCCATTTTCCAACCCCACCAACTCTCTCTCAAGCCCCGCAAACTCACTCCTCTAAACCCACCCACCAAAACCCATTTCACCACCATTAGAGCTCACTCACATTCCGACTCAACACCAGCCCCACCTGTTCCACCACCACTAGTCTCAAAGCCACGTCGCACCGAAGAAAACATTCGTGACGAGGCTCGCCGCCACAAGACCACTCACACCCACCATTTCTCTGCCAAGTATGTTCCTTTCAACGCCGACCTATCTTCGACTGAGTCCTATTCTCTCGATGAGATCGTCTATCGATCTCAGTCTGGTGGCCTGCTCGATGTTCAACATGACATGGAAGCTCTAAAGAACTACGACGGAAAGTACTGGAGAGAGTTATTCGACTCTCGTGTTGGTAAGACTACTTGGCCTTATGGGTCTGGAGTTTGGAGTAAGAAAGAGTGGGTATTGCCCGAGATTGATAGTGATGATATTGTTAGCGCATTTGAAGGGAATTCGAATCTCTTTTGGGCTGAGCGTTATGGCAAACAGGTTCTGGACATGAACGATTTGTGGGTTAAACACTGTGGGATTAGCCACACTGGGAGTTTTAAGGATTTGGGTATGACTGTTTTGGTCAGTCAAGTGAATCGTCTTCGGAAAATGAATCGTCCTGTTGTTGGTGTCGGTTGTGCCTCTACAGGCGATACATCTGCGGCTTTATCGGCTTATTGTGCAGCTGCTGGGATTCCATCCATTGTTTTCTTGCCTGCTAATCGAATATCTCTTGCCCAACTGGTTCAGCCGATTGCCAATGGGGCTTTTGTGCTGAGTCTTGATACTGATTTTGATGGGTGTATGCGGCTGATTAGAGAAGTAACAGCTGAGTTACCTATTTACTTGGCAAATTCTTTGAATAGTTTGAGGTTAGAAGGGCAAAAAACAGCAGCCATGGAGATTTTGCAGCAATTTGATTGGGAAGTACCAGATTGGGTTATAGTTCCTGGAGGCAATTTGGGAAATATCTATGCTTTCTATAAAGGGTTCCATATGTGCAAAGAATTGGGATTGGTAGATAGAATTCCAAGACTTGTATGTGCCCAAGCTGCAAATGCTAATCCTTTATACTTATACTACAAATCAGGATGGTCAGATTTTAAACCGGTGAAGGCCAACACAACATTTGCTTCAGCCATCCAAATTGGTGATCCAGTTTCCATAGATAGAGCAGTTTATGCTTTGAAGAAGTCAAATGGGATTGTCGAGGAAGCCACAGAGGAGGAGTTAATGGATGCCTCAGCTCAAGCTGATGCCACTGGTATGTTTATTTGTCCTCACACTGGAGTTGCATTGTCGGCATTGATTAAGCTTAGAAAGAGTGGAGTTATTGCACCAACAGACCGAACTGTGGTGGTTAGCACGGCTCATGGGTTGAAATTTACTCAATCAAAAATTGATTATCACTCTAAGGAGATAAAGGATATGGCATGCCGTTTTTCCAACCCGCCAGTGCAAGTGAAAGCAGACTTTGGGTCAGTCATGGATGTGTTGAAAAAGTATTTATTAAGTAAGGCTCACTAGTTTATGAGCCTTCATTTGTCTTTGCTAATCTACTATGTTATTCTGATTTGATTTGGCCACATGGGTTGAAGTCGTTGTGCTATTTAGTTTCACTGCTTTAGATGTAAGCTGGAATTTGGGTAGTTTGTATCGCTGAGAATCTAATTTTGAAGGGAATTCTGTGTAAAGCTGCAAATTTGGCTTCAAAATGCAAATTTTGAGCAAGTTAACTGTATTTGGATCTGAAAACAATATCTTATCTTCAAGTATTCTTTTGCATTATGTATGATGTTGTATGCTTAAAAGGGTTGGGATTCTGCTTTTGTTCTATATTCAATGCTCGAACCAAATGAGCATAAAGAATAATTTTAGACTGTGTTGTAAATTAATTTTTGGACTTAGTTTGAGCGTCTTGATGTCTAGAAGTTGCACTAAAGGGGTGAAATGGGTGAATTTGCATTCCCTTTCGGAATCGTTAAACAGGTGAAATGGCTACCTTAAGGAACATCTCTAGTAGAGGTGAGGTTATGCAGACATAGTTTCTATTAGGGATGGATATGGATCCTTCCATTGCTGATATTATTTGATCTGTTACAAAAATGATCCGAATTGATCCAATTCATGGATTAGAATGTATCGATATAGAATTTGATCAGTGTATAAACAAATATCTGAATTTGATCCGGTGACCTGGTGATCCACTTTTTGATATATTGTCTAAAAAAACTGCATTTTTTTTCCATCCATTGGCATTTATGGATCCGTTTTGATTCCATCCAATTCATTTTCTGGCGGATTGTCCTGTAGCAAATCCGAATATTGGATATCATGGAAAGCATGATCCAACAGATATTTTTAGCATCCCTATTCGGGAGGTTATTACATTATTACACGGTGATGTGCTGCATAATGGATTCTTCTGATAACTTTGTTAGTTCATATGATAGACTTGTTTTGCCATATTTACATTTCAGTCAGATTCATGATTTGAATTATGTCCAGTATATAACCCTGAAGTTCTGCTTAGATTATGTTGCATAATCATTCTCGGTAAAGTAAGGCATTAGTTACTTTTGCATATCATTTTTTTTCTCTCGTGGAAATATCAATTGTAACCTAGCTGCTCTATCGATGGACTCCGTGTCTCTCTATTTTATCAAATGATAACTGTTATCATCTCATATAAAGTTGCAGTCTTGCTTTGGAAAGCTAAGTTGCAATTCTTATTGTTTTTGAAAGCAATATGTGTTTGGAGAGAGTAGTTAAAGACATGTCCTGTAATGTTATATATTTTTTAATATTATATAGTTCTTTAATTTTTAAAATATTTGAAGTTTATATGATATAATGATAAATAAATAAAAATTAAGCATGAGTTTTAAAATAAATTATAACTTGTTAATTAAACTCTTTAATTTTTTTTTTAAAATATTCTAATATGTTTAGAAAAAATAATAACTATGAGATGTCGATTAAGAATTAAATTTATTAATATTATAAAACTTATTTTATTGACGGTGATTAGTTTAAATTTTTATTAAAATTTAAAATAAATATAAAATAATATACGTGAATGAATTTTTTATACACAAATATTTTAAACATATTTAAATTTTTATATATAGTATAAATTAAAGATTATCCGGGCATCTTTGCATTGATGTTCTATTTGCTTTGCCATTAAAAGTTGGGCAAGATTAACTCCTTGCGGATGTCTGATACATTTTTTTTAAATATATAAAATCATGTGATTTTAAGTCATTTTTATTTTTTATCAAAATTATTCTAAAATAAAACTTAACATGCTAAATTAATTAGAATCAAGCATTTATGTTTGATAAATCTAATAATTATGATAGTTTTTTAGAAAATAATAAATTTATGATTTTATTGATATTTTAATAATATGATATTTATTTGCTCTTACTTTTTAATAATTACCTCATCAACAAATCACTTGTTTTTATTAGATAAATACTTACGCTCAGAGTCAATACAATTTATATTTCTTAACTAAAGTTTTTTGAAATTTTAAATTTAATCTTATTTGTCCAAAATTTGAGTCTTGTCTAAATTCAACTTTTAAAATGTACTTACATTTTCATGATATTTAAAAAATTTATATTCCTATCGATCTAACATTTGACAAATTGTTCTCAGAAAACAACTATAAATTCTGATATTTTTTGATAATCTTAATATCAAACATAAAATTTTATAAGATAATAAATTCTAATATTAAAATGTTAACGTGTAATTAACTCTTATATTTATAAACTCATATTATTATTATTGATATTTTATCGATATATAATTTAATTATTTTTATTTTACAATTTAAAATCACCTTGATAAATTTGTGCTTCTAGGCATTTTTGTATGAAAGTCTTTATTGAAAACAACATAGGCAGATATTCATTTGATAATTTCTAAGCTTCTATGTTTACTTAATCACGCAAGATGTCATTCTTTGTTTTGAATCGGGTTCCCGTTGAATATTGGCTCTAAAAGTAACAAATTAGTGGCATAATTTAAGGCTTAAATTATGGCACACTTTAGGGAAAGGGAACCTTTCTTCATCTATAAATAGGGAATAGTTCATGCATTGAAGAACAAGACAAAAATCAGAAAAATCATGTAGTATAAAGAAACTCAAAGTTATATAAAATACTCATGTAGCTAAACGCTAGAGATATTATTATGGTAAATCAGACCGTATTCTCAGTATATTTCCTACCGCCTAAATAATATCCGCCGCCTCCGTGTACCTAGAAGGACCGTCGAACCACGTAAATTCTGTGTATTTTATCGCTTTGATATATTTATATACCGCTATTTATTGCTTCCGCCCACAACAAATTGGTATCGTAGCCAAATATAGCAAGATATATATCAAATCAAGCTTCTCTCGACGATACGAACGCAACGATGAAAGAATCGCTCAAATCGGAAGTTAGAATCACCGCCGTAAGCCGCCGAAGTCCCGCCGCAAGAATCGAGTCAACTCGCCGAAAGTTGGGACCGAGTCAACTCACTCACTAGTGATATTTGGACCGAGTTGGTCTATTTTTCATCCGTTTCAACCGTAGTTGGATCTATTCCTAGCTAATCGGACCATTCCAAATTTAACTACTGACTCGCTTTTTCAAATAAGGTATAAAATTTGGAAAACAATGTTTTAAGTCAGAAGTTGCAAAATTTCTCATATCGACTTATGGTCGATAAAGAGAGATCGAAGAAGTGAACAAGTCGACCATAGAATTTATGGCAAACCAAGTTCTACTCAAAGAACTATGTTGTCCAACGCAAAGCTCGAGGTGGAGAAATTCGACCGCACAAAATAACTTTGGCACGTGGCAATGTGAAGTATTAGATCTATCGTCTTGCATGATCTAATATAGCCTCGGGAGACTGTGCCGTGAGATTATTCAAACGAAGATTGGAATTATGTCAACCGACAAGCTTGTGGGCACAATTCGACCGTGCTTAGGAAAAGATCGAAGTACTTTGTCATGAAAGAGAATGTAGCCGCAGCTTCTGGGAAGAAACTAGAGACAAATACACGACGAAAAAGTATCGAGAACAGACTTACTCGCTAAGAAACTTTTCCGTTTCCAAAGATAAGAAAGGTACCCCTATGATTGAAGCACTTAGATAATTTCAATAAAATTTCGGGCCATCCGCAAAATTTAGATGTTGAAATTATCGATGAAGATAAAGCTTTGTTGTCATGGAATTCATTACCCGAAAGTTGATGAGCATTTAACCACAACCCCGTTATATGGAAAGGACAGGTTAAGTTCAGAGATGTTTCAAATGCTTTGGTAAATAACGAAAATTTTAAGTTAAGGATTAACATGATCACAGAGACTCAATATCGGCGATTGACGGCAACAGAGGTAGGACTAACAACAAAAAATCAAGTGATCAAATAATAAAGGGAAATCTAGATCAAAGTCCGGGAGAATCATCCGTAAGACGCCCTACTCATGACGAGTGTACCTATTGTCACCGTAGTGGCATCGAAGAAAGATTGTCCAAACAAGGACAAGTCAAATGCAAATGTTGCACGTAAGGCGTCGATGAAGATGAAGAATCGCCTTTTTCGCTTTCATCATCAAAAACCTACTCAGATGTACTGGATTCTTGATTCTGGACGTTCTTATCATACGTGTCAAACGTACATTGGTTTTCTAGTTTTGAAGAGGCTCTACTATGAGGTCTTTATGGGCAACGACAATGCCTGGCCGACATGCGGATCGAACAATACGACTAAAGATGCAATGGTACAATCGACGACTTACAAATGTAAGGTATATTCTGACCTCAAAGAAAACCCTTATTTCTTTAGGTGTTCTAGATTCGATGGTTACAAGGTAACATTGGAAAATGGAGTCTCGAAAGTTGTACGAGGTGCATTTGTAGCAATAAAAGGTACTGTAAGGCAAACTTGTATTTCCTAGACGTGGGTACGCCACAGGAAGCGAGAGCCGTCTCAAGTAGTTCAAGAAAAGGCAAATGATTCTTCCCGCCCGTGGCATACGCGCTAGTGGAATGTCGGTTTGAAAAGTGCTTTGCAAGGCTTAATGAAGCAAGGTCTTTTGAAAGGTGCCAAGACCGGGAAAGTTTGATTTCTCGCGAGTATCAGTGTAATGGGAAAACAAACAAGAGTCCAAGTTCAAGACCGCCATTCATCGTGTACTGCGGATCTCGATTATATTCACACGGATATGGGGACCTTCCAAGAATGCTTCACTGGAGGTAAACGTTGGTTTGTGACTTTTGTTGATGATTTTTCTAGATATGTCCGGATATACACTCATGAAATACAAAGATGAAGTTCGGATATCTTTCTTAAATGGAAGAAAATGATCGAGACTCGTGCAAGTGCAGAAGATTAAAAGGCTCAGATTCGATAAATTGGTGCGAGTATAACTCAGATCCTTTCTTTAAAGTTTGTCAAGATGAAGCGGATAATCGACATTTTTCAATTCCTCGTACACCACAACAGTAATGGAGTCGCAGTAACGAATGAATCGTACTTGCTGAGAAAGTTCGATGTATGCTATCTCATTCCAAATCGAGCAAGGCATTTCTGGGTCGAGGCATTGTCATATGCAACCTCATATAGTCAAGACTTCACGCGATCGCATTAGATGGAAAACTCCTAAAGAGGTACGGTCTAGACAACCCGCTACTGGACACATTCACTGAGAATATTTGGGATGTCCTTATATTTTCATGTTAGTGAATCCAAACTGATCCGAGAAAGCAAAGTGCTTCTCGAGCTTTAAGAAGGGAGTTAAAGGATTTCGACTTTGGCTGCGTGGTGAATCCAAGAAGATCGCCTTAAGTCGAGATGTTACATTCGACGAATGCAGTCATATGGCCGAGACAAACAAATTCGTAGAAAGAGAATGAAAGTCCAAATACTCTTTCTAAGGTGATGCCGAGACTTCTAAGATCCAGAAAGATTGCACCAATTACCGATCGTGGCGAAGATGAAAATCGATGATCAAGAAGAGATCTCGCCGCGGGAGTGTTCTCTCACCATCACCACCGATTAATCGCCAAGAAATTAATCTATTGCCACACTCACCGACCGAATGTGAGATTATACCACAGATACACGTACATGGTAGCATTCGCACTTCCGCACCGATGATGATGTCCCATGCACTCTGCAGGAGCCGTGCAAAAGAGTTGATAGTGGAAAATGGCAATGGATGAAGAGAGATGAAGTCTCTACATCGTAATCGTACTGAGTTGGTTCAACTTCCCAAAGGAAAGAAAACTATTGGTTGCAAAATGGATCTATGCCAAGAAGGCTTGGGCGTGCTCCCGGTAAAGACGACATCATATACAAAGCGACCGGTAAAGAAAAGGCTATGCCGTAAAGAAGGAATAGACTACAACGAGGTATTCTCACCGCTTGTTAAGCATTCATCTATTCGGATACTATTGGCTTTTGGGTAGCACAGCCTTGATCTCGAGTTAGCTCAACTCGATGTCAAACAAATTTTTCTACGGTACTTTGAACGAAGAAATCTACATGTCTCAACCGATGGCTTCAAAATTCCAGGACGAGAGAATCGGGCTGCAAAGCCGAGCAAGTCAATTTATGTTTGCCAAGCAATCACCGCGACAATGGTACAAGCCGCTGAGCATTTATCGTAGAGCAAAAGTACACACGTTTAGTCGCTTGATCATCAGGTATACTTTCGAAAACTCCAAGACGACCTTCATTTATTTGCTCTTATATGTTGATGATATGTTGATTGCATCTAAGAGCAGCGCGAGATCGGCGATTAAAGGCCTGCTGAGTTCAATTTGAAATGAAAGATCTCGGGAGAGCTAAGAAAATTCTTGGGATGGAAATCACAAGAGATAGAGTTTGCAAGTGCAGCCCTGTCGACACGTACATCAAGATCTCAAGAAAAGTACTACAAAGGTTTGACATTGATGAAAAACCAAACCAAGAAGTACACCGCCGCTCCTCACTTTCGCTAAGTTGCATTAATGTCACTGCACCACCGATGTACAGAGAAGAAATGGAACGTGTTCCATATGCAAATGCCGTTGGTGCTTGACGTATGTAATGCCGGTTTGCACCAGACTGATATTTCCCACGCCGTTAGTACGGCGAAATGGTACATGCATAATCCGGGAAAGGACACCTGGCAAGGAAGGATTCTACTACATACCAGACCGTGATACTGCTCAAGTTCGAGAGACAAGACCGAAGGTAAACACCTAGTCGATACGTGGATTCTCGACTACGCCGAGACTGATAAACGTCCGATCTACAACCTGTTACGTGTTCACAATGGCAAGGAGGACCATTGTCGGAGATCAACATCAGTCAATCCGTAGCCTTTGTCTACTACAGGCAGTGCAGTATACGGCCAGTAAGAAGTATTCAAAGAAGCTATACGGCTTTGGGTCGACTAAGCGATTGATTGCTCGTAACGCGAGGTTTTCGCGACAAATGTAGTGCCATTTGTTTGGCAAAGAACCAAGTTCATCACGGTCGCACTCAAGCACATCGATGTTCGATTTCATTTTGTTCTAGAAATCGTCGACGAAGGGAATGTTATACTCGTAAGTTTTAATCGCAGTATAACCTCAGCAGATACGCTTACAAATGCGGTTACAGTGATCAAGTTTCAACACCGTTGAACTTGATCAACATCTCTTAGAGGCCAGGGCGCCAGTATTGGAGCAAGAAGGCACTTTTTTTCGCCAAGGTGGAGATTGTTGAATATTGACTCTAAAAGAACAAATTAAGATAATTTAGGGAAATTAAATACCTAATTTGTGGCATGATTTATTGTGATTTATGAAATTGTGGCATAATTTAAGGCTTAAATTATGGCGACACTTGAGAAAGTGAGCCTTTCTTCATCTATAACAGAAGCCATGACGGGGTTAACAAAGCGCAAAAATCGAAAAATTGTAGAGAGAAGATAAGCAAACTCAAAGAGAGAAAATACTATGTAGTTTTGGAAAACACTCGGTAGATATTATTAGTGAGGAGAATCAGTATCGTATTCGTATATTTCCTACCTTCCAAATAATATCCGCCTCCGCGATGCGTAATCATAACCACGTAAATTTCCGCGCTGCTTATTTTATCGTTTTGATATATTTATATACCGCTATTTATTGCTTCCGCCCACTACGTTTCCAACTGTTGATGCCGTGGTTAAGCTTAATTGAGCCACAATTTTCACGGAAGGCATTATTTGAACTCGAAATATGAAATTTTTTATGAACTGTACATGTACAAAGAAAAGTCAACTAAGCAGGTTATGAAAGGTTCCATTGTCCAACCTGGTCCCATTTTAACGTTAAGAGCGGACAATTATTTCCTCAAGAGTCGAGATACACTTATCATTTTAATTGAGATTTTAAGAAGAAAAAAAATTGCAGTCACTTAATTTTTAAAAATTTAAGACATTAATTACTTTATTTTAAATTGATATATTTTAATTATATTATTATCATATTTATGAATTTTTTAATTATTTTAGATAAATTTTGAAAATTTTAACTAATTTATTGTTATTTTTTTTAATTTTTTGAGATATTTTATCTTTTCAAACATTTAACATACCATATCGTAAGATTCAATTAAATCTAACTTAATTGTTTTTTTAATAAGATATGAACAAAAACTCAGACTTATCAAAAAAAATAAACTAAATTTTTCAAAAATGAGATGTACAAATAATCTTGTAACTTTTGATAAGGATACTTTACTCATTTTTTTAAAGTAAGAAATTTTAATCCTGTATATATTTTTTTAAAAAATCAATCTAGTTTAATTTTTTTTAAAAATATAATTTTTAAAAATAAAATTATATTTTTCATAAAAATAATATTTTATTTATAATACTCTTAAAAACAACATTAAAAACCAAAAAGGATACAATTTCCTCCCTTTTTTCACAAATAAAAATAATTTATGTTTTATTTAAGTATCTCTCAGTGTCTCTATTTTTCTTTAAATAAAATACTATTTTTTTCTCTTTTATAATTTATAGATTCAAATAATTTTAATTTTAAATATAAATATAAAATTTATAATTTTAATATAAATAAATTAGAAATAAATTAATAAAATAAGATAAGATAGCAATAGATGACATGAAAAGAATAATACAACAGAGAGACTAAATGTGAAAAAATGAAATAAATTTAGATAAAAGTGGATAAATTAATATTTTTTTAGAAAGTATAGTGTTTTTATTTTTAAGTGAAATTTGATTTTATTCTTAAAACAATTATATTTTTTAAAAATTTGAATCAGATAGAATCTATTTAAAAATTATTGAATTAAATTTACTTAATTTAAAAGAAATATGATTAAAGTACTTTTATTAAAGAGTTTGAGGGTAATTAAGATTTTAATTTTTTAAAAATACAATAATAAAATCACTAAAATATGTAAATTTAAAAAATAATAATTAATATATATATAAAATAAATCGATGAAAGTATCATCATATCACATTGTTTGTGGTAGGAAATACGAGTTGCTTTATTTATTGCACTCCTTCTCGTGATTAGAACACCGATTTCATATACTTCTCCATCCAATATCTTTGTGCAAACTGTGTTGTTATTCTTTTAAGTATAAGAATTGTCTGGTCTAAAAGACTCAAAATCTCAAAATCATTCAAGCTTTGATATTCAACAGGCTTTCCGACTTTCTTAATGTTCGTGACGATTGCTTTGAGTATGACAAGTCAAGGTTGATTATTGATAGTAGAAAGTAGAAAATGAAAGCTCAAAATTCCAATACCAGATTTCATTTGTTATTTATGATCTTAACCCTAGTGGCAGAGTCATTCGTTTCTCGGTTCTCACTTTATTTGGGTATGTTTAAAAATGAAAGAAAAGAAAGATAATAACTTTTTTTTTTCATATTTATTTGATAAAAAATAATAAAAAATGAAAAGACAATGATTTATAAATTCCACTTTCCTATTTATTTTTATATTTTTATTTTACATGGATAACTTTATCCTTCAAAAAATATAACATTTTAATAATACCTTTTGAAATTAAGCTATGAAAAAAAATGATATATTTACTCAATATTCATCTCATCAACTTAATACATTAATTAATTTTTTATTATTTAATTTTTCAATTGAATTAAGTAAAATTTAATTTTTAATTAACATTATAAAAATTATTATATTAATTAAAAATTAAAAATAAATAATAATTTATTTATAAGTATAGTTTTGCAAAGCGTAATTTTATTCTATTCAGTTTGATTATCGTTAGGAAGTAAGAAATAATTCCTTATATCATTGTAAGTTCAATAAATTTTAAAGTAAATAAAAATGTTCACTCCATTTTAGATTTAAAAAACGTCAATAATACTACGTTCAAAATTTATATTACATACAAACCAAACCCATCAATCCATCATTCACTTCCAAACCAACTCCAGGACCAAATGAATCAAAAAATAAAAAAATTGAAAGATTTATTCCAAATCCATAAAGAATCCATGTGAAGCTATCTTCAGTGAAACTAAACATTATGTATATATATATATGTCAGAATAAACACTCACTTTCACAAAATATGCATCCCAGCCTGAAATTGGGCCTCGTATATCTTTCACTCTTGGCCCAAGCTCGATCGTGGGCCTAAATTGGACTTTAACCTCGCATGTTGCTTCTCCATAGAATCCACCTTTTCCAACTTCAAACCTGCTCTGAACCTGGCAATGAAAGTGTCAGCTTTGGTATTCACATCTGGGCTGGAACAGAAAATGGGCGATGGAGATTCTCTACCCTCCATTCCTATCCCATTTGCTAGTGGACTCATTGTTCTATCACTTGCTGAATCCTCACCACCTTCATCTAAATCCGGTGAGCTACTACGTGAGCTACCATTGCTTTTCAATCTGACAAAATCACCATACTTCACAAATTTCAATTCGGGTATTTTAAAAGGTGGAGGTGGAGGTGGTGGAGGGATTGGAATCAATGAAGATTCACTACCACTCTTTGGACTATTATCAACATTGGCAACTCTTGAGTTAGTTGGTAATGGATGTTTATGCTCTGAGATTGGTTTACTGAGATAAGTTTTGGATTTTGACACAGTTTGAGTGATTGGCCTTTTAGGTGGTGGTGGAGGAGGAGTAGGAGGATGAGCAGCAGACGCTTGTGAACGTAAATAAAGTTTCTTGGCTTTGGCTTTTTTAGAAGTGAAGAGATTGTGAAAGACTGAAGGAGATGGTGGAGGTGGAGATGATGGTGGTGGATGTAAAGCCAAAGGAGCAGAAGTTGAAGAAGAGTAAAATTTGTTAAGAATAGTCTCAAAGTTTTCAATACTCTTTTGTCTCTGTTTCTTCTTCCTCTTTAAAGAGGTCAAGAATTCCTTAGCACCCCCTCTGTTTCTTTCATTTTTGGCACTACTTTTATGATGTACTACTTCTTCGTATACTAATGGAACTGGTGGAGGAGGCAAAGAATTATATCTTGGTGGGGGATTTTGGAAAGTTTCAACCCTTATTTCCAAGTCATTTCTTTCTTGGTTTTCAGCAATCTCTTCCTTTTGTGCAATAACATGATGGGTTCTCTTCTGTACACGCTTAACCACTTTTGGTGGAGTTTGTGGTAGCCGAGGAGGAGGAGGTGGTGGTGGAGGAGGTGGTGGATGTGGATATTGAGTTCTTGCTGGTGGTGTTGAAGTTTGTGAATCTTCTTCCTCTGCTTTAACCAAAAAAGTATCAACTTCAATAGTCTTTGTCTCCAAGCTTTCATCTTTATCAAATTCTTGCCATGGCCGACGATAATGGAGTTCATCTGAATCAAAAAGTCGAAAATTTGTTACATGGGTATCATCATAAAATCGCCATCTTTCATCCATGTTGCTCAGAAAAGTTTCTTGACGTAGATCTGGATGAGAACTGCTACTCCTCAGCCTTCTAAAGGACTTATTGTAGCCATTCTGTTCTGAAAACTGGTTATGCCATTGATGTGGGATTGCTGGATTTGATTTCTGAGTCTGTTGTGATCCATTTGAAACACTTTGATAACCTACATAAGAGCTGGTATTGTTTTCAGTGTTGGTGTTTCTACTGAGAAATCCACAAACTATAGCAAACAGAACAAGGATTAGATTGAGAGAGTCCCAGCTTTTCTTAACCAACTGTGGTTTGAATATTTGAGAAGTGAAAGATTGAACTGTTGGAATTATAACGAAGATGAAACCAAATGCAATGACTAATAAGAGCATGATAAGAGCACCGGAGCTGAAAAGGATAGAAGATGACAGACGGAGGCGACGACGGTGGATGTTCGTTTGTTGGTGAGTGTTTGAGGTTTGTAGCCAAAATGGTGGAAGCGTGTTTTCTTCTTCTTGATTTTCCATTATTTGGGTTTTTGCTTTTGAGAGAGGAAAAAGCAGGAAAGGTTTGCAGGTGAGCTTTTAGGCGACACAAGTTTTGCTTTTGATTTCGTCTATAGATTTGAGCTGTGTTTGTGCTGTTTTGCACTTATCCTTCTTTTTTTCTTTCCTTTTTTTGTTTTTTTTTTTAAAACTTTTACTTTGCATTATGGCTTTAGCTGATAAATTATTTATTGATGGCAGAATGAATGAGAATAACATTGTATTTTAAGTTAATAAAATGTAAATATATGAAACAATTATTTGAGTAAATAAATTTTATATTTGATTAAAAAAATAAATTATATACTTTTTTTAATAAATTATAATATCTAGTAGGATTAATAAATAATTTCTTAAAATATTTGAATGAAATTAAGAAAGGTGAAATAAAATTCTTGATGTATTATTGAGCAACAATTATAATATAATTAACCAATTCCCACCACGTATCTTCCCAACATCCTAATAGTCTTTTTTTAAATTGAGGAAAGCACCATTAATTTAATTTTTAAAGAATAACATTCAAGCAAGGGTTTGATGAGTATATATGCAATTTGATCTGTTGATGGTGTGTATCTTAGATCCAACCTTCTTTCTACAACCAAATCCATTAGAAAATAATAGTCTAACTCTACATGCTTTATTATAGCATGCATAATTAGATTGGATGTCAAATACTTAGATTGGATGTATAATAATAGTCTAACTTTACAGTGATATGTATTCTACTTTAGTAGATGATTGTGCCATTATCTTTTTCTTTCCTGCATGCCAAGATATCAAGCTATCTACTTCTCCTATCGTCTGGACATCAGAGTAAAAAAATCCCACAATGCCAAGCATCTATGACTTGGGCAAAAACACATCATGATAAGCTGTACCTTTAAGATACTTGATGACTCTATTTATTGCTTTCATGTGCTCTTCTGTTGGTGAATGCAAGAATTAGCATAAACGATTCACTGAGTATACTATCTTAAGTGTAGTTATGATATAATATTGAATGCATCGATTAAACTTCTGTAAAGGGTATGATCAGTAAGGGGAATGCCATCATGCTTTGATAAAACCTTTCCTGACACCTTAAGTGTGCTGAGTGGCTTGGAAGAGAGAAAGCCAAACTTGTGAAGAATATCTTAAATATACTTGTGTTGAGAGAAATGGTGTTTGTTCTTTTCACCTCAAAGCTTTAAAAAGAAATAAAGATCTTCGAGATTCTTCAAAACAAACCTGGTGTTCAACATGCCAATTAACTCCTTCATGTGCTAAGAATCACTCCCAATAACTACTATATCATCTAAACAAACAAGTAGAATAGAGGTCTAAAGGGTGTGAAGGAAACAAACATAGAAGAATCTATCTTGTTACTCGAGAAACCCAATTCCACTAATGGTGAGGAAAGATTGTGAAACCAGGTTCTAAGAGCTTGTTTGTCAGACCATATAAGGCCTTATGTAATTTGCACACCAAATTAGATTGAGAGGTGTCAAGAAAGCCTAAGGGCTTATCCATGTAAATTGTCTCCTCAAGCTTCTGATCGAGGAAGGCATTATCTGTGATCCAGTGAGGAACTAGAAAATTTCTTTTCTAATACATACCACATCTGTGCTGCATTTCTAGTGTGAGAAAGATAAGACAAGACACCTGTTCCAACAAAATTATAGATCCAAGACTTGATAGTACTATTAATACGTATCTATACCTAAAATTATGTATTAGTAAGGCCATAATTAGAAGAATCGATGGAGGTATTTGAGAAGTATCAATATATTTCTCCCAACCAAAAGCAGATACAATTGCAAGAAGTTATGTCAATTAAGTTTGATCACAAAAGTAAGTCCTACAAAAGAATGGACAATTGAGAAATTCTTGTCGGAAGAATAAGAGTTTTGATAAATTATAACCATGACTTGAAACGAAAAAACAAGGCAAAAGAAGATCATAAATGTTGAAAAACTTTGACTCTGATACTATGAATGAAAGTGAGATGAAATAAAATTCTTGATGTATTATTGAGCATCAAGATCTAATATAAATAACCAATTTCCCCTGCACATCTTCTTGAGCTAACTAACTCTGAGAGATGCTAGTTAGCTTGTAATCCTCTATATTACACACTAAGATATAATATAATAAATCTTAATAATGTTAAAAAGGATAAATTGATAATAAATACTAATTATTATTTTTCAAATCATATTATTTAATTTTTAAAAAATTATTCTAATCTTATAATTCACATAAAATATTATATTATTATTTATTATAAAAATAAAAATAAAAAAATAAAAAAAATCATTTTTTATTATTTATTTGTGAGTGTTGGAGTAGATGATTATATCATAATATTGAGGGATCAATTATTATTTTTAATTAATTTATGGAATTATGGGATTTTTTTTGGGTTAGAAAAAAATGAGAAATTATATATTGATTTTAAGGACAAGTGATGTGGTATTTTTTATTGATTTTATTAATTATTATTTGTAAAAATAGTTGCATTTTTTTAAAAAATATTGCAATATAAATATAAATTTTCATATAAAAAAAAGTGGTATGCGCGTCAGTCAGCATTTTGCCTGCTACATCTAGAGTGACAGCCATATATAAATATATTTTTATTCGTGTATCACATGTGCATTTTTCCTTCTAATTTTCAGATTTTTTATTATCAATTTTTGCCATTTTGATTATTTTCTATTCATATTTCTTTGACATAGTTCTAATATCATAACAAGATAATGATTGAATTGCTTAAGCTATTGTGTGTCTAATATTTGAGATGGCAAATGATTGCAAGTTAAAGAAAAAATTATTCAACTAATTATTATCTGTCTCATTAATTATTACTTAAATTTTAAACATATTAGTATCTTACCACAAATATTGTTAGATAAAAAATTAGCTGACAAATTCCTATAATAAAAAGAAAACAGAGAATATAAAAGTATGATAATCAGCAAATATAGATATAGTTCATAATTTTTTTTTTGAAAAAAATGAGATATAATCTAAACATTGCAAAAAGAAAAAAGAAAGTAGAAACAAACAAATAAAACAAAATTGAGATATACTCTAAACATGGTAAAAAAGAAAAAAAGAAAGGGGAACAAATAGTTACAATTTTCTCTTAATGTGTTAAAAATATAAATGTTTATTATTTCTCAACATGTTAAAATTATTCAAAGTAATTTAAAAAAATCTATTTATCTTAATTTATTGTTTTATAGTAACTTATATGGAAGTAATTTATTACTACAATAAGATTCATTTTTCTTAAACAATAAATAGTTCACATATATATTATTATTTAAAAAAATTAATGCAAGTATAAATATTCAAGAATTTATACATATAGCTGGTGTAGGTTCTCTTTAAGGAAGTTTAATTATTTATATAATCGGTTTTGTGGTCATAGTCAAAAATTAAGCGTAATGAGAACTTGTTTTCAGTTATCATTAAATATTTACGATTTAAACAATCAATTTATGATTGTATGAAAAAAAAGGTCAATTTATGAGTGACAGTTTCATTAGTTCAATTAAACTCTTTTCACGATCTAAACTTTATAATAATAAAAATAATAATTCATTTGATCAATTTTTAATCTTATATAAATTTAAAGGACTATAATTCAATATTTAAAATATTAAATATGAAATAATATCATAGAATTTTTTATTAATAATAAAAATATATAAAATAAATATAAATTAATATTATTGACTATAAATTTTAATAGTTTTTTAGTTGTTTTTTGAAAAAAAATAAATAGCATTGTTTTATTAGTTATATAAGATCTTTAGATCAATACTATTAAAAAAACCATCACATTCTAGCTCCTCTAAGCTAGAATTTTTAAGAGTTATTTGATTTTTCTTTCTTTTAAGTTTTTAAGAGGATAATTTGAATCGTACGTCATGTATTTATAATTTGTTTACTCAATGATAAAATATCAAATACTAGTATAACAGTCTACAGCTAGATAGCATACAACATGTAATATATAATATTTTCTTAAAGAGGATAGTGTACGATAGGTGCGAGTGCCAATTGTAATAAATATTCTTGTCACATGAAAAAATTGCTTGGCCTTCTTATAGTAGCTACATGATGCGTGTGAAATTCTTCAGCATTATCAAATCAACACAACTTTCCTATAATATCATTCACTAAAACGTACAAGCACAACCCACTTAATGAGAACCAAGCACTGATATGCTTATAATACAATCTATATCATCCACTGCTAACCACTTGTCTATAATTTCATACTTATATGTACTTGATTTTCCCAAACACTGATATGCTTATAATACAATCTATATCATCCACTACTAACCACTTGTCTATAATTTCATACTTATATGTACTTGATCATTCTAATTTTGCATCACAAATATTCTCTCTTTTTTTTCCCTCCAAGGTTTACTACTTCAACAGTAAAGGAGCTTAGGCTTTTAAGATTTTTCAGGGGAAGAAGTTATTATACACTGTAAACTGTAAAATGAAATAATACCGGAGCTACAAGTGATATAAAGCAAGAACAATTGCAGTAATCAACATAACAACTGTACAAATGAGAGCCTGCATTAAACATTAAATTCTGAATTAGTGAAGATAGGTAATAACTTACAAAATTTATAATCCAACTTCGGCAAAGACAATAAAAATAAAATCATAATCCATGTATACTAGTTTTATTATTACTTTTTCAAATACCAATCACAAATTATTCATACATGATGTAACAGGACATTGAAAAAAATAAGAGTTCGATAAGATCAAAAACATGAAAATCAAACAAATTATGAAACTCTTTAGAGCATGCAGGGCTATTTGTAGGCTATGATGATAAATATCCAAAATCGACTGATACTTATACACATAAAAACACTTCCTGCTGGACAAGGAGGAAAAACACTGTGGAAGTCTTTTTTGCCATTACCTGTCCTCGAATGTAGTACCTGCTACTTATAGTAGAAAACTACAAACAGCAGTTGAAGCCTTGAGACCTCAAAGAAGCTAAGCAGCTTTACATGTGCACAAGCGTGTGGAAAACAAACGCTGTCCCAGACAGTGTTTCGCGCAAAATAATATACATTGGTTGACAGTTGAGAGATGGGTAGAAAGCAAAAAATAATACAGAATAATAATATTTTAGTTAAAGTGTACCAAAATATGAGTTTATAATGCTATATTTTGCCAATGCATTTTCCAATCAGAGCACAAAACATATTAAAAAGGAAATAGTTGCATATGGAAACCAAAAAAGTACAGAACTTCGATGCATAGTACAAAATTGTAGCAAGCAAAAATGAACGTGTCAGTCTAATAACTATATTGAGTAAAACACTTACTGCAATTGCTGAGGCAGCAAGTCCAGCTCGTTCCCTTGGGTCTCTTCGATAGTGGTTTCCAAAGTAGAGAAATGTAGCATAGTACCATGCAAATGGGAATACAAATCCAAGCAGAAGACTGCAAAAGAAGGTGCAAACATATATCACAGCCACCAGCATGTTCATTGCACAAATATATAGATAACAAGGCACATTGAAACAACAAAGGAAAATAAGTTTTTGTTTTGTTGGGCGGGAGGGGGGAGAATCCAGGTTACTCACGAAAACCATCCAATTCCACAACCAAAACACGGGAGTGGTTTGTCAAAGATTCCCAACTGTGGGTCCTCGGCATTTTGAATGGGAGTATAGTCGCCATTTTTGTGGTCCACTGAATCAAATGAAAAAGATGTGTAAATCCAATGGCAAGATTTCTTAGCAAGAACCAAGTCAAAAATACATCTATTAGAAGCTTAGCAGAATGATAGTTTAATGAGTGAGCAGGTTCACAATTTTTCATGATAGATACTAATAAGTTTTAGTTATTAAAATGCTCATAATGCAGAAGCAGCTAACAAATCCTCCTATATTTCACAGGAAACATCAGATGAAGAAATTTTTCTTAATGTACGATGGTCACTACTCACTGAAAGACTCAAGAAATGTGTACCAAGAATTTTGTGCTCACCAGCAAATCGGCTCTAGATATTTAACTTTCTCAAATATACTATATGACAATATGCTTGTAAAGGCCACTTATAGATGTACTTATAGAACTATCAAGGTGAGCCTAACAATCATTTATACTCTTCAACATTCTCCTCAAGAGTAGGTTTCCTTGTCTTTTTACAAGGCCTATCAAATTTAAAATTTTTAATTGATTTTGGGGGTTGTCACTAAGGAGTCGATCCCAAGACCTTACTGCGCTAATAGCATATAGAAGTGTCAGGCTTAAATTCTCCAGAAGTTTGTGAGAAATGGACCTAACAATCATTTATACTATTTAACAATACTAGATTTCATCATTTTCTTTGTTCCATTTTTCTACTTCTCTTTTGGTGGTTTCAATCTCAATCTCTAGAACTTTCGGCATAACCATCCCAATAACAGAGAAAATAAAAGTTCAATAGAAGATGATTACTCTTATCTATATATGCAGAGTCAAATCAGTACATGCACATCTCCAGCTTTGCTTTCTGCCCTCCAAGGCACCTGCTACGTGAATCAATCACGCAGTTAGAATTTAGAGAGAAAATAGGAAGGAGATCTCATTAAGGATGGCTAACAGTCCAAATAAAGTCAAATAAAGGTAAGTCAATGATCATTTTGAGGGCTAGACATGGTCAAAAGTTGGAGCAAATAAGTAATTTGATAGTCAGACTCTTGGGCTCATCACTTGTTTCATTTTTTTTACAAAATTAGATTCCTTTATTAAGATGGGAATTGAGAAATTGAACTTTACTCTTCTCAGGCAGCATAAAATTTGTACATGAAATTTTTGAAGATGACACCAAATCACATTCGAGTTTCGACCACTCAAATTGTAAAACAAAATGTCCATGCACCAAATAATTGGATGCAGCAGATACCATCAAAAGTCTATCAAATTTGGATCTAATGCCTACTCTTTTGGTCATGTTAGAAAAGGTTAGGGATTTGAGTATAAACAGCACTGACATCTGACCATCACGCTCAGAATACATAACACAGGAGATCCAAATGCCTGCTTGTCACTAGCATCATGCTCTAATTTGCTTTCATGCAGTGAGTAAGCATAGAATTTTGAAAGGATAGCAAGACATTTTTGTAATTATACTTTCACAAAATAGACACATTAGTTACCGTTCTTAAAATTGGTATACTTTAGCTACCTTAGTGTTGCATTTATGGACACTCCGATCTTTTCTTGCTAATTTTTTTTTTTTGTGAAAAAACTTGAGTTGGATCAAATTAAATCTTAAATTTAGAGATATGACATTCTGAGCTGAATGAAGTTTGAAAAGAAAACAAAATGACCCTATTTCCTAACTACAGCATATAAGAGGGGAAAGTACCCTAGCCCGGTAAGTAACATTGGTGTGGGAATCAATTTAACATTATAAACTCAAGAAAAAAGAACAAACTGGATTTAAATAGGTAACAAACAAAGAAAAGAACACAATGGAACGGAAATTAACCTAATTTCTTAATCTATACTACAGTGATTCCCATTAATCCTAAAAATACACGTACTCAAAAATTCTTCTACTATACTTACCGCACCCAGTTCTAAACAACAAACCCCAAAACGCTTCTTGTACATATTCTTTTTGGTCAGAGTGTACAGAACATGATTGAACGGCATAAATCGGGGGGGGGGGAATTTGAAGAATTTCCTTTAGACCCATCAATGGTATACCTGAGGACTCACTCCAAAAACATTATTATCATCATAAAGGAGGAATTATGAAACCTAATCCCACATCAAAATTTCCCAGTATTATAAAAAATAAAAATAAACGAGAGAAACTGATGCAGAAGAAAGCATGTATTTCTGGCATAAAAAGTTGAAATTTCATACACTCAAAACATCATTAACAAAGAAAACTCTACCTCTAGGGTCGCAGTAGCGGTAGCTGAAACTTGAAGAAGCAACTTCTGGCGATAAGTGATTTTCCAAGAACAAGTAGGCGAAATTTAAAGGCAGATTCTTGCTTTTCTTTTAGTTCAATTTAGTACCAAAGCCTTTTCTTTTCACCATTATTTATCAACTGTAAAACGTAGGAGTTGAAGTTACTCCGTCTGTTTCACTATCCTAAGCATAAAAGAACTATCCTAACTCCTAAGCATAAAAGAACTTCGTCCGTTACAATTTAGGATTATATCTTTTAGGGAAATAATATTTTCGAATTATTTTTTATTAACCATATTTATTGAATATGATAATAACAATTATATAACTAATTAAATATTTTTATTACGTTAACAAAAATAAGATAAAGGTAACTTTAAAGTAAATAAATTACAAATTATAAGACACTAACACACTAACTCATAATTAAAAGAAAAAAAATGTTTATTTCAAACTACTAGCAAAATGTGATCGCATGAATCAACTCATTTTTATTTGTGTAATCTAATTATCTTATGAGTCATTTAACCTCTGAATATATAGACTTAAAATGAATAAAATTAATTAAATTAAAAATGTTGATGTTTTCGTATTGCTTTAGTTATATCCACTATATAAGTTGTTACAATATATCCTTAACGTTTTATTTTATATTATATAAATATATTTTTGAATATTTTGTTAACAAAATTAGATTTCGGATATGAAGAGATTTTTTGAAAGATAAAATTCCAACTAATGCCTTCCCTATCCACATTGCACACTATAACTCCCCCCCACATCCTTTATCATTGGAACCACCACCGTATTTAACCAACCTCGTTACACCTCCTTGACCAACATTATGCATTTTGAAAACAATCTTCACCATGCATGGAAGCTAACTTGCAAGTCACAAGCCCATTTCTATTGCTTCTTCATCAACCCGTCGACTATGCAACATCACCACCGTTGTTGTCTCATCGTGGTAATTCAACACACATAAAGATCAATTCCGATCACCATCAACTTATAATAGTTTACTGTCTTACCATAATCGACCATTGTTTTTCTTATTTAGATATAGATTTTTCTTCTTTTTTTAAGGCAAATGTTAAAATAACAATTTTATCCTCTAAAAGATGTACTTACATGTTATATATTGTTCAAAATCTCCCTTCTCAATTTACATTTCAAAATATCTAGATTAATATATCAAAAATATCTCACAGATAATATGCGGTTTCTATTACTTTTTCTGGCGCATTTTTCTTCGTCCTACTCCCCTCACTTTGTCTTCTTGGTTTGTTGAATTTGTTGGGTGAAGTGTGGAACAATATTGTAAATAAAAATCACACTAAAACAAGGGTTAATTCAGCTCCTTGGTATAAGCAAAATACTTATTGCGAAAATTATATGTACTTATATATATATATATATAATTTAATTATATTATTATTAAAAAATAACCATAATAACAATTAATTTTTTTACATTTCACTTTTTATTTTTCAAAATAAAAATCATTTTAATTTGAATAAATTACGATTAAAAGAATTGAAAAATAAATAAATTAAAAACTTCAAAAATAATCATTTATCCAATATTTTTTAATAATAATAATATTAGTAAAAGTTAATTTTTAAAATAAATATAAGACGTTGGTGTGAATGCATGACACTAGAATGAGAAATGGATTCCTCTTAAATATCAAATACATATACTTATCCATTAACAAGTTAGATACACAAATTGGCGAATTGTAAGGTGGTGAATGATGTTTCCTTCATGAATCATTCCGCATTTGTCACCGCAAAACACGGCTGTCTGTTGCTTTTGGATAGCTAAAACCCGATGTTCTTAGCATTACTAGTCGATGCACTGCAGTACATGTCGTCTTGATGTGCCATCATAAACTTTAAATCCTCCTATACCGCTTTTAGTGTCACCTATAGTTGGAAAACAGCAACTTTGCTCGCTTTTTCAGCCACTTTTTACTCTGTATTTGCCACCTATCGGTGACACATGCAATGGCCCGCCAAAAGTGTCAAAAGAGAATGCAATAAGAAAATGTTGTAACAAATATGTGAAAAACTATGTAAGAACAATATTACCGATAATTTGAAATGAACTGCTTGGGTTGAGTCGCGGACTAGGTCATTTCTCTTTAAGGCGTTTAGCTACGCCTGACTTGTGCAAGCGAAACCTGGCTCGTCGCAGGATAAGACCAGAATCTTTTCTGCCTCGGAACTTCACCGCAGCCTTGATGAAGTCAGGAATACTACACCTTTCAAATATTTATGTTACTCGGAAATTTGAGAAAACAATTGAATTTTCTTTTCTTTGATTTTGTTATGGCCGTAGAATCAAGTTTTTGAGTTGTTAAGTTATATTCTAATGGCTATTGCGCCATTTTTATAGTGGAAAAAATATGTGTAACGGTCGTATAATTATGAAAATAACGGACCGCATAATTATTAAAATAACGGTCGTAAAAGTAACGATCACATAATTATGAGAATACTTGATTTATAAAATTAACGGCCACATAATTATGAAAATAGCGGCCATAAAAGTAACGGTCACATAATTATAAGAATACTTGATCATAAAATTAATTACCACGTAATTATGAAAATAACGATTATAAAATAATAAAAAGTATTTTTTTATTTAAATTCATTCACAACAATCCGCGACTTGAATTTTAAATAAAAGTAGTTTAATTGAGCAAGCAATGAATTAAAAGTATAAGATTATGCATAAGCAAAGGGTGTCTATCGACTTGAACCTGCGTAGTGTTAATGCTTTAGAATATACTAGAGTAACTCATAGTTTGAACCTCTATCTCTAACAACATCACACGCCAATCTTTCCAAGGTGTAGTTAAAAGCCGATCAACCCGGCCATTACTACGCGTGTATCCTAGTATAGTGAATGCTCACAGTAAATTTTGCCCAAAAATTTTCATGGAAGCGGCCGTACTTCCACATTCACATAGGTGAGTCTATCAAGAGTACTCCCAGCTACATACTCAGCTCACATAGAGTATAGAACTCATTAAGAGTTTAATAATTAACTCATCCTTTACGTCGCCAGGACTTACGTGCTTAACAATATAGATTGTGACCGTAAATAGCATGATTCATCTCGTATCACTTCATGACTTGTTATTACCCGTTGAACTTATTTCTTGGGATCTCCAGCCTATAAGTTGGGTTACCATCACGAGTGACTATTCATTCTAAGTGGCATCCACATTCCTTTGAGGTTTTTGAAAACCTTCTTTCTCTTGTTAATCCTTTCGTCAAAAGGATCGTACCAAAATTTCATCGATGCGTATATGATCCATTCTTACATTTCTTGTAGAGAAATTCTCTAACAAGATCTTGTGTATCTGTCGTCTCTTTCTGGTTGTAATAACGGTTCTAAATCTTTGCAATAGTCACGTGATCTTATCGCGGTGGATCGACACGGTGGTATCAATCTTTCCCATAAAGGGATCTCGGTATGAGACTTATTAACTAGCCCACTTCTTCACTAGCAAGAGCTAGTCTTTATCATTTCAAACTCCATCATAAATTGAGCCAATATTGTCTATTACTTAGACTTCAAGAAACAACTCACTGGAAATTTATGTTAAATATATAGGTGCTAGTTGATTTGGAGTTTTCTAATAAAATGTTCCAATGCATCATTTGTATCCTTCTGTAACAGCGTGAAAACTTTGTATAATGTAATCCAAGGTATATAGTTCTCTTAAGGTATCTCATAACCCCTTCAATAGCATTTCAGTACTTTCTACGCTAGGTCTATTGGTAAACCTACATAGTAGTCCCACAACATAAGCTATATGTACGGTACGAAGTGTAATCAGTGGCGTAACGTAAGCTACCAATTATGCTCGCATACTCGGTTTGTATAACACCGCAATCTCCGGTGTTCTTGAACAACTTTACACTAGGATCATACGAAAGTACATGCAGTTCTGATTAAGCAGCAATTATATTTCTTTAAGATCATCTTAATGTAATGAGATTGATCTAAAAAAGAAATTCCACTTTTTCGAACCTAGTAATCTTTATACCAAGGATTACACTCGTTTCTCTGAGATCTTTCATATCAAAGTTAACACTTAATAAAGTTTTCACGTTATTCAAAACATGAATATTTGAACCAAAAATAAGCATGTCATCCACATATAAACATATAATAGTGCAAATGTTATCTTCTAATTTATAATAAATGCATTTGTCATTTTCATTCAATTTGAATTCATGTGGGTTAACTATATTATCAAATTTCTCATGCCATTGCTTAGGTGCTTATTTTAGACCATATGATATTTATCTAGTTTACAAACTTTATTTTCTTGACCTGGGATAACAAAACCTTCAAGTTGATCCATATAAATTTCTTCTTCTAAATCACCATTTAAGAAAGCAATTTTAACATCCATTTGATGTACTACTAAATCATGGATAGCAGCGAGAGAGAAAATTACACGTATAGAAGTTATTCGTGTAACTGGTGAAAAGGTATCAAATAAATCTACATTTTTCCTTTACCTATACCATTTAACTACAATACAAGCTTTGTACTTTTCAATAGTACCATTGAGTTTTAATTTCTTCTTTTGTATCCATTCACATCCACATGGTTTTACAACATAAGGTAAGTCAACTAAATGCCAAGTTTTATTATACTCATAAGAGTTCATTTCATCATTTATGGTTTCTTGCCATAAGTTGGCATCTAAAGAAGAGAATGATTCTTTACGAGTTTAGGGATCTTCCTCTAAGGTATAAGCATAAAAATCTGACCCAAAATCCTTAAGGGTTCAAGCTCGTTTAATTCTTCTAATTGCAGTGTTTAATTCCTCATTTTGTTCAATAATTCTAGTTATGGGTAAACGACTAGAAGATGAGCCCCCACTATTCTTCAATTTAAATGAAAACCTATGTTCATAGTAGTCAACATCATTTGATTCTATAACTATGATCATTTAAGTCATATAATTTATAAGCTTTACTATTCACAACATATCCTATGAATACACATTCGTATGTTCTACTAGTAAGTTTTATTTCTTTTAAGGATCAATGATCCTAACATAGACTAAACAATCTCAAGTTTTAAAATAAGTTAAGTTTCTTATTTTTTCAAAATTTCAGATGATGAAATTTTACTAGTAGATTTAGGCATTCTATTTAAGACATGTAAGCGGTTAATAAAATTTCTCCCCGCAATGGGAAGCTGACACGAAAGTTTAATAAAATTGTAACTCTTGATTCGGTAAAAGTTCTATTTTTTTCTTCGACGTGCCATTTATTTGAGAAAGAATAAGGTCGTTTCTTCATGAATGATTCATGAGTTTTATAAAAATCATTGAAGATATTGGAATCATATTTAGTGCCTCTATCACAAACCTTTTTATTTTTACATTAAGTTGATTTTTAATTTGATTATAAATATTTTAAACATGTCAAATACTTCACTTTTATTTTTCATTAGATATACATAAGTGTAATACGAGCAGTCATCTATAAAAGTTATAAAATAGTGTTTTTCATTTCTTGTTAAATTTCCATCAAGTTCACATATGTCATAATGTATTAATTCTAAAGGTTCGAGATTCTTTAACTCTTTTTATGTGAAGTTTTTGTTATTTTAGCTTGACTTTATAAAAGTCACATTTATCCAAAATAATTCAAAGATAGTTTTGGAATTAGTTCTAAGCTACTCATGTTCTTGATTATGCCTTTATTAACATGACAAAGTCTAGCATGGCAAATATTAAAGGAACTGACATTCAATTTAAACATGCCATTAGTGGCGTGACTTTCCCGACAAAAAATATTATTTTTAGTTATTGTATATAAATCAGCTCCTATAGTTTGAGTAAAGAAGTTATCCTGAAACTAAGTTCTTTCTCATCTCTGGAGTATGCAAGCTATCTTTCAAGATGATAGTCTTTCCAAAGGTAAACTTTAATTCCACCTCACCAGTACTAACAACTTTAGTGGAGTGGGAGTCACCCAACAACACTTTCTTATCCTCAGACTCAGAGTAGGACTTGAACATGTCTCGATTATAGCGAACATGGCGAGAAGTACCAGTGTCCGCTGAACGCCTCGGATCCATCAACAAAATTGACTTTAGAAATCATAGCAATAAGTTGATCTTCGGTAGGTTCGCCACGTGGTAGGACAATTCACTGTTCTGTGGTTCTAGCCAAGTGGCCGGTCTGTTACAACTTTAACACATTGAATAACGTGTTATTACTTAAGGGTTAAGGTCGAATTCGGAGAGGATAGTTTTTGTTTTTATTTTGGTGGTTGCGGTTTTAGTTATTATTGTGTGATTGAGTTTTCATATTTCTACCTTTAGGTTTCAAAATTGTATATGAGGGTTTCTTATTAGTCTTGTTGTTTGAGAGAACAAGTACTTCATCTCTTTGGTCTTATTTTCGAGACTTCTTCTTCTATTCTTAAACGGATTATAAGACTTTCTAAAGAAAATTCTTTAGTTTTATGTCTAAGTGTATTCTTAAAATCTTTCTAGCGTAGGGTAATTTATCTATAATAACGGTACTTTAAATTGTTAATCTAAAGTCATACGCTTGAAGTTATTTAAATGTCTTTATCTTCTACAGGTTAAGTGTGATTGAGCTGCATTTGTCATCAATCATTTGATACTTCATGTATCTATGACATCATACTTCTTAGTGACTACGAGTATAATACTTCTTTTGAAGTACTTCCCAAATTTCGTAACAGACTTTATCAAAATTATAATAGTCATACAAAGTCATTAGCTAATCCATTAAGAATAAAAAAAATTTGCATAGAAAATAATTTTACTATCCAGGGTGTTTAAATCGCTTTATTGTAGAATTTTCTTCAAGATGAAAATTAAGCGTTGTTGGTTTTGATAATAAAAACAAAAGCAACATTTTTACATGGTTAAGAAGAATAACATTTTTTTTGTCTCCATTTTTAAAGTGTAGTTCTTCAAAAACGAAATGTTTTGTTAAGATCAACAGTTAACATTTCAAATGTAGCATGGCGAGATAAATTCGTCTTAAAAATTGTTGGAACAAATATGTGAAAAACTATGTAAGAACAATATTACCGATAACTTGAAATGAAGCTCGGGTTGGCTGAAGCCGCGAGGTCGTTATAACTTTAAGGCGTTTTCGCTTTCGCAACTCATAGCAAACAACTGCTCTCTGCCCTGCGATAAAGCAGTACGAGAATCTTTTGCGTACCGAACTTCAACTGACCTTGATGAAGTCAGAATCTTATACCTTTCAAATATTTATGTTATTGAATCTGAGAAAATAATTGAATTTTCTTTTCTTTGATTTTGTTACTGAACCGAGTAGAATCGCTTTTTGAGTTGTTAAGTTATATTCTAAGCGAGACTATTGTCCCTTTTTATAGTGAAAAAATATGTGTAACGATCATATAATTATGAAAATAACGGACACATAATTATTAAAATAACGGTCACATAATTATGAGAATAACGGTTATAAAATTAACGGCCACATAATTATGAAAATAACGGTCATAAAAGTAACGGTCACATAATTATAAGAATAACGGTCATAAAATTAATGGCCACATAATTATGAAAATAACGATCATAAAATAATAAAAAATATATTTTTTTATTTAAATTCATTTCCAACAGAAAAGTGATACAAGGATATAACTTCCGAAGTACTATGGCATTAGCATACAACAAAATACATATAATATGTCATTCCCATATTATAGAACACTCGTGTTCATCTCACACATTTTATATACGAACACAGCATTAAGTCCATGAGAAAAATTAATGGACCTTACCTATATATAACTAAAGCACTTATCTAATAGTAAATGAAGATATGACATACAAAAACTTTGACGGATGATCCAACCTCTATGAAGATTTACTTTTGAACTTTCGTTGAGCTTTCAGATCCACCACAATCACAGATATGTTGTCCTTGCTTCCTTTTTGCAGAGCAAGCATTGAGAGTTGATCTGCCGCAGCTTGAGCTGCTAGATCAATTCCGAAACCTCTTTCTGCAGGAGATTGAATCCCATTCTTTTTGTGCCAGAGTAGAATCCGCTTTCGAGCCACTTCACAAGCTTCTTCATTGGTTATGACATCCCATAACCCGTCACTTGCTAAGATAAGGCATTCATCTTCTCTTGCTCGAGGAATAAACATGACCTCGGGGTCTGGTATAACCCATGGTTTCAAATATTTATCCCCTGTAGTAACAAACATAAAGACGAAGAAATAAGGAGCAGAGCAATAGGATTCTGTAAAAAAAACATTTTTCCCCTAATGCCTCCCTCCTCATTTTTTCCATGTTGATTAGAACTTATCAATACATATGGCACGTTTGCAGTCTGTTTGATTGCTTCTTCTAAAGTGGTTTCAATCAAAAGTCATTTAAGTAGTACATTATTTGTGTTTCTGTTAAGCACAAAATGTTCTTGCTGAGTGCTGAAAGCACTTTTCGTATTTTTTTGTTTGTTTGACTTAACAGTGTTTTTTGCTCTATAAGATCTCAGATGCATGAACAAGCATTACCCTTACGTTGACATTAATGCCAAGATTAGTATGAAAGAAAAATCCAACCAGTTGTAATGCAAAATAACTTTTTGTGTAAACACACGAAATATGAAGTAAATTCTAGTGAGGGGTCATCGGGTAAGACAAACCAATGGATCTTGACATCGCAAGAACTCCAAAAACACGATGCCCGTTCCACTGTATGATCTTGCCACCAGATGCCTCTATCCTTGCATATTCATCCTCTCTGTTTGGCTGGTAAAATTAATAACAAATAATGAAAGAGAAAAGAGGTGATGGAAAAAGGAAACGGTTTTTTTTTCTTTCTTATTTACAATACAGAGAAAGTACTCTCAAATTATAAACATGGTAAACTGAAAAATGAACGGCCTTACTTTATGATCAACTGACAATGCTATAGCTTCCTTGGCACGACATAGCACAGCTCTGGAATCACCACAATTAGCAACTATAATATGGGATGAACATACCAAGGCAACCACAGCCGTAGAACCAACGGTCTCGGGAGCAACAGCATCAAACCTAATATGAGATGCATCTCCATAACTTGTACTACTATTCCTACTAACTTTTCCTCCAATCTCATCATCTACCGTCTGAAAACATCTAGTGAAAGCTTTCTCCCACTGAACTCGGTGATTCCCTCTCATACCTCTATTAGTAAAATCATCTTTATTGAACCCGATCTCTTCAACCAAAGCCAAATGGATGCGCTCACAACAGTAATTGGCAACCTGTAAGAGACTCTTCCTAGTTTAGTAAAAAAACATAGATAAATGAAAGAGAATTCCACATGCATTTCTTTTAAGGGAATACCTATTTCTATCTCAATATTAAAATGTTTGAGATATATGTTTCAGATATGTACAAAAGTAACAGGTGCAAAACTAATTTGTAAAAGGTAGAAGCACTGAACATATATAACAGATCAAATGTTTAATCCCTAACTTTTGCATAGTATAAATATACACAGAAGAAATCAGACTTATCAACGAGAATTGGAGAAGGAAGCATACTTTTCCATGACAGAGTGCAATACAACTTTAACATTTAAACAATTACATCTAAGTTACTCATTTGTATATAAAAAGCTGAGACGTGCTACACCAAGTGAGCACTGAAAGGACCTTGGTTCAAATCTCATCCAATGCAATGTAAGAAGTCATTGTTACCGTTTATTTTTTTTAAAAAAAGTTGAGCTATTAAATGAGAAATGTCTAACACTCAAACTTGAAGAACCAAATGAACATCCAAGAGTAGGGATGATACCTGAGAACCCCCGTGGCCATCATAAACGCCAAAAAAGTGACTGGTAACGTGGGTCAGAGTTTGGCTAAGTCCACTCAGTACAAGATTTCCAGTAAGCATTTCGATTGGAATTTTCATAAACCTTGGTACAACAGCGATTGCATCTTCCATTTCCGGCCTTCTTCCACAAGTAGAAACAGAACCCCATAAAGGAATACAGTCCAGCTCAAAGACACTCCGAGTACCCACTTTCACAACATTCTTGTCCATGTGTGATTGCAAAACCAATGTAGAGGCCATTACTTCAGACTTACTGGATGCCTCTGAAACCGGACTAACAGCTGCAACTATGCCTTCACTTGAAGGCACCTGATCAGCACCTGATTCCACCAATATAATAGCCTTAGCAACAATCTGACCATCACTAACACTTCCAATCTCCACAACATTAGGTAAGCTTATTTCCGAGGTTGTATCTAAAGTCATCAGATCATCTTCATTAGTGATTCCATTATTTTTATCCACAACAGATAAGATTTCATTGATTTCATCGTTTTGGCTCACCTGGACCCTAGGCCCACTTCCAACAGAACCATTTCCATTGACTGGGAATGCCCTGAACAAACCAGCAGTTTGTTCTGTGTTATCTTGGCGTACCGAAACAGTCATCATGCTAACTACACTCCTTGCATCACTAAAAGTTCCATTGCCACTTGAAATAGACTCTGCAGACATCATCTTACTGTGATCCAAGGGTATTTTCCCGGTATCTGTAACCAGTTTGATCTGCGCAAATTCCACTTGTTTTGCAACTCCAGCGCTATCACATCTAGAATTTCCTAAACCAAGTGTCACTGAAAGAGGCATCTCTTCCATCAGATATTTTCTCCCCCAACCATTACAATCAACGATTCCAAATAATTTTACAATTCCTAGCATAAAACGTGAATTACTTCTTTAAGATCAAACTGATACAAGTCCCAGCTACTTGTTAGCTAATTAAACAAAACAATTCATCAGATCTGGTGAGTTACAATGAATCGAGACACCCAATTAGAGGAGTTTCAAGCTGTCACATGTAATCTGATTGTCTCTGGAATATTGTGTTTACCAAAATTTTCTCCTGGCAAAGATTCGTCCACAGAATACCAAAACCATATCCTCTCCACCAACAATTTTCATATCCTTGTACAAAAATGACTGCAACAAAAAGCTATATCTATAAATCCAGGACGACAAAGCATAACGAGGTCATAAGATAGAATATAGAAAGAAAAAAACCCTAAAAATCACATGAAAAACCTAAAAAGGAGAAACCTTTGTTCACCTAAAATTTGGGTTTCCTGGATCTGAGGCAACCCATTTCAATCTTCTTGAATTATGGGTCTCCTTTTTATTTTATTCTTCTTTTTCTTTAGCTAATAAAGACCCTCAATCCAATTTAGCAATATCCATAAATCATAATTACAAACTGATACAAATACCATCTGGATATGCTACTACATGATCATAAGTCTTGACAGAAAACATCAAATACCAAAAAAAAAAACCCCCTTCAAAGTGTGTTTAACAGAAGAAACTTACCAAGATTGTTCTTCCCGAAGATTTTTTTTTTTAAACCTTTGATTCTGGGAGCTTGAAGGCTTCAGGAGAGAGAAAGATAAATGAGAGGAGACGATAAAAGAAGAAAGATAAATGGGTTGGTTTGCTAATTTAGTATGATGAATACACTGTGCACTCCTTTATTAGGACACGTATACATGTTAATTTTATCTTGCATCATTTAAAGCAAGATTGTGAAGACAGGATATGCTTTAGCCTGGGACAGTGTTTAACATGAAGGCAACTGCTTTCTGGATTTTTTCGTGAGCAAACTTTAGACGAGACACGTGTCCATATGCTGACAACTCTCGATAATATCTGTCTGTGTACCTCTATACAGTACATTGTTTTTAGAAGTATACTTTTATACATCCACCGCACGTTGCTCTGTCATTTTTTTTTTATTTTTAACTACAGTTAACTAAATTTGATGCAGTATATTTTCACATTGTAAAAATTATTATACAGATAATTTCGTTTACGTTATTTAGATATTTTAATAATTTAATTTATATAAAATACACATAAATTATTTAATTTTTAAAATTATGATATTTTAATCACATAACTATAAATATATGTGATTAAAATATTTTAATTTTAAAAATTAAACTATTTATACACTTTTTATAAAAATTATATGTAAAAAATATCCTAATAATATAAACATAATGAGTTAAAAATTTAATTAATCTTTCTCCCTTTTTTATACATTGAATTTTCTTTGTTTGAATTAATTATTGAATTGGTTTTACTTCTCTTAAAAAAGAATATTTCTTACTATATAAAAAATATATACATAAAAAATTTGGGAAAAAATGTTGCTCATATTTCTTACAATAACTTAAAAGAATAATCTAGTTACTTATAAAAAGATGTCAATTGATACTTTATTTTTGAAAAAAATATAAAAAAAATAAAAAATATTTTTTATTAATATTTTGAATAAAATGTTATTATTTTTAATATTTTATTTTGTTGGTAAATAAAAAAATGATAAAAATAATTTTTTTATGATATCTTATCATAAAATTGTTAAAATATTAAATAAATAGTTAAATTTTATCATAAAACTATTAAAACATTGAATGAATAATAAAATTTATCATTTTTGATACCTTTTATAGAAGGTAAGAAATTAGATGATATATTTTATAATTTAAAAATTAATTGATACAAATCTCTTAATATAATAGATTTTTACGATACTTCATCCTATTTTTAAACATGCTTAAAATAAATATTTTTTCCATTATATGAAACTTTTAAATATAACTTATAATGATACTTTAGGGAGATTAATAGAATAATATAAATAAATATTTTTACAAGTTATATAATATAATAAGATAAAAATAATAATTTAATAATATGATTAAAAATGCAATAATTTATCGGTAACATTTTTAGATCTACCCAATTATTATTTTGAGCTAAGTTTGTTTAATCACTCTGAATTGCCCATTTGTGTTAGAACATAAAAAAAAATCTCAAGAGTTGAAAAATTGAAAAAGAAAAAAAGTGACAATAAATGATTATTTAAAAAATTATATAAAAGGAAGTGAGAAATGAAAACTCCTTTTTTTTTAAGAGAGAAATGAAAACATTCTCCCTAAAAATATAAAATTTCAATAATTGAAATGTGCACAATGAGTAAAAATAAATAATTTGTTTAGGAAAAACTAAAATTTCAGTTGTGATAATAGACAGAAATAAAATTTTGGTACTCATGAGAAAATTTAAGATTCAAACTTTTTAATTATAATGATTATAGTGGATCGTATAGTAAATACCATGTAAGGTGATTAATCAATGTGTCTTTTTGTTGATGATAAATTTTTAATCTTGCGGCTCACTTTTAGTATAGTTGATAAGAATTTTCTTCCCCCACTTCTTAACCATGTCATAACTACAGAATTTGGACTATGTAAAAGTGTTTGATTTTTTTTTAAATCTAAATATCTTAATACATATATAATGTCACCAATTATAACATATAACAATATATTTACATATCTTAAATAACATAAATAATTATTTTTTAATTAATTATCTTAAATATTTTTATCAATTAAATAATAATTAATTTTTAAATCATGTAAATTTGATTAGTATGAGTTTTACCGGATGTACTCATAATTATATTATTTTATGTTTAATCTAATTAATCTAATTAATCAAAATAAAATTAAAATAAAATAAATTTTATAACCACGTAAAGTTTAAGCATATATTCATGAAAAAATACTCGTATTCTCATTTTTAATTTTCATTTTCTCATTTCTTTGTTTTGTATTTTCCGACCACTACAGGGCCGTATAGTAGCAGTGGTGACTGTGGTAGGGTATTGGTAGCATCAGTGATAATGGTGGTATGAATTGTTAAAATAATAAAATAAAAATTTGATAATATTGTAATACAATTTTAATGGCATTGATAAGGACAATACCATCATTAGAAGGTGGACGAACCAACGTAATTGTCATTGATATCAATAAGAATGACCAAATTGTTGTGAAATGGGCTGTGGATAACCTTTTCTTAGCAAACATGAAGGCTTCTAACAATTGTACCCTCCTTCATGTTAATCATCCAAGCATGGACCCTAGCTAGTAGGTACTTCTCCCTTGTAACTTTTTTTTTTTATGATATGGACAACCACGACACATTTAGTTTATATTTCGTTTGTAAAATACATAATGAAAATGAAAATGATAATAAAAATAAAATTTTAAAAAAATAGTATTATTATTAATATGTTTATTTAAAAAATAAAATTAAAATAATGATAAATATTAAAGTAAAATTTATAAAAATATGAATGATATAAATAAAAATAATAATAAATAATTATAAAAATATGTAAGGAAAATATAATATTTCAATATATTTTTGTTAATGTGAAAAGAATAAGTATTCTTATTGTTGTTCTACGTTTCATTCCAATTTATAATCAAATCGTACATAAAAATACCTTGAATTATTTTTATTTGTTAAGTTTCTTTCATTAACACATCGGTCAAGAGTTCGACAGCAGTGTTGTTTATAAGATTAGACAACTATTAACTCAAGAGATCTTATTGGGTTGAGTTTGAATTAAATTTCTATCATGTTATCAAAGTTGTGCTTAACTTGATTGGTGATTTGGACTTTGTCCTTAACAATCTCATCGTTGTTTTGTAAGACTACATATATCCGTGTAGAAGGGGCTGTTAAGTTTTCTTTAATCATACATATGTCAAAAGTTCGACAGTAATGCTGTTTATAAGTTTGAATAATTCTTAACTCAATAAATCTTATTGAGTTGAGTTAGAATTGAATTTTTAATGTCATTATTATTAACTAAATATTAACTTTTATGGTTTTTTTTTAAATATTTAAAAAAAATGCTTTATAGAATAAAAAAATAAAAATTCAGATCTCCAAAAGCATATTTTATCTTGTGCTTCCAAACAAAATGCAATCAAACGAACCCTTTCACCATTTGAATTGATACTACTTATATATCTACTTAAGAGTCGATCAAATTTGTAAAATGTATAAAAATAAAAGTATTGTTGAAATTTATTTTCACTTGCTTAAAACTTAAGCTTTGATATCCTAATAACTTCTATCTAAAAATCCTATGTTTAAACATTTTAATTATTGAATTACATGTGATTCGTTTTTCATGATACATAGAATCGGTGATAAGATAATTAATGGATAAAAAATTTGTTAACACTTTTTTACAGCTTTAAGGTTTTAAGAGATTTAGTATGGGAAAACTCCTAACATAGAGATCAAGTATATATTTGAATTGGATTTTGCAGATGTTGATGATGGTTCTCATAAAAAAGATCGCCCACCAATTGAGGATGAGCTGAAATCCCCTACAGAGGATACTGTGCTAGAAAAGGGGTCAGTATATTCAAACATCAGACTGTAAGATCAATTGAGCTGATTTATATATATTATTGATAAATGGGAAATTCCAGATTGAAGCAAATGAAGTGATCATTTATGACCTTGATGTTTCAAGTGCTCTCGTTGATTATGTAACCAATAACTCAACCACCAATTTGGTTGTTGGTGCTTCCAGCCGAAGTGCTTTCTCTAGGTTTATTTCTATACCCCTCTCTCTTCTTCCTGTCCTTTGAGTACGAGTTCATTCTTGTATATATGTTACTTAAATTTCTAGATTAGTTAATTAGGATCTTTGTGGTTTAACATTTATGTACACTAATCTCTGCATGACTCTTAAATGTCATCAATTTGAGCCCTAAATTGCCCATTTTTTTTAGATTGGGTCGAATAAGTACTAAAATCGTGGTAGTACAGAACAAAAACCCGTGAATTCGGGGTCAATTTTTTTATGCTCATGCAAGAAAGAATAATTTTTTTTATATATTTGTCGTAAAAATATTACTAAAATTTTATGTCTTAATTTAATATTATTAAATTTCATAAATATTACCAAAATTTAATTGAATTTTTTTTGTTACTTCTATATCATAAAATTTTATAAATATAACAAAAATATCATTAATATATGTATAATTTATTGTCAACTTAACAATATTGATGATACTTTTTTAATATTTTGTAAAGTTAATGATATGAAATTAACAAATAAAAATTGACGGTATTTTTGTAATAATCTTAAAATTTAAAATATATAAATAATAAATCAAAATTTGATAATATTTTTGTAAAAATTCTTAAAGTTTGATAGTAGATAAATTTATTTACTTTGCTAAAAAGACATGCGATGATTTTAGGATCTCAAATCAAGTTATAATCGTAATTGTTAAGTCTCACGTTGGTCAAATACTAGACTTTCACTACAAATATAACTTTGAGCAATCTTTCATCTCATAATGTGGGTTTTGAGATAGAGTTATGTTCAACTCTAACATGATATCAAAGCTGGTTCTCTTGCTTTTCATCAACGCTCAAGATCCTGAAGGTACGCTTAGCACTTAAGTGTACTTAGGGCACAACTCTGTCTGTTCAGTATCGACTATGACCACCAGTCGATGTGAAGAGAACTGTTAAGTCTCACATCGGTTAGATACTAGACTTCTGCTACACATATAACCTTGTGCAATCCTTCATCTCACGATCTTAGTTTTGAAATAGAGTTAAACTCAAGTCTAACAGTAATAACTAACTAATTAGTTTTATCAATGAGATTGTAAATCAACAAAGAAATTTTTAACCTGTAACTAATGCATACTCATTTTTGAAGAAAATTCAAATATTCAGATATTTCAACTTCTTCACTAAAATTGGCCCGAAAGACACGTATTTATGTTATCTCAAAAAGAAGAGTTCAAACTTCATAAATATTAAGAAAATATTTTCACTTTTTTTATTACTTTATATTTTTAAATTTTGTAAATATAATAAAAATATAATTAATATACGTGTAATTTATTGTTAATTCGATATCAATGGTGTTATTTTAATATCTTGCAAAGTTAATAATATGAAAGTAATAAAAAAAAATTGATAGTATTTTTGAAATAATTATAAAATTTAATAATATATAAGTAAGAAATCAAAATTTGATGATATTTTTATAAGAATTTTTAAAATTCGATGGTAAAAAATTCTTACTAAAAGAGATGTGATGATTTAGTACCTCAAATCTAGTTTTAATCATAATAACTAGCTAGCTAGCATTGTTAAGGAGATTGTAAATCAGCAAAGAAATTTTTAACTTGTAACTAATGCATACTCATTTTTGCAGAAAATTCAAAGATTCAGACATTCCAACTTCTGTACTGAAATTGGCCCAAAGACATGTTCTATTTATGTTATATCTAAAGTAAGAGCTCAAACTTCCCGTACGACGACTCATCTTCCTCCACCAAGATGTAAAACATCTACTGCTAAGAGGCGACCTCCAAAGACACCTGCTTCTAATTATGCTCATGATGGTCCAGACACTGAAGAAATCAAAAGGTTTGACTCCCAAGACTTTTTGAGTATACATTAGAGAACTTTTAGGTCTTACGAAATTGAAGGCAAAATAGTGTGACTGTAAGTGTATGGCAAAAAATTTAGTGTGATTCCACTAGTTGTAACTCTTACAGATTATCTTTTGATAGGAAATGAAATCATGATAAGAAGGACCAATAGCTACTCAGCAAGGCTACCTATAGATGATTCTGCATCACCAGGAGCTTGCAGTGACATATCCGAGTCCGAGACACCAAGCTTCCAATCCATTGATTTTGATAGTTTGGATAATTTTGCCACAACTTTGGAGAGTTCAAGGAATTATGTTTGTGCACAAACAACTCATGTAAGTACTCTATTATTATTGTTCATCATGAATCTTTAATTACTGAAGTGCTACAGGATTGAATATAAAGATATTTTGTAGCATTTGCTTGTGTTTATGCTAAAAAAATATAATAAATCGGTTTAAGGAGAAAGCAGTTTTATTTATTTACCATATATTCTTTAATTCTAGAACAAGCAAAAAAAATGTGCTTTTTAAAGGTCCGTTTACTCGTGTTTCTGTTCAGAATGATTTCAAATTTTTTTCTTCGTGTTGTTTGTTGCAAGTGGTAAGAAAAACTAATCTACTTAAGAATATGATGATAAAGAAATGGATGCCCATTGCATGGATTGCTCCAGGCCTTGGAAGCTGAACTTAGGAGATTAAAACTTGAGCTGAAGCAAACCTTGGAAGCATATAACTCAGCTTGTAGAGAAGCTGTAATAGCCAAACAGAAGACAGAGGCAGAAGACAGAGGTTGCAATAGAAGAATCACAAATGGCACAATGGCTAGCAGATATGGAAGCTCAGAGGAGAAAAATAGCTGAAAAAGAGCTAAGCAAGAGGCAGAAGAGAAGAAAAGAGCATTAATGGGAAAGAAACAAAATAGTGTTGGTTTTCACCACAGGAGATATAGCATACAAGATATTGAAGTTGCTACAAATTACTACGATGATTCATACAAGATTGGTGAAGGTGGATATGGTCCTGTTTTTAGAGGCACACTTGATCACACCCCTGTGGCTATTAAGGTCTTAAGACCAAACATATCACAATTGCATAAGCAATTCAAACAAGAGGTACATTATTTCTATGCTCATTATGATCTAATTTATAATTGAGTTTTGTTAGGTATGGGCAATTATATTCTTGAACTATAATATGCTTTCTACATCCAAATTTATCTGTAGTTGTTTTTTGTTGTTAGATACACCATACTTAACTCTTTCCACATTTTAGAAAATAAAGTTACAATACTATTGGTATGCATACTTCTCTCACACATATGATGCAGGACTTACATATAACATGTGGGGCTTATAAGTTATTATGTGAGAGAAATAGTACATGCAACTAAGAGTACTAAAACCATTCTTAATAGGCTTTCACTACAGTTATGAATTCATTATTGCTTACTATTGGATTTTCCAGATTGAGGCTCCAAGTTGCATAAGACATCCACACATGGTTCTCCTATTGGGTGCTTATCTAGTGCATGGATGCCTAGTATATGAGTTCATGGAAATGGCAGCTTGGAAGATCGGCTCTTCCAAAAGACAACACTCCCCCAATCCCTTGGAGAATCCGGTTCAAAATTGCAATTGAAATAGCCACTGCCCTTCTTTTCCTTCACCAAACCAAACCAGAATCTCTTGTACATCGTGATCTCAAACCGGCAAACATTCTCTTCGATCAAAACTATGTTAGCAAAATTAGTATTGTAGGTCTAGCTCGGCTAGTGCCACCATCAGCATCAGATAGCATCACACAATATCGAATCACAGCAGCAGCTGGAACATTTTGTTACATTGATCCTGAATACCAAAAAACTGGCTTGTTGAGTGTGAAATCGGATATATATGCATTAGGGATTATACTATTACAAATAATTACAGCAAAGCCTCCAATGGGTTTATCCTATCAAGTTGAAGCGGCTATAGAAAATGGTACATTTTCAGAGATGCTTGATCCATTAGTAAACCGAATGGCCTAGAGAAGAGACATTATCATTTGCCAAATTAGTTTTGCAATGTTGTCAACTGACAAAGAAGGATAGACCAGACCTTAGCTCAGTTGTTTTACCAGAGCTAAACCAGCTAAGAGATTTTGAAAGGGACATTGAATCCAACATTAGCAGTCCAGTGACACAGTAAAATTGTTATTCAGCTCCACAATTACAGGTCATATCAAACTTCCATTTTCTTATGCTAATAATATCAATTGATCATTTTTTTTCCTTCAAGAGTTTATGCTATATCTCATAATTTATGATTTTCTTTCAGTATTTTAAAAATAGAATATATATAGAATATATATTCTATTTTTAAGTTTTATTTTGTGTTGAAGCTAGTTTTCTATTTTCTAATTCATTGAGTAAAAAACCCAAAACTTTTAAAAATGTTTTATTTACTTGTTTCATTCACTCTTAAGTTTCAACAAATAAATAAAGTTAACTAACTAAAGAAAAAGTTAAATTTAAATATGATTTTTAAAAGCTTTTTTTTTAATTTCAAAAACAATAAAAAATGAGTAAATGAAATTGAGTTTTAACTTGATTTTAAACTTAAAAATGAAATTACTTACTCAACAACACTCATTTTAAAAACTTAAGTTTAAAAACTAGAACTTGAAAATATAATTGGTTACAAAACATGCCCTTAGTTTATGTCATCTTCATCAATTTTCTGAATTTTGCTTTCGTATTACATTAGTTTTACTTTGATCACACTCCCAATTTTATCAATTATGAGCAAACACAAGTTACCAATTTATGTACAGGCTCCATTCTTCCCATGCTTGAGAACTAATGATTAGATATGTTTACAAAGATTTTATATTTGTGTATAATGATCAAATTATATAAGGTCTTATTTCTACCTTTTTAATTATTTTTAGATAAATTTTAAAATATTTAATCTTTCGTTATTTAAATTATGTATCTCTTTTAATTGTAATGATTTATCATTTAATTAATAACTAAAAAATATCAATCAACTCAAATTCTAGTAACTTTTTTTTAATAAATATAGAATCATAGATAACGAATTATATAATTATCTTACCTAATTTTATTATCAAAATTTTTGGGATCAATGATTGGATCATAGAAACTCAAAATACATTTTCTTAGATAAAAGAAGATAGTATTCGATCAATTTTCATATCGTTCATGATATATATAATAACTCGGTAACCCATTTCAAATACATATTCTATTTTTACACAACAAAATTATGAAAATTTAAGAAAATTAATTAATGGTATTGTATATTCCTGATATTATATTGAAGGTTGTTCTCATTTTACCTGAGGATTTTAAATTAACCTATATAAATCGTATTTCATTTGAGATCAAAGAAAAGATGGATAATTTATCTTGTTAATCACGTTTATTTCTTAAAATATCTCATATACTTACTTGAAAATAGAAAAAAATGTTAAATTTATACTCAAGAAATCAAAAGCAACTATAATATTTATAACGTTAAGGCATAATAATAAGCAAAATTGTACAAAATATAAAAGATATAAGAAATAAACATAATAAATATATAGAATGTTCTTAAATTGGTTGATATTAAACTTCTTATTTTACGAGCGAATACATCAAACTTGAAACCAATAACCAGTAATTCTAACGTTTAATAGTATTTCAAGACACATTTTTTGTCCAATGCCTTTTAGTCTTTCAGATTTATGTATTTCTTTTTTAATTTTGTTGTACTTTCTAGAAATTTCGTGAATTTGTATGAAAAGTGTATAGTACTAAACAGGCCGGTCCGGCTTAAGTACCTCGCCGACCAACTTTCTCTTCGAAAACCAAGCCGAGTTTTCTTTGGTTATATCTTCCTTCCCTCGAGCTTTTCCCAAAGAGAGGACTCCTCTTTCAGTCAATCAAGGAGAAATCTTGCCAAACCCTAATCCTAAACGTTAGAAGGAGCTCTTTCATTAATAAATGACGTTTACAGCCTCCCCTTTAGACGACGAGAGGGGCTCCATTGACTCATCGAAGCAACGGCTCTACAATCCCTATCAGGACTTACAAGTTCCGATCCAAAATCTCTACAAGCTCCCAACCTCCCCTGAGTTCCTTTTCGACGAAGAGGCTCGCCGTCAACGCCGATCTTGGGGCGAGAATCTCACTTTCTACACCGGCTGTACTTACCTCGCCGGTTCGGTCGGCGCCGCCGCATCAGGGTTCGTAACCGGGGTAAAATCGTTCGAGTCCGGTGACACCACAAAACTTCGAATTAACCGAATACTTAATGCTTCTGGACATTCCGGTCGGTTGTGGGGAAACCGGTTGGGCGTAATCGGGTTGCTTTACGCGGGTATAGAGAGTGGGGTGGTGGCTGTGAGAGATACAGACGATGTTTGGAATAGTGTGGTGGCTGGACTCGGCACAGGTGCTCTGTATCGGGCGGCAAGAGGGGTTAGGTCAGCGGCTGTGGCTGGTGCCATTGGTGGAGTTTTGGTTGGTGTAGCCGTGACGGCGAAGCAGGCTCTCAAGCGGTACGTGCCTATTTGAGAGGGAAGCTTCACTTATGTTGATTTCTGCTTCTTTTTAAATTTATGTTGGCCAATTTTGATAATTTAGTTAGGCATGAAAGATTGTCAAACTGAACTACGGGCAATGTTACTTCTTGATGAAATAGTTGAGCATGGAAACACGTGCTTTGATTATAGTTTTGTTACATACTGATATAATTTGTGGAATTTTCCTGGTGATGAATAATTGCAATCGATATGATTTCCTGGGTATCACATATTATTCTAATTTCTGAACTTATTTTGCTTGTTTGATGTCACTCGATCTCCATCTTTGATTTCCTTTTCTTTGCATTGATGCAAATTTTACCTGTCTTCCTTTTGGATATCTTATGAACTATTCTGTCTGGTTTTATTAGGTTCTCCATCTTGTCCACATACATGATGCAAGGGTAGATTCTTTTTGGTATGATGATTGATGAGCATGATACATATTACTACTCTTGTCCACATACATGATGCAAGGGTAGATTCTTTTTGGTATGATGATTGATGAGCATGATACATATTACTACTCTTGAAAAAAACTGGCTCCTCCCTGTTCATGTTTATAGTTTAATTTTTTAGCAGTTTTAAAGCAATTTCAAAAACACCAACGCATCAACAAATCGTAAAAATAGAGAAATCAAGATTATAGATAAGAACCTTCCGGTCCAACTTAATGTCCTCTGTTGATCAATTTAGTATCTATCTTACATATGACTGTAAAAATACATTCAAGTTACAATAAGTAATCAGTTATTTTATTTTTAAAAAAAAATTTCAAAAAAAATTTAAAAAATGACATGATAACTTTTTGTTAGAATCAATTATTTTTTCTCGACCCAAACTGGGTTATTGTGATAACATTGGAACCCCTCCTTTCTGATTCTTCTCCGTCCATTTTTAATCCGTCTTCTTCCTATCAATCTTTATTTTTAGTGTAATTTCAAGTCATGAATTTATGATCGCAAAAATAATGAGGGTCAATAAGATTTAGGCAATTTACCCTGTGTAATGTGTCAATGAAAAAATAAGTGTCATAATACCGTCATTTCTGAGAAAATGTCTTTTATTAGATTATGTATTTGAAATAGAAATTTTGCAAGGAGGTATTCACGGAGAATTTTTTAGTCCTTATTTATTCTTATATTCTTCAGTTTTGAGTCCTATTTAGTATTTTTCATGGCCCTTGTGTTTCTTTAATTTGACCTTTCTGAATATTGGTTTATTGGTAAAGAAAATTCTTGGATTGCATATGATGTATGAAAGAGTTTGGAGCATTTAAACCTCCAATGATGAGAGCTGTACAGTAAAACGGTGAATGGTGCCCTATGGCTATGTATGAACGTGATTTGATTTTGGAGTGGTATAAGAATATGCTATTGAAAAAAGAACTAAGAAAATGAAGCTAATTAATTGGATTAGAATTATATCCTGATACTTACCTCTTAAGATTTTGGTACTTAATTTTTGATTTTTTTTAGGTATTTTTTTATTTTAATTTTCATAATTTTAATGAATGATTAAAGACTGATTCTAAAGATTTTTAAATCATATTTATGATTTGACTTCTTTTTTTCATAGTAAATAAAATCTTATGATTTTTGTATATATAAATATTGAAAGAGAGTGATTAAAAACTTTAATTTTTAAATAATAATCAAAACTCTTCTTAATTTTTTTTGGTTTTTGAAAAAAAAAATCAGAAATCATTGTCATTAGTTTTACAAAAGAATTTAAAATCATAATATTAATTAGTTAAACAAAAATTAAAAATCGCAAATCTAAATTTTCCAATTTCTGAAAATAGGTTCCACAGAAAAAACCTATTTTACAAGTAGCCTATTTTTTTTTAAGGAATTAAGGAATGCTAAAGCAGAAAGTCGACCAACCATATACAGGGAGATTAATGTATGATTATGGTTTAAATTCTGGGATGTATCTTCCAGTCATATGTAAGATAGAATCATCCTTGAGTTTATTCTGGCAAATTCTATACCCTTCCCAGCATGTGGTATAAAATCATAGGAGTCCAAAAGGAAAATAAAGTGAACTTATAACTAATAAGTTGATTAGGACCAAAATAAATTATTGAGTTCAAGGTAAAATGCATTTGATGATATTTATAGAGGGTTCTGATGATGCAAACGAAAGAACGGGTGTCACCAATTTTAATTCGCCTTAGGACTAATGTAAGGAAGTTAACACAACAAAAACCTCTCAAAATATTCCCTCTGATAGGAGATAAATAGACGACATTATTGTTGATAAAAATAGTTGAACAAATACAAAGGGCCTTAGCACTCTACATGGGCAAAATTCAGTTCAAAATTTAAAGCCCTGCCCCCTTTATTGGAAAAGCCTACGCAGTCAATACTGTGAGGTGACGATCATCATCAGTAATACGACCGCAAAAAAAAAGGGAAGAAAAAGTTGGAACCCAGAAATGAACTGGGATCGCATTCAGATCCCTTCCCTTGTAAAATTCTAAAGCATGGCAAATCATTATTTGAAGATAACCATAAACTGCTCATTCGGACATTGACTCTGGATTCTCAATGTAGCTTTTGAAGAGAATACCAGAAACTGTTCATCTAAAGCAACATTGACTCTGGATTCTCAATGTAGGCTTTGAATGCTTTCAGCCATTCTGCACCAATTGCACCTGAATACAAAGAATCAATATCATGAGAAATTCACTTGTCAAATGATATAATTACTTAGATTAAAAATAAATTATTTCAGATAATACATTGCTGGCCAGTGACCAGATTGGCATACCATCAATTACACGATGATCACAACTTAAGGTAACAGACATGAAGGAACCAAACTTGTATAGCTCCGGCCCAGAACTAGGCACAACCCTCTTCTCAGCTGCACAGAAAACCATGCATCAATCAATGACAAAAATTATACAGATAAAATGACAACGGTTTTGGTGAACAAAGAAATAAGCGCCAGACGTACCTGATCCAACGGCAAGAATACCCGACTGAGGTGGATTTATAATGGCACAGAACTGCTTGATGCCAAAGGGGCCTCCCAAATTTGACACTGTAAATGTGCCCCCCTGCAGTGGAAAAGGCCAAGTACATGTTAATCAAAACCATCAAACTTCTGGCTTTTTGATAGCTAGAATAATCAACATGAACATTATTTGACCTCATAATCTTCAGGTTTTAAACTGTTTTCTTTGGCTTTTTGGGCCACCTGTTTGACCTCTTCAGATATCCTTGATAGACCCTTTTTGTCTGCATCCTGTGAATCAAAACATGTGATTTTATATGAGACAAATTGTTCATGGAATTGTACTATATCTACAAATAAGGAACTACAACAGTCACTCACTCGGATGACGGGAACATAGAGTCCATTGTCTGTCTGCACAGCAACATTAATGTTCACGTTGTGGAACCTACATAAATGAAGAAGAATGTTACACTGTTAAGATAATAACACAATTTGACAATATTCTTAGAAATTGTACTCTTACTGGCGTATATAATCATCTGTCCACGAACTATTGCACTGAGGAACCTTACAAAGTGCCAAAGCAGCAGCCTGCAGCAATGGTTAATTTGGTGAAAATATAGTTGAGTTGATTCTTCTAATTAAAAAATGGCATAGCCATTCAAAAAGGAATGATAGAAGATAAAAGAAAAGAAAGACATCTGCGATCCTTCAGAAGGAGAAGTTCCAAAACCCTGTTTCTCCTGATATGATATATCTAACACCAATTCAGTCACCCCTTTGGTAAATGGAACTCTAAATTACAAATCTAAGTGGGAATAAGAAGACACTCTCCTTCTTATACACTAAAGGTGATCCACAAATTCATTAGAAAAGTAGACCACCATTTAGCAGGTAAATGATGTAAGACGACGAAGCAACAGTTCCTTACATCTTTTGCATTAATTTCTGATCCTTAAATTAAGTTAAGATGAGATGGCAAATGATTTGAGAGCCGTAATACCCTTCTTTCCTATTGATCTGATTTCATCAAATCAAGCATCTCATAAATACCATTTGTCTATGGTAGAAAAACATTTTTATACCCCAAGGGATTGCTCAAAAAAAAATAATAATAATAATAAAACACGGATGAAAGACTTTACACCTTTATCACAAGATCATTAAGAGATATCCGCTTTCCACCTGATGCTTCTTGCAATGCATTCAGTTGGCTCCGCAGACTGCATTCCAAAGCAATAATTTATGCATAAGATGTTAAATAGGGCTCCACCTTAAAAAGGATGAAGAAAGTGATACTCACTCCATAAGTTTGTCAACACATGTATCTACTGTCAAATAGTAATGAGGAATAGTCTGTTTAGAGAGCAAAAGCCGCGAAGCTGTGACCTGTGAAAATTATGTGTGAAATGTTGAAGATAATCATATCATAAACAGATTCACAAGAACACATGAGCTTATAGATTCACAAGATGTAAGCATCATCAACAGAAAAAAGAACATTATGTCAAGAATTGAAGTATGATAAGTGTTGACGATAACCATATCATAAACTACCTTTCGTATCTGAGAATGAGGAATATCAGTGTAATCTAATGTTACAGGTGGAGCACCCTTAGGCTTAAAGGCTGCGGCTGGAGTTTGCTTACCACCAGAAGCTACATCATAGAGATCAATGATGAAAAATAATGTCACAACCAGTAATTTGGAATTAACTACATGGGAATGTCAACCAATAATTTGAAATTAAAGATGAGAGACTGAAGTAGAGATGAAGGTTGTTTCTTCTGTTTTATTTATTTATTTATTCGTTTGGGGGGGGACAAGAGTAGCAAACATATGTTTTAAATGGTAGAATGAACCAATTTCAATAATAACATTAAAGACCATTTTGGAAAATCAGATACAGTACCCAAGTAATGTTCAACATCAGCCTTTACAATTTGTCCATCTGGGCCTGTTCCCTTGATACTTGAGAGTGACACCTAGGCTCAAGTTAAAGTAAAAAAATATTAGTAAAACTATGAAAATATTTACAGCTCGAAAAAACAAAAAAAAAACAAAAGTTAAGTGACAACTTTTCATAAGTCATACACTATTTTCTTCAGCCAAATTTCTTGCCAGAGGACTAGCAAAAATGCGATCTTCAGCTGAAGGAGCCACACTGGGCTTGGGAGCCTTTGGCTCCATAGGAGCAACAGGTTCTTTAACCTCTTCTTTTTTGGGTGATGCAGAGACAGATGATCTTTCATCTGCAGCAGCACCAGCATCTGGTGCTGAAGGTGTATAATCTTTGATCTTAGCAATATCTTCTTCATCCTCAACAGTTATGGCAATCACCTTTACAAAAGAATGATAAAAGCATTTAGATAAAGCGACATGCACGGCCTCTTAAACCAAAAAAAAATCATAACCATAAGGATCATGAACCTCATGGTCTAGTTGTACAAACCATCTTACCTGCCTTAATAACATTCTTAAAGATAAGGAGACACAATATAAAGAAGCAGCATTCTACATCATTCAAGGTGTTTGAGAACTATAATGATTTACCTCACCAACTTTGATTTCTTTGGACCCATCACCACGTATAATCTTTGCAAGGTAGCCTTCCTCCATGCATTCCATCTCAACTGTAGCTTTGTCCTTGACGAATTAACAATGGAAAGTAAATTTCATTTTCTGTCAGAAAAAACAGTAAGCGTAAGTAATAGATAACTTACGGTTTCAACTTCACATAGAACTTCACCAGGAGAAACTTTGTCACCCTCTTTCTTCAGCCATCTTGCTATATTACCCTGCATGTAGTACAAGATATATCAAAAATAGTTAATTTTACAAGTTATAATGTTCCATTAAGCAACAGAATGGTGCATACCTCTGTCATTGTGGGTGAAAGTGACGGCATTCCTATTTCTTGGTGGGATGGAAGGTCTGAGATATAGTACACAGTCCATGAGTTACTTTACACAAGATTAGAAATGTTGTTTTAAAGATCACCAAAGAGCAAAGTTGACAAAAAATATTGAGCTGTGTTGCATGGTATCCTTTATAATAAAATATATGTATTCATTCATCACTAAAGCTAAAGAGCAAAGTTGACGGAAAAACTATTGAGTATGTGTTGCATGTACTCAACTTTCTTGTGTTAAATAAATCCAGCATGATTATGAACAGCACTAACAAATGAGAGAACATGAATGAACAGTGAATTGAACTCAAGGGATTAAAAAAATATTGGAAATAAATTTGTCACTTAAACCAACATTTTAGGGCCATGACTCAGTTTCTATAAACTGAACAGCGGAGATGCTTGAATCAATAAATCATGGTATAGATATCATGTTGCTCTGTTTTTCTTGGTTGAATATCATACTCTATTGCTAGGAAATAGTTTAGAAGATGCTCCTAAAATGAAATGAGCAACTGTATTACAACTAGTATATTTCAGTAACCAACAATCAACTACAATTTGGTGAAAATAGTTACATATTAACTTGTAGAAACTCAAATTACATCACGGAGTTTTAGAGAACCAGAAGAGAGAGAGAGGAAGAAGGAGAGAGGATAAGTACCTGCACCAGATGAGAAGCCTCTCCTCAAGGATACCTGTGAACTGATATATTGGAAACTTATATAAGTAATCATCAAAAGAACTTTCTACAATCACATAAAGAAAAATTTAGACAGCATACCATGAAATCTGTTTGTTGTATAACAATCTATCAACTGAATTTCCCACTTTCATTGAGGTTGTTGAAACACTCCTTTCAGAGATACCACATGATGAAATCTACAAAATAAGGCATATCTATTATCAAAAAGAAAATTACAAAATAAGGCATATCGATTATTTCACAAGAATCACAACTATGTTATTCTTAAGATCATTCATAACTCATCGATTTATTATAAAGAATATAATGAAGAAATTGCAACTTTACTTTTTAGAAGACTGCAACTACTATCGCACAGGTAATATGAAAGAGACGTACTGTACTTACAGTGCCATTGGTGACATATTTTGTAACTCTTCCTCTTTCTGAAGGCACAAAACCATGACAATGAATCTTCGATAGCTCTAAGATAGAAATCAAACATTCTCTTAGAAAGAATACTGCCAGAGAAGCATTTAAAGCAATCATACTCAAAGAAGCTACAATCAATCATTTTTTGTATAACAGAATACTGAGAAATTACTGCTCTTCAGCTAAGGAAGAATAGTAGAGTAGAGCTACCTAATGTAGCCGTTCCTATACATCTAAACAAGTTAATCTAACACTCAAAGATCAACATTTTTTCAAATTATACGATAGTGACTAAGTGCACAGAATGATATGGACTGACATCCACATGCCAAAGCTGCCTCAAAGAAGCTCATAGAGTTTATCTCCATTTTCCCTACAACATCAAATACAGCCTCATACTTTGCAGTGACAAATACCATTCCAAAACTGACTCCCAAACAAGCATAACCTAAATTCTAATCCCAATAAATGCGTTATAATGATATAGAACATTGTTCATTCAATGAAACCACCATTTTTCACCATATTAGCGACATAAACAAATTCGTGAACAGGAAAATACAAAAAACCCAAAGAAAACACATATAACATTTGACTTTAAAAAATGTAGCAGAAATTGCTAAAAAAGTACCATCTTTCATAACTAAAGCGGGCTGACCATCATATGCAAACCAACGAACCAATAAATGCTCATTTCGCAACAAGTTGTGAACATTTCTTAACTGCAAAGACAAAAAACAATGATTAAAATTATCTATCACCAAAGAAATTACCATCTATGGCTAGTTAGCAATGGAACCATATCTATTACGAAGAAGCATAACACAGTATTATCATCTTCTTTACAGGGAAAAAATTATATATACATATACATACATACACACACATATATACACATCATTTAACTCCACTAGGAGTTGAACAAAACATAAAGTTGTGATTTGTCACTTGTGAATTGCATTTGTCCAAGCTTATCATGGTAGAATGTAAAAAGCTGCATTCAGAAATTAAATTCAAACAATACATCCCGAACATGAATTCCCTAAATCAAATATACCCAACTATTTAAGCTTGTAAGGACTATGATATTAGCTATTTTCGTGGACAAAGCAATCATCTGTAAACTTGTTTTTAGGCTTGTTATCAAATCTATCAAAAAAAGCCAAATAAAAACTCGAGTTTCGGATAATCGTAATTCAGGTATATTTTTTATAACCACACATAATATTGCACTCATACGCTCAACAGCACATGTTCAAAATGCTTGCAATTATTTTTAGTGCTAAAATATTTATTTAAACTTGAATCAATTTATAAAATTACCACTTATCTTTTTCTTAAATGTACTTTAAGGTTTTCAATAAGATGTGTTCCAAAAATAACTTTTTATTTTATTAAGACTTTTAATAGGCTTTGGGTAATCAAGCCCAAAATCCTATTAACCTTACTATTATTAGGTTATCACTATCACCTATATATACATATTAGGGTTAAATGGAGAGGTCAGTCAATACATAATCAAGATATACATCGTTAATAGAGCAGACGTGGCAAAAAGAGGTTAATTAATTTTGTATAAACCTCTACCTCTTCAACATCAGCGGCAAGAAAATGTTGAATAAGTACATATACATTAGCAAATGAGACTAATGGATTGGATCACTATTTTATCTTTCTGATAGGTATCAATCAAATATAAATATAGTCATTGATTGCCTCTCATATAAAATAATGAAGTTAGCATCTCAGTCTTGTTAGTGGGAATTTCTAAACTTTATTAGCCTATTTGTTTCATATATTTATGCTTATATAGCTTCTTCTTACTTAAGTTCTTGCATGTTTAGATTAAACAGTTTTGTGTGTGATCATGATTATTTAATTTAATTATCAAATTTTAAAAAAGCTATTTTAATTGAACTTATACTTAATATGCTTGCTCTAAGATTTACTAATTAATTTGATTTATTTTATATATGTTTTTAATCATCTAATTAGAATTATTCGTTATTAAATCTGTTAAAGAACACACATGAACACTTATGTTTTTTATACCAACCCTATTTGCAAGTTAATCTATGAACGTATCTGATTGTTGAAAAGTTAATTAAAATATTAGTCTGTATACTGCTCACGTTAGTCTTGAAAACTGTGAAAATATAGTAGGGGGTCTTAGGTAAGATACACTGGGGCTATATCCTAGGAAATGTAACATAAGATTAAGTTTGTACTAGTATATCTTATTTTTATAGTAGAAAGGTTAGGTGGTCCGGTAGAACGGTAATTTTCCTCTTAGGTCATGATTGTGGTCTAAGTTGTTTCCATCTAAAAAGATAATGTGTCATTTATCTATTTCCATATTTATTTTTGATACGCGATTAATTGTCTGACCGCTTTATTTAGGTTACGAAATTATAATTTGATAAAATTTAAAATAACTTATTCACAACTCTCTATTCTTATTAGGTCCCTTTTTAGAACTTTGAAAGCTTAACATTGATGATCCATATATGTAATAACTGCCCTCGACAGCAGAAAAAACAAAAGAAAACTTAAAACAGTGGCTTCAGATTTGAATTTTAAAACTGCCAACAATTCGAATCAGTATGCTTTAGTCTTCTTGGTCTTTATCTAAACGAGATGACAGTGTTCAATGACCCAATTGCAGAATGGTCTTCAGGAGGCTATACAAGTATATTAACGCACATCCAAAGTCAACAACGTTAAAATTAACACAAAAATCCTAGAGATATAAAAAAATGTAGAATTCAATTGCAAAAAATCCAAAAAAAAATTGTATTCAAAATCAATCTTTAACGATTTTTCATAGTTATATAAACAAGTATTTATTTTCTTCTTTATCTTAGTGTAATTTTCCTTGCTCTTGTCAACATTGGCAATTTATATGTTACAAGTTCCAATCAACGTGCACGGGTGAAGTTAAAATTATAACAATTTCTCTCAAGAAGTTTTACAATCTCACTATTCAACCTAAGGAGATGTCAGCAGGATTATGTTTTGATGTACACGTGCATTAGCGTGATACCATTAAAGTGCTCGAATTTGCTCAGTAGCTCAATGACTTGGTTCTATTCAATTGGATTTATACCCGACTCCTAAGTTATAAAATTTGTTTTCATTTGTAAATGATTATGATCATTTCTTATTATTTTTAAATTGTACTGAGACCTCTCCTGTAAGCAATGAAAGTATTTACTTACTTTCCTAAAAAAACAAAAAAACAAAAAAAAAATGTAAGTATAACTTCAAAATCTAAGATTGATTATTTACACGTAAAGAAAATAAGAAAAAGTTTCATAGTAAGTTTATTCAATGCCCAAATTGGAATCGGAAGTGAAAATTTTCATTGTGAAATGCCAAAACGGAAATTCGATAGATAGTGAAATAGAGTAAAGTACCTTCTTCGAGTGATGGATGATATGCGATGCATAAGCCATGGCTTGTATCTCGATCAAAAAATAAATTCACAATGAAGTTAGAAAGTAAATCGAGGAAGAAACACAACTAGAGAATAGAGAAACACCAGATAGTACTGGTTATGGCTTTGTTAGGTGAGAAATTTGGACTTAGGGTTTTATTATCAACGTGGAAGTACAGATCGCATTTGACATCATTTTTTTTTCTTATTTTCGTTATTTAAAATTAATTTTGATGTCGATATTATTATAACTAAAATTATTAGTTTTACAAAAACAATTTATAAATTATAATTTTAAATAACAGTGACACTTAATTATAACTAATTAAATAAAAATATCATTATTTTAAATTTTTTAATTAATTAACTTTTCATCGTAATAATAATAAAAATGATATTATTATCACACCTATTTTTATCACAGGTTATTTAATATTAGTTTTAAATAAATAATAATATTATTATTTTATTAAAATAATTATTATATTAATAAAATAAATTATAATAATATAGATATTTATTAAACAGAAAAAGCTGTAAACTCTATAGTTATACTTAAAAAAAATTATTAATAAATAGTTTTTTTTGTTTTCTAAACTTATTAATAAACAGTTTATGACAACTAAAAATTAAATTCTTATTCTTTAAAAAATTCTTATTTATGTGCTGCCGGACATACTGGACATTGACCGATCTGAGTAGTTAAGTATATGAATTTGAAAAAGTGGTTACCGTAAATTTTTTGATATAATTGCCTTTGAAATTAAAATATAAGCATGTATTTAAAATTGTTAAGAAATTATTATAATTTAGAGATGATTTTTATCTATAAATAACATGACGAGATGGATAATAAATAATATTCAAGATTGAATTAATTTTTTATAAACTCATTAAAAAATATTTAATATAAAATTAATATATAAAAAATGAAAATATATTAATGTTATTAAGCGTTAATATATAAGTAATAGGTTTAAATTCCGAATCTAAGAAAATTAATTTTTTTATTAATTAAATAAATATACAATGTGGAGAGAACGAATATTAATAAAATTATACTTGTTTCATAAATGTTACTTTATGATTAAATAACACTTAAAATTATTTTTTTTTTAAATTAATCAGATAAAAATTGAACCGATAATTAAACTCACATTTAAAATACTCATTCTTAATTAACTAAGATATTAATTAAGTGATATTTCATAAATGTCAAAAAAATTATATACTATCATATTTTTATTTAAAGTTATAAAAGATATATCAATAATCTTTTTTAAAAAAATCTTAATATCATAAAATATTATAGTATACAAATTTATTTTTTTGTCATTTATGAAATATCACATGATTAATGTCATAGTTAATCAAGAATGAGTATTTTAACTTTTAAATATTTTTGGAAATTAAAGTTAATAAAATTAAATAATAATTTTTATAAAAATGTATAAAAAATAATTAATAAATAATGAAAATAGAAATACAATACATTTTACTGTGTTTTTCACTAATTAGTAAAAAAAATTGAAAAAATATAAAAAGTAAAATTAAATCTTAATAAAAATAAATAAATTCAAATCTTAATAAAAATATATTTTGTTAAATTCCTTCCTAGAGAAACACATATGTGGTTATGCTACGAAACATTGTAGTTCTACTCCTTCGTAATCTAGCTTTCTTGGATTTTGCGGATCAAAAGCGCCGAGAAGAATATAGCCAATTTCCATTATTACACTAATTAATATTAATGATAATAAATTAAATTAGGTCTTAAATTTAAAAAATTTATATATTTAAAAAATCATTCATGGTAAGATATTTATTAACAAAAAAGTATAATAGTTTAATATATTGATAAAATAAATTTTAAAATTTCAAAAAAATTGACAAATAATAAAATCATAAATATTAATAGATTTTAAAATATCAAAAAAATAAAATTTAAGTATCAAGAAAAACACTAATACTAAGAAGAAATAATATAGTAGGAAATATTAATGTATGAAAATTTACTTTTGTAGATTTGAAAGAAAAAACCTCTAACAAAAAAAGAGGATTACATATTTAAAACAATATATTAAAATAACAAAAATATTAATTCATAATATAATATTACAAATAAAATAATATTATTGTTTTCAATATTTAAAAATAAACTATAGAAAATAAAATTAAGTTTTAACGTAAGCCTAATATATATATAAAAAAAATCAAATAGTAATAATAATGAAAACTTTAATTATTTTAACATAAGAAATTAATATAACATAATAGTAAAACATTAAATCTTTATAAGATATAAATGAAACACAAGTATAATTTTTTTAAAAAAACAAGAGAATATGGTTATAATAAAAAATAATAACAAGATGTACATTTGTATGATTAAAGAAATAACCATCTAGGAGTTCATATGTATTGATACCTAACAATGAAAAATAAATAATGAGAAAAAATCAAAAGACAAACAATAAGCTTAATCCTAGTGTAATGGAAATAGAAAAAATTGTTCATAAACCCTGAAAATAGGAATAAAAAAAATTAATTATTTGTTAACCTTAAGAGATGAAGAATTAGGAACACATTATAATGAAAATATTTGTATAAATAAAGAGAAAACTAATATGATAATAATCAGAGAAACTGATTTTGAAATATAAAATATAATCCAAAAAATCATATAAAATCAATTTCATTAGCATTTATTTATCAAGAAATAACATCTAATATACATAGAGAATAAAGAAATAGGCAAAAGCCAACATAACTTTATCTTCCTTTTAGAATAAAACAATAATCCAAAATAAAAGATAATTACATTGGAGAGTTAAATGTAGCATCCTACCAGAATTCAAACTTAATGAAAATTATAGATTTGATCTTTTAGGTTTAGATTATACAAGTGATAGGAAAAAAGTCTTAGGTAAATGATATAGTAATAAGAGCATGCTCGTACAAACTTTGCAATCATTCAATCAAACCATCCAATATGTATATTCTTAATAATTTACAAAATGATAAAAAATGTTAAAATTTGATTTACAAAGTTGACAAAATAACAAAAATTACAAGTACAAGAAAATACTCTCATATGTAAAGAATACCTGAAAACTGTAATGAATGAAATATGCAAAAAAATTATTAGAAAAAACAAAGGTATACATATTACTAAATTTAGTAAAAATGAGATTGAGGAAGCTAAATGAAATTTAATAAATATGAAAATATATGACATGTGTTATATAGACTCATTTATTTGTGAAAATGAAATGTATTGTAATAATTTATCACCCTTCATGTAAGAAATTTAAAAGGAAACATTTTAAAAAAATATTACTTGGAGCATTACAAAAGATTATAACAAAATGATTGAATAAAAAAAACTACACCAAGAGGAAGGATAAAAAGCTTTAAAAATTGAATAATCATTAAATATCAAGAAAGATATGAATATAAATAAATAAGAGAAAATAATAAAATATGTTGTGTTATAAGAGATTTCATAATACAAAAAAAAATATGAATGCAATATAAAATCTTACAAACAAAAATATAAATTTTAAAAATAAAATTTTCAAAATATAAGAGAAATTATAACAAATAACCTTATAGAACAAAAACTATTTTGGAAGAAAAATGTATAAGTTAACAGAGAACAACAACTATTCTTCACAACGGGAAAAAAAATATATGGTTGGATTTGTAATGACAAAAAATATTATACTAATGAATGCCTTCACATGCTTCAATATAAAAAATAATTAAAAAATAGAAGTAAAAATCTCATAAAAAACTTTTAAGATGAAATTAGAACTAATTAAATAATTGGATATAAATCATACTTATAATATTTATCTATCGAAATAAACTGAAAAATAAATAACTAACTCATAATAATATGCTCAAAATATTCTTTATCAATAAAATAAATAATTTGTATAATTTTATAAATTCAAACAATACTTATACTAATCTTATTAATTTATTGACCAATGTTTCTTATAATTTTAAATCCTAGATTGTTCAATGTTCTACAAACTTAAATTTAAGAAGAAAAAACACTATTTTGTTTTACTATGTATCTTTTTTAACCAACAGTATTTGATACGTTTAATTTTGTTACTTAAAACGAAAAAGAAGTAAATCTTATTGTTAAACTATTAAGTTAATCAATTGTTTTAACATGTCCATTGTAATAAAACATGTGTATCCTTATTTACATTTATGCTAATTTATTATGTTGTATATTATTATCAATTTTTAAAAGTAATGATATAATTAGAATTTTTATTTTTATTTCCGATATATATTTTCTTAAATTGTCTATTTTATAATTATAATTAGTTATATTTTAATATATTATTATTAATTATAATTATATTTTAATATATTATTATTAATTATAATTATAATTACATTAATAAATTTAATTATATCAATAACGAACTTATTAAGTTATATATAAATTTATTTTATTAATTTTTAGCAAATGTTTTTACAAATAATATTTTTAAAAAGGATGTGATATGGTTATCCATGTGTACTTTATGCACTGTTAGCATTTTCAAGCATGAGTGTGAGATTCTTATTCACAGTACAAGTTGAATTGTATATAAATACTTACTTTTTTTTAATATATATAATTTTAAAAAGTTATAAAAAATAATATTTGTAAAATTTAAAATAATAAAAATAATAGATAGATAATATTGAATAAAATTTAATTAGATATTATTTGATATTTAACTAGTCTAATTAATCGTAATTTAATTTGAACAACATTCAATTAAATAATGTATAAAATGGAATGATATATCTAATTTTTTTAATAATTAAAATATATAAAATAAATATAAGGGTATTATTTTTATTATTTTAATTTTTAAAAAAATTATTTTTAATTTTTTCTAATAAAAACTATACACTTATATATTTATTTGTATAACTACAAGTTTAAACTCACGTTATTAAATTGTTTATAACAATGAACGAAAAAAAAAACAATGCAAGCAAAAAATAATAATTTGTTTTTAATAACATATCAATGCAATTGATAACTACAGTATATTGTTTAAACGTAATTTTACCCTGGCGTGACGTACATGAGTTCAAGTCATGATAATAATATTTGTGTGTTAGTTTTAGGTACGTGTATCCGGGCTAAATTTGTATGAAAATTATATGATTAAATATAAACATAGAGAAAATAAAATAAAGAATAAAAAATAAATATTCATATTTTATATATTTTTTATTTTAATAAATATTTAAATATTTAAATATTTAATATTTTTATAAATTATATTACATTTAAACTCAAACTAAGTAACATATTATATATTATACATTTTATCTTTAAATTATATTTTTATTCTATTAGAAAATCAATAAATTTTCTTTAATAAAAATTATTTAAACTATTTATTTAAATTCTAAAATTTTATAATTATTTTAAATTAGTTTGTAACAAAATTTTATAAATTTTATTTGATATAAAATGATTGTATTTATTATTATATATATTTTAATTAAAAATACATGATACATTTTAAATCGTGTATGAAAAATGAGGAAAGAATCCCTACTTCTTTCGATCTTATTAACAACCCTAATTATTATTATTTGAGTTTGTAAACGTTTATCTAAAAATATTAATTTTTTATCAATATTTATGTGTTTTATTTATCTCATTACATACTCCTCTCATTCAAAAGTGTGAAAATTTATAAAGTGATAACACTTGTGTCATAATAATTTTGTATTTGTGTAACATTTTTATATTAATTATATTATATTTATGTGTTAGTTTATAAAAAAAAAATTAGTTAGTTTTTTTATGTATTGAATATCAATTATTAATTCATTTTAAATAATTTTGCATCTTTATTATGTTACGTATTGCCTACCTGTTTCTCACAAAAATAAGATAAGATGTGTCGTTAGTAAATATTGTATCTCATAAATTTTATGAATATATTTCATCTTGTTTACTTAATTTTTAGTATGTTGAGATAATCTATTATAAAATATCTAATTTTTATAAATAAATTTAAATAAAACAATTAAAATTTTAAAAAATATATGATTATTTATAATAATTATGAAACTATTAAAATTTTATTTAAATTAAATGAGATAAGTTAAATTTAACTTATAAATTTATTAAAGAAAATAAATAATATATGGAAGAAGATGTTACAACTTATTTTATATTTGATAAATTTTAGTTACATTCTACAAAATCCTTAGAACATATATATCTTTAAAATATATATACTTTAATAATTTTAGACATTAAATATGTATTTAAAATTTTTATAAGATGTAATTAGAATTTTTCTTGGCATTTCTACTCCAGTTTAGGAAGTTCACAAATTTGGGTTGAAATAGACAGTACATTTAAAAAAAAAGAAATAGCGTGAGATTGATATAAATGTTATTTATTATTAAGAATAAAATAAATAAAAATATATAGTGATTAATTAGAAGATATATTCTAAATAAGAAGAAAAATATTAACTTTTCAATGATACTTTTTATTGGTTACTAAATTCTAAAAACTAAATTTTAAATCTTAAAAATTAAACTTAAATCTTAAAACCATAAATATTAAATCATAAATACTAAACCATAAACTAATTAGATTTATAATTATTTTAATTTTTTAATAGATATATGTTTTTATGTTCTTAAAATATGTATTTTAATTACAAAATATATTATTTTATTATTTGATAGAAATACACATTATATTAAATCTATTGATTAAATTTAGAGTTATTTTCGTATTTTTAATAAATAAATATTTTTATTTTTTTAAATTATATATTTTAATTATTAAATATAATATTTTCATTTATTTAATTATTGTGTATCAATATTCATCATATTAAATATAGAAATGTGGGCTATTTCTATTTATGTAAACATATATAATAATGTTTAAAATAATTTAAAGTATGTATTTTAAAGGTATGTAATGTATTAGACGATTTTGTGTGATTTAATTAGAATTTCCGGAAGCGGAGAGCGGGAGGGGGAGGAGAGAGAGGCACAAGCCACAAACAAATGTCTTCGTCCTCTTCCCTCGAGAGCCAAAATCTGTTTATAGAGAAAAAAAACCAAGGCCATTTTTTTCAGAAGCGAACTCGTGTAGATAGTTAGGGTTTACAGAGAAATAGAGAGAAAGCTTGGTGAGATTGGGATGGGAAATCAGAAGCAGAAATGGATATCTGAAGAGGAAGATGCCCTACTAGCTGGAATAGCCAAGCATGGTACAGGCAAGTGGAAGAACATCCTCAGAGATCCAGAGTTTTCTCCTTTCCTCACTCACCGTTCCAACATCGACCTCAAGGTGAGCCTTTTTTTACACTCCTATTTGCTTTACCAGGCTTGAATTTCAAATGTTCTTGCTTGTCTTTTCTATATCTCACTGCTTGGTTTGGTGGAAATTTGTCATCTTTGAAAATTATTCGTTTATTTGAGATAGTTAGTAAATTATAATGCACGTTTTCTTATATGTATTTGCTAATATTATACAGTGCATTATAAAGCTGAATTGGTATTCGTGGAACGATTTGATAAATTGAAACTACTCATTGGTTCAATGGGCTCCCTTTTTTAGCATTAATTTGGTCAAGTCCCTTTGTTGTTTGCTTGTCTAACTATTTATTGGTACCAGGATAAGTGGAGAAATATGAGTGTTAATAATGCTGCCCAAAGCTCTAAAGACAAATCAAGGAATCTTAAACTAAAAGCTATTGTAGCTGCCCAGCAACATGTTCAAAACTCATCCCCTGCTACTCCGTTTCATTACAATGCATCTTCTGATGCAGTCATGGATAATCCTTCAAACCGCTCTCAGGATGGAAAGCATGCTCCAAGGTGTTATTGTCCGTGACATTTTAGACTTACATAACTGATATGCGATTGATATATATATATATTATTTTTAGTCACATGAACCTCTATTTTTGTCTACTTTGTTGGAAAACAGATGAAAAAAGGTCGAAAAGAAAATTTGTTCAGTCGTTCTTTTTTTATTCAAAGGATCTGTCAGGCATTTTTAGTTGAATTTATTTATTTATTATTGCTTAGGATATGGATATGTTTATCAAAAACAATGGTGGAATAAGATGTATGAATGCAGATCCTATTATTAAATTAATCAAGCTGTGTCATAGCTGAAGACCTTGCAAAATATGTAGTGCTAACCCTAATTCATTGTGAGCCATTCTTCATTTTGCATGCTATAACTTTGTTGTTCTCAAATCATAAAATTGTACATGAGCTTTGAGATCATGTTTCTTCAAGATATGTGGAAGTGTCGGATGCACATCATACTGTTAGAGAGTATTCAAGAATCAGGATATGTTATGAAGTATTGCAAAGTCATGATACTGTTTCTGCAGAATATAAAAAAGGAAAGAAGTTATCAAAATTAAATTAGGTTGAGTCGCAGACTAGGTCACTTTTTTAAGGCGTTTTGCGGTTTTATTCAAGATGTGCAAGCAGTCTACGACCCTTTCGTCCTCAGAATAAAACAGATCAAAAAACGTTTTCTGTCTTGGACGTCTACTGCATTGTAGAAGACCGGAATACTACACCTACCAATACTATATTGCTCGGAACCAAAGGACAAAAAGCAGAAGCTAAGAATTTATTTTTGAATTGGAGCTCCGTGTTATCAAATTACTAAGGTTACTGCTTTCATTTATAGGAAAAATCGAATCTATTGTAGAGGAAAACATGGGAGAGAGTAACGGTCATAAAATAAAAGTTGAGAGCGGAAAGAAACGTGGGAGAAAGTGGGTAGAGAAAGACTCGGTCTAACAAGTTGAGTCTTTTCTTACTGATTCAAGAAAATATTTAATTTTGAATTAAAAAATAATAATTAAATAAGTAAATAAAATATTTTTGAAAAATAAAGCGTTTACCAACTCACCACACCGACCTCAGCTCGAGGCGGCGATGCGCGTGAGGGGAAGATCAACAATTGTTTATCTCCTATCTCATTCACAAAAATAGATACCTTTTGGTGTCCAATCCAAGTCTCAACTTAACATCCTATAAACACCTCCAAAGATATGTTTTTAAATGGGGAGGGTAAACTCATAATATACATTTTTCATTCTTTTTCAAAATTCATTTTATATACAGAATATTTCAAACAAAATTTAAATATTTATGGTTTATTTTATTTATGCCTTTATTTGATTTATTTATTTTATAGGATATTTTATTTATGCCTTTAGATCATGCTATGAATTTGCAGTGTTTTGAAGAACGTGAAATATAGATTGTGGTTTGTAAAGGCAGCATTCTTCTCAGCTTTTAATGATGGTTATCTGACAGCATTTTACTTTGCTGTCCCGAACATTGCCGCAGTCTTTCTGTAATTAATTAGCTAGTTGCAAATACTGATTGCTATGCGGGAAATACAATAAAAAATAACTTTAGACCTGTATATTTTCATTTATTTTGTCATCATTTTGCAGGTTACTCTATCTTATTTTTGTTTGAGCAGGTACAATGCAATGATTTTTGAAGCTCTTTTATCGATGAAAGATGCAAATGGATCTGATATAGGTGCCATTCTTAACTTTATTGAGGTCAGATTAAGGTTTCTTGTTAATTTTTAAAGTGAACTATTCATTATTTTTACTCTATGTTCCTTGCTTGGTTTGAAATTGGGCTGTCTCAAAACTATAAGATTTAGGATACAAAGAAATCCAAACCCAATTATCTTTAGGTTACACTAGAAATGGCATGATAGTGCATTGATGTGAATCCTTTTTATTGCCATCAAAATGTTGGTCACATGCTCAAAGTCAATCCTCATTTATGTATAGTGTGTAACTATAACAGCAGAAACATGCACTCATCTCATAAAGAAGATCGAAGTGATTTCTTCATGTTCTTAAAATGTGGATTAGTTTGAATTCTGGTTCAAGTACTTCCTCTGTTCCTCAAAGAGAGCTGAAAATAGGCCTGTTTCACTTGAAGGTAGGTTCTCATTATGTAAATGGAACATTCAAAGAAAACAAAACCTTTGTCACAGAATTATTTATTTGAGAACGTGGTTTCATAATCAAACCAAAGTGTGAAATGTATGCCATCAGATTGGGTGATTTCTTAGAATTTCTTGTTTTGTAGCCACATCTGGAACAATTAAGTTTTTCTTTCCCAATTAGTTTGACTTTGAGTTTATATTTCTGGTGGGATCTTTATAGACAAGTGTTTTGCTTAACTTTATTTTGATATGGTCGGGAATCACCGGGTAACCACTTGGTACTGGCTTAGTATACCTATGTTGAGTGAGCAGGAAAAATCCCATCATTCCCCTTCTTCCCAAAATATCAAGTGGCCTTAAAAAAACAAAAGATTGGGTAGCCATAGTTGGTTTACTCAAATGGAAGATACTGTTGGGAAAATTGAGTATATTTTCCCTATTTTAAGTAGTTACTATTTACTTATGATTTAAATGAATAGAATTCAAACTAACCCGACAAAATAATGCTATTGGAAATATAATGCTAAAATAAACTAAAGTAGATATTTAAACAGAAATATTAAAGCAGAAAAATAATAACACCAAAAATTTAATAAGGTTCGGTATAAATGTTACTTAGGTTCTCGGGCGTTGTTGACCACTTCCACTATCTCTAAATGGATGAACTCTAAATTACAACTAATTGGACAAAATTGAGCTAATTAATTATCCTTACAAAAGAAAGGAAGATTTACAAATTTTGGGACGTTTTACAAATGGTGAAGAAGAGTTTTATTTATAGCCCAAAATCCAACACCCATCTTTATTCTTAACCAATGTGGGACTTTTCTAATTTGCTCACTAAGGAATTATATAACAAATCTCCACCTTAGCGACTTATTGATTCTTAAATGATTTCTTCAATCACTAAATCAGCGACGCCAATGTCAATTCAGATTTACAGGATGTTAATTAAGTCCGGACAATGTTTGAACTTAATTGTTGTTATCACCTTTGTCATCATATCTGCGGGATTCTTTGTAGTACTAATCTTTTGAAGTACTCCACCTTCTTCAATAATCTCTCGCACAAAATGATAAAGAATGTCAATGTGCTTTGTACGTGCATGGTAGACTTGGTTCTTTGCTAAATGAATAGCACTCTGACTATCACAAAACACCTTAATATGTTTTTGACCAACTCCCAAGTCTTCAAGCAATCCTTGTAACCAAATAGCTTCCTTCACAGCCTCTCAGAATCGCCATATACTCGCCTAGTAGACAAAGCAACTGTGGACTGCAAGGTAGACTTCCAACTGATTGGTACTCTAGTAAAAGTAAACACATAACCAGTAGTTAATCGACGCTTATCTAAATCTCCTACATAGTCGGAATCACAATATCCAACTGCACATTGACCAACGATATTATCTTGCTGAAATACTAAACAAACATCTACAGTATTTATAATATATCATAGAATTCATTTCACAGCCAACCAATGTCCTTTACCAGGATCATGCATGTACCTGCTTACAGCACCAACCTCATGTGAAATGTCAGGTCTTGTACACACCATTGCATACATCAAGCTACCAACCGCATTTGCATATGGTACCTTTGCCATATATTCTCGTTCTGCATCATTCTTAGGAGATAATTGAGCACTAAGCTTGAATTGAGGAACTAGCGGAGTACTTACAGGTTTTGTCTGTTCATTAATACCAAAACGTTGTAGTATCCTTTTCAAATATTGACTCTGGGTCAAATTAAGCTTCCCCTTCTTTCTGTCTCTGCTTATCTCTATACCGAGAATCTTCTTGGCTTCTCCCAAATCTTTCATCTCGAACTCCTGACTTAGTTGATCCTTCAACTTCTCAATTTTTGCTTGGCTCTTCGATGCAATCAACATATCATCGACGTACAATAGGAGATAGATGAAAGACTCATCTTGTAGCTTGCGAAAATACACACAATGATCATGTGTGCTTCTGGTGTACTTCTACTGCAACATAAACTGATCAAATCATTTGTACCATTGCCTTGGAGATTGCTTCAATTCATACAATGATTTGTTCAGCTTACAAACCCAATTCTCTTTACTAGCAACATTAAACCCTTTTGGCTGAGACATATAGATTTCCTCTTCTAAGTCATCGTGTAGAAATGCGGTTTTCACATCAAGTTGAACTTAGTTCTAAATCGAACTGTGCTACTAAGGCCAACAAAATTCTAATGGAGGAATGTTTTACAACTGGAGAAAATACCTCATTATAATCGATTCCTTCCTTCTGAGCGTAGCCCTTAGCCACCAACCTTGCCTTGTAGCGAATACCATCTTTGTTAAGAAATCCCTCTTTCTTTGCATACACCCATTTGCATCCAATTGCCTTCTTGCCCTTAGGTAGTTGTGTCAACTTTCATGTTTTATTCTTCTGAAGGGACAAAAGTTCTTCATCCATGGCTTCCTTCCATCTTTCAACTTCAGGGCTTTTGATTGCATCTTTATATATGAAAGGAACATCATCATGCACAACTGAAAGTGCACAGGCCACCGTATTCTTAAACTGAGCAGTTAGGTCTTCAAAATCCTTGTATCGAGCAGGCACCTTTAGATTTTGTTGTTGTGGTCTATCAACTGCAGTTTCTTCTTGTTGCTGTGGAGGTTCTTGGGTTTAAACTTCTTCATCTGATTCATCTTCTGTCAATAGAGGATCAACTTCTGTCTTATCTTTACTAATTGGATTAACAATTCTGCTTTTAAACTGCACCTGCTTCGGAGTTTGCCCTACCTGCTCTAAAGTGTCATCAATCTTCTTAGTTACCTTTCTCAACAAGGTAGATTCATCAAAGGTAACATCTCGCTAAAGATTATCTTTTTCGTTTCAAGGCACCATAGTCGATATCTCTTAGAACCAGAAGGGATCTAAAAAAAAATGGCTTTCTTGGCTCTTGGGTTCAACTTTTATTCCGTTACATGGTAGTATGCAATTGAATCAAACATATGTAAGAAATCATAATCTCTAGCAGGTTTTTCAGACCATACCTCCATAGGCGTTTTGCCTTCAAGAGTAGACGATGGTAGACGGTTGACGAGATGACATGCATATGTCACAACCTCAGCCCAATACTGCTTGCCTAAACCAGCATTTGACAACATACACCGAACCTTCTCCAGCAAAGTCCAGTTCATACTTTCTGCAACTCCGTTCTATTGTGGTGTTTTTCGAATAGTGAAGTGTCGTACTATCCCTTCTTCTTCACAAACTTTCATAAATGAATCGTTTGTGTACTTAAGTGCCATTATCAGACCTCATACGTTTGATCTTTTTACCAATCTGAGTCTCGATCATCTTTTTCCACTTGAGAAAAATTCCCAACACTTCATCCTTCTTCTTCATGAGATACACCCAAACTCTTCTGGAGAAGTCATCAACGAAAGTGACATAATAATGTTTACCACTTATGGATGGAGTTCTTGTTGGCCCCCATACATCAATATGGATGTAATCCAAAATGTCCTTTGTATTATGAAGAGTAGTGCCAAAGCTTACTCTTTTCTGCTTCCCTAATACACAATGCTCATAGAATTCTAACTTGTCGGTTCTCGTACCTTTTAACAGGCCTTGCTTTACCAGAATCTGTAAAGCTTTTTCACCAGCATGTCCCAAACGCATATGCCACAGCTTGGTAGTTTTTAAATCTCTTTCTTCCTCTGAAACTGTTGGTGATGTTGTCCCAATAACCATACTACCAAGGTAGTAGTACAAGTTATTCTTCCAAACACCTTTCATCGCCACAAGTGCTCCAGAAGTAACCTTCAATGCCCCATTTTGTATGGTCACAGTGAAGCCTTTTGATTCTAAGACTCCCACAACAATGAGATTCTTCTTCATATCTGGAACATAATGAACATCTGTCAAGACCCTGGTTGAACCATCTTGATTCTTCAAACGAATTGTACCAATCCCCAAAACTTTGCATGAATAATCATTACCCATGAAAACAACTCCACCGTCTAGTTCTTCAAAGTTAAAGAACCACTCCTTGTTAGGAGACATATGGAAAGTATACGCTGAATCAAAAATCCAATCACCAGGATGGGATGCTATTGACGAACCAACCAATGCAAAATCTGAATTTGAATTGCTTTTAGCTACACATGCATCAGATTGCACAACTTTTCCTTTCTTCTGTAGCTTCGGACAATTTTTTCTCCAATGACCTTTTTCATAACAAAAGGCACATTCATCTTTACCAAGCCTTCCTTTTGACAGAGATCTACCTCTCTTTCCTTTCTGTTGTGTTTGCGGACGTCCTCTTACAGATAGTGCCTCTTTTGCTTCATTCCTGCTTTATTTTTTATCTTTCTTTCTAATTTCATAACTATACAAAGCAGTGCAAACTTCCTCAAAAGACATTTTATCCTTCCCAATGAGTAAACTCGTAATAAGGTGATCAAACTCATTAGGAAGGGAAGCTAACAACATCAAGGTTAAATCTTCGTTTTTAAAAGTTTTATTCATATTTAACAAATATGCTACTAATCGATTAAAAGCAGTAATATGGTCATTTATTGTAGTACCTGGAAGGTATTCAAAACGGAACAACTTCTTCAAATAGAGCCGATTTTGTTCACTATTCTTCATAAATTTGTTCTCCAACGCCTTCCATAACTTACTTGCGGATGTCTCCTTCATGAATGTATACTTTTGTTCTCTTGAGAGATACGAACAAATTGTACCACATGCCAATCGGTCGATATTTCTCCACTCTACTTCATCTGTTCTATCTGGTTTCTCTTCTTCAATGGCGATATCTAGACCTTGTTGGAACTTCGCCTTGCCACATGCCGAAATGATCGGTTCCATCAAACTTCTCCATCTCGAACCTTGCATTCATCATCATAGTTATACCTGACGTGGATGATTGGCCTTTTGGTTGGAAGAAAATTTTCTTCCGTCTTTTCTTCAAATTACAATAACTAGTAACTATATTCTAATAGCAAACAAACAGAATACAAATAAATGACTAGGTAGAAACCTTCGGCTTTGATACTAATTGTTGGAAAAATTGGATATATTTTCTCTATTTTAATTAGTTACTATTCACTTATGATTTAAATGAATAAAACTCAAACTAATTCGATAAAATAATACTATTGGAAATATAATGCTAAAATAAGCTAAAGAAGATATTGAAACAGAAATATTAAAGTAGAAAAATAATAACACTAGAAATTTAACGAGGTTTGGTATAAATGTTACCTAAGTTCTTGGACGTCGTTGATCACTTTTACTATCTCCAAATGGATGAATTCTAAATTACAACTAATTGGGCAAAATTGAGTTAATTAATTACCCTTACAAAAGAGAGAAAAATTTACAAATTTTGGGATGTTTTACAAATGGTTAAGGAGGGTTTTATTTATAGTCTCAAATCTAACACCTATCTTCATTCCTTACCAATGTGAGACTTTTCTAATTTGCTCACTAAGGAGCTATATAGCATATACATATTTCTTGCTATGACTTAATTTCTATCCAACAATTATTTTTGGAGTTTAGGAGGATGCTGACTTCCTTGGCACAATTACTGCAGCAAAGGCATGAGATGCTTGTTCCACCAAATTTCAGAAGGTTGTTGAGTATAAGATTAAGAAGACTAGTTTCACAAGGCAAGCTTGAAAAGGTGAATGATTTTTTTGTTGTTCTAACAACACTACAACTTGTGACAAAATTTTGCATTCCTAACTATGTAATATTGATTCATAGTCTTTATGTGCCTTAAGGTCTACTATCCTTTCCCTCTCTCTCTCTCTCTATTTCTTTCCTTCCTTATTTTGCTTAATGGCTTCTAATGATATCAGCATTGCTAGTAGTTTTCTTACTTTTCAATATTTTCTGCCACGTGTAGGTTCGAAATGGCTACAAGATTAGAAAAGAAATTGCCCTAGGAAAGAAATCATCAATCCCAAAACAAAAAGATATGAGGACGCAGCAGCAGTCACAGATTTCTGGGTTGAGAGCAAACATTCAGACCATTAAGGATGCAGCTGAAGAGGCTGCTTATAATGTAGCGGATGCAGAAAGCAAATCTTTTTTGGCTGCTCAAGCAGCTATGGAAGCAGAAAGAATATCGAAGATGGCTGAAGAAACAAACGTGATTTTACAGCTAGCAAAAGAGGTTTATGAACAATGTAATATGAAGGTGCCTACACCTTCTATTAATCGTTGGGCTCTTCGCGAGTCTTCATCTCAATATATTTGATTCATCTGACCTGCCTTTTGTTATTTGGTTTATTGATGCAGGTTTGAGGGGTGAAATAGTTGTTTTGTCATAAGCTTCTGATTGTTAGTTAAGTGAATCTATCCTTGTATCTTGTAGAATGTGCATGTAAATTCATTGATCCAATGGATCAATCTTACCCACACCCACTAATTTTTTGGGTTTGAAAGATGCATCGGCATTTGTTGAGCCACATCAGAAGTCATGTCCAATTGGGGTTTCAATGATACAGGTTGATTTTTTGTTTAGCTTTAAGTAATCCTATGGGTCTTATAGTTGCCATGGCTTGAAGCATACCCTGTGGGATGTGAAATGATATTTTTATTTGGACGAATGCAATTATGAAAAGGTTTTCTATCAAAAATTGTGGTCCTGGATATTTATAATTCCCTCTGAATTGTAAGTAATGATGAATCAAGCATTCTTGGTTCGAGATTGGGTTGGTGTTCAGCGTAAAAATTTAGGAGTCCATAAAAATTGAGAATGGAAAAGCGTGATCCATTAGTTGATGAATTTTTTATTTCTATATGGTTAATTTCTTACTTCTCATGGGTTTGATAGACTTTATACAAGTGATAATGCTTTTTGTCTAGTGTGTTATTCAGAAGGATAAAAAGCATTATCGCGGGCTCGTTTTGTATGGATGAAAAAAAGAAAAATAAAGTGAAAATCCTAGCAAACGAAAAAGTGAAAAAAATAATACTTGATTACATAGTCTTTACCCAGTTTTCCGTAATTAAGCAATTATAGATTTGACACTGCCAACATAGAATTTAGTTAGATCAATATAAAAAAAATTTGTTCATAAATCTTTTACTATTTTTACTAATATAAATATATAATAAAAAAGTTAATTAAATTTTTTTATACGTTAATTATTAATTAAATCATGAAGACTACGCGAACTTACCTAATTTGACACGTCATTATAGTTATTGATTTTGTTCAAACAGTATATGATATGATGATATGTATCTGTCAATAATACTCAGTCTTGCAAGACGATGTAAATTCTGCATAATATATAAATAGTACATTCTACTCTTCTTTTCAAAAAATAAAGAAATAAAAATTTATTGTTGTTTACTTGATGTATGGCGACATAATTTATCATTCTCTATTTCAATCACATCAATCATTCTCTCTAATTTTTTTTTTCCCTGTGAAATGCTTCCATGTTAATAAGAATAACTTCAAATACAAATATAATTTATATATACATGAAAATATATTATATATAATAAGATAGATGTAAGTTGGAACTCAATCAAGTATCAATGATTAAGTTTTTGAGATGTGAATAATTTAATCTTAAGTTATATTAACATTGTATTTAATATATACATACTTATCTAAAAAATCTTACATATCTATTCTTAAATTATAAGAATATAATTGAATAATTCACATAATTCGAAAAACTTGTCACATGTAAAAAAATAAAATTTAATTAAAATAATAATAATAATAATAAAAGATAATATTAAGTCTCTTAATAGAGTAGAAGTAGGCCTACTTAAGTGATTTAAAAGATTGAAAAAATAAGAAATACAGTAGTAAGTGCATGGTAAAATTGAAATATCATCAGAGTTTTGTTCATAGAGGAATAGCAGTCCCAATAGCTTGCAAATTATATGAAAGAGGTTAAATATAATTATAATTAATATATATATATATATATATAATATTTTTGATTGAATTAATAATTGATATTTAATAAATAATTGATATTTAAATTAATATATAATTTATTTATGTAAATTTTTTACTTATCAAAATAATTTGATAAAAAATAACTTTATTATAAAAGTAATTTAAATCAATATTTAAATTATTTTTAATTTATGATAGAAGAAAAAGTGAACAACATTTTTTTAATGAATTCTAAGTAATTTTGTAATTTTTATTTAAAAAAATTTATAATAATAATAATAATATTATTAAAGAAAATTTAATAAGATAGTGTTTAAAATAAAATAATATACGATAATTTTTAATAATAAAAATATATATAAATAGGTAAAAGGCATTAATTTTGTGATTAGAATTCTTTGAAATAATGTTTGTATTGATTTGATTTTTAAAATATACTGACTTCGTGACTAAGTTTTAGTACTCCAACAAATTAAGGACGCGTTTACTCGAATGGATTCGGGATATAAGCAGACGCTTCCAACAGGCTCGCCTTCTTTTCAACTCCACGGCGCTGATCCGAGTAGTCTGTGAAACCCTAACTCACTCCTAATAGCTTCTACATAGTTTCAATCTTTTCCTCACTCTTATATCACTCTCTCTGAAACAATTACTTTTTTCAGGTCCTTTCCTCTTATTTCTTTTCATATATGTATTAAAATGTGTATTTGTAGTATTGAAATTGTGTTTGTCTTTATCTGTTTTTGGGCATAGGATCACTGTTTTTTTAATAGTTATTTACTGTTCGTTTGATGTTTGATGTCTTAGCGTTTGGGATCTGAATTCGATCTATTTGCTCTTCTCGATGAAATTTCGATCTTCACCTAGGCGGATGGAAATTTCTAGTTTTATTGGAACTAGTAGGAGGAAGGAAATAAAAATTATTAAGATTGATTTTTCTTTTAATATAGTGTTTGAGATTTTGGGATTTGCTTATCGGCTAGCAGTTAATACCAAATTTTTATTCTCTTCAAATAGTTATCAGCTTCTTAGATTCTCGTTAGCGGTTCAGATTCTTTTTTCTTGACACTGTTGTTTTTTTTTTCTTTCCGTTTTCTCTATGTTTCCTTATTAAACATTATAACGTCTTCTGATCTTGCTTCATGGGCAGGGAAAATTGGCATAAAGTGTAGTGTTTTTTTGTTTTTGAAAACAGGAAGTTAAGTGAATGATTGCATTTATAGTTGAAATAATTCTCTCCCCACATAAATGCCTATAGATTTGTGTGTGTTATTGGAAGAGTTACTTTCTAAGTTTGTTTGATCATGATGCGTATGATTTTTCTGTTTGATATGAATGTTTGACAATCTTATTGAACCCACCCCTTTTTTTTGTAAAGGTATTAGTTCGGTGCAACATTTTTCTCTCCACATAAGTACTTTGGAGGAGTGAGCAAATCTGTGTTTATTTGCTTGAGGATTTGCATTCAAGATTTCTTAGACACTTGCTCTTTACAATTTCTTCTCCATAAATTTAAACAGGAGTTTAATACTTGTACTCCTTTTTATTTCGTTTGCAAGTTTGGCTCTTCTGTGATATTTTTTTGCAAAGTGAGTGATTAGTTTTACCTTAATATATAATATATTTTTTGTGCTTGAAGGTGTTAATACTTTGGAGGATTGAACAAAGCTGTGTCTTTTTGCTTGAGGATTTGCATTTAAGATTGCTTATAGACACTTGCTCTTTACAAGTTATTCTCCAGAAATAGAAAACAGAAGTTTAATACTTGTACTCCGTTTTCTTTGGTTTGCAAATTTGGCTCTTTTGTTACATAAGAAGAGATGGAATATTAATATCTCTTGTGTTTTGTTTTCGTTTAAGCTGATCCCAAAATTTTTAGCAACTGTACTTTTATCAATTCATTATGGTGTCATGCATAATGGCTATTTGTTAACAGTCATGGATGCTGTGGCACCAGAAGGAAGTCAAGGAACACAATTTGATACTCGTCAATATGATGCTAAAATGAGCGAGTTGTAAGTTTCTCTCATTCAGTCTCCTTGTTCTATGTTAAAATGTTTTTAAACTGCAATAGTATAATTCTCATCAACTATGCATGGTTTCAACTTTATTTTGTTATTAATATTTATTGTTTCAATTCACCATTCAGGCTGTCTACTGATGGGCAAGATTTCTTCACATCATACGATGAAGTTTATGAAAGTTTTGATTCAATGGGATTGCAAGAAAATCTTCTCAGAGGAATTTATGCATACGGTACTTTGTCAATATACTTGTTTTATAATAAATTTATGCTTCTCATTTTTGTTTCTATCCAACAACTATCCTGTTTGTCAGGTTGCATTGTAAGAAAAAAATTCTTGTAAGTGACCTTGTGATTGTATATCTCGTAGTTCAATCAACTGATGATGAACTACTTTCTGCACTTTTTTTCTTTCTTGCCTAGATGTCTTATTTTACTTTTTTTTTATTCTTAAGGTTTTGAGAAGCCTTCTGCAATCCAGCAAAGAGGCATTGTTCCATTCTGCAAAGGTCTCGATGTGATTCAACAGGCTCAATCAGGAACTGGGAAAACTGCCACTTTTTGTTCTGGTATTCTGCAGCAACTTGATTATGGTTTGGTGCAGTGCCAATCATTGGTTTTGGCACCCACTAGGGAGTTGGCACAACAAATCGAGAAGGTTATGAGAGCTCTTGGTGATTACCTTGGTGTCAAAGTTCATGCTTGTGTTGGTGGCACCAGTGTCCGTGAGGATCAACGTATTCTTTCATCTGGTGTTCATGTTGTTGTCGGCACTCCTGGCCGTGTGTTTGACATGCTGCGAAGACAATCACTTCACCCCGATAACATTAGGATGTTTGTGTTGGATGAGGCTGATGAAATGCTTTCTCGTGGTTTCAAGGATCAGGTTTGTGATTTCATTTTCTAAATATTGGCACAAATTACACTGTATATGAGTCATTTGTTGTCTCAAACAGTTTTTAGGCTATATTAATAGTGTAGTGGAATAGAAAACTTTATAGTCAATACATCATGCTTGTTGTTCTGCTGTTTGTATTTAATTTGTAATGCTTTTGATCAAGAAGGTCCTTGTCATTAATCAAAGTAATGCGTCATTTTTATTTTTGACAATTGACCAATTGGTTAATGTTATTTAAACATGTATTTGGATATAAAATTTATTTAATATAGAATATTAAAGGTTCTGACATTGGTAACCTGGTTGCCAGATTTATGACATTTTCCAGCTCCTGCCCCCAAAGATTCAGGTTGGTGTATTTTCTGCTACAATGCCACCTGAAGCCCTTGAGATCACAAGGAAGTTTATGAACAAGCCTGTCAGAATCTTGGTTAAGCGCGACGAGCTTACCCTTGAAGGAATCAAGCAGTTCTATGTTAATGTTGATAAAGAAGAATGGAAGCTCGAAACACTATGTGATCTCTATGAGACCTTAGCCATCACCCAAAGTGTTATTTTTGCGAACACTCGGCGAAAAGTTGACTGGCTTACTGACAAAATGCGAAGCAATGACCACACAGTCTCTGCCACCCATGGTGACATGGACCAAAATACCCGTGATATTATTATGAGGGAGTTCCGTTCTGGTTCATCTCGTGTGCTTATTACCACTGATCTTCTGGCACGTGGTATTGATGTGCAACAAGTTTCCCTTGTTATAAATTATGATTTACCCACTCAACCTGAAAATTACCTTCACAGAATTGGTCGAAGTGGTCGCTTTGGAAGGAAGGGTGTTGCCATAAATTTTGTTACCTTGGACGATAAGAGAATGCTCTTTGACATCCAGAAGTTTTATAATGTGGTCGTTGAGGAGCTGCCTGCAAATGTTGCTGATCTCCTCTGAGGAAGTATTTTTGATTTGTTGACTCATGGGCAGAGTTTTTTTCTTCTTATTATAACTACTTTTTAATGCATTTTCTCAGTTATTTTTTTCTTCTCCTAATCCAGTCTTTAAGTTTATGTTATTAAACGTATCTGACCACTTGACGGTGTCTCGTTCAACATGCTCCATTGCAACTGAAACTTTGTCAAGTTGCTCCTCGTAGTGTCATGGAGTTTGATAGTTGCAAATTTTATTTCAATAGGCTTCTCTTTCTTGAGAATTCTCCAAGGGATATGTTGATTTTGATGGGTTGTATGCTGGTGCGTTCTCTTTGTATCGTTCCTCATCCTAGCTCAATTGGCTGCTTTGCCTAATGCTTAGGCCATTGGAGAAGTGATATATTTTACTTGCTCGTGCACCAACAATGTGTTTGATTGGGTGGAGCATGTTAGAACTGATCGCATTAAAAGTTACCTTTGTTTCAAACTCAGTTTTCATTCTTTGAATGAATGTGAGTTTGAAATTAATGCACCCACCTGGAACATCACTTCTTCAATGTTATTCCACGTATGAATCACCATCTGATTGATGTTGACATGGCTCTTAATCAATATATTAAAAATAATCAAGAACATCGTTCAACTAATACTATTTGTGTCAATTAACTAGGTTTTTGTATTATTTAGACCTAGGTTAGGTTCATTTTTGAACCATTTATAATAGGTTTTAGCTCGTTGATTTTGAAAAATTTAAAATCTTAATTGATTTATGATCTTTAAAGAACATACCTTAGGGTAAATTCATAACGTTTGTTTGTTTGGTTTTTTGAACATATAATCATACTATGATTTTAGTTTCATACCAAAAGAGATAAAGACAGTTCTATTAAATATTAAGTAAATATAAAATTATTAGTTTTTAAAATTAATCATTAAAGACTTTATATAAAAAAATTATAAAAAATATTACGTAAATATAGAATTATGATTGTTTTTAAAATTAAATTATTAAAGATTTTTTATAAAAAAATTATAAAAATTAGAATATGTTTAACAATTTATCGAACATTAGATGGATTTATACATTCAAATGAAATCTTACATTGTCAATTAGAAACATGTAGTATATGTGATAATGTAAGAAAAAATTGTTAATTTAAAAATTTTAGATCAATTTAAAAGTGATTTAAATAAGATATAAAACATGAACGATGATAGTGATGATAAGTACTTGAACGAGAAACTTTACTTATTAAGTTTAGGTTTTAAAATTTTAAATAAATTTTAATTTTAATTAAAATATATTTTAAAAAATTATTATATATTAATGTCATAGGTTACTTTCAGTTTTTATAACCTATGGACTTATATCAAACAGATAAGTTTATTTTAAATTTTTTTTAACTTATTTAAAACCAACTAAATTCTAAAAAAAATATAGAATTTCGATTTTATCTTGGACTCAAGTTATTTGATTGGATGATTTTTGTTAAAAAAGAAATGCCCATGGCTAGCATCTAACATGTGTTCTGTTCTTCCATGTTATCACACATATGATAACATATGAATCACCGTATGATTGCAGTTGACAAGATTCTTAACTTAGTGTGTGTAAGTTGTATAACATGATTTAAAAAATTAAAAAAAAATACAGTGTTTATGATGAATCGCTTGCATATGGAGTTAGGGTACTTTGTAGTTTGTATGCAGTTATAGGTCCATGTCTCACACGGGTACAACCTAGTTTCTATTAATTGCTGCTCTACCTTGCATTAACAATATCACATCCACTTGACATTGTTGGAGAATAGAGTCGGGTATGGCTACAGACCCCCTAGCCCATTTTTCACCATTAATCTTACCAATTTGTTAAACAAAATTAAATATTCAATAGCTCTCTCTCATTAGTCCAAGTGTCAAATCAGTTCCATATGAAGATTTTCTCACTCTATTGGCTACTTCTCAAGGCAAACAAAAATTTGGGAAACTTTTTTCACCAATGAATTAGGTAATAATACCATTCTTAGAATTTTCAAAAAGAATTAAAATAGAGAAGATTTTTTCCATTTACCACTTTTTATTTTTTTAAATCCACTTTCTATGCGCATGATTTGAAAATTAATATCTTAAAATAAGTTTGTTTATGTTTTATTAGCACTTAAAAACACTTCTCATGATGCAAACACTTCTTGGCTAAATTCGGAGAAAAATTATCTTATGCATTTTTAGGGCTTATAAAATACATTTTGTGATTCATAAAATAATCACTTTGTACATGTTTTTTCATGAAATTATTTGCTGTTTAGAATACTTTTAATAAAAAGCAAAACAAACTTATCAAAAGTGATGCTATATATACTTAAATTTTATTAGTAAAAGAAGTGAGGATAACATTTTCAACATTTTAACCTACTATAATTGAATAATCTTATAAAATTGTTGGTTAAATTTATATGTGTTGATCATTTAAGTAAATAATATTTGGATATTTGTGTTGAATTGAGATAGTAGAAACTTTATTATCTCTTTAACTTCTCTATAAAAATTAATTATGGAATACTTTGTTTTTTTTAGAAAAATAATTACATTAATATTATATATTATTAACTTAAAATGAAATCTCAATTATTACTTTAATAATAAAAAATAATTTATATTTTTAATTATAAACATGGTCACTTCTTACGAGATGATCACAAATTTATAATCTCTAGTATTTTTCAATCCTAAAAGTTTTCTCGGCTCTTGATAACCTTTTTATCTGTAAAATACATAATTACTCTTATCCCAATTATAATACATATTACATAGTACATAGTATATAACATTTTTCTAGAAAAATAATTTCATAAAATAAAATTTATTGTTTTCTTATTCTTGGTATAGCCTACGATCCATGACCGAAAACAATCTAAAATAGTGAGTTCCGTATTTTTTTTTTGATAAATTCCATATTTTTATTTGATTTGTCGGTAACAAGCTAACAATTCAATAGATAATGAAATAGTTAGTTTAGAGAATAGAAAAAAAATAATGAAATAATTATAGAATTTTTTTTATTTAGTTTATATATATATATATATATTTATTTTATTCTTGTTGATAAAAATATGAAATTTTGAATATATAATTTTTTTACACAAAATAATGCAAAAATGAAGATGATTTTTTTTTTCTCAAAATCAAACATATGCATAGTCGATAGGCAAAACTCCTCAAATTTTATTTTCTGAAGATATAATTTATAGTTATGAGGTTTGGTAAAATTAATTGTAAAGGCACTAAAACTATCTAGTTCTCACTCATGTTTAAGAATCAAGCAATCAATTCCCATAGATATTCGACATTTACAGATATGCTAGTCAAACCAAGCAAGTTCACGTGATATAAAGTAGAGTTGAAATATCACAGTCCAAAAAAATCCCATTAAATAATAAAAGAAATAATTTCTTTGTCTAATTTAAAATTATCATCTTTCAAGCATCCTTATTTTTGTTTTAATTTTTTTTATATTTATTTTCAATTAGTATATTCAGGAATTTTAACAATAATCTTAATAAATTAAGATAATTTAAATGTATTATTATTATTATTATTAAAATTTATCAAAATAAATATTAATAACTTAAAACTATAATATAAGAAAACTTGTAAGAGTTTTCATATGTAAAATTATAAATAATTATATCTAAATAAGTTAAATTACATAGTGTAATTTTTTTTAAAATTATATTCTTTGGGTTAAAAAAAAGAAAAATTTGAAATGTAATAAATTTGTGATAGTTTTCGAATAATATATTAAAGTTTAACTGGATAGTAAGGTTATTATCGTACTATTTTAAATGAATATGTATATATTTTATATAATTAATATTACTTAAAATGAAATATTATAAATAGGTTTAAAAATTTTCAAATTTCAAATGTCATATTTGTGATAAAAATGATACCTTAAATTTTGATGGGATAATAAAGTTACTATCATACTATTTTAAACGAGATTGTATTAAATTAATTATACGTATACACTAAAAAAAGACATCATTCATGATTTGAAGTACTCGAAATTCAGATAATAATAATGATAATGATAAAATGTGTTTTATATATAAATACAAAAGCGAAAACCCAACAAAGTCTTCTACGCCTCTTTTCCACCCAATGTCAGTTTGTCACCAAAATTGAACAACCTTTGTAAAATCTTGTGATCAAATCCTGAGTCCCAAATGGAAGATTTCCGATCTAAGTCATGCAAAGAAGGTAGGATGCAAATGGAGGTCTACTATGGAGACAAAGCAGCTCCAACAACTATGCAAGATCTTAGGTCTTACAGTGTCAATTCTGCTTCACAGCCTAATCAAATAGTGAATTCAAAGGAGGTTAAGATCAAGAAAGGGAAAAGTAATTTTGTTTCTAATTCAAAAAGCTGGAGCTTCAATGATCCAGAATTGCAAAGGAAGAAAAGGGTTGCTAGTTATAAGGCTTATACTGTTGAAGGCAAAATGAAAGGTTCTCTCAGAAAGAGTTTTAGGTGGATCAAGACTACTTGCTCTCAAGTGTCCCATGGCTGGTGGTGAATTATTTTGTTTTTTTTTTCATAATTAATATTTTATGAGAAATTTAAAGTTCAAAAAGAATTGGCTTAATAATAAAGAAAATTTACGATATTATGAGAAAAATGGATCCTACCTACAATTTTTTTATAGGGATTAATGGTTATAATTTATTACACCGTTGGTTATAATTTATTACACCATTTTATATAATCACAACAATTTAGATATAATGGGAAGATAAATTATAACCCTATCCATTATTTATATCCATCTTGTTAATGAATGTCATTATTGCAATATAAACTGAATTTTTAGATGAATTTCATTTACAAGGCACAAACCAACTATTTCAGAGAAACCAAGCAAACTATATAGTATTGACATTGCCACTCCATAAAATTATAATCCAAAGTCAGGACGCATGACAAGTTTGATTTAATTAGTGTAATAAAGCAAACACCTTAAGTCAATCAAAGATATTTATTATTGAATACAGGAGCAGAGAAACCTAAATCTGTAATCTAATGTTTTGAATCCTCTCCCAAGTAAAGCAAAACACAACCTACAAGAAGTAATTGCAGGATAAACATTTTGCGTCACCTCTAAATTAATAAGGGAATCACATGGCTTAGTTTGTTGAGTCTTCCATGAAAGCTCGATCAAATTTCATAAATTTCCTTCCTTCCACACATCCAGAATAGATGAGGAAAAAAAAAACCCCTCACGCAGAGTAGGGTAACTTTCAACATTCACTTTGTCAAGTATCTAAATCTGAAAGGGAGGGAGGAAAAAGATGATACCATTAACTAAAAACAACATTCTGAAAACCAAAATAATATTACTCAAGGTGAGTTGGCCAAGGATATAGATGATTTTATGAGAGTTCGCAATTACACTACAATTCTTAATTCTCACTAGTCAAACATTTGTCTCCGAAAATGGGTAAAAATCAAACCAATGATCTAAAAACAGTTGCTTCCCAACCCAATAGTCAGAGTATAGCCAGAGGCTTGCACCATCTTTGCATACACATGGAAACTAATAATATTGTATCAAGGTATTATCTATTGAGCCGGTTACAAAGATAAAATAGGAACCAGTTTTATAGCAATATTTCAACCACAGAAAAATTCTCTATTTTGATGCACATAATGATAGAGTGAAGCCAAAATGAAACGGAGGAATAAGAAACTGAAATTGGGTGACACACTAAATCTCAACCTCTATCAACAAAGGCAGTTTCACCCGGGAGAGCATTAGGTCTCTATCGGATCTCTTCTTTATTGCGTAGTTCTGACAATGACAAACCCCCCAAAGTGTTGCAGCTTTCCACAAACATAATATACAGACAACATATTTCACTCCAAATTCATGAATTACTATTTTTGAAAAAATGTACAGTGGCTCAGAAAGACGGAAGATGGTAGCCTTAGTAGTGTACTCTGTCTTCATTATTAAAGTGCAGGCTCTCAAAACCCCTAACAGTTGATTCCAAGTTCTTTACGTTGGCACTGTTTCTACCAGTTGGTGGACGGTTGTGCTCTGAAGACATAATGGGTGAGCTTCTTTGGCCACTAGATGCTTTATGGAGTGTTCCAGGGATTGCATCTGTTGTCTGAGGGTGAGAAGGATCAGATTCACTACCCACAATAACTGCATCACGGCTGCTAGGTACAGCAGCTCGCTTCGATGATCCACTTGCTCGCAAGAAATTTGAGCTCGATAACTGCATGAAGTTGAACAGAATGAAAAATAAATATCAATATAAAAAAAAATACTGAATTGCTTGAAAACTTCAATATGTTCCAGTTGAAAAAAACTGCAGAAGGGGGAAAAAAATATTTGTATAATCCAGTAAAAACTGTAAATATGAAAGCCAATCAAACATCTGAAAGAAAAAAATTGAGTTTATAATTAAACAGAGCTATGTATGCCATTATAGCAGTGAAGTTTATGGTTGTTTGCTTGTACTTGAGCTATAAGTGGTTTCTAAAGAATACGCTTCCACAAAGGAACATATTATTTGTGCTTCTGTCAAAATGTGCTTGCTGAGCCAGAGGGCACTTTTGAAGAAAAAAATTGTTTGTTTAAAAACACTTTGGACCAAATTTTTTTGTTTAGTTTAAAAGCACTTTTAACAAATTTTTTTGTTTTGTTTAGTTTTAAAGCAATTTTGAATTTTTTGTTTGTTTAGTTTAAAAGCAATTTACAACAGACACTCTTGTCGAAACAAGCTTCCAGAATGATATAAGAAATCCAAATATCCAGATAAAAAGAAAGCAATAACCATCACATCTTTAGATAGAGCTGGATCATTTGTAACTGGGCTCTTTTGTCGAGACAAGCTTCCAGAATTTATTATAGGTCCAGAGTTTCTCCTACGAGAGGGATCTGCAGAAGACCAACCTGTGCCTCTATTTTCTTCCCCACCTACAATAACACGACATACAAAAATGAAACATCCAATACATATGAAAACAAACAGCTTTGTTCAATATCAGAGTCAGATCAAATATTCAGAAATGGTAAAAGGAATAAACCACTCATTCACAGTCATAATACCCAAGTAAAAAAGTTGAGATTAACAAACATGTTCCATATAAATGCATGCAATAAGCAGGATGTGAGGCTTACCAGATTGTTTATCAGCATTTGCCATGACTGGAGGAATGCCAGAGCTGGGTCCTGCACCAGCCCCCTGACATGGCAATTAAATTATGTCAAGTTAAAAAAATATCTTTCAAAACATCTAAAAACAAAAGCTATATATTTTCTCTTACAAGAGCACGGCCAGGTGGAGTGGCAATTTGGGATTGCTGATATTTCAAGATAGTCCAATCAAACACATAATCAAACTGAAAACCTAGAGAAAGAAGATGAATACAAGAAGAGATGGTCTGAGAGTTTTTATGAATACTGCTTCTGCATAGGCAGTGCTACATTAAAGCACTAAAGCAATTATGCACTCAAAAAATAATATGCTAAACAGCAAATGTCCAAACCTTCGCGAATGAAAAGGTCTCGAAAAAGTCTCTTCAGATAAGCATAGTCTGGTTTATCATCAAACCTTAAAGACCGGCAGTAATGAAAAAAAGAAGCAAACTCTGTAGGATAACCACGACATAGAGCCTAAAAAAGAAATAAAGAAGTGGCGTGAGTTTTGAAGAAAAGTTAAATAATACCATTACCATGCATCACATCACAAGAGAATAATATTATTTAACCTCAATAGAAGTTGATACTTTCTTTTCACTGATCTTCTCATACTTTTGCTTTTTAGTTCCTGCTTTGAGTCCCTGCCAAGGTAGGCTATACAAATATATTGTCATAACTTTAGAAACTACTGAGCAACAACAATATTGAACAAAACTATATGATAGGAACTTACCTTCCCCTTAAAAAGTACATCAAAACATAGCCAAGTGATTCTAAGTCATCCCTGCGGCTTTGTTCTGAGCATTGTAAGCGAAACAAGATGAGTATCCAGATTAGGCTACAATGTAGATTATTAATTAATTGAAGTCTAATTCTACCAACACGCTTGTGTGTGTGCTTAGGGGACAAAGAGCCAACGAACTTACCGATTCCAAGGTGAGTATTCATACTTGCATATCGAGCTGTTCCAGTCAAATTCTTATTTTCTCTGCAATAAAATTTGCCAATCAAAATAACTGGGAAAAATAAAAGGTTAATGCAATGCAGCATTTATGTATTTATGTGTGTGAGTTTCAATCTGTTTAACAATATATTAAAAGATGCTCACTTATCCTTCTATTTCTACAAGTACATATTTGAGACCGAATCAAAACAGATGCTCAAAACTTTATTACAGTTATTGCAAGATAGGCCACAACCACCAACTTATATTGATACCAATTTCAGAAAACCAAGTCATTTATTTCCAACAATACAAACTGGGTATTAAAAATATATAACCATCACTATCAGGTATCAGGATCCTTTATTTTTGTAAAAGTTTCACAAACATAAAGATAAAAATGGAGTTAAGGAAAAAACCACTGATACTGCATCATATATTAATATGTATTCCATCCATCATATTGTAAAATATGTAATTACCAACTATTAAAAAGTTCAAAACAAACCAACCTATAAGGAATATGTTGATGAGTCGAAGTGTCTCTATACTTCTTGGCAAGACCAAAATCAATGACGTAAACCTGTATTAGAGAAGCAATCAGAGAATGCATATGCATAGACGATGAGAACGAAGGAAACTTTTAAAATTTTAATTAGTTCCAAGACCTGATTTGCACGCCTCCCTAAACCCATAAGAAAATTGTCTGGCTTGATGTCTCGATGTAGAAATGATTTGGAATGAACAAATTCCACTCGATTGATCTGTGAACATAAAATTACTAGGTAAAATTGAAACTGCAGGATGAACATGCTTCCAGCAAAAGGCATCCTACCATTTGATCAGCAAGCATGAGAACAGTCTTAAGAGATAACTTCCGACTGCAAAAGTTGAACAGATCCTCAAGACTGGGTCCTAATAAATCCATGACGAGAATATTGTATTCACCCTCAGTGCCAAACCATCTAACATTTGGAATGCCAGCTGCCGTAGTCATCAATGACATGCAATGAACAAATCAACTGGATGAGTACTATGTTTGGGAAAATAAAATTAGAAACAGCAAGGATTTAGAAAAGACCATTACTTCCTCCTTGTAATATCTTATACAGCTTTGCCTCATAAAGCAATTGGGGATGCTTTGTCTTTACAGTTTCCTGGGTAGAAAGAGCAGTATTGACAGACATTAGAAACAATCATAAACATCACAGAGTCCTCCCGTAAATACATCTGTCCTTGTATTGGGGAAAAAAATCATTAAACAACTAAATCAAACTAAAGTAAATAGAAACAATCAACAATTCTTTTAGAAAGGGGAGCGGGGACAGAAAATGTTAGATTTCTATAGTTCTGAGCAAGCAAACCCAGTAGAGGATGCCTCTTTGAGGACGCTTCTTTGAGGACATGGGAAGCGGGCACCGAAACATTATAAATGGAGAAGTAAATTGAACACATGCATCTGCATCATATTGATCCCAAAAAAGTCCCAAATTTCCATTACACTGGAAGGGATTTACACATTTGGCTAAAGGCTACTCTCTTTTTTAAAGCGTAATGCTATAAGAAAATCCATAAGCAACAAGTTAATATAGTCTGGCTCGATAGAAACTTAAACAAATAGTACTGGAAAGAACTGTTACTGAAAGACTTAAACACAATGAGCTAAAAAAAGTGACAAAAGTTAACAACGAGCACTCATAATCACATAGGTTCAACATTTACGAATCGAGAGCTAATTCCAAAAATAATTGATAACGTTTTAAGGTCAAACTGAAGCAAATCCCAACACCCAATTTGAGCAAAGAAAAAAAAAAGAAATTCCAATTACCAAAGCGCACAAAGACAACCAAGCAAATATGATAGAGTTCCAAGAAAATTTTACTCACAAGCTTAATGGCAATATCTTCGTTCGTCTGAATATTAGTACCTAAACAAGTAAAACATAAAAAAAGTCAGAAAATGACCAATTAAGAATCATAGTAAAATCAACCACTCAATGAAAAATAAAATATGTAGAGCAAAGAATTCGAACAAACCGAGATAGATCTCCCCAAACGATCCGCTACCGATCTTTCGGCCAAGACGAAACTTGCCCCCAACTCGAGGCTCCATAGTCAGGGAGAATGAACGACCCAAATCCCTAAATCTAAACCCTATGCCCCAATTAATCCAAAAAAAGAAGAAGAAAGAAACCAGGCCTTGACCGCCTGGCTCCGATTTCTCCGCGACAATAATTAAAATAACGAATTATAATAATTCAACCACAAGTGGGTAGGAATGTCACAACACTGACGGGAAATACTTATACACATCACTATAATCTTTAATATAATTCTCACTAAAATGATAAATACGTATTTAAAATTATCTAAAAAATTTTTAAAGTACTATTTTTATACATTGATAACAAAAAGTAACGTATAATAAATAATATTTAAAATTAAATCAATTTTTTATAAATTTAATGAATAAAAAATAGAGATAGATTAATAATATTGAATATTAATATATGAGTAATAGATTTAAGTTTATAATATTTGAAAAATAATTTTTTTATCGATATAATTTTATCCTTCTCGTAACTACTATTTCATCATCGGTTAATATTTCAAACCATTTTAGAAAGTCTATTCCTACCTATAGTGATTGGGTAGGGAATGGGTGAATATATATATATATATATATATACATGAAAGGACAAAGAGAAAACGGTTGACTTCCTCTCTCTAAAAAATCATGATAGGAGAGCAGCATAGTGTGAGAAATTAGAAGAACGAAATCTAAACAATTAATCCAAATTAATGCAATCTAATTTTATCGGTTTTAAGCCACTGTCGGTTTCTTTGGTAATTTTTTGGGGTCACGTGTAATAAATTTAACAACAATTTTATATTTAAATAAAATTTAATCATCCAACAAATTTTCTTGTTAGTATATAAAATTACTTTGATTTTAGATTTTAAAGAATAATAAAATATCATTTATAATTAAATAATTAATTTTATGATTTATAATTTTTTATAAAAATAATCACTAATATATTTGATAATAATTTTTACTCGATGAATTTTAAGAAAAAATCACTTACAAATTATTTAATAATACTTAATATTTTTTATTTTTTAAAAAAATAAAAAAAAATTTGTTTGAGTTATTATTTATAAATTTTATATTTATAATTATTTTCTTTAAATATTTATAAACATAAGTCTTGATTTACTTTCTAACAAATATTTGATAAAAAAAATCATAAATAATAAACATAATTCAAAAAATTTATTTTTAAAAATTTATGAATCATTTCATATTTTAAAAATAATTTTATTTTAAAATAAAAATCATAAATTACTACCAAATATATCTGATCGAAAAATCACTTAAAAATGAGATATTTAAAATAAAAATTGATATTAAATAAGTTCTAAATTAATTCAACTTTTAAGTATGGATACTTTTCAATTTTCAAATACTAAAATTAATTAAAATTGTAATAATTTATATATATTTAAAATATTAATTTTTTTTTATAAAATCTTATTTAAATACCTTTTATTTTAAAATTTTAAATTAAAAATAATAAATTAGTATTAGATTTGAAAACTTCATTAATCATGGAATTAAACGTATGAAAATCCGTAACTCCATATTAAATAGATTATAGCAAAATTGAAAAAGTTACTCTATTTTTTCATTGGTCAATTCATTATTTTTAGGTGAGGGTTTGGTTTGGTGTACTAAGTTGTGTTAATTGGAAATTTAAGTTCACAAATTTTTAAGTGCAATTTACAATATAAAAAAAATCAATTAATCTATTTTAATTTTAGATGTATTATTTTATGTATCATCGATAATTAATAAAAAAAATTACATTTTATACAACTAACGTTAATATTTTTAATCATTTTTGCATATATATATTTATTGTGTATAGATGATAAATACGAATAAACATTCAAAATAACAAAAAATTGGAGTCGGACACTAAAAATCCATTTGTATCGTTAGAGTTTTACTGTTAATATGTAATAGTGTCGTCGCGTTGATGATTTTATAATTGTATATTGAAGGGCAAATAAAGTCATTTCACATATTCTTTTCTCTACCTTTTTTTTTCTCCGAATGTTATTTTTCTATCAACTTCAAGCTGGCCCCTCATATATAATTGTATAAAAATAGAAATACTGGAGTGCTTTTTAATTTATTTTTTATTTTTACTCTTGAACTCTGTTTTTAAACAAAAATCCTAGTTTTTTTCCAATCAAAATTCCTAATTTAGGTTGCCATTTCGTTAGCTAAAATATTCAGAATTTGAAATTTTATTTACATTTGAAAAAATAATTAAGTTGAAGAGTAGCTAACAAATTATGAATTAATTGATAGATAAATAAAGAATGAAAATAATGGGCTGATTATTACCATGCAGCTCATTCATGTCTTATTTAAAAATAAAACTAATTTACAAATAAAATATGATTAATTTAACAACTTAATATGACAATTTAATATCTATTGACGTGTGTTGTGACAATGACAAATAACAATGTTAATGGAATATGAAAATAACAGACAATAATGTTTAGTGGAACAGAAAGTATTAGTATGCAATAGTTACTAGGGTTAGGGTTTTATTTTCGTTTTCATTAGTATAAATAATCAATATTTTTGTACAAAAAATAAGATCAGAAATATACGAAACAATTGATAACTAATATAAATGAATATTTGCCATGGTATCAAAGCAAGTTATTGCAATAGCTACCTAATGAGCTAGTTTCTGTTCTTATCTTCATTGATTGATCTGGTATGCTAGTTTGGTTGGTTTGGCTGATCTGGGACAGTTGTATTGTTCTTTAGCCCTATAATTCTGTAAACTAAAAAAATAAAAAATTTTGCAGTGATTAGATTGATGATGAGGATGGTTTCAAGTATCGACGAAAAACTCGTAAAGGGTCTCACTGTAAGAATTTTTTGCAGAGAGGAATAGAAGGGAAAAACTTAACGAAAGGCTTTACCATCTTCACGCATTGGTTCTTGTAAACTAAAAAAAACAAGCATCTTCGGTTGCTTTGCTTTCTATGAGTTGTTCTTCAAGTTTAGAAATCACAGACTGTAATTCATTTTTTTGCATTTTTGATATGTTTCACTAATCAGGTTGTTCTCAACCATTACTAACGATATCTTAGATTTTAGCTACTGTCCTTCATGGATATCTGAAGTTGTTCCTTGGTGGCCCTATCTGAATCCCTCTTGAATATGCAAGAAACATTGCGAAGCTGGGAAAACACAAGCTGAACAATAGCTCTTCTGAAGGTGGAAGTTGCGACGGTGGAAACCGTTCAAGAAAGCGCAGTAGAAGAAAGTGTGGAAGCTGCGATGGTGGAAGCAGTTCAGAAAATAGGCAGGAGAAAAGCGCCGCTCCATAGGAGGGCTGCACGAATAGAGAAATAAAATTAGGGTTAGAGTTCTGAATTTTTCTATATATATTGGCTGGTGTACGAACGGAAAAAAAAATTGGTAGATTCATGGTAGAATATAGAGATTTACCCACAAATTCCATCTTGAACGATTTGACTACAAAAATGACTGAAGTTCTAACTAGAGCCCAGATCGCCTCGCAACCTCCGCTAACTGAAGCGTCGACTACTCCCATTAGTATCAAGTTGGAAGGATCTAACTATGCCTTGTGGTTCCAGGTGGTAGAGATGTATATCTCTGGCATAGACAAACTGAGATATATTAATAAGGATTTTCCTCAACTTGCCAAAATCGACCCCTCATTCAGGAGATGACGTACTGAAAATGCCATTGTCAAGGGATGGTTGATCAATTTGATGGACCCCTCCTTGATTGAAAATTTTATTCAATTCCCAACTGCAAAATAAGTTTGGGATTCTGCTACTACAACCTACTATGATGGGACAAACACGTCTCAAGTGTATGATCTTTGCCATTGAGTTACTCGTATGAAGCAGGCGGGTGGATCCATTAAAAAATACTACAATGACCTTCAAGGGTTATGGCGAGAAATTGATTTTCGTCGTCCTAACCCAATGGAATGTGTGAATGACATACAAAAATAAAACTCTATCGTACAGTAAGATCGAGTGTATACCTTCCTCGATAGACTTGATGATAGACTAGATAAAACTCAAAGTGATGTGCTGCAAATCAAATCATTCCCTACGGTGGAACAAGCCTATGGATTTATCCGTAGGGAAGAAGTCAGGCAAACCATGATGATCACGGGTATAGATACGACTCCTGGAGCAGTTATGGTTTTCAAAGGGATCAAGGGACACCATAATACGATGCCATCAAAACCAGGAGCTCCTTTTTTGGGTAGCAAGAAATCCATGGGAAATATACCTTCTGTCGACATAAAATGTGGTCATTGTGGAAACTCCAAACACACCCATGAAAACTGCTTCAAACTACATGGGTATCCAGAATGGTGGAATGATTTTCAAGCACGGAAGAAACGAGAAACCATTGGGAGAGTCGCTGTGGCTACCAATAATGCATCACTATCCTTTATTCCTCAGGCCGAATCTTCCCAAGATCCAGGTATTTCAAGTAAAGCATTTCACATCTATACTTGTAGTGATAATCAGGATTGGATTCTCGACTCTAGAGCTACAGATCATACGACTCTAATACAACCCAGCCGAGACGGAATCGTGCTGCCAATGCCAATGAGGTCACTTATCCAGTTACAGGGGCTGGAATAGTGACTTTATCTCCTTCATTATCATTATCTAATACACTACTTGTACACTCTCTTTCAAACAAACTAATGTCTGTAAGTCAAGTTACTTCAGATCTTAACTCTGTAGTATTGATGTATTCTACCTTTTGTCTTCTACATGATATTCTCACCAAAGAGATCATTAGGCGTGGTACTAAGAAATGAGGTTTATATTATGTGGATGACCTCAGTTCAAGAAGAGCCAATCACATGCAACACACAGTTAGTAACAAGGAACAACAAATTTGGTTACGTCATCATCGATTTGGGCATCAATTATTTGGGTATTTAAAGCACCTACTACCTAGTTTATTTTCAAATGTCACGCACTCAGATTTCAAATGTGATACGTGTATCTTAGCAAAACTTCATAAGGCGTCTTATCCTATGAGCATGCATAAAAGTATGATTCCATTTGCTTTAGTACATTCTGATGTTTAGGGACCTTCCCCGGTCACTATGCCGTTGGGTCATCGTTGATTTGTAATTTTTGTTGATGATTGTACACGAATGACATGGCTTTACCTTCTCAAACATAAAGATGAAGTATTTTCTATGTTTCACTCATTTCACACAATGATTCAGACACAATTTTCTGGAAAAATTAAGATCTTTAGGTGTGATAATGGAGGGAGTATGTTAATCAACAATTTCGGACATACTTAGACAACCATGGTATTCTCCATGAAACCTCATGTTCACAAACCCCATAACAGAATGAGACTGCAGAGAGGAAGAATAGGCATATTTTAGAAACTGCCCGGGCCTTACTAATCAGTGCACATATGCCTAATAGATACTCGAGTGATGCTGTTACTACAACTGTGTATCTATTGAACCGTATGCCCACAAAAACCTTACAATTTCAGACTCCATTAAAGGTACTATCTGATCATGTTCCCTTGCCTACTATTTTGATGCTTCCGCCCTGAATTTTTGGGTGTGTTGTTCTTGTCCACCTCTATAAAAATCAACGAACTAAGTGAGATCCATGTGCTATCCGATGTGTATTATTGGGGTATGCCGTACAAAAAAAGGATATCGATGCTATGATCCTATCACTAAAAGAACCTACATTACCATGTATGTCACTTTCCTAGAATCTGAATGTTTTTTTCTCATCACCAGTATCCAATTACCCTCTTCAGGGGGAGAGTTATGGCGAAGAACAAAATTGGCTTGATGTTGAAGTGTTAGACATTAATAACAATCCGACATACTCGAATAATGCCAACAATATGGATGAGCAAGTACCTAGACCCGAACTTCTAAGAATTGAATCTAAATTAGTGACTGAATCTCCAGAAGATGTAGTGGTTGATGTACCCCTCCACTCACTAGTACCCAATGATCCTCCTACTGAGAATACTCCTGAGGTAAGTTCTCTTATCACGCCTTTACAAACTAATGCTATAGATACATCTGTTGGTTATGTTCTACCTTTCAGACACAATCGAGGTAAACCTCCGAATTGATACTTTCCAGACAGAGAAGAATGACAATCCAAGTATCCAATAGCCAATTATATATATAATTAAGGGTTAGCAGAACCTATAAGGGCATTTGCACAAACACTCTCCTCATTTCAAATTCCAAACATCGTTGAAGAAGCCCTATCTGATCCAAATTGGGCTCAAGCTATAAAAGAAGAATTTGAGGTATTGCAGAAGAATAACACATGGGTGTTAAATGAGTTGTCTCAAGGGAGGAAGATGGTAGGATGCAAGTGGATTTTCTCCATTAAGTATAAAGCAGATGGGTCAGTTTATCGATACAAGGCGAGGCTAATAGCGAAAGGGTATACACAAAAATATGGTATAAATTATCAAGAAACTTTTTCACCTGTGGCTAAACTAAAAACTGTGAGAGTTTTGTTATCTCTTGTAGCAAATTTAGATTGGCCATTACACCAACTTGACGTGAAAAATGCCTTTCTTCATGGTGATCTTGAAAAAGAGATTTACATGGATATCCCACCAGGATATACTGTTACACCAGGAAAAGAAACTACATATAGATTACAACGAGCATTGTATGGACTAAAACAATCATCTCGAGTATGGTTTGACAGGTTGAGTTCAGCAATCAGGAAATATGGGTTTCAACAAAGCAACTCTGACCATACTCTTTTCCTAAAACATCGATTGGAAAAAATAACAGCCTTTATAGTCTATGCAGATGACATAATCATTATAGGGGATGATAAAGAAGAAATATCTAAGCTTCAAGAACAACTATCAAATGAGTTTGAAATGAAGAACTTGGGAGGGCTCAAATACTTAGGCATTGAGGTAATAAGATCAAAACAAGTCATATGTCTTTCCCAACGGAAATATGCCCCAGACCTACTGGCAAAGGCAGGATTACTAGATTGTAAACCTATTGATATTCCAATGGTTCAAAATCATAAACTTGGAGAATATGTGGACCAAGTACTAGTAGATAAACATAGATATCAACGGTTAGTGGGTAAACTCATATATTTATCTCATACTCGACATGATATTGCGTATGTTGTGAGTATCGTGAGTCAGTTCATGCACGGCCTAAGCGAAGACCATATGGATGCTGCCATGCGAATACTTCGTTATTTAAAATCCTCCCCTGTAAAAGGACTTATGTTTTCAAAGAATGGTCAATTGGAAATCATTGAATATACAGATTCAGACTGGGCAGAGAATATTAAGGATAAGAAATCTATTGTTGGGTACTTTACTTTTGTGGGGCAATCTTGTTACATGGAAGAGCAAGAAGCAAAAGGTAGTTGCCTTATCTAGCGATAAAGCTGAATTTCGAGGAATGGTCAAGGGAATATGTGAACTCATTTGGTTGAAAAAATTCTAATTGAGATTGGTATTACCCCTAACTCTGAAATGAACTTATTTTGTGATAACAAAGCAGCCATTGCCATCTCCCACAATCCAGTTCAACATAATCGCACGAAGCATGTTGAAATGGATCGAAACTTCATCAAACAGAATTTTGAAGAAAAGATTATTCAACTTCTATTTGTTAAATCAGAAGATCAATTGGTTGATATACTCACAAAATATGTGTCTGCAAAGAACTTCTACAACTCACTTGACAAGTTAGGCATAAGAGACATATATGCACCAACTTGCGGGGGAGTGTTGGCGTGTGTTGTGACTAGGGTTGTCCATGGTCTGGTCCAGTCCGGTTTTTCCTAAAAAAAATTTAACCGGACCGGACCGTTTGAAACGGTTTTAAGAAATAAAAACCGGATCGGACCGTTTGACTTGTAAAACCGTTCGGTCCGGTTTGATTCCCGGTTTGGTTCGATTTTTTTATAATTTAATGAAAAATAATGTGAAATTTTTAATATATTATTAAACCGGACCGGACCGTTTGATTAGCAAAACCGTTCGGTTTGGTCCGATCTGGACCGGTTTATGGACACCCCTAATTGTGACAATGTTAGATAACAATGTTAGTGGAGTAGGAAAATGTCAAACAACAATGTTTAGTGGAGCAAAAAATATGGGTGTGCAGCAGTTGCTAGGGTTAGGGTTTTATTTTCGTTTTCATTAATATAAATAATCAATATTCTTGTACAGGAAATAAGATAAAAAATATACGAAACAATTGATAATTAACATAAATGAATATTTGTCGATATCCATATTAATAAATTTACAATTTGATAATATAATGTAAAATTATGTTATTCAACTTACAATATGATCTAATGTCCCTACAAAACCTATTTAAATATATCAATATAAACTTATAAAATTAATCATGTTACAAAATGCCTCACTTACATTTTCATTGCAATTTTCACGTGCTGCATCCATACTTCTCTATGTTTTCTCTTTTTACATCTTTTTTTGTCGTTGTAATCAATAACTACTAGACACACTCATTCTTATCTTTCTTACTCTTGTATGTTTTTCAATTATCCCTTCAATAATGTTTGATGATATTGTTCTTTTTTGTCATGTATCTTTTCTGATTTAATCTTATGCCTTCTATGTTATGGCCTTATGATAGGAGGCTTTAAGGTGATGGTCTCCTCACTAATATCTATCCAAAAATCCCAACTTCGAACATGGTATATAATGGAACTATATAATAATTAAACATATATTAGATAAAAATTAAATTTTGAATTTAAAAAAATTACTTATAACAAAACAAGATTATACCTGAATGATATTTGAAATGATTATTTCTAGTAAACTCCATCCACGTAACTCAATGTATCTTCTTTGGCACTTAAAATGCATCTCATAACATGCACACAAGGTATCCCAATGATATCTCATTCTTTACATGTGCATGTTGTTGCGTGTTTTTCAACACACAGAACTCGTGCAAGTATACACGGTCGCAAGTAATAACATTTATAAGTAAAGATCGATCCCACGGAGATTTGTTACTATAGTTTGTTGAGTACTAAAATTATTTCTCTCTGATTTTATCCAAAATAATCGTTTATATGGAAAAAAGGTAAAAAGAAAATAAAAGAACTCTAGGATTGCAATTCTTCACCAAACTAATCCACTCTAATCATATTGTTTTCTTTGGATTTATATTTTTAGTACATTTTATTTGTCAACCGAAAAACTTCTTTTTATTCATACATCTCTTCCGAGTCTGCATAAACACACCTCGTTAAATTAATTCACTATATCTCTACGAGAATTAAATTCACCAAGATTCATTACGTTCTAAGTTTTCAAAGGCCACACATACAATTAGTATATTCCTATCCTTCATCATACATGTCATTTTATCTACGAAGCAATATACACAAAATGCCTTTCAAGTTTTATTTTTATGCCACAAATCGCTTTGATAAAAATTCGTAATAATCAAAAAAGCATTAAGCGCATAAGATAAAACGCAACAAATCAAACGTCTTATAAATCTATCAAAAATAATTAAAATCAAAGCTTCATAAATTTGAATCAAATGCAACCCTAGAAAAATTAAATTACTTCATAAAAATTAAAATAAAAATTACAACATATGCGTAAAAATTAGAAGAAGAAGAAAAGAAATTAAAACATCTCATATTTTAAAAATATTTGGTACGTGTAGAATCACAACAAAAGCTAAAAAATGGCTTCAGCGTGTTCTACCGTCCAAAACCGAACACCACAAAAATTTCTAAACTACACAAAAACTCTTCTCCAACCAAAAACTTTTTTACAACTAAAAACTATCTCCTATTTATAGCTAAAAAATACATCTAAAATATTACATTTTTATTTTATTTTTTTATCGAAAAACGTTAATTAATTTTTATCGAAAAAATAAAATCACGTATCGATTTTTGTATCGAAAAATATAAATTATTCTCACGCGTAGACGGGCGACTGCGTTCTTTTTAATTCAAAGCAGTACGCCACGTGTCGCTTCGATTCGCGGAAACAATTGGTGGGACACGTGGCAAAGATCTCATTCGTTGAGCGGATGGCGTGCACGCGTACTTTGTCGCATCGGACGGGGGCGCGCGTAACGGACGCAACTACCGGGAAACGAGAGCTAATCCAGCGCGGTCGCGCCGCATTGTAAATCGCCACGTGTCGGACTTTGATTAGCTTAAATATTCTTGGGACACGTGGCAGTATTATGATTCCGTAAAAAGTGAAGATGCGCACGCCGCCAGATGGACCGCGTCACACGAGATTGTAACACGAGCGCTCGGGCGACGCCGGATGGACGCGGCTTCAATCCTGACCGGGTGATCTGATCCAACGGCCGATCGCCTCGAGGAATACGCGCCCATACATGTGGGGCCCACTCGACGGCCGGCCGCGCGACACGTGGGTCCCATCGACACGCCACCGCGAAAACGAATATCTTCGTCCCAATCTCCTTGGTCGGGTTTGATGGACACGCTGCGACCGAGCCGTTGATCCCGTGATCGGACGGTCCCACGTTTGGCGAGTGCGATGACGCGCGTGGTCTTCATCTCCCCGCGTTAATATTCAAAATTTTATAAATTATACTTTTACCCACAAATTTAATCCAAATTACATTTTTGTACTTTCTTAAATTACACTTTAGCCCTTTTCTAATTTTAAATTAAATTTTTAAACTTTTAATAATTATAATTAAGCCCAAATTTAATTTAAATTATATTTTCAATTCTTATAAATTGTAAATAAGGATTATATTATTTGAAATTATATTTGTGGACAAAAATATGAAATTAAGTACATTTTCGATACAAATTATACAATTTTATTAAAAATGTATTTTTTGCACATAAACGGAAAACATTAATTTATTTAACAAAAATTAAATGATTATTAAACGAACATAGCAATTATCATTACTAAAATTGGTAAAAATAACTGTATAAAATACAGTTATCACATGTTTTATTTAAGAGATTTATACTGAATCTTTAATTTTGGTTACATATTACTTTATTACAGTACTTACCATTATTTTTTACACTATATTTACTTGATAAAGATATATTACTTTCAACAATATCATGTATATTTGATACAATTTAGTGTTTATGACTCAATATTTCATTTATCTTTGAAATAAATCTATCTCTATAATATAAATTATAATTTTAATATTTTAAGCACTCGTTTTCATTAGCAAGTAATAATTCATCATTAAAACACTTTTTTATCATATTTAACAAAACATAAAGCATAGTACTCTTACATATAGATTAATTAAAGAATGTATTAACTAAATAATATCACATAATCAGTGAAGTATTAGTACCTGTAAAAGCATTGCTTCATGAATACTTAGGTTTGTTCCTTGAACATTTAAATGCTAATGAATTTGCAACTTTCATTTCATTCATCCATGTATTTTATTGACTCAGTTGTTTTTGCAGCACCATTTAAACATATAATAACTGTACCCTCCTAGTGGTGTTTCCTAAATTTATGAAGCATGTGTTTTGTACAAAATTTATGCTAAAAATTTGATAACAATTTCTTCACCACCTTGATCAATCTAATCATCTCACTTACCATAAATACACTGTTTACAGCCTTCAAATCATGATTTCTTCAACATTTTGTTTATATTCACTGTTTCAAATCATGATTTCTTCAACATTTTGTTCTTATTCACTGTTTCAAATCATGATTTCTTCAACATTTTGTTCTTATTCACTGTTTCAAATCATGATTTTTTCAACATTTTGTTCTTATTCACTGTTGCATGAAATAACAAGGAATAACTATTAATCATGTTGTTTATTTGTAACCAATTTTAAATTACAATTTTCATTATTCTCATTTGTAGGCCAATCTAAGTATCTCTAAATATACTCTTACATATAAAACTAATTATCAGTTTTGAATTTTTTCTCACACACAATTGTTTTCCGTGTTTAATCTCTTAATATTTTAAAGTTTTTCTTAATACTTGAACATTGACTAATATCATTTCAATTCTCAATTAAGCTTTCTCTATTATAATATCTTTCATCTTCATAATCATCAAACTCATAATCTTCATTCCAATCTTACAAATTCAACATTATTATGCGACTCACTTGAATCTTTTTCTACCTTTATATTCTCATTATTTTCACCCTGAATCTATTGATTCTTCTCATGCTAGACTTCATTACCTCTCGTGACATTTTTAATATAAATGTCTACAACTCTTTTAACATGATTTTGTATACACTCTTATATGCCATTAGTGTCTTTATCATTGTTAATTATGTGTAACCTAGTATTTTCATAAACACTAAGATCACAATAATAAATCACCGATCAGTGTAAATCTATCCCTAATCAATGACGAAGTCCTTAAATATTCTCAAATTCAATTTCTTTACGGTGCAATGTTCAACGTAATCCATTTCTCCTCTTTGAATATGAAGTTACCTTTATGATATGTAAAATTCTCACCTACGTGGAGAAATAATCTATGTCATATATTTTTAAAATTCATAAAAAGATGTAAAATTATTTAGATTATATTATCTATTTTAAAGTAATTGTTGTACAAAATATATTTCATATGTCCACTCCAAATGTAATTTAAAATGCATGTCAAACAAAATATAAGTAAGAAAACATTAAATATTTCATAAATTTTTTTATTGAATAAATTATTCATTGTTATCACGATAATATATGTATTATTTAATTTGTTTGAATTCTTTTATGGTTTAATTATTATTACTTATTATCATCATTTTGAATCTAAATTCGTTTCTTAGTCATATAATTTTCATTTATTTAATAAAAAATGAGAATTTAATATTTTTTTAAAAATGTTTATTTGGTGTATTAAAGAATATTAAATTAATTTTTTTAATAACAGACTATAAAATAATTAATTACCATCACTGTCATTAACTAACTAAAGAAATTTTTTTCAATACTTTTAGATAACATAAAATTGATTAACTTTATGAAAAATATATATTCATAATCTAATACTTATTATCGATACTACCCACTTTCCACTCTTACATAATTTTTGATTTTCTTCTCATCTTTCTCGCCAAAAGATTCTCCAACTAAAGCCTGGTAATTCAAAAATAATATATGAATGTTGACAATGAATTCATCTAAGTCCACCTACCGTCAAATATCACGTCTTTGATAATAGAAAATTATTGTCAAATGTCTCTTTTTCACCTTTGTCTCCCCCAAAAAAATCTTTTTTTTTCTTCACAATTTCATTAAAAAATATTCTACATCTTGCAGAAGATTACAAAATTTTGTTTTATACAGTCAAAATAGTAAAAGAAACTAATAGAAAAAGGCAATAAAACATGAGAATCATACCATATGTTAGTGGACTGGACTCCCATGCCCTGACAAACAAATTCCTTAAAACCTATTAACTCAGTTTTTTTATCACTTCTTTTGGAACTTATAAAAATTTATTCATGATTCTTCCAACAAAATTAATGAAAATTTGTTTTGCTTTAACCAAGCTTTGAAAGATTGCTTTAAGAGATATATTACAAGGAGGGTACTTGAAGAAGAAAGTAAGTAAGAAGTATTATGGAAGCTTTGGGTTATAAACCCTTTTTAAAATTGATTTTTTTATTTAAAATATTAATTTTTATTAAATACCCAAATTACCCTTCATTTTATTTTTTTAATAAATATATTCAAACGCACGTGTATTTTCTGTTTCTTTTAACAAAAAAGTAACAAGAAAATAGGATATGGGATTGATAGTTTGGCTCATCTGACCATTTTATGAGTAAAATTAAAATTAAAAAATTATAGTTATGAGGAGCTTTTTAGAATAAGTGAAATTTATGGAGAATTAGAGAATATTATGTATTAAGTGTTATTTAGGCTTGAGAAGGGAAACACAACATTAAAACATGAACAAAGCCTAGGCTTTTGTTTTTCTTTCATTCTCAATAACACCCGCCATTGAAAGTCGGTACTTAAAGTGAAGCTTTTACTGCAATTAAGTTTTTGCCTATGTCAGATCATTTTGTTTTGCTCTTCTAACCATGTTATAGGTGGAGTTAAAATTTGAAAATTATAGTTATGGGTGCTTTTTAGAATACATAATATAAGTGAAATTTATTGATAATTATAGAATAATATTAGGTATTAAGTATTGTTTAGGCTTGAGAAGTGAAACACAACATTATAATTAACATGGGTAAAATCTAAGCTTTTGTTTTTCTACCCTATTTACCTTACAGATTTGGGTTGTAATATCTATATGAAACAATTCTTAATTTAAACCCTTCAATAGCATTTTCACGAAGAAAATTTTGTTGCATCTGAATCCTTAGAAACTCAGGCCTAACTCTGAACTCAAAAATAAGCTTGTGAGTTAGAGGATTGCCCAGACTTATAAGGAGCACTGATGCCTTACTCTTAGTCAATGTGAGACTTAACATCCCCCTTCACATCAGCTAGAGTCCAGATTTACTGCACGAGGGTCAATGGGAGTACGAGAAAGCCAAGAGCTTAGCTTTGATACCATCTTAAAAACCCAAGCATAATTCTGAACCCAAAAGCCAACTTGTGAGTTAAAGGATTACCAAGACTTATAAAGAACACTACTGTCTTACTCTTATCCAATGTAAGACTTAACATGAATAATATATGAATGTCTCTTATAAAATGTGTATTAGCTATAAGAACTATTTGAAGTCTGAAATTTTTGATTTGGGTATTCTTGAATTGGTTGTCAATAATGTGAGTCGAGAAGAAAATTCACATATAAGTATACAACGTTAGGTCTCCACTTCTCCAATATAGCATACTTCTGATGTACCATCTTGGTTTCATTTTGTACTAGGGTCTTGTGCTTGTAAGCTTCTTTTTTTTTTTTACATGTATTCTTGTCTTGACTTCCTATGGTGGGTTCTTTAAGTATGTTTCCCATCGAAAATAGAATATGTATATATACATGTTTATCTCAGCAACATATATATGCAATTGCTAAACCTGTTGAGCATTTTGCAAATTTGCCGAGTTATTATGCCGTTGGAATTTGGAAGCGCTCAACGTCAATAAAAGGTACATCAATTTAAATAATTTTGGATAAAATTGTTTTGTACGTGACATATATTATCTTTATATTTTATTTTAAATTTTTTTAAAATTTAATTACTTTAAAAAAAATATTTATATAATAATAATATTTATTTTCGATATCCATAATATAATTAATTCAAAACTTATGTTTTTTAGGACAACATACGATTGTTTTAGTTGTAAATTAATAACTTATGTTTTTTTGTGAGGTAGTTAAAAATGAAACTACTTAAAAAAGTAAGTCATATATGAGTTTATTTTATATAATTTTATTACTTATCAAAATAATTTTATCATAAAAAATATTTAAATCAATATTTTATTTATTTTTTATATTTTTTAAATAAATTATTTTTAATTTTTAAGATAAAAAAATTAAAATTTAAAACATATTAATAAAATGTCAAGTATAATTCAACTACACAATAGCTACTAATGTTAAATTTTTATTTAATTATATCTTTTTATTACGTATAATATATTTTTATTTTAACCAAACGTATAATTATATAAGATTTATTTCATCAAAATCTATAATATTATGAAAAATCAAAACTTACATACGATATTATAAAGTAAAAACACAGTACAATGAAAAAAAATTCGGGTAGCACCAAAATTAACCGCTGATGCAATCGCGAAAATATTTTAATACCCGTTATATTTATCTCAATGTATATAGGTTAACAATTTGAAATTTTTTTATTTATAATATTATTACAATTAATATAATAATTAATTATAAATTTTATTATTTTAATTAATAATTATTTATCATTTAATTATAATTATATAATACTTTATAATATAAAAAAGTATCCCATACAAGATAATTAAATAATAAAAACATAAAGTTACTTTATCAAACCACCTCCTACGAGACAAATTAATATACTTTCTCAAGTATAAATAAAAAAGAATTTTTTCATACTTTTAATAGATAAAGAAATGAAATATAGTACCCTCAGCACGCATCAGCCCACGGATTTCGTTGTTTTTAGTTGAGGTTAATAATATTTTATATCAAAAAATATATATTGTTTATAAAAAATATTTATTTTATATAAGTAATAATATAAATATATTTAATTTTAGATGTAATTTGTTGAAGTCACGCATCGACTGGGCATTGGGTTTCCGCTGCATTTATAAGTCTATGACAATTCTTCTTTTTTGAGAGCTCTTTTGGAGTGAGTTAGGCCGTGGATTTCTTGATGGTATTAGAGTCAAGTGATTCGGTCGTTACCCGACCGGTTGTAGGAGATGGACCTTGCATCGGTGTAAGGGGGAGGCGCTCAATATCCCCAGTTGAAAATCGATGTGAGGGAGAGTGTTTAAGTACCACATCGACTGAACATTGGGTTTTCGTTGCACTTATAAGTCTATGACACTTATATGATAATTCATAATGATTAAAATGTTTACTATATTATAAATAGATAATTATAAAATTATATCTAATTATATGTATTTTTAAAGTTATAATTATACTTACAATATATAAATAACGATAATTATGTTAAAGTCTCACATCGATTGAGCATTGGGTTACCGCTGCACTTATAAGTCTATGGCAACCCTTCCTCTTTGAGAGCTCTTTTGCAGCAGAAACCTAACACTCAATCGATGTGAGACTTCAACACTCCCCCTCACATCGATTTTCGACCGGGGATATGGAGCGTCTCCCCCTTACACCGAGTAGTGCCCATCTTCTACAACCGGCCGGGTACCGACCGAGTCACTTGGCTCTGATACTATGAAAAAATCCATGCCTTAACTCCCTCCAAAAGAGCTCTTAAAGATGAAGAGTTGCCATATACTTATAAGTACAGCGAAAACTCAATGCTAAGTCGATGTGATACTTCAACATAATTATCGTTATATATATATATTGTAAGTATAATTATAACTTTAAAAATACATATAATTAGATATAATTTTATAATTATCTATTTATAATATAGTAAACATTTTAATCCTTATAAATTATCATATACTTTAAGAATATAAAAAGTAATTAAACATTCTAATCAAACCCTTAATACCAATTAGTGGTATGATATTTTTTAAATATTTATATTATATTGAATTTTTATTTATTGATAATGCTTTAAAGAGTATCTCTTTAATACTCGTAATAATGTGAAAAATATTCATATTTAATTTTCATATTTTAAAAAAAAATTAATCTTTTTTTAACAATATACTTTAAGAATATAAAAAGTAATTAAACATTTTAGTGTATATAAAGTTTTACTTGTAGGTCCTTCAAACCCTTAATACCAATTAGTGGTATGATATTTTTTAAATATTTATATTATATTAAATTTTTATTTATTGATAATGCTTTAAAGAGTTTCTTTTTAATACTCATAATGTGAAAAATATTCATATTTAATATCCATATTTAAAAAAAATAATATTTTTTTAACAATAACCATAAAAAAAAATCACTGTGAGACTTTTTAGCAGGAATAAAACGAAATTTACTACCTTTATCATCTTTTTTTTTTAATGTCATTTTAGGGCCATAAAGAAGTTAGTGTGTGAAGAGCTTAGCATGGGGCCAGGTTGAATCTACGAGGAACATTTCCTGATTTGTCTTATAATCTCTTTCCGGGCAACTTTCCTATGTTAATGTTTAATATATCTTACCTATCTTGAGGTACTCAACTTCAATGAAATTGAGAATTTCAATTTATGGCAACTACTAGAGAGCATAAACACACTAACAAAGCTCAAGTCTATGTTATTGATGACCTACATGGTTAATGGTAAAATCTCAAAATCAATAGGAAACATGACTTCACTGTTGATCTTGAACTGAGTGGGAATTACGTACTCAGGAGTTGGATACCTACAGAGCTTGGTTTGTTGAAGAACTTGGAACAACTTTACTATAACCAGTTGTTGGTGAGGAGCTTGGCAATTTGGGAGCTCTCAAAGATTTGGATATGTCAGTCAATATGTTGATTGGTAAAATTCCAGTCATTATATGTCTCTTGCCCAAACTTGAAGTTCTTGTAGCTTTAAAACAATATCTTATATGGTAAAATCATTATATGTCTCTTGCCCAAACTTGAAGTCCTTGTAGCTTTAAAACAATATCTTATATGGTAAAATCATTATATGTCTCTTGCCCAAACTTGAAGTCCTTGTAGCTTTAAAACAATATCTTATATGGTAAAATCACAAAAGCAATTGATGAATATGAATGTTGAACGGAAAAATACAGGAGATGATGTGTACGAATAATTGTATTGGAGATAGAGAAAGTAAGTATAATGACGTTAAAATGATAGCAAAGGAGGATAAAGATATTAATACTCCAAGCTAATATTTTTTATTAAAAATATATATTTTAGCTCCCTTTTGTCGTATAATAGACACTTTAGTCCAAACTTCACACTTTCATTGACCAACTTTTAAACATGAGAGATAAGTGGATAAATTACAGATTTAATCATTTAATAAATCTAAAAAATATTAAGAAATATAACTTTGAGGTATTGAAGAGTCCTTTTTGTTTTAACGCTTCATCAATAATAAATCTATTAGTTTTTTCGTAAGAAATCATAATACATTACTATTTTCAATCAAACTTTTAATTTTTGATTTTATTTAGAGATAAATATTTTGGTTTCTATTTTTTTTATAAAAATATTGTTTAATCCTCTAAATTAAAAAAAAATATTCATTAGTTATTTTACTTATAAAAATATGCTAATTAATCATTCTATTTATAAAAAATAAGTTGCATAAGGATTTTTAGCTATATTAAGGGTTATATGCTATAAAGATCTTATATTAGTCAAAAATCATATATAATCCAAAAGATTTTTTATATAAAGTGATAAAAATATTCTTAATTTTTATTAACCAATTATGATTTAATTTTAACTAAATATTTATCTAATTTGATATGTTAGAATTAACGATTGTACAACTAATCGAAGTTTGATCGATCAATGATTCTACTCATTGGAGTCAAGTTCGACACATGTCCAAATGAATTGGACAATTATCCAATTGGTTAGAGATTATTTGATTAATGATCTTACTCGTTGAAATCGAGCTAGATACATATCAAACTAAATTAGACAGTTGTCCAATTGGTTGAATTTTGATTGAATGATGACCTCATTCGTCGAAATTAAATTGAACACATGTTCGAATGAACTGAACAGTTGACCAATTAACTAGAATTTAGTTGATTGGTTACGATATTCGTCGAAATTAAGTTAAATATATGTTTAATTAAATTCGATAATTGTTCAAGTATTTTAATTCTCAAATAACATATTAAACCGAGGATTTTGAAAGTAAATGAGACCTTGGTGCCTCTTACCCTATTATAAACTATAGAGAAGCACTAGAACAATAACCAAAATATAACCTATTATAAACTATAGAGAAGCACTAGAACAATAACCAAAATATAAACGTAAAAGAAAATGAGATGTAAATATATAATTAATTCATTAATTCAATACTACCATTGCATACACAACGATATATACACAACTTCTACAATTTCTTAGTCTCTTATGAACAAAATAACATAAAATATGTAACCATTAGTTTCTTTTTCCCACTAATCTTCATTACAAAACTAGCAAGTTCATTAGGAAAATAGGTTGAGGTTGGCTTGGTTCTTCTATCTTGTTCCTTAACAGTGCTTGAAGACGATAGAGAAAATACTCAGGAAAAGGAAGGGATTAAATAGAAAATTAAGATTGAGCAAGACTCTGATACTAATATCTTGTTTTCGAGAAAAGAATCAAAGATGAAGAACTGCGAAAGATCCATTAGGATCTATTGTGAACGTGACCTGGGCAATCTCTGTTATAATTAGGATGCCAAGGTCCACGGGACCAACTTTTTAATGGCTTGCCACATTAAAATCATCTTTTGTCATGCTTGCTAATCTATCACGTTGTGGAAAAGCGTATGTTGTTGAACTAGATATCTCAGTTTCGGTGTGAGAAAACTGTGTCGTTGGAGTTAGAATTAGAGGCAGAGACGAAATTATCAAAAGAGGTGTCGATTATAATGAGTTTGAAGTATAATATAATAACTACGTGTTGTGAAATTATTAGTGTGCAATTTGCTTTCAAACAAAATGAAATTGAGAAAAAATAAAGATAAATTGGATACAAATATTTTACGTGAAAAATCTTCAAATAAATTAAGTGAAAAAAATCACGGACAAATTTAGAAAGATTTTACTATAACAAAAGAATTACAACACATCCTCTCTACGATAAGGAGGGTACAATTGACAATATCATTTCTCTTATAATAGGAGAAATATTTTCTCTTACGAAGAAAAGACACTAATATTTTTAAGAAATTTAGTTTTCTCTCTAATATACATATTCTCTTTTTCTCTCACAAATTGAGATCGATATAATTTTTTTTTATGCATCAAAAAAGAGGAAAAACTCTCTATTTATATTGTGTTTGACTCATTCGATATTGGTATGAAATGAGTATTATTATACCTATCTTCATGTACGGCCATTCTTTTATTCTTCTTTTAATTCAAAGATAGGTTAACAATCTATAAAGGCATATAAATGTTTTTCTTTCTTAAAAAATAGTGCACCAAAGAGTCTTTACTTTTTACACTACAATGATGAGTACCATTGGCTAAGTGGTGATAATGAATACGATAATCAAGTGGTACCATGGTCTTCATCTCTGCTTCCACCAATTGTCGACTCATCGGGCAACCGAAAATCTTTCAATTGGTTCAGTACCGAGCAAGTGAGGAAATGATGAGCGTATATGTATGTGTAAGGAAGGATATAATAGGAATAGTATTAAAGTTATAAGCTGGGATCAATTGTAGAATAAAAAGTTATACGAGTTATTTTATCATATTTTTTTTAGTATTAACAATCATTTTAAAGAAATTTTGGTAAATAGTGAAATATATAGTTAGTAAATTTTTTATAAGATAATTTTAAAATTATTAAATATATTTTTTAAAATAAAAAAAGAGTAAATTATCCATTGGTTAACTTAAAAATCTAAATGATATGTTTTATATAAATATAAGCAGTAAATTAAGCTTCCAAAAGAATCTCAAATTTTTTGAAAAGGTGGTTGTGCAAGAGAGTGACGAAAATTTTGGAATAATGGTGTAAGATTTATTTATTTATTTTTAAGTCTTCACAGGTATATAATGAAAAACAAAGTTTTAATAATTTTTTTTTTATAAAAAAGTATAAACTCGAGGAAAAAAAAGAAGAAGAGAAAGTAGAAATTAATTAAAGAAATATAAAATCAATTAGAAAATGAAATTAATAGAAAGAAAAAACTAGTAATTTTTATTAAAAAAAAGTTTTAATATTATCTGACTCTCTCTCTCTCTCGTGTAAATGTTATTATATGGGAAAATTTTATGGTAAGAGGTACAGTTTGCTTGGTTAATAGTGGAGTTTTTATTAAGTAATTCATTTTTGATAAATTAATATAAAATATTAACATAATTTGTAAAATATTTAATAGTAATCGTATATGTTGAATGCAAGTGTGAAAATCTGGACCAAAATATCTATTTTATAATAAAAAGTAAGGAGAATAATTTTTAATGTACATATTTTATAAAAAAAAATATGCATGCGATATTGATTCGAAGGTATCCTTTATTTCTTTTTGAGAGAAAAAAGAAAAAAAAAAGTTCTCCTTATTTGATTTCCATTTCCACTATTTATCTGTACCCAAACACTGTCTTCGTCTTTCCCGTCGGGATTAGATTCTAAATAATCTTATTTTATTATAAGGATATTTTAATTCAAATTTTTTAAAAATTAATTTTTTTTAAGATAAAATTATATTTTATTAAAAACAACAGTTTATTTATAAACCTATTAAAATAACATTAATATATATATATATATATATATATATATATAATTCTCTTCTTTCAGTCACGAATAAATATAATTTCTCAAGTATTTCTTATTTTTTCTGTTTTTTTGGTTAAAAATATTATTTTTTTCTTATAATTTATAAATTTAAAGGTAAAAATAAAATTTATAATGTTAATATAAATGAATTAAAAATATAAAAATAGAATAAGATAAGAAAAAAAAGAGATTATAAAACAATAATGAGATTAAAAAAAGATAAATTAAAATAGAAGATAATTAATATCTTTTAATAAAGATACATAGTTTTTTATTTTTATTTTTATTTTTAAATAAAATTTTATTTTATTCTTTAAAAGTCTATATTTTTTTAAAATTTAAATTAAATTAATTTTATTTAAAAATGATAGAAGTAAATCTACTTATTTTAAAATAAAAAAAAATTGATTTAAACCTTTATACAAAAGTTAAGAGTATTTACACATTAATCCCTCTCTTAGTCTGTTATAAGTAGATGCTGTTTTGGCGAACAGCCAAATCTTCAGCCATTTATACCTCTTAATACACTTTCAATTTTTCATTCTTTATTTGTTTCTCGAGAATTCTCAATTACTTGTTATTTTCTGGTTCACTTTTCTTTACTCTATCATCTGCTTGGATTCGGTCCTTTTAGGTTAAGACCTGTTCTGATTTTCCCTTCTTGTAGCCGTCAACATCCTCACAGTTCTTTATATCTCCATAGGTAACTATTATCTGATTTTTATTTCCTGTTTTATGATTATGCGTAGTAGTTCCTTTATTATATTTCATTACTTGACTTGTGTTGTTTAAATTCAGTAAGTGTGGTTTATTTTCTTGGTACTCTGGGGCTTAGCGTTCCTTCTTCGTTTCGTTTTCCAGTTAGAAGAAAAAAAGCTTAGTGTATCTCACCCTTAGTTTTGCCCTTTCCTCCTTAGCTGCCGCTAAAATTTCTCTCAATCTAAAATGAAATAGACGTTGTTGTCTTTTTCTCGTTGACGACGTCACAAGTCACCACCTGAACTCCGTTGCCTTTCAAAATTTTGGGTTTTGAATTTGCAGGCGGCGAAAAGAAGAGGAAGACGAAATCAGATCTTCTCATCAGTTAGCTTTTGTTCAATTTCTGTTTCAGATTGGTTTTTAGAATCGGTAACTTTGAGTCAGTGGTATTAGATGATATTTTTATTGAACTAGTAGAATGGGATCGAGAACGAGAAGTAAATTAGCTCCACCCGAGAAGATCAATGTCCAGAAATTTGCAGAATCGCGAGATTCTGAGTTGGAGTCATTGCACGCTGTTGTTAAAAATCGATTGGACAATGATTTTCGGAGCCAACGAAGCAAGAGAAGGCGAACCACTGCATATGATAGCCAAGTTGCGAAGAAACGTCGAAGAAATCATCGTAATGCTGCTCTGTTGACTAAGGTTGATAACATTGAAAAAGAAAGCAATGATGCCTCTATTCCGCGTCGTGTTCGTCGGAGAATTCAGCTAAAGATGAATCCTAAAGAGGGTTTCTCTACTTCAGGAGATGGGACGAAAAGGCTCAGAACCCATGTATGGCATGCGAAGCGCTTCACTATGGCCAAGCTTTGGGGCTATTACCTTCCTCTTGGTCTCCATGGCAGGTAAACAAATTTTAGCAGCAAAGATATGTTTTTAAATTATAAATTTATGTCTTGTGTGTGCTGTTCAATTTATTATTCAAAATATTTATTGATTTAATGATAATAATGTAGGGGAAAGGGTTCTAGATCTCTATTGAAGAATTACAGAAATGCGGTGCTCATTCATGATGCAAGTTATTATGTTGCCATCCAATTGGAGGGTCCAGAGGTTTGTGTTTTGAATTTCCTCTTGGGGTTTAAGTCAAAACTTCTATCATGCCAACCTTTTTCAATTCCCTAGCATAGAATATTGGTGGTATATATAATGCATTTCAAGCCTTTAATGGTTGGGGAAGTATGATTTACTTACCATGTTTATGGCTTGTTCACGTACTCTTTGCACCTAGGATTCTTTGTTATCAATACTAAGGATGGTACTGGTGCCTACTAGATCAGATTGCTCCGACAACATTGCCCCTTTGGTTTTATCAGGTGCTGTCTATGACACTTCTATGGTAGGTTTTTCTGTTTTTATTATCTTTGTTGGAGTATGTCCTAAGGGGAATTACAAATATGATTTCCTTAATTTTTGCAGCTACATCATGTTGGTGCGCCTTTTTCAAAGGCAATTGCTCCTGTGACCTACATGTGGCGACCTTGCCGTGCGTTAGTGATAGATAACAATGGTGCCGTAGACAAACATGAAGGGTATATTGAGCCAGAGGATACCAAGTGTTCTTCTTTGTCTCGCCAGCTTTGGGTGTGGATACATGCATCTGCTTTAAGTGAGGGATATGGTTCTCTCAAACTTGCTTGCCAAAAGCAGGTACACATAGAAGTCCTTATATTAGATCTCAAAAGAACATTTTAATGTGGAATGGAAAACGTGTAAAACCCAAATCTATACAAATATGGAAGACAACTGCATTCAAGCTCATTGTAAAATATATAAGTTTAGAATTTTGGAAGAGAATTATATAACTATTCTTGTTAAAAATTACCAAGTGAAGTTTGCATTTTTTAATTTTCTTCCCGGTTAGCCTATCTACGAAAGCATGCACACTAAGATCTATTTGCATTTATTGGCAACATGTTTATATTTTTAAGCAGTCTTACATGTTTGATTCAAAACTAAATAGTGCAGGGCTTGGTCGTCTATACATTTTAATATGTTTATGCATCATTTAGATGGAGATGGGGGGCATCTTGATAAATTGTTTCTCACTTGAGGGTCAACTTGCAAAATTGGAAGTGATAGGACCAAAGGCATACCAACTTCTTCAGAAGACATTACATCCTGTCACTTGGTGAGTTATCTAGAATTGCCACTAGTTTTAGACTAACTTGAGGTGGTAGAACACTAAAAGTTCTCTGGATGAACAGGACCCCAGAGAACTCTTGGCAATTGAGGAAGCATTTGGATGTTGCAACTGATTATTCTCAGTTTGAGAATCGTTCTTTACTTCAAAATGAGGAGCACATAATTTCCAATGCAATATTATCCCTTACTGTCGTGGATCCTCGCCTTCCACCAGAGAAAACAAATAATGCAGATGATGAAGATTCAGTATCTACTATTATGCCAGGTGATTTTCTAAAAACTGAGGTAGAGACCATACATTTGAAACTTGAATATAACCTCGTTCTTGTTTTCAGGATCAGGGGATCAGAGTATGCTCCATCATGGGGACTTGTGGGATGCTAGCAGTGTTATAAGTCCTCCAGTGGATGAGAAGGTTCTCTCTAAGGAAAAAAATTATCTACGTCAAAAGTACTTTTACCTTGATGATCCAAATTCAGTGGCCCAGAATTCTTCAACTGAGGTGAATCACACAAGATGTTGTCCTATTCTGCTTTGGAAAAATAAGGTCCATAAGGGCTTGAATATGGGGTAATGGCTTAGTTTTTCATTTACTATTACTTGAATAAAATGATTGCCGCAAAGTTTCATGCTCCTCAATTTCAGATTATTTCTTTTTCTTGGCTTCAATGATTACTTTCTTTCCTGTTCAAATGTGTGTCTCTACAATTGAGTAGTGGATAGTGTAATCGGTATTGTTCTAAAAAATTTCTTACGGTTAATATCTTTATAATTCTAAATAATAATTTGGTATGATGATGATCTTACAATTATGTTCTTTGGTTTATATTTAAAACCTTATTCTCCTCTTGCTTCAAATTTTGTAATAACCATGGAAGAGAAACTAAATAATATTCTTTTGTCGATGTGCCTATATCCTTCTGTTAAATTCATTTATTTCAATAAGTCAGGCTGGAGTATTTCTTCTATTTACATTTTTTTTAATGTAAAAACAAGCATCTTATTTTTTTTCCCCACTCAAACAACCATGTCGTAGTCCTTAATCTGGCAAAGATTGAAGATGTTGCCATTTTAATGTCTCCTGCCAAGCACTCGAGCTGGGATGCCTTTTTTATTTTTTTTAATTGGTTCTCGGTCTTATTTTATCTGATAGAGTGAAAGGTGTATTTCAACCTCTTAACTGATTTAGTTCTCGGAAAATGGGAATTTGTTAAATGTTTTAAAGTTTCAAAATAGATATTTACAATTTTGCTGGACAATGCTAGTTGCTCTGGTTTTTTAGTCACATTTTGTGGAATTAAGAATAGTACGTCTTATCATGCATAGTTTTATGAGAATAGTACATCTTATCTGATTTGCATCACTAATAGCTAGAGAATTTGCTGGCATATAGTACCTGAAGTCCTAAATAATGTTCTTTTCTCACGAACTCAGATGGTCAGTTATTCTCCCTTTAAGTTGGGTCAGGGCTTTTTGGGGTCCTCTTATCTCCAAGGGAGCTCATGTAATAGGTTTAAGAGAGAAGCACTGGGTTGCTTCTGAGGTAAGGATGTGTTCTACAAGTCTACATTTTTCAATATAAATTTATAAAAGTTGCGTGTTGAAGTTTTTTTGGTTGCAGGTTGGTTTGCCATTCTTCCCTTCAGATTTCCCTGATTGTAATGCATATTCATGCTTGAAGGCAAATGAAGCAGCTTCGGCTTATCTTAAAGAAGAAGCTCGCCCTACAGCTTTAAGGCCCTTGAGGATTCCTATTCCTGCTCCATGGGATTCTGTCTGGGTTTCTTTACATAATCGCCTTCCTAGAGTAGGGGATTGTCATGTTTCCGGGGAAGAAAACAAGGAAAATGGCAGTCTACTGTCAAATCTGGATTCCACATATAGTGATGACGCTTTACCTAACTGCCATGGAAATTTGTTGGATCATTTTGTAGCGAGAACATCTTCTATGCTGACCAATTTCTTGACTGAAATTCAAGGAAATCATTTACTCTTATTTCCCCTAGTAGGGGATGAGAATACAAGTTTACAGAAGGTTTTGAAGAATGAGAAAGCAATTGGGCTGGAGCATTCATGGGTTACCAATATTATTTACAAAAATAAATTGTGTTTCCTAAGAGTTCTTCTCCATGCTTTTAAGGAAGGTTCGTTCGAAGAAGGGGCAGTTATTTGTGCACCTCAAATTGGCGATATCTCATTATGGACTTCAAAGTACTTTACTAAGTTTTCTTCTCCCTTTATAATTTGCTACTCAAATGAAATTTTATCTCATAAAGTAGAATTTTGTCAGTGACATTCATCAGAACATATTGTTTTGATGGTATTTATAATAAACAATGTTTCCGTATGTTTCGTATGCTTTGTTTCATACTTTTGATGATGGCCATTTCATGTGAATACTACAGATCAGAGAACACTGAGGGAAGTCTTCAGGTGCACCAGTCTGCTTTAGCATCATATTTCAAAGAGCAATCCTCCGGTAAGTGGGAACTCCAAATGCCAGACGACATAACTGATAGTGGATCTCATCGTTGGCCTATAGGCTTTGTCACCACGGGATTTGTTAGAGGGTGGTTAGTCTATTATGTTCTCTTGTTAAGTTATAACAAGCAAGCCTTTTTCTTTTATTATGGCCTTTATAATAGTTTAACCCTATCCTTTGCTATATTGGATTCTAATATGTTCAGCAAGAAACCAGTGGCAGAAGCATTTTGCGAGGCGGTTTTACTTGCTCAACTCAGGAAGGAGCAATGGAAGGATCTGGCAGTGAAGCGTAGGCAGGAGATATATGTCCTTGTCAGGAATCTTAGATCTACTGCGTATAGACTAGCTCTTGCCACCGTAGTTCTGGAACAGCAGGAGGAAGATGTGAAATCTCTCTAAATGGCCGTTTTGTGCTTTTTGTTTAATGTATTGAGTCACACTCTGAGAATTTTGCTGTATAGAAGTCAGAGTGAAATTTTTTTGTATTTATTTTTCATTTTATCTTTCACTAAGCAAAATTTTCCATTTATATCAATGAAATATAAAGTAGAAATGTTGGTTCTGTCTCCATGCGAAGATGAGGTGCAACAAAAGCGAATTACATTTTGGATTGTATGTCATCAATTTAGGGTTTGAAAATAATTATAGATTTTCTCATTGTCTCTAGGTCTTGATTTGGTATGGATGATACTCTTCCCCCCACCCCTTCTCCCCTCTCTTTTCTTAATCTGAATACTGAAGGGTTTTACGCTAATTGAGTTTCATTTATTTAATATTTAAATCATTATTACCTGTCTACCTTACAAGATAAAGAAAATCAAGCCAATTAACTTTGCAATAAAGGTGTATCAATCCCTATTCTTTATGTTGCAGGTGATATCAATATATTTTATTGGTATCACTTATTATTATTTTTCTTTTGAATTTTTCTTGTAGTTTATTTTCCTTAAATGGTTTTCAGCTGCTGGAACCCTTTCATAACATCTCGGAACCAACTAAATTATTGTCGGTTTTGATGGCTATTTCAATTTTTCCTTTTCAAATTTTAGAAATTTAGAAATTTGTTATGTTTAATAATTCATTTCTAAATTCTATTTCTAAATTTTAAAATTCTAAAGTAAATTTTGGAATTAAATTTCTATTTTTTGTCTTACACAAATTTAATAACCCAATCATAATCATTCTTAGTCAAAATGATTAAAGAGCTGGAGTGTAATGAAAATATATCAAAAATTAGTTTAAAATTAAACAATATCTAATTTTAAAAGTTGAAACTAAAATCTGTTATCAAACTTTTATATTTTTTCCGAAAAGAACTAAAAATAAAAATTCAATTTTAAACTAAGGAATTAGAAAGTATAAATTAAAATAGTTATCAAATATGATATAAAATATCCAAAAATCTGGGGTGAAATTGATTATTAAACTCCAGTCCATGATGAGAAACTCTTGCTATTTTTCTCCAAAATAAAGAAAAATAGTATAGCAAATAGAAAAGAAAAAAATGAGAGTATGTGGACAGAAAATAATCACAAGCTTTTAACTCTTCTATATATAATATATATTGTATACACGAGCTCTTTCTATAATGAATGGGGTTTTAACATTTAACCCCACCAAAAGATATTATTAAAGAAAAAAAAATCAAGAAATAAATAATGAAAGAACTATTGTATGCAAATGACCTCAAACCTTAATAAAGGGATGGAAAAAGATCAAAAACTAACACCAGGAACATTTTCATCATTTTCATTGTGAGCGTGCCGGACTATGCACAAAAGACGATTGCTTCTTTTGCAACCTTCCTTTCAACTGCCTAATTTTCGCATCAACCCTCGCGGTAAAACCAATCTTAGTCTTTTGTCTTGCTTTTGACCTCTCTCTAGTCCACATGAGTTGATCCTCAACATCTTTCTTGAGGTATTTTATTTCTTGAATGATATGATGATCCATAGGATTGAAACATCTTTGGTAGGAAATGTGAGCCAAGTAAGGAAGAATACAAGCAATTGTCACTAAAAGGGTTGACGACCAATAAATAGGGGCAGGACCAATTGCTTCAACTAGAATTTTGTAGGCATTACTAGAGTAAACAGGAGACAACATGCCATAGAAAAATAGAAAGATGTACCACATTACAATGCTTCCCCAAACTAAGAGATGTTGGATCCAAGTAAAGTGGCTCATTGTGAGAGCAATCTGGCTGTTAACGGTCCAAATTATGCCGGTGAACATAACAGTGCCCATAACAGCCATATCAGCTGTCTGTCCCCCAGAACGGTAGGCCTGAACGTAAAAGATGATAATATTGAGAAAGTATATGATGAGGGAGGAATAGACACCATTTGCCATCCACCCTAATATTCTATACCAGTCAAAGAACAAGTTTCTGGGTCCTTGCTGATAAAGCGCAGGGAACTACAAAGAAATTTTTTTATGAATGTTTAAGTAATAATTGAAAAAAAACTAATATAGTATATAGGCATCAATTGAAGGACTCACCTCTAGGCAGACCTCAGAAGAAACATCTTGCTCAAATACTCCAAGAGAAATGACAGGCATTGAGGTAAGAACTACATTAAATGATATCAGGTACCAGTCATCATATATCGATTGCCCAGAGAAGCCCGTAAAGGCCTCAAAGTAGAAGAGGGTGAGTCCAAATGCAATATTCTTGTAGAAGAAATAGCATATCTGAATGAAAAATGTGAAACACATATTATTGTTGCTTATGTGATTTTTGTGCAAGCATGCGAACAAAATATTATTAATGAAGATGGGTGTTTGCAAATATTACCATTTGAGCAATCCTCTTGTAGCACCAGTGGCCGTGGACTACCAAAAGTCTCTCTAGAAAACGGAACTCGGCGATAGAGAAGTCACTAGCCATTACAGCCTGCATGCCTTCAACCCCACTGATACCAACACCAATATCAGCTTCTTGTATCATTCCAACATCATTTGCACCATCACCAATTCCTAAGGTTGTTTTTCCTGTCCCCTCTTTTACTAATCTCGTAATCTGAAGTGATACAAAGAAGAATAAAAAAAAATAAACAGAATATTAAACAGGAAAATAGTCAATGGTATATTTAATTTCATAGGCATAATGGGAGAGGGGAAGAAAATCCTACCAATGCCTTTTGCTTAGGTGATACACGACAACATATGACCGAAGCACAGTCAACAGCTAATTCCAAGAACTGATGTTTCATATCATCCTCTAAAATATAGGTTAAAGATCTTCCATCAATGATTAGTGCAAATGCCGCATTTGGATCCTTTTCCAACTGGATCATTTGTGAGGCATTGGTAATTTGTTTCAAAATGTTGTTTTTGATGGCCTGATAATTGCCAAAAAGCCAAAAATAATATGTAAACATTAAATTAAATCAATATCATGTATTCAATCCTCTACTCATTTCCAGTTGTTCTAATACCTCTTTGTTATCTTGTGCTAATGTATCTGAGTTCGCTGCCGATATACATATCTGTTTCATGCCTTGTCGAAGTAAACTACAAGCAAATCTGCATTATTTGGACCAAAATTTCATTGATACTACTCGTATGCATAAAATTCTATTCAATGTAGATCTATAAATCTATAATAAACATTAGCAATAATGAAAAATATACCCTATATTTATTGCAGTTTCCATCTTATCCCCAGTTAAAACCCAAATTTTCAGACCAGCTTGAGCAAGTTTGTCAATGCACTGGGGCACCTGAGGAAAAGAAAATAAAGTTTAAGCTAGTCAATAGGGCAATAAGCCACAGAAGCCCACAAAAGATAAATCACGCGGTTTATTTACCCCTTGCTGCAGTTTGTCCTCCACAGCAGTAGCACCAACGAGGACCAATTCTCTTTCAATCTTATCAGATACTTTTTCAAGCATTTTCTCTCTATCAACCCCAATTGATGTTTTTGCTTTCTGAAGCTCATTGTTCCAAGTAGTGTATTCAGATTCCTCAAGCTTTCTATAAGCAAGGGCCAGTGTACGCAAACCAGCTTCTCCATACTCATTCAACTGTCTAGTAGTAGCTTCCTCATACATTCTTCCATTCTTTGACAAACGTTCAAAGATGATGCTATATGTTTCAAGTAAAGTGAGAGTATAAACATTAAAACACTGTACTGCCCATATCCCACTGTAATAACAATGGAGAAGAGTTGTGAGCCATACCTGTCAGCACCTTTGCAGAAAAGAATGAATTTCCCATTGTCATCCCTGACAATTACTGACATTCTCTTCCTTTTGCTAGTAAATTCCAACACATTAAGAATTTTGTACTCCCTGTAAGTTTCCCAAGAGACAACATAAATGTCAAAACACAAGAAAAAGGTGAGCAATACAGAGTGCCTAAATGACATAGATGAATGATATTATCACCTTTCAGCTGGTTCCCCTAAAGAAGTATGTTTCTCATTGACAAACAAGCTTGATTGAGTTCTTTTACAGAACTCAAAACCAAATTCACGTGCTGCAATAAGAAAAGCTCCTTCATCAGGCGATTCTGCTTCATATGTAAAATTGTCATTCTCTTCATTTAACTCAGGAATTGCAGTGTGACAAACTGATAAAATCCGGAAAAACATTAGAAGGACATCAAAATTGGGTTCATTCAACCAATTTCCACCAGTTAGGCGGCTGTCCTCAAAGCTAAAACTTTTAATGGCCTGTTTTCTTTCTTTCTCATCTTCTAAAGTAACAACCAACTCAATTTCTGACCTATTTTTTTTCAGGGGAAAATTGGAGAACCCATCTTGTTGTTCCTCTAAGTCCATAGCCAACTGCTTTGCAGCAGCAAGTTCAACTTCACTAGGCCGTACACCATAAGCAACACCCGCAATGGAGCACTTCAGAAAGTCCATCTGATTGCAGGTCAAAGTGCCTGTTTTGTCAGAGAGGATAGTGTCAACCTGGCCCAACTCCTCATTTAAATTTGATGTTCGTGCTTGAGCAGGATTCCCAGTACATTCATCATACATATGTATGTCATGATTGATAAATGTAGCTTGTAGAACCTTTACCACTTCAATTGAGACATAAAGAGAGATTGGTATCAAGTATCCATAAAGGATGAGTGCAGTGACTAGATGGATAAGGCCAGATATGCCAGATTTGTTTGGATTATACATATCTTCAGTTTTATCAGGACGCAAATACCAAGCATCTGGCATTGAATACTTTGTCTTAACAGCAAAACCTGTAGAGCTGATCAATGAGATAAGTATAAGAAGGCTGAATAGGAGATATATAATATAGTCCATTTTTCTTTCTATCTTGCTTCTTTTAGAAGGGGACTTTGTAGAGTTCTGCATGACTTTAGTATCAGGACCAGTGAATATTACCACCCCATACACATAGGTTGTATTTCTGAGCTTTGAATCTCTAAGAAGAATCTGAATAGGTTCAATTGGATAAACTTGATGATCATACTCTAAATTGCCTACAAAGGTATAAAGACTAGGGTTTGGATCTTCACACTGGATTTTCCCCCTGAAATCCTTGAAGGCCTCATTATCTTTGAAAGACGAGGTCACTTCCAATGATCTCTTTACCTTCAAATTTGTCTCACCATCCAAGTTCATAGTCTCCACATAACAAATTCCATCTTCATAACTCGACGACAAGAGAAGTAAATCAGCAGGAAAGAATTGATCCTTTTCCACTTTCACTACATCACCAACACGTATCTTATGCCATGGCCTAAGACCAAAAACACCATCTCCTTTATGTACATTTGCTTTCCCAAGGTTAACTTTCATGTCTTGCAAGAACCTACGCCAATCTTCTAGAGCTTCCTTTGCCATACTAAGCCCAACAACAAATACCAATGGAGCAATCATACTAACAGGAGAGAATGGAGAAACCGGCGTGAGGGAAAGAATTGCAGCCAAAAGGAAATACACATTCGCTACTCGTCTGAATTGCTCAAAGAGAGCCTTTGGTAAGAAGGTAATAGGATTATACTTAGTGGTTGATATAAAATTGGAGCTATATTTCAGAGGTTTCTTTTTATGAAGATAAGGTTGGTTGCAATGTACAGCTCTAGAGTATCCAGGACCTTGAATTGAATGTGGTTCATTTGAATCATTTGGCCGAACGCAGAACGTATAAAGGTTGCTTTGTCGGATCTTGGCCCTTATCCTTCCCCTTGTCATCTCTCACCAATATCAGCCAAAGATGTTACAATAATTGACACATTTCCGTAAAGTGAACAAACCCAAATGCTTATCTTCACCTTGGCATTAACGTCGTCTTGAAACCAGTTCCGCTGGACCCAGTTTCAAAAGTTCCTAGACAACACATTCAATGCATCTTTTGATCCCAACTTAAGAAAATATAAGGTCAACAAATAATAAAACAAGAACCAAAAATAATTGCATTAGAAAACCAGTCTAAAAATAGGAAAACCTATTTATAGCTATATCTCAATGCCCTGCATTAATAGCTATATCTCAATGCCCTGCATAGCCTATAGTTTCATGGATGAGATTATCCCACTCTTTTTTTTTTTGCCAAATCTGAGAACATAATTTCTTTATTGCCAAAAAGTAAGAAAATTTGGTCAAAGCTAATGAAAAAGTAGAATGTTTTGTTTGAAACAATAGAGCTAGAACTCCAATCCAAAGGGGGGCATTCATTCCCAAAACTCAAAAGATAAACAAGAGAAAATTAAATTTTATAAATTCAAGATCAGAAAGAAAATTTTAAACAATGTGCTGTTGAAACCACGAATAAATCATTAACTCAGATCATATTCCTCATACCGACAACAAAAAATCCGCAAGAAAATAAAATAAAAACCAAATAAAGCTGAAAAAACACAAATCCAAATAAGAAAAAATATTGAATTAAAAATTGTCACAAAAAATGCAACAAGAAAACAATGGGTACCTGAGACGACAGACATATCTAATCTCCATTGACGAATTAGCGCAAACCCATTGAGCATAAAGACAAAAAGATAGAAGCTTTGAGCTGCAGATCAAAAGAGGAGAGAAAATATTTAGAGGAAAAAAGACACAAAGAGAGAGAACAGGGTTTAGACCAAAACAATGGCACTCTCTCTCTCAATCCCCGTCCGGTAAGTCTGAAACAATACCATGAATTTTCGGGCTCAATTTTTTCTTTATTTATGTAGTTTATCTTCTAAATCTTCTACTGATTTGAATTAATTTCCTACAACAATATTTTTTGAAATTTTTATTTAAATAATACATTTCTTTAAGAGACTAAATTAATACAGAAATTTACATGATTAGTACAATGACTTGCAATGTTATGGGTTGAATTGCCACAGTCAGCGGTGTATATAGGTAACTTTAATTTTAGATAAATGAATTTTTAATTATAATATTTATAAATTATAAATAAATTAATATATAAAATAAAATTATATATCATCTAATTTTTAATATTAAATATATCAACAAAATTCAATAATTTAAATATATTTTTATTAAAATAAAATACATATAATATTTTAATTAAAAATAAATAATAACTAAAATATAATTAATATTATTTTTTTAAATATAAAATTATTATTTCATATCAATTAAATTATTTTTTTTATTGAGGGTAATAACTCTCCCCATTCTTATTAATGTGTGAGAATATAATTAGTCAAATGATACGGTACTTTAAATACAAAATAAATTTCGAATAACATATATATTTAATTGTTATTTATCAGGTATGAGTAATTAATCTATTTCATAATGACATACACTATTTTCCTATTTAGATGCAAGTATTACTAATGAATTTTCGAAAAATACTTTATCGCAGGATTCATAAGTATTATACTTGTGGGTCCAACAAAAATGGCATATCCCTGCAATTTCCTCCCATGTTATAATGTATTTATATATATTTTTATCATATATAAAAATATAAATCTATTTATAAATTTTTAGATAATTTTATAAGTATTTTAAAATAATAATTATTATTACGTTGTTAGTTATTATATAATTAATATAAAACTCTTATTTTTATATAAACTAAACAATAAAGTATTTGAATTTAAAATATTTGTACTTATCTTAAAAATTATTTAAGATATTAACAATATATTTATATTTTAAAAATAATAATTAAAATAATATAGTATAATTAAAATAAAATTTAATAATAATTATTTTTAATATTTTAATAAATTACATACAACATATATTTATAATTGTTACATAAACAAATTACAAACTTATAAAATTTAGGTGGATAGGATTAATTATAAAGTTAAATTATATTTTACAATATTATTTAAAATACATCATAAAATTATAATAATTAACATTTTTAATTTTTTATGCAAATCTCAATTATAATGTTCAATTGTATTTTTGTAATAAGTCTCCTAAATATTAATATAGCTTTCTCATAACTAAGAATGATGAATTTTAGGTCTCATACATGTTAAAATGAGTATTATGGTGTTGAATCATATCTCATTCACATGATAAAATTTAAATTTTTAAATGATGAATTATTGCATTCTTTGCTCAATTTTTCCGATATATATTGTAAGTATTTTAGTGATATGATCTCAATTTTATTTCTACATAGTAGGTGTTATATATTGCTCCTTAGTGAGAAAATTAGAAAAGTCCCACATTGGTTAGGAATGAAGATGGGTGTTGGATTTGGGGCTATAAATAAAGCCCTCCTTCACCATTTGTAAACATCCCAAAATTTGTAAATCTTCCTCTCTTTTGAAAGGGTAATTGATTAGCTCAATTTTGCCCAATTAGTTGTACTTTTAAAGTTCATTCATTTTGAGATAGTGGAAGTGGTCAACGACGGCATGGCGACCTAGGTAACATTTATACCGAACCTCGTTAAATTTCTGGTGTTATTATTTTTCCGCTTTAATATTTCTGCTTTCAATATCTGCTTTTAGTTTATTTTAGCATTATATTTCCAATAGATTATTTTTGTCGGGTTAGTTTGAGTTCTATTCATTTAAATCATAAGTGAATAAGAACTACTATAATAGTGAAAATATACCCCATTTTCCCAACAATTGGTATCGAGCCAAAAAGGTTTTCTACCTAGGCATTTGTTTGTATTCCGTTGTTTGCTTATTGGAATATAGTTGCTAGTTGTTGTAATTTGAAGAAATGGCGGAAGAAAAATTTCTTTCAAACAAAGGCCAATCATCCACGCCAAGGCACTATGGTGATTAACGCAAGGTTCGAGGTGGAGAAGTTTGATGGAACCTTATTTCGCACGCGTGGCAAGGCGAAGTTCAGATGCTGTTTCAACAAGGTCTGAACATTGCCATTGAAGAGAAACCAGATGGAGCAGATGAAGTAGAGTGGAAAAATATCAACCGATTGCATGTGGTACAATCTGCTCGCGGTGTCTCAAGAGAACAAAAGTACACGTTCACGGAAGGAGACATCCGCAAGTAAGTCATGGAAGGCATCGAGAACAAGTTCACGAAGAAGAGTGGACAAAATCGGCTACTATTTCAAGAAGAAGTTGTTAGGTTTGAATACCTGGTGTACTACAATAAACGACCACATTTACCGCTTTTAATCAATTAGTAGCGATTTGTTAAATATGGATGAAACTTTTAAAGATGAAGATTTAGCTCGATGTTGTTAGCACTCCTTCCCGATTTAGTTTGATCATCTTATTACGAGCTTACTCATTGGGAAGGATAAAGTGTCTTTTGAGGAAGTTTGTACCGCTTTGTATAGTTATGAAATTAGAAAGAAAGATAAAAGAGAAAGCAGGAATGAAGAAGAGAGGCATTGTCTGTAGAAGAGGACGTCATGAAACACTGACACAAAGGAAGGAGAGGTAGATCTCTATCAAAAAGGAAGACTTGGTAAAGATGAATGTGCCTTTTGTCACGAGAAAGGCCATTGGAAGAAAAAATTGTCCGAAGGCTGCAAAAGAAAGGAAAAGTCAGACACCGATGTAATGTAGAAAGCAATTCAGATTCAGATTTTGCATTGGTTGGTTCACAACACTCATCCCGGTGATTGGATTTTTGATTCAAATGGTACTTTCCATATGTCTCCTAACAAAGAGTTGGTTCTCAGAACTTTGAAAGAACTAGACGGTGGAGTTGTTTTCATGGGTAATGATTATCCATGCAAAGTTTTGGGAATCGGTACAATTCGTTTGAAGAATCAAGATGGTTCAACCAGTGGTCTCGATGTGATGTTCATTATGTTCCGTGATATGAAGAAGAATCCCATTCTTTGTGAGTCTTAGAATCAAAAGGCTTCACCGTGACCATACAAAATGGGGCATCAAGGTTACTTGAGCAACTTTGTGGCGATGAAAGGTGTTCGGAAGAATAACCCGTACTACTACCTTGGTAGTACGGTTATCGGATAAAGGCATCGGCTGTGAGCTTTCAGATGAAGAAAGAGATTTAGAAACTACCAAGTCATGGGCATATGCGTTTGGGACATCTTTGTGAAAAAAGCTTTACGTGATTCTAGTAAAGCAAGGCTCCGTTAAAAGGTGCGAGAACCTAAGAAGTTGGAATTCTCGTGAAAGATTGCGGTATTGGGGAAGTAGAAAAAGAGTAAGCTTTTGGCACCGCTTCTTCATAATACAAAGTGGCATTTTTTATTACATCCATACTGATGTATGAGGGCCAACAAGAACTCCATCCATAAGTGGAAAACATTATTATGTCAGTTTCATTGATGACTTCTCCAGAAGATTTTGGGTGTATCTCATGAAGAAGAAAGATGAAGTGCTAGGAATTTTTCTTAAGCGGAAGAAGATGATCGAGACTCAGATTGGTAAAAAGATCAAACATCTGAGGTCTGATAATGGTACTGAGTACACAAATGATTCATTTATGAAAGTTTGTGAAGAAGAAAGGATAGTGATACACTTTACTATTCGAAAAGCACCACAACAAAACGGAGTTCAGAACGTATGAACCAGGACTTTGGAAAAGGTTCGGTGTATGTTGTCAACTTGGTTTAGGCAAGCAAGATTGGCCGAGGCTGTGACATACGCATGTCATCTCGTCAACCTGCCTACCATCGTTCGCTTCGGGCGGCAAAACGCCACGCGAGGTATGGTCTCGAAAACCCGCTAGAGATTACGATTTCTTACGTGTTTGGTTCAATTGCATACTACCAGCGTAATGAATCAAAGTCGGGACCCAAGGGCCAAGAAAGCCATTTTTGGGGATCCTTACGTTCTCCCAAGGGATATCGACTGGTGCCTTGAAACGAAAAAAAGATAATCTTTAGCAGAGATGTTACCTTTTTGAATCTGCATTGTTGAGAAAGGTAACTAAGAAGATTGATGGCACTTTAGAAGCGGTGGAGCAAACTCCGAAACAAGTGGAGTTTGAAAGCAAAATTGTTAATCCGCTTAGCGAAGATAAGACAGTTGATCCTCCATTGGAGGAAGATGAATCGGATGAAGAGGTTTTAACCCAAGAACCTCCACAAAGAACAAGAAGCATAGCTTGATAGTGCCACGACGACAAAATGTCAAGGTACCGCCGATACAAGGATTTTGAAGACCTACCGCTTCGCTTTAAGAATACGGTGGCCTGTGCACTTTCAACAGGTACTGATGATGTTCCTTCCATATATAAAGAAGCAATCGAAGCCCTAAGTTGAAAGATGGAAGGAAGCCATGGATGAAGAACTTTTGTCCCTTCGTAAGAATAAAACATGGAAGTTGACACAACTACCTAAAGACAAGGCAATTGGATGCAAAACGGGTGTACGCAAAGAAAGATGGATTTCCTAACAAAGATGGTATTCAAGAAGGCAAGGTTGGTGGCTAAAGGCTACGCCGAAGGAGGGAATCGATTATAATGAGGTATTTTCTCCGGGCTTGTAAAACATTCTTCCATTAGAATTTTGTTGGCCTCTGGTAGCACAAATTCGATTTGGAACTAGTTCAACTTGATGTGAAAACCGCGTTTCTACACTGCTGACTTAGAAGAGGAAATCTATATGTCTCAACCGGAATGGTTTATTGTCATTGGTAAAGAGAATTGGGTTTGTAAATGAACAAATCATTGTATGGATTGAAGCAATCTCCAAGCGTACAAACGATCGGTTATGCTGCAAACAAAAGTATACCGTACAATACACACGATCATGTGTATTTTCGCAAGCTACAAATGAGTCTTTCCTCTATCTCCTATCAGACGTCGATGATATGTTGATCGATCGAAGAGCCAAGCAGAAATTGAAAAGTTGAAGGCTCAACTAAGTCGGAGTTCGAGATGAAAGATTTGGGGAGAAGCGAAGATTCTGCATGGAGATAAGCGAGACAGGAAGAAGCGAAGCTTAGTTTGACCTGCAGTCAATATTTGAAGCGGATACTACAACGCTTTGGTATGAATGAACAGACAAAACCTGGTAAGTACTCCGCTAGTTCCTCAATTTAAGCTTAGTGCTCAATTATCTCCCTCAATGACGCAGTAACGAGAATATATGGCAAAAGTACCATATGCAAATGTTGGTAGCTTGATGTATGCAATGGTGTGTACAAGACCCGACATTTCACACGCGCGGTTGGTGTTGTCAGAAGTACATGCAATGATCCTGGGTAGAGGACATTGGTTGGTCTGTGAAATGGATTCTACGGTATATTATAACACTTGTAAACGTTGGTTTAGTATTTCGTATGATAATACCATTGGTCAACGTGGCAATCGGATATTGTGATTCTCGACTACGCAGAGATTTAGATAAGCGTCGGTCCAACTACCTTATGTGTTTACTCTTACAGAGCACCGGTAAGTCTACCTCATCTACGCTTGCTTTGTCCTACTAGAGTAGGCAGAGTATATGGCAGCGATTCTAGTAGGCCGTGAAGGAAGCTATTTGGTTACGAGGTTTGCTTGAAGACTGGGAGTTGGTCAAAAACATATTAAGGTGTTTTGTGATAGTCGAAGGTTATTCATTTAGCAAAGAACCAAGTCTACCACGCACGTACAAAGCACATTGACGTTCAAGTTATCATTTCATGCGAGAGATTATGAAGAAGGTGGAGTACTAGTTCGTAAGATTAGCACGACAGAGAATCCCGCAGATATGATGACCAAGGTGGTAAGAATCAAGTTCAAACATTGTCCTGACTTGATTAACATCCTACAAATCTGAATCACAGGCGTTGGCGTTGATCTAGCAATTGAAGAAATCATTTAAAACCACTAAGTCGCTAAGGTGGAGATTTGTTATATATTGCTTCCTTAGTGAGAAAATTAGAAAAGTCCCACATTGGTTAGGAATGAAGACGTGGGTGTTGATTTGGGGCTATAAATAAAGCCTCCTTCACCATTTGTAAACATCCCAAAATTTGTAAATCTTCCTCTCTTTTGAAAGGGTAATTGATTAGCTCAATTTTGCCCAATTAGTTGTAATTTTGAAGTTCATTCATTTTGAGATAGTGGAAGTGGTCAACGACGCCCGAGGACCTAGGTAACATTTATACCGAACCTCGTTAAATTTCTGGTGTTATTATTTTTCTGCTTTAATATTTCTGTTTCAATATCTGTTTTAGTTTATTTTAGCATTATATTTCCAATAGCATTATTTTGTCGGGTTAGTTTGAGTTATATTCATTTAAATCATAAGTGAATAGTAACTACTTAGAATAGGGAAAATATACCCGATTTTCCCAAGAGTAGTTATATATACATACAAATAAATCTAATAAATGATATTAATAAATTATCATAATTATAAGATAATTTAAATGAATAATATTGATAATAATATTATAAAAATATTATCTTTAAAATTTATTATAATAAAAATAACACTTTATATAACTTAAATCAATAATAATGAGTATAATACAAAAATATTATCTTTAAAAATCATTACAATAAAAATAACACATCATATCCCACTTAATTTAAGGTAATTAGTTATTTTGTTGTTTTAAATTTTAGAGGTGATTATTATGTAATTTTGAATTTTCTAAAAGAAACTACTTAATATTTCTTTTTTAACTGGAAGATAATGAATTCATTAGAAAATTTTACAGTCATTTCTAAATACTTTATAGCTACATTTTGAACCATTTTTTATTTATTTTTTATTTTTTATAATCATGAATGTTAACGAGGCTCTTCATTCAGTCAAGCGATTTGAAGTAAAATTTCACTATTGGTCCAATAGAGTTTGATTATGTGCAGCGCATAGGCAAAATGAAATCCATAGTTTCAATGCAAAACGGATGAAATCAATGCATAGTTTAGATGCAAAACGGATGAATTCAATGTATAGTAAAAATAATTTAATAAAATTTAAGATAAATTTAATTTCTTTTAAATAAATAGTTAATAAGAGATAGAGAGAGAAAATAATATAATATACTTCAAAAATAATAAATAACTATTATTTAATGCATATAATGTGTAATGTATAAACTTAAAATTTTCCACCAAAATGATACTCAATAAGTATATACGTTATTTGCAAGTTATTACTAACATTATTGTATTTTTTTTTAATGATGAAGCACTTTTGTATGAACACGGAGTGGAAAGTGGGTTTGATCTTGGAACCTATTTTTTTATCTATACTTCTTTATGTTTCATTAACAAATATTATAAAGTTGAAAAAACTTGCACAAAACTTCGAAGAAGATAAAGAAAACGAAAAAGTATCTTACTATATGTGAATTTTTGATTAATTATAAAATGAGTCATCAAGTAAACTAGAGAAAAAAACCAACGAATATACTCGAATATTTTTTTATATAACAGTTCTTGAAGTTGAAATAATAAATATGTATTTAAAATTGTCTAAACTTTTTTACAATTCAAGAATGATTTTTATTCTCAGATAACAGGACGAAACATGTAATAAATAATACTCAAAATTAAATCGATTTTTTTCAAATTTATTAAAAAAAGATTTAATATAAAATTAATGAACAAAAAAATAAGATGGATTAATGATATTGAACATTAATATATGAGTGAAAGATTTAAGATTCGAATATATAAAAATTAAATTTTTTATTAATTTAATAAATATAATATATATCGAATACGAATGGAAAAAGATTTTAATATAAATATACTCGTTTTATAATTGTTAATTATTATTTCTTGACACGATAATATCAAAAATCTTCAGAATTAATCAAATGAAAATCGAATAGAAAATAAAAATAGTTATAAATACTCAAATCACGTTTAAAATCGCAATTCCTACTTTCAAGTGGTGTTTGTGTGCTTTTTTTTCTTCTTCCAAATTTCAGATATTTTATTAAATTAAAACGAGATTACAATTCAATATATTCCAAATAAATAAAACTTGAGGCTATAAATTAAATATCACAGCACAATTAAGTCACATGCACAATGCATAACATAAAATGAATATTAGAAAAAAAACTAAGTCTCATTGAAGGTTTTGTCAATTGCCTTCTAAATAATGGAGGAAAATCCTATTTATGGACCATTAGAGAGGCCATAACAAAGAAATCACAATAAATTTAGATAAAAATCTACATTTATAAGGTTTCACATAAATCCTTCCAAATAAGGAACAAAACAACCAAAAGTTGTGGAAGTGCTTTTATTACTTACAAAAAATTGTTGAACATTAAATTGACAAAGTGATTTTAGCTAAATTAAAAAGACGAAGTAACGTCGAGAAGTTCCATATAATTAAAAAATCCAACACATGAAAAATTAGAGGAATAAAGAAACAACTGATCCAAATGGGTTTTTTTAGTAGAATCCCATGAGCCTAAACAATGTAAAATTAGAAGGTTTGGCCCCTGTCAATTGCTTTAGATTATGTTTAGACAAATATCATTTGAGAAGGGTTCTGGTCAGATGCTCTCTTGCTGTAGCCCACGCTTGAGTTAAAGTCTGTAATATAACCAAAAGGCAAAACCAGAGAACTTGCTTAAAGAAATATATATGCAACTGTTTGCTAAATTAAGGATTAGATGATAGTCAAATATGTAATTGGCGCCTATTTTGTGAATTTCTTGCAAAATCACGCTTATAATATGATTTTTTCCCTAAATTTAATGACAGAGAAATCACCGATTAAACCATTGAATTACCTGCTCAGCCAGGGGAGCATGATCATTATCCATACTATGATTTGCCACTTTACTTACAATAATACCAGCATCGGTTTCAAGTATCACCCTGACATAATGACATTATTTCATAAGAAAACCGAAGGAAAAAGGTTCACCCAAGATTTTATAAGAATATCAAGGAAAAATGATCACCTAAGTTTGTTATCATTAACGAAAATATACTTAAGATCTTTACCTATAAGAAATGCCGGTATAAATTTATTATTTTTACAAAATGAATTTTTATAACTCTTGTTATAAAGATAACGAATTTTTACTATTCTACTTAATAGGTATGAAATTGAAGTATAATTTAATTAAAAGTAACGAAATTAAGTTACTATTTTTTCAAGAACCGAAAATATTTGTAATAACATGACATTGAATGTACTAAACATATGAAATTTGGCACAAGGATTACGAAGGTTTATACTTAAACAGAACTAGTGTTTTTGATGTAACTATTTATGTAGTAATAGGAACATACCCTCCATCAACAATCTCATCAAGACATAAAAGTATCAGGTCCAAATTCTCAAATGCCTCCCTTTTGTCAACTGTGTTCCTGTTACAATGAAAGGTAAGAAGAAATGGGGGTGGATCAGACAAAAGGTAAGCATCAAATACAAATACAAATACAAATACAAAAGTTGAAGGGAGAAGAAGTTATGATGACTAGCACCTTAAGATAAGGGAAACTGCATCAACGAATCCCTGAAGAACCGTAACTAGAATAAGCTCGTTTTCATCATCACCTCCGGTAACATAGAAGTGAAGGTCTTGAATAAACTTATAGACAACAATGTTGTTGTTGAACATTGCTACCTCAGCTGTATATGATAAAATAGTGTATTAATATTGCAATCTGCTTATCCAGTTTAACCCTTTACTTAACAATAAAAGGGGAGAGAGGGTTAACCTAAAGACGATAATTATTTTGTGGTAAAACCAGCAGAATAAAGCCTTCTCAGTTTTGATCATTACAATATTTATTTAGGAGTGCTATGGTTCTATGTAAAATCAGAGCCTCCATGGCGGCGACGAAGTGTTGGGGAACTCCTGTCGCGAAGAGATCAAACAAGGACGATTCGGTATCGTTTTAGGTGTACTACTGTGAAACACCCCATCGAAGACGGTGAATCATTTTCTGTGAAATCCATTGATAAACGTCTAATTTCTGGCGATTCGTTCTATGCTCAATGTCTCTATTTACTGAGCCGAAGATCCTTTTCCTTCTCTCTCCTAATCCTCACATCATTAGCCTCTACGACCTCTATGGGGACGAGACTCATCTCCACATGTTTTCAACCTCTGGGACTGGTCGGTCGGTCTCTGTGTTTGGTCAAGTAGAATCAACGTTACAGGGTTTTAATTATATTCCATTTTGTGGCTCTAATTTCGACCCAACTTATCTATCCAGATTCTTTTATGTAGCAAGCCACAAATTTACTTGATTCTGGTACTTGGTATATTGTTTCTGAAGGATTTTAAACGTTTTCCTTTGGTAGGATTCAATTATTCATTGAGTTAAAAGCATTTTTAGTTATGATTTGATGTTTATTCCAGGATTTGGTTATTGGGAACCTTTTCTGAAGGATTTTAGAGTCGTGGGTTGGTGAGTTTGACTTCTTGGTTGTACTCCTCAACTGTTTGAGTTGGTGTTGGTAGTTCCTGGATTTGTAATCTGGTGAGGAAGATGAAAGGAGAGATAGAGATAGAGAGAGATTGAGAAGAAGATGAGACGAGATTTTACAAATATATCCTCAACGAAAGGTACTTACAAAGTTAAAAAATTTAAAGCAATTTAATTAATATTTGAGTATGTTACCCTGAGAATAAAACATAATAAATTAAGCATAGATGAACATAAAACATAATTAACACGTGTGATTAATAGAGCTATTGAGTTTGTACATTCGAGCAGCATACCTTCTAAACGAGCATTTGTCTTCAAGGTTTTGGCAAATATAAATTTTTCAAAAGCTAACTTTGAACTATTTGTTGGCCAATCATCTGTATAATATTTTACAGCCACACGCTTTCCTTCAGAGTCCAGTAGAAGAATATTTTTTATCATAGGGCTAGAGTCCTACAATGGATAAAGAAGGGAATGAAGAAAATAAAACCATCAATTCCAAGAACTCTATTACTTTAATTTAACCAACCATTTTAACAAGAATTAATCCACCTATAAATTTTGTTATAACCAGAGTTAGAGATAAGAAAAGAAGATCAGTGTTTGTTCATGTTGAAATCATTTCTTATCAATTGCAAAGATGATAATTAAGTAATGCATTTATTATTATTATTATTAAAAAATGAATACAAAGTAGCTTTTTTTTTTGTGGGAAATTTTTTTTTGTAGAAAAATTGACTTTCCCGGCACAATTAAGATCTAGAAGGAAAATGTAACGTAGATTTCTTATATAAATTTATCACAATTCACAAACAGGTAAAAACACACTTTCGTAAGATTAAACAGAGAGAGATTCGTTGGGTTTGTTCAACAATAAATAAATTTTAAAAAGGATAGATGTATCAAAGAAATATGAATTTAGGTTAAATTCTCCAACATTTTCTCAAAAATCAAAACAATACAATGTGAAAAAGTGAAAATCAGATGATTAAATGGTGGGATTGTAGAATAATCCAATCACTAATCAAACTCTGAAGAAGAGAAACTTACACGAATGCTGAAGAGGCTGCCCATTTCGATTAACGTCGTCAGAACAGAGAAAGCTGCTAGAGTTTTTGCTTATTGTTTTGAGAATTGAAATCTTATTATATTGGTTATAAAGTACGACATTAGTTTCAAAGACATATCTAGATCTGAGAATAACGTGGCAAATTATGTTCTTTAGCTAAAAGAAAATAAAAACGTGGCAAATTCTGCAAAATGAAAAGGAATTACAAAAAAAAAAAAAAAACTTAAGAGATATGAATTTCTGAAATTAAACTATCCTGGTTTAATTCTAAACTGGATTTATCTTCTCATGTTGCTGGCTGTATTTGCATTTGCGTTATTGTTTTTGCTATATTATATTTTTGGTTTTTTAAAATTAAACTACGTACAAATTTCTAAATTTTGATTTATAAATATATATTTTAGTAATCAAATTATAAAATTTAAAAAATTTAAGAATTAAATTATAATATTTAAAAATTATTTATTGATTTAATAAAAATTAATTTGGGGACGAGTAGTTAAATTTTTTTCTTCATGATATTGTATATAACTGTAATTTTTACATGAATCTAAATGAAATAGGTACGTGAATACGTTTACTCACTACTTATAAGAGTCCTATTTTAATATAAATACTCTTAAAATTATGAACAAGTATGCATGGGGGTTGGCTTATACAAAAGTTCTGATTAAAATACCAAATGTAGAGGCCATTTAGTGTCAAACGCGTTTTTGTCATTTATCGATTCACGATGTCGTTTTGACGCATGAATTTACTTACGGTTTTGACCTCTTCGGTGCTCATTTTCTTTCTTCCCTCACTTTCAGCTCTCCCGTTCATGCTGTTGTCGACGTTGGCGAAGATGTATCTACGTCAAACAGTTTAGGAGCTTTGTGAGTTTTTGTCGGCGAAGAGATGTCAGGGAAGGGAGCGAAGGGTCTGATTACTGTTTGGAAGATTCGACAGCTAACAAGGACGAAGACAAAGACTCCAAATAGTATCCCGTTTCTCGTTCTTCTCAAGCTAGCTAGTCTTCAGGTTCTTTTCAATCAATGTCTCTAAGACTTGTGCTTTTTTTTTAACCATATATATTTACTCATGATTACTCTGAAAATTACTGCTTGCTTACTGTTACAGCCTATTCAATTTTAAATTAGTTTTGTATTTTGGGTATTAAATGGAATGCTGAAACTTTGCGAAGATTTGTACGTTGTTGGGGTGTAATGTGGTTTTTAATATATATTTTTCGGATCTCAAATTCTGTAATGTTTATTTTAGGTAAATATATACTTAAGAATATTTTATATAATTTATAAATTGTTGTTTGTTATGTTTGTTATTTTTTATTTTTTTTTTACTAGTTGGTGTTCTGCTTCTAATTATTTCATATTTATTGTTGTTTCGTTATTTTTTTTATATGTTATTTGTTGGATAGTTAAATTGAAAAATGAAAAAGAGAACCCTAGTTTTTTTTGAAGTATGGAAGAGAACTAGATCAATACTATGTTTTTAATATATATTTTTAGTTTATGTACAGTGTGCGTAATTTTATATAAATTTTATTATGTTAATATTAAATCATTTATGTATAATTTATAAAATTATTATATATATTTTGTATATTTTACAAAATACATTTAATGTAAAATTCTTTAATTAAAAATATTACCTATTATAAATAAGTTGATGTTGATTATTTTGTAATATATATATATAAATTATACATAAATATACGATAATAATAAAAATGTTATCACATAAATATACGATAATAATAAATTATACATAAATTTTGTATAATTTTATAATATATACACTTTGGAATTGACATTTGACAATATTGATAAAGTTAATTAATTCATTGTAGTAATTATGTTATTTGATTCAATTAGTTTTCAAATTAAAAATATTTTTAGAAAGTATTAATTGAACATATATTCTATTATACGGTTTGTGAACATGTATTAACAATACAAGATTATTCTTAAAATTATGTACCATATGCAAACATTTTTTTTAATTCTCTGTACATATTATAGAATTAATTGTATATATCAAATCATTGTAGCATAATATTTACAATTTACATAATTTTATATACCACTTACAACAAAATGTATTGAACTTTTTTTTTATATATTATAGAAAACTTTTTAAAATTATGTATATGTTACATATATATTTTTTATTTTCTTCATCAATTACAAAATGTATTGAAGTTTCTGTACGTAATACATAAAAAAAATTGAAATTATACATATAGTATATATATATATATATATATATATATTTAAACTTTTTGTTATTTTGAAGACTCCTTGTTGAATTGACATTGTGGCTGTTTTTTTTTTGTTAATATTAATCTATCTATTATAATTTAAATGAAATATAATATTAATTAAATTAAAATATATTTTTTAAAAAATCAATATTTTTTATTTTAATTAATAAACCCCCCTAATTTTATCTTTCTGTATTTGAATGTAAAATCCCAAAAATTCATCGTTTATAACAAATCAATGGTTTTTAAATGGGCCTAAGTTTCCATGCGTGATGGTGGCCCATAGTTTTATCATTCTGTATTGGGTTTGAAATAGTTAACTAAATTTGATCCGCTTTTAAATGTTATCGAAAAAGATAAATAAATTATTAAATAGCAAGAAGATAGAAGTAATTTTGGTATTGTTTTGGTTAAATAGTATAAAACACTCGTTGCATCAACATTAGGAGGGATATAATCTAGAACTCTTACCTTTAGCTATTAATGGAGTAGATACACTATAATTTTATAGCTATAATAATAATAATAGAAAATGATTGTCAACCAATCATTGATTATTTTCTTAGTAAATCCAACAACCAGATTTCTTAAAAAATTAAGGAATGAGGTTCTGTAAATTATCAATCAATTTGTACAATTTTCTATAGCTTAGACTTCAAGATCATGTAACATATTAGTTTATGAGTTAACTATATGTTTTCTTCGATAATATACTTCCTAATTTTCATGATATAATAAGTTTAAGTGCTACTAATTAATTAATAATAATTAAGTTGTTATTGTAAAAATGAAACAAGGAAGAAATAGGGGTGTAAAGGAGGGGCTCAATCCAATCCAAGTCATTTTAGACAGGTCGTCGTTGGACTAATATATTAAGCTTAATCCAGCTTAATAAGTTATTAACTATTTCAAGTCTAACCTATAAGTTTATTTTTAAGTTTTTTAATCTTTATTTAAAAAAATAATTTAAATGTTATTTACATGATTTAAACTTTTAATTGTTTTAAAGAAAAAAAATTAAGATAATAGTACATGTTTAACTTTTTTTTATTTTTTTATTGATTACTTTTTTTTATTTATCTATTTATGAGAAAATAAAAAATCATCTCTTAGATGTCATTTATGAGAAGATAAAAAATTAAATTAATAAAATTTGAGAAAATTTAAATTATTAAGAAATATTGATAAATTGAAGATTTTAATTTTTTTTAATATCAATATAAAGTTATTTTAATATTAATAAAGTAAATAAAAATATAACTACAAAATTATTTTAGCATTTATTTATTACTTTTTTTTATTTAAAAATTATTAAGAAACTTATTTCTTACCTTTCATTTATAGAGAAAAAGAAAAAAAATAATCTAAGTTATTTATTTCTTTTATTTTTTATCCAAAAATAAATATAGAATTTAAGAATTTACTTTGTTTCTTATAATTAATATATATAAAAAATAAAAAATCTTGGTATATTTATGGCTTATGAGAAGATAAAATCTTATATTAAAAACTAAAACATTTTTTTTATGTAAAAATGCATAAATTTAAATAAAATTAATAAAAATATTATGTTATAATTATGTTTAAAATGAACTAAATAAAAGAAAAATTAGAGGGGTAAATGTACCAACACATTTCAACCTCTTAAAACACATAAGCAAATAAATAGGATCTGGGTTCGATTCATACTTGGGTAATGCCTGTATGAGCCTAAATAACCTTACCTCTCTTATTACACCCAAGGAAGAGTAATAATACAAGGAATGAATCTTTTACAAACCTGACCTTTTAAATTTCTTTTCCTTAAACATCCTTAGAAATTGTGACACGTCACAATTCAATCAGTAAAGTTATAATGTCCTTAAACAAAGGATTAATATTCAAATCCCAAATCCCACTTATATAAAAAAATAAAAATAAAAAAAATAGTTGTTTATCATTTGATCAACTAAAGAAACACAACGCTTTTCATGATTTTTTTTTAAAAAATAAGACAATTTGGTTACTAAAGAGTTTAGTTAAAACAACGTGTCAAATAATTATTGATTAAAAAATATAATTAATTATTTTCACAAATAAGCAGGAAAATAAGTAATAACTTGATAGACGAGACACTGAGAAAGAGAAGAAGCTAGATGACAGCCAAACATTTTAACGCGTTCAACAGCTCAAAAGAAAGAAAAATGAATCACGTCTTTTTTTTCTGCCTTGCTTTAGCAAAAGAATAAAGAGCCTGTCTACTATATATTCCATTCCATGATTAGTAGTGTCTATTATTGCATGTAATTTCTTATCAGTGAGAATTTGACATTGAATATCAACTTTATATATATTTGGGACACTGAAAGATGGTTAAGTAGTTTTGTAATTATATGAGAATGAGTTTTTTAGTCATGATTTTTCACAGCTAGTCTAATATTACTTCTAATCCCTTAATTTTCCTTAGTTATATATATATATATATATAAATGAGTATTTTAATTACAAATTTTCAAAAATAAATGCAACAATTTTGCATACTCATGTTACATAAATATAAAATTACATTTATCTCGAACTTAAAAATAACATGCTTATTAGTAAAAACAAAATATATAAAAGTGTTGTAAGCACCCTTTGACATTTATGGGTACATATGCAATTAATGATTAATACGAGGAAGAGTAGCCAATACATATGCAATTAATGAATGATTAATACATATGCAAATAACAAAATTAGTCACGTATATTCAGGCAGAATAGCCAATAGGACCTCATTCATTATAACTTTCTAAAGCTCTGGGAGTACTTTTTAAGGTATTTTTGTTATTTTTTTTATGAGATTTTGTAAAAGTAATTTTGGATAACAAAATGCCCTTCTAAAACAAACAAATTGCATAAGTGATTTTAGAACTAAAAAAAATACATTTTGTGCTTCTTTTTGACAAAATCATAAATTATGTATTAACATCTTCAAAACACTATTTTAAAATAATTTTGATATAAATCCAAACACATGCATTTTGGTATTTTTCACTTCACATAATTGAATTTATTGATTAGTTAATAATATCAATCAATTGAAATAAAAATTTGAGAATAATAACTATAATTTTGTTGGAAATAATATTGTAAATTTTGAAAAAAGAGAAAAAATGTGCATAGGAATTTACCAACTTATCACACGTTACTTTGTAGACGGGTGACAAGATAGGTAATTATTGGTCTACTACACACATGCGCCGCATCATCTGTCCAGTAGAGTCGAGTTCGCACGGGTGGTATTTTATATTTTAGATAAATATTATTCATTTTTTTATTATTAAAAAAATTATTCTTAACTATAATAGAAAACTAAGTTGTGAGATTTACTCTTATTTTGCCCACTTTTTCTCCTACCAACCCAATAAATTGAAAAAATAATTTTTATTTTTTGCTAAGATTTTTTACCATTAAAAATCAATGAGTTGCTTCATTTTTTTTCCTGTTTTTCTTTGTTCTTCGATCCTAAGCAAATTAGTTCTAGAAAGTATAGAATCTCAATCTTTATCAATGTAGTGAAAGTTCGAAACAAGTTTAGATTTTGGATTGTTTTATCTTTGAGAAAATGAGGCTTAAAACTTCTTGCATAATTTAAGTAAAGTCATGAAACATCTTAAAGAGAATGACTTAATTCGTGACTTAACCCAATCAGTAACTTTGGTAAGTATCTTCCCTCTTTTATTACTTGTCCAATAACAATTTTAAAACGTTATAATCTACCATATCTACTAAAATTACTATTACTAATCTTAACAAATTCTTTCATTTTGTGGGGCTGCATTTTAAAAGATGGTGACAAAAATTGCTATTTTTTTATTACCAAGAAGAAGATCTCTTATGTTTTAAATATTATTAAATCTTAACTGCCTACTAAATCTATTGAAACTCTAACTAAGGATTATAAGTATTGGGTAGAAGATGACTCCATAAGTAAAAAATATTATTCTTAATTGTTTGGTTAATGATTTATATGATTACTATAATTTTGATAAGTCTGTTAAGAAAATTTGGAATGCAATTCAAAAAAATTATGACATTGAGGAAGCCGAAGCAAAAAAATATGCTATCAGTAGATACTTGATGTACCAAATGACTAACGACAAATCTTTAGAAGCTCAGTCACATGAACTGTAAAAGATAACATATGAAATAATTTTTGAAGGTATGTCTTTAGATAAATAATTTCAAGCTGTTGTTATCATTGATAAATTATTCCCTAAGTGGAAAAAACTTTAAAACTGTTCTTAAGCACAAACTAAGGAGTTTTCTCTAAAAAATCTTATTATTTGTCTTCGTATTGAGGAGGAAACCCAAAACCAAGACCAAAAAGATGAATTACTTGTTGTTTCCAATAATAGTGCTAAAAAAATCATTCTCTGTGATTTTGAAACCCATAGGAAAAAATATGAAAAATCAGAATCGCAATACTAACCATAACCGCAATAGAGATCCTCCATGGAATAGACCTCAACCCTGCATAAAATGATAGAATTGACAGAATTATGTTTTATAATTATAACAGGTCTGGCCATTTGGTTAAAAACTATTGGAATAGGCCTCATCTCGCTCCGTAGGAGAATCTTACGGAAGAGAAACTTATCGTTGTGATAATTGAAATCAATTTTGTTGGTAATTCGAGGGGTAAGGGGCAGACACTAGCATTATTGTTATGTGTTATAACTATGATTTCTTCAAGTCCTATTCTTAGATCGAGGACAAGAAAGTGTTGTTGGTTGATTTCTACTATACTATTGTTGCTAATACTAGTAAGGTGGAATTAAAGTTTACATATAAAAATATTGGCATTTTGAAGGATGTTCTGCATACTCCAAAGATGATGAAGAGCTTAGCCTCAAGATATCTTCTCAATAAGGTTATACTTACTCAAACAATTGGGGCTGCTTTGTATACAATTACTAAAAATAATATATTTTTTTTTTGGAAAAATGATATGCCACTGATGGTATGTTTAAATTAATGTTAAAATGATTAAAAATTCTTCTACTTACGTATTGTGCTTTTTAATATTTTACATGCAAGATTTTATCATGTTAATAATGTATAATTAAAGAACATGAGTAGCTTAGGATTTATTCCTAATGTATCTTTGAATGATTTTAAAAAATGTGTATTTTTTAGTAAAATTAAAATTATCAAAATCTCACATAAATTAGTAGTTACAAAATCTAAACAATTTGAATTAATTTATTCTGATATTAGGAAGTAAATGATATTTTAATTATAGATAAAAAATGTTATTTTGTTACTTTGATTGATGATTATTCTGACTACAAATAAAAGTAAAGGATTTGACATGTTTAAAATATTTTTGGATGAAATTAAAAATCAACTTAATAGAAAAATAAAAAGATTTTAAAGTGATAGAAATATTGAATATGATTCCAATATTTTCAATGATTTTTATAAAATTCATTAAAAAGCTGCAACTTATTCTCTTCAAATGAATGACAAAACTGAAAGAAAAAAAATATAACTTTTACTCAATCAATTATTGATATTTTACTAAAATCTAGTGCTGCCTTTCATTACTAAAAAGAAATTTCATTAATTGTTTTTTATGTGATTAATAGAGTTCTTAAATCTAAAAATAAAACTTCTCTATATGAAATCTTGAAAAATAAGAAACCTAATTTGTCTTATATTAAAACTTATTGTTTGGCTTATGTTCGTATCCCTGATCCTAAAAGAAATAAACTTTTTAGTATAACTTATGAATGTATGTTTATTGGATATGCTGTGAATAGTAAAGTTTATAGATTATTCGAGTTTAATGATCATGTTATTATAAAATCAAATGATACTAACTTTTTCGAACATAGGTTTCCTTTTAAATTGAAAAATTATGGAAACTCGACTTTTAATGATCTGCATATAATTAGAACTAATGAACTAAATGAAAAATTAGATTTTAAACTTATGAGAAGTAAACAAGTTCAAACCACAAAAGATTATGAGTTTGACTTTTATACTTATATTTTAGAGAGATCATCGAACTTTTCAAAAAAACTTTATCTTCTTTAGATGCTAACGTTTAGGAAGAAGTTATCAATGATGAAATAGACTCTTTAGTCAAATAAAACTTAGAATTTAGTTGACTTATCCCTAGGTGGTAAAACAATAGTTTGTAAATGACTATTTAAGAAGAAATTGAATACGAAGATAGTATTGATAAATATAAGGCCCATCTTATAACCAAAGGGTATATGCAAAAATAAAATGTAGATTTTTTTTAATACATTTTCACTCATTATTAGAATAACTTTCATACATGTGTAATTTTCTCTTCTTGTTGTTCATGATCTTGTTGTGCACCAAATGGATGTGAAAATCATTTTTCTAAATGGTGATTTAGCATAAGTGAATTATATGACTAACCTAAAGATTTTGTTGTCCTTCATCAAGAAAATAAAGTCTACAAATTAATTAAATCTTTGTATAGTTTAAAGCAAGCACCTAAGCAATGACATGAAAAATTTAATAATTTTGTTATCTCACATGATTTCAAAATGAATGGAAGTGACAAATGTATTTATTATAAGTGTGAAAATAACATTTGCATTATTATATGTTTGTATGTAGATGACATATGCTTATTTTTGGTTCAAATACTCATATTGTAAAAAATTTATTGTGTATTAATTTTGATACGAAAGATCTCGGATAAGCGAGTTTAATCTTTGGAATAAATGTTACTAGATCTAAAAAAGGATTTTCTTTAAATCAATCTTATTCCATTAAGAAGATCTTAAAAAAATATAATTACTTTAACTATAAATCTACATGTATGAACCCAATATAAAGTTGTTCAAGAACATCAAAGATGGTGTTAGACAAACTGAGTGTACAAGCATTATTGATAGCCTACGTTATGCTAATGATTACACTAGTTACGACATAACTTATGTTGTAAGAATATTATGTAGGTCTACTAGTAGACCTAATATAGAGAATTAGAATACTATTGAAAGGGTCATTAGGTATCTAAAAATGATTATGAATCTTGGATTACATTATTAGAAATATTAAATTAAAAAAATAATAATTAATTTTAACTTGTTAGAGAAAACTCAATCACCAAGTCTTCCTTTACACTCTTTCTCTCACATGATTTAGTAAATTAAAAGAATAATTTTTATGCTTTCGCTAAGATTTTTTATCGTTAAAAATCATTGAGTACTTCATTTTTTTTTCTAAAAATAGAGGCAATCACCTAAGTTAATTTGCAAAACATTTATCTCAATCCTCTTAAAAATCTCGTATAGTTTTTCTTTGTTCTTTGATCACGAGCAACTTAGTTTGTAAATGTGTAGAATTTTGATCTTCAATAATGCATTGAAGGTCCGAGATATGATTATATTGAAGGTACGAGATATGATTATATTTTAGGTTGTTTTATTTTTGGGATAACGGAATTGAGAATTACTTGTACAGTCAATATAGACGATAAATTAATTAATTATTTTTTTATTTTTTATAAAACACGCTTACATATCTAGCATACTGATAATTTTATTAGTAATTAAGAAGCTTACTGGTGAAAACATAGTAGAATCATAATCGTTTGGAAGAAGGAATATATATTCTACTCATGGAGCACGGAATAATTCATCTTCTTTCTTACAAAGAAATCAACGTTCCTATAGAATTACAATTCTTAATATTAAAAGTTGCAGCAAACAAAGAAAAAAGAATAACTACTTTCTATTCATTTTCTTATTACCACACAATCCGAACATGGACTTGGTCTCAAGAGAATAAAACACATGCTTCCTCTGGTTTAACTATAATTATTTTGTCAGATACCGAAAGGAGTTGAGTAGTATTTTCTAAGTAATTAGTGAAAATAAAGTTTTTAAAAATAAATTTTGTGAATGAATCACTTATCAGTTAATGATCTTCTCAAGTCAATAAATAAAATGCAGTATAACAAAGTAGTCCACGTACACAAATAAAATAGTTAAAAGGATCGATTTCAAAAGTAGTTAAAATATAAATTATTTATTGTTATTAGTGCACGTGAAGATATGGTATTTAGATAAATAAAATTTAAAATTTATATAATTTAAAAAATAAATATTTAATACTTAATAAAGATATATAAAAAATAATGTATTGAAGAAAAATATATTATATAAGAAATAAATAACAATAATATCATAAATCTGTTAAAAAGTATTGAGTTTTGACTTCTGAATGGCCTACAAGGCTGTGATGGTGCACTATGATCTGTACATGGGCTTGTGACGTGAGACCTTGCGCTAACAATGGCAATAAATCAGGATGCTCCCAAAAGCTGTAAAAATATTTGATGTGAAAACTGAAAGGAAAGGTTAGAAAAGGGTTAAGACAAGCTTTCTTCAACTTTGAGTAAATTTTTAAACTTTCTTTCATGGGGTTGTTGCTATGTTTAGAAGGAACCCAATGTGGGGTCTCATAATTAATTAAGATTTCTGTTTTTTTCTCATTCATGTGACTCGGATTCTTTTTTGATTGGCCTTGATTAAGACTTAAAGACGATATATTGGTATATTAATGCTAATTAACATTGCATGGAGTGAATTATAAGAGCATTTCACCTATGTAATTATATTCCATTAATATTTTAATCTTATAATTATTAAGATAAATTTATTTAATTTTATAATTTTATATTTTAAAAATATTTTTTAAAAAATAAATTTTTTAAATTTTTAATTAAGTAAAATAAAAAATTATTACATTTTTCTAGAAATAAATTGAACATCAAGTATTATGTATTATCTATCATTAAGGATATAGAATCAAAATGTTATTTTAGATAAAAAAAATCATATAAAATAGTTGGATATATTGATCTAGAGTAATATATTAAATGATCAAGCTTGAGTACTTAATCTGGATTTTATTTATAAAGTTTGAGATTTCAACCCAAAAGGTAAACATATTAAGAAAAATAACTCATTTCAATAATATATCCAATTTAATTTTAATATATTTTTAATTTATAATTCATTTCTGGTGTTACATGCTGCAATAGTGACATACAACAATGCTCAGTATAACAAAACATGGAACAAACAATAATATTAGTGGAGTCATAAAATATGGATGTGTAATAATTATGGTTATTGTTTAATTTTTCGTTTTCATTATATACATATAATTAAACTCTTATATAGAAAACAAAACAGAAATAATATGAAATATATATTATAATTATCAAAGAAACATAATATTTGAAAATTTCCACGCTCAAATGATAATAATAAATAATTCTATAACAAACAAGGAAAAGCTTATAAAAAAAATCAAGGAAGAAAAAAACTAACTAATTAAAAGTGCTTTCAAAGTTATGAGATACACGTATTGTGCTTCCTATGATAAGTAAAAGTAATATGTATTTCTTCTCAAAAATGATTTCTTCTGAAAAACACTTTTAACTAAAAACAACTAGAAACACAGGCAAATTAACAAATCCTTAATATTCTCCTTACTACTCATGAATGATGAATCACAGCGCAATATCTTAATCAAATGATTAGTGCTCTATTGCAATTCCCAAAGGAGAAAAAGATGAATCATTTAGGAATTATTGATTGATCCATGTAAAGTTTATCTGGTCCGGGCAATTAACAGAGAAGAAAGTAGTGAAATGTAGAAAGAGGTAGAAAATGTGTAATTTACAATGGGTTTTGGTAATATAATTTTAATTAATTAACATTTTAGTTATATAATTATTAAAAATATATATTTAATTTTATAATTTTATTTTTGAATCAAGTTGATTTAATTTTTTTAAAAAGATATTTTTTAATGCCAAAAAACTCTTACCAATTTTATCATGTCTCAAGAATCCAATAAGTTTAAAACACTATCACGAAACTTCTATTATAACCTAACATGATCCGAAATTCGTTTAAATTTGAACCAAATACATTGTTTTTATGGATTCATTTTCACTTTAAAGATTCATATTATATGTGTTTATACAATACAAATTAGATCGTAGACTCTATAAACAAATAATTCTAAGTGGTAGATTTTGAAATTAACTACTTAATTAGATCTCTATATATTTAGCTGTTTTAATTTGATCTTTATCCCTTGTTTATTGCTATCATAATCAAATCAGAGGTTGTTGTCTATTTTTGAGTTAATGAATTTTGAGTCATGCATGTCATTAAGATTGGATTTTAAGTGTTGATAATCATTTTTCCCTTAAGGATTGAAACCATGAGGTTAGGTATAGAATCTGCAAGTTTTATTTTTTGTATGTGTGCAGTAACTATTGGTAGCCTATGCATGTTTGGAACTTTCACCTTTCTGAAAAATGTTCATTTGCCTAACTCCAAAAATTTACTTCTTGTCATACAGTTAAGGTAAGTCCAACTTTGAGTATTCAAACTCGGTAATTATTGTTTCCAATTCTATTATACAACCTAGAGTAGGCGAAAATAGAACTTGGCTTTTAAATGTCTTCATGTAATAATTAAATGTTTCAAATGATTTTTTTTTTGTTCATTCAACTTGCTTAGTTATTAACTTATTATATATAATTAAATTCAATTTAACTCAAAATTTTTTTTTTTGAATGAAATGAGATGAGTAACTTATAAATAGACTAAATTACACTTTTAAAAAATATAATAAAAAAATAAAAATATTAATATAAATCTCATATTTTGATTATACTTTTATAAAGTAACATAAAATAATATTTCTTAGTTGCATCTTTATACAATAAAATTATTATAATTATAAAAATATTAACATTAATAAAAAAATATTTGTTAAATGAACTAACGAGTTGTTAATAAACTAAATGCGTCAATTTTTTTAGTTCATTGAATCAAATTTAAAAGAATTGAATTAAATTAAACTTTTAATTTGATATCACTACATTTAATTAATTTATCACTAGCATAAATTGCATTATAAAATAACTTTTTTTATTTTTTTCACTCACAAATTTTTTTAATCCCTAATTAAGTAAATTTTGATCTTACAATCTTCATTTTATCAAAAAAAAAAAAATTAAATTGTTAGGCCATCGATATATTACAAAATAATTATAAGTGTATAATTATTTATTTGAAAATAGAAGATATTTGGAGATATATATATATATATATATATATATGGGGACAGTGTTGCACTATCGTGAAATAGTTGACTTATTATAAGAGATAATATAATAAGATGAAAATGACGGATGCCAAAATTAATATACAGGAAATTAGAGGACAAATAATTTGCTAGCATTCTTTCATGTAATTCATATATATGAATCTTGAAAGTGTAGGAAGAAAACAAAACCTATTACAGGTATTGTCCCTCAATGGCTTAACAAATAAAGCAAAAGGGTATAGAGCAATTAATAGTCGCATGTGCTTTAATAAATTAAGAATCTCTTTTTGTACTATTTCTTTCATCATAAGCATTAATTCCAAATTTACACTTTTCCTCTCACGTGTTTACATGTAATTAATTCCGTACCAGATTTTGCACTTATCCTATTGGCAAGTTGTTTATTAGAATCCAGTATTTTACTTCAACTGTATACGGTGTTAATTTTAGTTATAATTCGGAAACCAACCTAAATTGTTTTTTAATTATATTTATTATTAATTATATTTTATCGTTATAAATTAACTAATTAATAAAAACAATTTATTTTATTAATAATACTAATTTGTGCCAAAAATTACAAACATGAATACATATAAAAGGCTAAAAAATACCAAAACCCAAAAAGAAAACACCTTCACAATCTAAATGAATTATCACTCATAACTTCAACCGCTGAGTTTGATTCTTACTAAATGACTATAAATGTCTTATCCAAACACAAAAAAAAAATAATTAAAATGACTAAACAAAAATCAATATTTTCTCCGTTAATTCAAGCCAATTCAAACAGATTCATGTTTCTTGTTTGTGATTAGGTAGGCTTGGAATTTCATATATATTTTATCAGTTATCAAATTGATTAGATCTCACTTCTAAAAACTAACTCAAATAAGAAGATACTCAAATCACTTATAAACATGCAACAGCCAAACCAACTAAGAATATGTGACAAATGCAAATTCAATATCCACCTTCACCCATCGCTTGGATCTAGGTTTAAACCTAACATTCTTACCCATGGCTTGGATCTAGGTTTAAACCTAACATTCTTACAAAAGCATGCTCTAATACTGTGATAAATTGGCTAGGTGATGTAGACATTTAGGATATACATATTAGGTTTAGCAATTAAATTAACACTTATCGAAAACAAGACTACCATCATCATTTATAATTAAAACAAATGGTTTGAGATATAAAGATACAAATGATAAAAACTTAAGTAATATGTGATGAGATTCTTCGACGTCTAAGACCCACAAAAAGAAGACATATTTAAAGAACTAAAAGATGACAAATTTATATAAGAGGATGCAGACATAACATGTTACTGTGTTGTAAGAGAATTTTTAAAATTGATAAAACATGATTAGGTCTAATGATAGAGCAACCATTACAATATTAAAACTAAAGTGGCTTATAAGGCTACTATTGTTATGGACGTATTTTTAACTCTATTTTGTTCCTTTGCTTTATTAACTTTGGACATTGAGCTTTTCGGTAACCATTATACTTACAAAAGTCACATTCATCGGACACAACTCTCGAAGAATTTATGTTCTACTTATTGAAAGGTGATCTTTGAAATGTCATTAAGACATATGGGTAAGGTATTGAGAAAATGTCTTTCCTAGCTTGTTATTTAAAATATATTTCAACACCCAACAATTTGCTAACCACTAAATCAATAAAAAGAAGTGGATTACAATGTAAATTGCTCCCAATGTCCATCAAAATCATCAAAAAGAACCATAAAAAATTAAACCAATCTTACTCTTCTTCACGGAAAATGTAAAGTATAAAAACCTACAATTCAATTGATTTTATGAGTGATGATTGGTCACTTAGATTTCTTATAGTTGAATAAAAATTTTGAATACTCATATTATTTTATTCAATGGTTTAAATGTGATAAAATTCTATGAGAAATTATTTTTCAAAATTATATTGCTAGTACAATTTAGCTAAATGTTCTTAAATATCTTTGCATTCTCGTACTTTGTCAACTAATATCGTATAGAATGTATTACAGATTTATTCATCCAAGTTATAATTTTTATATTATTAGCATCTTAAATTTCTAACAAATTAACTTACTTCTTAACTTTCCTATATATAAGTTTTTTAGAAGTATCAATAAAAAAAACCTATCTTTTCATCTTTAAATTTTTTTTATCACATACTTGAAAATATTAATAATTGTAAAAATCTAATAAATTTTAAATAAAACCAATAAATTAGGATTCAATTATAGAACATGAAAAAACAAACATATTTTAAAAGGAAAAAGTCAACCAACATTCATAACATAAAAAACCCAAAATTTATTAATTAAAGAAAGTAAGAAAAAAAGTCTAACGATTATAAATGACGAACCGAACAACTATTGCAATTATGATTATGATACCATCTACAATTCAATTAACACGCTAAATGAAGTAAAAGAAAAAAAAATATAATCTTACAAATAAAAAATATTATCAAAATTACAATACTTCCAATTAAAGTAATAAAATAAATAAATTAATCTAACACGCTTATATTCATATCTCGTGTGAACATTGTCCGTTTTGGTTCCTTTTTGAAGAATAATTGATATTATTATTATTATTATTATTATTATTATTATTATTATTATTATTATTATTATTATTATTATTTTGGATAAATAAGAATAATTGAAAATCAGACCAGGATTTTAAAGCTTATCAAAGGTCGAAACAGTTTAGTCCGATGTGTCGAAAGGGTTTGGTATATCAATAAATAATAAATAAATTTTAATAAAGAAAAAATTATATTAACTTTAGGTCGAGTGCTTTGGCTAACTTGCAATTTCAATTATAACTTGATGAGTTATAGTACGTAGAACCATAAAATGATAATTTTAAATAGGTTATATTATGTGATTGATACTTAAATCGTAATTAAATTTATATATATGTGTTTTAAAAAAAATTAAATGTAATATTTAATTATCAAATTTTTATATTTTTTTATATAAATTCATAAATTTTTAAATTTATGATAAGTCTCAAAATATTAAAACTTTTAAAGTAGGTTATTACTTGATTATTAAAATTTATATTTGTGATTAAATTTTTTAAAAAATATGTGTTAAATTTTAAAATTTATATATAAAATTTTAAAAATTTGATATCTAAACGTATATTTTAAAATTTTATAATCAAATAGTATATTTTAACCTTTTTAAATATAAAGTAATTTAAATGATTCGGTTGATATAAATGATACATAAATTTTATAAACAGAATCAATTTTATTACCAACTTATTTATTCGTCCCTGAACAGTATCTACCGTCCCAGTCCAAACAAGTTTCAGTTGGCCAATCATTTTCAGGAATCTAAACAAATAAATAAAAAACCTGAATTATAATAAAATTATTGTATTATATTATGCGAAATTAATTAAGAGCTGCTCAAAACTCAAAGAGTATGGGTTAAAAAAACTCTACTAAAAAATAAGCTATCAAACCTATCACAACTAATTATAAACCAATGGAACTTGAAGTCTTTGAACCCAGGAAAAAATATCATTACAGTGTAGAGTTGCAAGTATTGGTTAAAAAAATAATAATTTCAAAATTTATAACCATAAAAATAATATATTTTATGTCTAGTTTATATATTTTTATTATTAAAAAAACTATGACACATTAATTTACTTTAAACATCGTCTAATTTAATACCGTTCAAATTAAATTACGATTATTTAAGTTTGATAAATATTTTTTTAGAGTAAAATAAATTAGATTATTTCTATACTCTATTATAAAAGAAGATTTGCTTCATATGTATTTATTTGGGTTTAATAATTGTTTTTTATTTTTATGTCGAGTAAAATAAATTGGGTTAGAAAAAAAAATTGGAGAAAAACAATAATAAAACAAAAGTGAGAAAAAAAGTAAATATTAACTCATCAAATTTCTAAAACAAATGATATACAAAGGTGAAAAGATACCTAAAAACAAAATAATATTTATATATTTTTAATTATTGTTATAAAAAATTGTATAAATTATATATTATATTCATAAAATTAATTAATTTTAATTTCATTATTCTTAATAAAATGATATTATAATAATATGAGTTGTATGTATATTGTCACCTTAAAATAAAGAATAATATTATATGTATCAAGTGATGTATTAATAATTGATTGAATGTTAATTATGAAGATGAGATGTTGAAATAATTATGAAATAATTTACTAACAATAATTGATTATATAATAATATATAGATTAATACATACATTAAGTTTTGATAAAAAAAATATTTTCTTAAAATAAAATGTAACGTAAAAAGAATAAGTTAATGTAATATTTGCTATTAAAAACGTATTTATTTTTATAAAAATTTATTTTGGGATAAAAATATTATGCATTTATTAAGTGTTTTTCTTTATTTATTGAATAAAAAATTCAATATAATGAATATTTATATGTAATAATAAAAATAAAAAATAACATATTTAGTAATTAAAAGGTATAGTTTAGAAAAAAAAACATATATATATTAAATAGATTAAAATAATTATAAATATAATTAATTTATCTAATTAATTTAGGATCGAAGATTTAAAGTTTATGATTTAGATTTATGGTGATAAATAAATGAATATTATTAGTAAGTAAACTTTTTTAATTTTTTTTAAATGTGCCTTCTAATTATTAATATGTTGTTTTTGTTCATCTTATTTTTGTTTATAAATAACACTTATATTAGTTTCAATTTTTTTATTTATGATCTTATTTGTATCATTTTATTTTGATATTATTAATAAGATTTATCTTATGTTGATTAAAATATATTACATATTTTGATAATTTATTTTTAACTAAAGTTTAAAATAACAACTTTGATTAACTCTTACATACTATACAAATTTCTTATTTTTTGAATAATTTGATTACATACTATTCTGTATAATTTAATATAAATTGTATTGACATATAACATGTTTATTTTATCTTATTCAATAAGATAATAAGTTACGTAAAACAAAGATAATATACACAAAGATTAAATTTATTATATTTATACACATAATTTTTAGTTTTTTTTTTAAACTTAATTTTTTTAATTAAACAACTAATTACATTTAAAAATTAATATTTATTAGCTTTAGTTAAATAATCTATATATTTATTAGAGTACATAAATATTGCACGTGCAAATAAAATTAATATAGGATAAACAGTGAAAAAATTGTTTAATATCATTAAAAAAAAACTTGCAGCTTTGTTTGTAAAAAGAAAAAAAATCAAGAAAGGTACGGATTCTTTTTGCATATTTACACGGCTGAAAGTCTTTATTTTGGGAGCAAATTTAATTCCGCAATTGTGGCGTCCATCCGTTTTGTAGATAGACAGCAACTAATTTATTGGAGCATGTAAAAAATTAATTTTAACCAATATTATCCACTCAACCCTTTTCTTTATCTATATATATATAAAAGCAACAAGTTTTAAATTTATCTCTCTTTCTTCTTCTTTTTTACTTTCTATATTTCTATATTTTTGTTTTTTTATATTAATAATTTATTATGTATTATTTTTATATTATTACTTTTAAATAATTAAATAATAATAAATTATTACAATTATAATCTTTGACTTTAAAAATAACAATTCATGTGATCATGTTCACTAATTTAATTAAAATGTTCGTATGATCAATTTATTTATTAGTTGATTATATTTATATTGACATTATTATTTTACGTTTAAAGTATACCTTATTTAAAAATAATCAATTAATATTAAGGGAGTATAAAATTAAGTTAATTTGATTTTGAACTAAAACTCAAATAACATAATCTAATGAGTTCTTACAAAATACAAATCAAACAAAACCATTTAAAGATGTAAAATAATCCAAATCAAATCAAAAAAGTTAGGTTGCTTTGGGTTGTTTTTTAAAATTTTTATTTTTCTTTGTAGATTGTAGCTATATGTTTTTGCTAGTTAAAATAAATTTGATTATACAAACTTTAAGTTTTATAAGTTGTATTAAATATATAATATCATAATTGTTCATGCATAAATTAGATAACTCTAAACTTTCAATTTTATAAGTTGTATTATATATATAATATCATAATTGTCAATGCATAAATTAGATAATTCTAAACTTTCAATGTAACCTATGAATATATATTAATTTAAATATTTCATCAATATCATGACACAAATACAACTACAAGAAAAAAAGTTAGGATTATAGATTACTAATATTATATGTTAAGACTTTAAATTTTTAAATTGAAAAAAAAAAGAAACGAACAATCTAAAAACAAATAAATAAAAATAAATAGAATATATATATATAGGATTGATTGATTCGATTTTGATTGGTTTTTAAAATTAAAAACAAAACTAACCCATACTTGATCGGTTTTTCAAAATTTAAAATAAAACCAACCCAAAAATCCTTTAAAACTAAAAAAAATTAGTTAGAATGGTTCTGATTGATTAAATTAGTTTGATTCGAATAGTTTTTGCACACTCCTAATTAATATAAATTATTTTTAAGTTAAAAGAATTATTTGTTTTAAAGTTCATTTTATTTTATTTTGCTTAGTTTACTATTAGGTACACTTAGCTTATTAAAATATAGGGAGTATGATCGAATCTAATTGATTTTTTTTAGATATTATTGTTGGATAAGTTATTTTTATTATAAAAATAAAATCAATTAAAACTAGGGTTATTTTTATTATAAATATAAAATGCAATTAAAACTAGGGTGATAATATCAAACCCAATAACATAACTGTAAACATGATCAAAAAATATTTTATGAAAATTTTAAAGAGATTCATTTTGTAAGATTGTTGACGTGTTCAATATTTGAATTCTCGATGTAGATGTTACATTTTTAGTTCTTATATTTCAAACACTACGATGCTAATTGGAGCATTAGTTGACAAAAGAATTACCTTAAAATAATCATCTCATAATTATTAAGAACGAATCAAATCATATGATTCTATTTCTCGATCTTTCTAAAGTACAACACATAAAACAATCAAGAAAAGTAATATGAATGAATGAATTAATAAGTATTAAATAATGATTTGAATTTGGTTATATACACAACTAGACAATTGGTGTTGTCACTTACATAAACTTATTATAACAATCTAATGATATATTTATAAATGTCAACAATACCTCTCAAACTCATAGTGTTGAAATATAATCAGGTCCAAGCAAAGATTTTGTAAATATATCTACTAGTTGATTAGTTGAACTACAATACTTAATGTCTAGATTCTTCTATAAAATCAAATTTGTACAATCTGTTTTTATGTATTTAGTATGAGAATGTTTCACACGGTTCCTAACCAAATGTTGCTTCTTCTTTCTCTTCCATTTCTTCCTAATTCTATCTGGTATTAGAGAAAATTATCTTTGCTCTTTTCATTTTCTTCTACACCATTTTCATCTTACACCATAGAAGATAACTCATTTATTCATACATTAGTTCAATCTCCACTCACACCCACTGTTCCACCATATCTTCACCATTTTCATCTCTTTCATCTTCTTTTACTTCTACTTGGTTCATTGCGTGAACTAGGGGTGTCCATGGTCCGGTCCGGTCCGGTTTTTCCTAAAAAAAATCTAATCGGACCGAACCGTTCATATTACTAGAACCGGACCGGACCGGACCGTTTGAAACGGTTTTAAAAAATAAAAATCGGACCGGACCGTTTGACTTATAAAACCGTTCGGTCCGATTTAATTCCCGGTTTGGTTCGATTTTTTTATAATTTAATGAAGAATAATGTGAAATTTTTAATATATTATTAAACCGGTCCGGTCCGGTTTGAACGATTTAAAATTAATACAAACCGGACCGGACCGTTTGATTAGTAAAACCGTTCGGTTTGGTCCGGTCCGGTTTTACGGTTTGGTCCGGTCCAATCCGGTTTTTGGACACCCCTAGCGTGAACCGACTTTATCCGTATAATTTATGATTTTTTTTAATTTTTATTCTCATTTTTCGTATTATTTAATATATATATATAGCATAAAAAACTAAAATATAAATAATAATACAAATAATTAAAAATTTAAATATATTTAATTACTCGATAATTAAATTTATTACAAAAACAAATAATGTATATATATATATATATATAATACATATAGTTAACTTAAATTACAAATAAAATAATGTCGTCAAAGTGTAATTGGATGCGATCGAGTAAGCTTGGTTGGCATAGAATCTTGATTGGCCTTCACAAGCATTATGACAAGAAAACTAGACAAAAAAACAGCTGATCTATATAACAATTCATATTCCCCTACATACATGAGCACGTAAAACATCCATCAAACAAGCAGAGATTCCAGATAAATTCATATTTATAAACAAATGATTAATAAAGTGTTAATATGAGTTCGTAAGGAAAGTAGGAAAGAGAGATGATATGTATTATTATATATAAATTTTCTAATTATTAGAATATATATCAAAATATACATAATACAAATCAGTTATCATTTTAATCATTTTACAAAATCATTTCTATACAAATTAAAAAATAAGCAACATGTTAGCATGAATATATAAAAACCAATCACTTTGGTCGATTCTAATTTCTAAACATGTTACTATATCATAATTAAAAAGTAATATTAATTATACGTATATAACATTCTATAGAAGTATATAGTGACTACTATAGTAACATATATAACATTTTAACACATAAGTAGAATATATAAATAAAAATAAAAATACTACTTACTTTTTAGTTAGTATTTGATTTTCATTAATATATATATATATATATATATATTATTTAAATTATTGAGTTTATACATATATATTTATAACTTTTTTAAGAGTCAATAGATAGCATGTATAACCTTTATACCAATATAATTTCTTACAACATATTATTTTTCCTAAATTCGCTCCTTAATAAAATATAATTATTTATATATAAATAAATTTATCAACGTACAGTAAACCCGCAACATTTCAAATATTATTTTCACATAAAATAAGTCAAACATAATAACAATCAAAATAAAAAATATACATATATATAATATAATTATTTATAATATTTTATACAACATATATATAAAGCAAACTGAATAATAAGCTGCAAAATTCTACTTAATAAAATATAGTTATTTATAGTATATAAATAAATTTATCCACGCACAGTAAATATATATAACCCATCAAATCAACAAAATTTTAGATATTATTTTCACATAAAATAAGTCAAACATAACAAACAAAATAAAAAAACATACCTAAATCAAACATTTTTACAGAAAATAGGTATAAATTTTTTTAATATTTCGCTAAAAAAAATAATAGATCTGAAAGATAATGAGAAGAGAAATATAACTTACAAAACAACGTTGCAAATGGTGGTCGGAGGTGGCCAAAAATTTAGAAATAAGGTGGTGCGCGCGAGAGAAAATGGAGGAGAGAGAGGAAAAAAATGGTTTATGCGTAAAAAATGACCCCAATTTGGATATATTAGGTGAATTGCGTCGGTTAACGTAAAGAACCAACGCTAGACACACGGATAGCGTCGGTTCTTCACGTGAACTGACGCTACACACACGGATAGTGTCAATTCTTAACGTGAACCGACGCTACACACACAGATAGCGTCGATTCTTCACGTGAACCGATGCTACACACATAGATAGCGTCGGTTCTACACGTGAACCGACGCTATTCACCTAATTTAAATTTTTTTTTCAATTATTATTTTATTTAGACTAGCTATGTATATAGAAATAGAAAAAATAATTACTTTAGAATAATATTTAATTAAAATATATACACAATTAAATAAAGATATATTATAAGTACATATATAAATTTAAATATCCAAACAAATAAACAAAATTATATAATTTTTAAAATTAATTGTCTAAAAAAAGGAAAATGATACTATTTTTATCAAACTTAAATTTTAAAGAGTCAAATAAAATAATAATTAATTTTAATTTGTTTTAATTTAAAAAATAAGACGTAGCGTCGGTTGATGTGGTGAACCGACGCTACGTCCAACGTGGATAGCGTCGATTCTACACCAAACTGACTTTAAATTCATTATAAGTCGGTTTTTGGAAAAAATCAACTTTACACAGCGACTTAAATACCCCTTTTTGTAGTAATGAGACTAATTATCTCAATTGGAAGAAACAATTGAAACATGTGGTCACTATTTATGGATTGAAATCTCTTATCGATAATTTTGTAATTCCTCCACCGAAATTAATCTAACAAGTTGTTTCAACTGTTTCTTCATCTAGTCAAACTCAAGATCATGAGGTTTTTGTTGCCACTCATGAGTAACTTGTTTGGGAGAAGCAAGATTCAACTGTTAAGATTTGGATCTACTATTTAACGTCACTTACACATCTAAAATTTCTTATTTGCAAGGAAACTATTGTAGATTATTGGAATTCTCTCAATATGGATTTCAATGATGAATCTCAAGCACGATTCATAAAGTTGTAATGGTAGCTTTAATCTTTGTGAAAATGATCTCTTATTATGGATCAATACATTAACAAATGCAAAGATCTTGTTGATTTATTTCTTGTTATTGGTGAAACTTTGATTGATAGAGAACAAGTTTTACATGTTATTGGAGAATTGTTCATGTACCTCAATGTCACAACTGATCATTGTATCGTTTTTTACAAAATTGCTACTCTTGACTTAACAAGCTATACTGATACTAATTGGGCTACATGCCCAAATGATTGAAGATCTATTGAGAGTTTTGTATGTGTATGGGAAATTTCATGATTTCATGGACCTCCAAGAAGCAAAGCGTTGTATCTTGGTCTTCCACTGAAGTTAAGTTTCATGCACATTAACCCATACTATTGTAGAGGTTATATTAATTAAAAAGTTATGTAATGAGTTACAAATTGAATCAACTAATCATCTTTTGATCTTTTGTGAAAACATTAGCATTGGACATCTAGCAAAACACCTTATTCTACACTCTGAGACAAAAAATGTAAAAATTGATTTACACTTTGTAAGAGAGAAGGTTACTGATGGTTCATTGCAAATTGAATACACTTTAAGTCAAGAATAAGTTGATGACATATTCACTGAATCTTTATCAAGCCATTGATTTGTTGAGCTTTGAACCAAATTAAATGTGTATTATTTGTAAGCCATAAGTTTATGAGAAAGTTTTAGAATATTGTGAATTGGCTTATTACTTGTAACAACCTTCCTCCGTTCTTTTTTGTTTATGTTATGATTGTTTCTATTAAGCCTTGCATAAGCAAGATTGTTAGAGAATCTGTTGACCTTAAGCTAACTCATCACACGACTATAATCCAATGTGATTGGGCTATAAATAGAACACCATCTATACATTTTATTCTATGATTTTATATGAATTTTTTTTATTTTTTTCCTCATTTCTTCCTATAAAATTATTATATTATATATATAAGAAGATATATAGAGTGTGATATATATATATCTTGATTTGAAAAATATACTTGGGAAAAAAAAATAAAAATATATGCCTATCGAATTATCTTTATTTTTTAGCATACCGTGTTACGTACATCTAAAAATCATTGTATCAAAGCTCAAATAAAATCCATGAATAACACTTCATTTCATCATTAATCTACAACATACATTTTTTTTTTGGTTTGATATCATTTTTAAATAGTTTTAAAAAAAGTTATAACACAAATTTAAATGATTAATTTTTATGGATTTTTTTTAAAATTATTTCAACGATTATTTATATTAAAACTTAATATTTGAAATATAGTTAAAAAAAATTAAAAACATAAAAATTTACAATTTAAACTAAATTGTCATTTTATTAGTAGACTAAATTATAAATAAAAATTATTAAAATTAAATGTTTTAATTACAATAAATAATATATATGTGGCTATTTATATCAATTGTTTTAAAAAAAACAAAATGATATCTTATAAATTGAACACTTATGACTTTGTTTTCTCCAGCTTTTTTTAGAAGAATAAAAGTAACATTTGATCAAGGCTAAATATTCACTTAGATATATTAATGTTAAGTAAAAGATTTTAATTTATTATTTTTAATATTTTTTTAATTAATTAATTATATTATTAGAATATTTTTCAATTAATTATTATGATAAAAATTAGTTTTATTATATTTTTTATAACTTCATGTATAGCGTGGATAATTTTAATATTTTAATATAATTTTAATTGAAATAATTGATTAAAAATCATTCAAATAATAAAAATAAATAATTAAAAGTAATAGGTATAATTTTTTTACTTAACATTAATAATCAAATAAATATTTTTCCTATAATTATCTTTATTGCCTTTTTTTTTGTTTTTTGTGAGTGGAAAAGGGAGCCTTAAATCTTAATCTACCGAGGAAAGGAATCTACCTTTTTACACGGCCGGCCTGACCCTCCTTAAATAATACTCATAAGATAATCTCTTTTCAACAAAATGTCTTCCTATTATTATTTATAGCATGGTTCATATGTTATCGGAACAAAGATTTGACATATTGCTATAACACGTTTCTTCGTATTAAGATTTCTTTATCATTAGGAATTATTGGTTGGTGATAGTACAGCCTAATTAAACCAATTACTAATGGTAAAACTTAAAAGAGAATATTATTGATAGGTAAAAAAGCAACAAAACTTGTAAATAATTCTTACTTTTAATGGATGTAACTTATAACACATTTATTTTTTAAATTAATTATTAAAATATTATTTTTAAATTATTTTTATTACTTTTAATATATTTATCTTTGAATCACTTTTAATAAAATCATTTCATTTCAAATCACTTCTAAAAAAAACAAGCAAATAAAATCTTTATAATTTATTAATTAGTCAATTCTTGCTATTATTTTTACCCTCCAGATTATTCTTCCACATATTTCAATTGGTCACTGACCCATCAGCCAATAATTATGAAAGAAATTAATATATTCATAAAAGATATCAAAAAGTTCATAACAAACTTTGCATGTATAAAACCTCCTACAAGAAATTAATAGGGACAAAAAGTAAAATTATGAAATATACTTGAAGAGGTTTAAAGTTTAATTAACTTAATTTCAGCTAAGATTTACCCCTTTACCCTCTAAAATTGATCTTGTATATTATTCCATAACAACATCTAGTTAATTTGTTCTATATCTAAAAGTTCATAATTGCTTTTTTAGACATATTTATGTGCCAATATATACATTATTTTATAATTGAAAAACGCAATTTATGCATAGAGTTGGCACTTCAGTTAGTAGCTCATATAGGTTATTTCAATTAGTTTTGTAGTTAGATTTACAAATATAAGGATGTAAATTAGCGTTGTCTTGGACATTGATGTAGTATTTATTTATTGCATATAAATACTAAATGGTAGCGCTATTATCATGTTATTATGGAAGAAAAAACTTATTAAATGAGTAAAAAATTATGTTACATAATCAATAACCTAAAATATTAAATCCTATATCGATAAAATATTAGAATTTCGATATACATATAAATTTTGATAATCTAATATGGTACACTCATCCCTGACTTCGTCCATCCATCAACGATTAAAACCATCAACTGATGTGAATGGAGCTGTTAAATCTCACATTAATTAGGTATTAGTTTTTCGATATACATATAAATTTAAACAATCTTTTATTTTACAACTTGATTTTTGAGATAAAATTAGACTTAAATGTAACATAAAATAATAAGAAAAATTTACCTTATCACACCGAAAAAAATCAGCTGGACGTACATCTAAGGCAGACTAAAAAATTGAGAGTACGTCTAATTAATCATCATATTCTCATTATAATTAAAACACAAAACAGAAAAGAAAATGAAGAAAAAAAAACAGACAGAGAGATATGATTTTCCTGAACCAACAACTGCTATTACGATTTGCATCACAAATTCAAATCATAAAAGAGGAAAGATCAGTACAAAAATAATTTACATTGATTAAATAAATTCAAATATATATATATAGGTAGAAGCCATGCATGCATGAAGCATCATCAATATATATATATATATATATATTGATTCAAATAAATTGATCTTCTGGGCAGATGAATCCTAGGTAGGGCCTACCACTCTGCATGGATTACACGTGTACATCAGAGCATGAGCAAAGAAAATGGTTTATTATAAGCCATACAACTCTCACAGGAGGATACGGCAAACTTACAGCTCTTTACCACAATCCCTAATTGGTTCACCAAGGTACTATTCCCAACATTTAATTCATTATCTCAGTCACAGTGTACATAGTACTCCCAATTCGATCACTTTTCTCTTTTGTTTGCATAAACACATGTTAAATTATTTTATATTACTAAATTAGTAATTGAGAGTCACTCTCTATATAATTAATTAACTAGCAAATTTTACCTCATTATTTGTCCAATATATATATATATATATATATATATATATATATATACTGATATTGTCTAAGTTAAATCCTCAGAGAGAAAAAGATGGGTCACCACTCATGCTGTAACAAACAGAAGGTGAAGAGGGGGCTATGGTCACCCGAGGAAGATGAGAAACTTATCAACTACATATCTACCTATGGCCATGGCTGTTGGAGCTCTGTTCCCAAGCTTGCAGGTTTTATCTCTCTCTCTTTCTCTCTTCTTCTTCTTCTTTGATCTTTCTTCTTGGGTAAGGCTTACAATAAGTTATAATTATAATAATAAACTTAGCTTTTTGAAAGAGTTGGTTTCGAATAAAAACTTAATTCTAACATATATGACTCTACAGGCTTACAAAGATGTGGAAAGAGCTGCAGACTAAGGTGGATAAATTATCTGAGACCTGACTTGAAACGTGGTAGCTTTTCTCCTCAAGAAGCTGCTCTCATAATTGAACTCCATAGTATTTTAGGCAATAGGTATGTGAAATTAATTAAGCTTACATAATTTATACATCAAATATTTATAATAAATAATATGTAATTTAATGGAATTATCAATTAAGCAGGTGGGCTCAGATAGCGAAACATTTACCAGGAAGAACAGATAATGAAGTGAAAAATTTCTGGAATTCAAGCATAAAGAAGAAGCTGATGATCTCTCATAACGATCAAAGTTTTATTCCTTGTTTAAATTCTGATCATCATATTCAGATTAATAATCCTCAATATCATGAACACATCTTTGCTTTCACTACTGCAAACCCTAGTTTGACCCTACCCAACACCAACACCAACACCAACATTAATATTATTCCAGGCTTACCAATTCTCTCTCATGATGATCAGCAGCAGGAAATGGATTTATTTAATTATCATAATAATGATATTCAAAATGTTCAGGGTCATTATGAACAAGTACTACCTCTACATCTCAACAACAACACACAATCAATGAATTCATTTTCCTATGATTCTTCAACTACTTGTGGGTCGTCATTGGGTTATCAAATAACCCAACAATATAATGATGATCATCAAAATTATTTCAACAATATTGAAGAAGCTGCTTTAAATTATGTGGGTGATATTAATAATAATCCAATTAGTATCAATCCCTATGAGGTACCATGTTCATTTTCTACAGAGGAAGATAAGGTACTAATTCTTCATGAGCTTGATCCAGTACCAATCACTTTATCAGGTTTTCAACCAACTGCGTCTATCAATTGTGAGATGGATTATAATATGTCATCATTATGCTTATCTTCATCATCACCATCATCATCCATGTCAATATTAACAGCTTTATCAAGAAGCACCCAATCATGTTCACCTCAAACTCCAACCTTCTTTCAAGATCATCATGGGATATTGACTAAATTGGAATGACGACACAAGGCATTTTATGTCATGTGTATTATGTTTATTGAATAAACTATGTGTTAGAATTCATTTTAGGAGGAGGAGGAGTTGGAAGTGGGTGGGTGTGACAATGCCCATGTTTTGTGAAGTTCCATGAATATATATATATATATATGTAGCTTCTTTTATGTCACAATATTAATAACTAGAATGATGTTCTAGCTAGCATCTATTTTATGGTTATTCTATCCTAATTTGTATGCGTTTATTCTTTAATTATTATTATTAGGCTCATCAATTTTAAATTTCTCTAAATATCTATCTAGTCTCTCTGTGTGTGATTCTGTAGTGTACGTTGGCCAAAAACTAGAGTAATTCTATGTAATAGAATATATCCAAATTGTAAATATTTTTTTATTGAATAAAGTAATTACTACCCTAATTTTATTTATCAAGATTATATTAAATATAATTTATCACAAATATATTATAAATAAATTTATCCTCAAAACTATGACAAGTTTTAACAAAAAGGTAAATTATTTGTGCGCGTTATATGATTAGCTTCTAGATATTGATGATGTAAATTGATGTATATGCTTTTAGATTTTAGAATTAATTATTAGAATATTAATAACCAATCTTAAACGTAAGTAATAAGGAATCTTTGTATCACTAGTGTCATATTCCATTGACATTATTTCTCCATTAATATAATTGCAACATTGTAAATAATACTGTTTTCTAATTATCTTTTATAATTTGAAAAATAATAATATTTATAAAATAATAAATTTTTAGTTTAAATTTAATAAATATAAATTAAAAATTAGATATTATATATTATATATATTTAAGCTTTTAAAAATATTCAATAATATTAAAACCGTATTTCATGTATTCAAACAACAATATATCAAATATTTTAAATTGTTGATTTTCAAGTATTGTATTTACATTATGCATATAATTTATATTTATTTGTAGTGATAAACCTATTGAATATTGTTATTCATTTTCGAATACAATTTTTATTTTTTAAAATTAACTTTGATATTTTCATAAAACTTTTCTTTATGCCTTTTAGTATGTTAGTTAGTATATATGTCACGTTAATTGGTTTGGCTTTTGGGATATAGGGTAAAAAAAAATCATAATGAATTGTCTTGTTCGAAGAAAAATAGAAATCATTAAGCTGTACCCTGAACAAGAGGTAATAACTTTTCTTATTAATACAGTAAAATATTAATTTTATTTTTAATATTAATTAAATTTTAGTAATATTATTATTCAGCTACCTTTTGAGCCTGGGACAAAGTTGTCGTGGCTTTCATTTGTAAATGAGTTTTAATTGATATAAAAGTTATTTACGGTTAACAAAAAAATGAATAAAAATATAAAATCAGTAACTAAAAGATATTTTAAAAAATAAAAAAAAATATTAATTTACTAATACTTGATAACTAAATACTAAATCATTATATTTAAAATTATTTTAATATTTTTAATATATATTTATATATTTAAATTATTTTTTAAAAACTGTTATTTTATATTTTTTTTAATATTAAATATAAATACTCATTATATTGTATTGTAGATAAGGCTACCTTCGGAAACCGGCGACGATGATATCATATATTCATATTCATAAAAAACGTGCTTACATCGGTTGTGGTGGGCTGGACCTAAATATGTGCCCTAACCCGATCCAAGTCATACCTGGAAAGCCCAGCTCATAAATGAAGTCAATATCAACTACTCTGGCATCTAAGAGATCAAATCATTTATTAATTCATAATGAGATTTAAAAGGAATCAGATCATAAAGAATGTAATTGGAAGGAAACGTACATGGAAAAATTAAAAAAATTAAAAAAATGTTTCACATTACTGCATTTAAAGATCATGTTATCGGAAACTACTTCAATAAGTTAACTATATAACAAAATTAATATTTTACATAAACATCCTTACATGCATAATTTTATTTTTATTTTATTATTTCATATTTAATAGATTTGTTACGATAGATTGGAAAATAATTTTTTTTATTTAATAAGAAATCAATTTCAAGACTTTTAAATAGGGATTCAATTATTCCAAAATCCCAAATTTAATTACTAATATTTGTGGAACCCTAATTACAGATAGTATTATTTGAGGAGGAGAAATTCTACAGACGTGACTATTCGTGGTTTTTTTTAGTTTAATTTGTACGGAAAAGATTCAATATAAGAACTCAAGCTCATTTTCGAGTTCTTCATTTTGAAACTGTATTTCTTTCATATGTAAAATGAATTAAAAATTTGTATTTAAGATGTCCATTAAATATTTTAATTTAAAAATAATAATGTACATTAATAAGGTACGAAATTCTATAAAATTGATTTACAACAAAATAAGTTGAATTGAAAAGTTCTCTAAGCATTAGTGATAATTTCAAAAACCAAAAGCTTTGTAATAATAATATATTAGCAAAAAACACAAACTCCTTTTTTTTTTCTTTTATTCACAAGAAATGAAACAAACATTAAAGCATCCATCAAGTTAAAAGCGCACAATAATTTTGCTGAAAATGAAAGAGGAAAGTTGACAAACTGGCATTTTGAAAATAAGCCAAATAGATTACAGGAAGCATTTGCTCCACATTTCAGTAAGAGATTTAAGTAACTGAAACAATGAACACAACACTAACAATAAATAGCAAGAAACAAACAAAAAAACACAACTATAAGGAGGGGAAAAAAATAACAGTAATGAACGGTGCAAAACATGATCAATTTCTTAAGTGGAAACTAATTCTGAGAATTGCAGACCCCAAATGAAAAGAAAAAAGAAAACTGCCAGAACTCCCAATGTACATAAAACCATGCTGTCTGAAGAAGATTCATTGCTCTTGGTGAAGTGCAGAAGATATCCAATCTGATGTAGCTGTATGGACTTCCAACTCAATGTGTGGTGAAACAGAGAGAGGAGTCACTGAAACCTGTTAATTCAAAGTTGGCCAAATTTTGAGACACCAGACACAAATTTATATCAAATCTAAGAAAAATCTTTCATATCCAACATCAAGTCAACAGAAAATAAACCGAATCTCTACAGATATCCATTTCGTGATACTTCAAAAGTTCATATCATCATAACTTGTAACATTTAAATAGATTAGTGCATACAATATTTAATCCAATAAAACTTAAAAGAAATCAGAAAATTGAATGAGACCCATAAGTGTTTCGATGCTTTGAACTTACAAAACCGCTTTCAAGGGCTCTAAAATCCAGGTCCTCATCCATTTCTTCCCGCTCCTTATCCAAAAACTGCACATAAATGTATTTTAACTTAAGTATTCATGCGAAGACAAATGTTTTCACAGGCAAAGAAACAAAAGATAAGGAGAGGGAGAAGGGGGAAGGTGAATCAGAAGACCAAATGCAAGCATACTAAAAACTTGGTGTAATTATATTCAAAGCAAGCTTCTATGAGTTGTGATTAAAGCAACTTGAAATATAGTTTGTTCTTCCATAACAGGATTACATCCACACAAATGTAATTTGTAAAATGCATAACATTCTTACCACTGATTACAATTCATATTTTGATAGGACCTCCAGAAGTGAGTAAGTACCACTTATAAAGAACCTATTTCATCTATTCCAATTTGCGTGCACTATTTATGTGTTACCAATTAATTTTAACAGATAAGAAATTATAACTACTTTTCTGCACACTTTTTCAGCCATGCTTGCCCATTTGTATGCCAAATGCTGATTATCAGTGGCGCATGCAGTGACACACTCAAATGGAAAAGAAAAAACTGGTTTCCATTATAAATATGTACAAAAAGGAGATGAAGGACGAGTAGGAAGGTGAAAAAATCCAATATTTGGTGCTTTTGCAATGGTCTTCAACTTTCTTTTTTTCCCAACCTTCATTAGTCATCAATATCTTCACAGTTCATACATGTGATTACCAAAATACTATTTTTTTTTTAATATTTTTCTTTATTTGTTTTGATCTGTCTGTCCCACCCTTTGTTTATTTTTCCTTCTTCCAAAATTCCCTCACTCTTGCTTATTTACCTCTAACCGGAAGTATTTTTTGATCCGCTGATCTGATTTGCCGGCAGCTCCTACAGATTCAATCTCAACCAAAGTTTTCTTTTGTGTTGTCATGCGGCGAGCTGCGCCCTGAGGAAAAGATAGGAATATAAACCAATGAACTAAACTAGAATAGATAAGGCAGTCTTTGCTGTTGGAACAAGTCTATAAGAAGAAATTCAAAGAAACACATGGTTGATTTTCACAAGGAGCTACTTACAGCAGCTGAGGCATCACGACCAAGTTGTGCCATCTGTAGGCCAAGGCTTTGTTGATTGTTCATATAATGTCCTGCAGGATACCGGCTAGCTGATACAGCTAGCCAGTTTGGAGTAGATCGCCTCATACTTTGCTTAGTTAACTTAAAACCCTACAAAGAAAAATATCTCATGTAGATTGAAAGCATATACAAGTCAAAAGAGTGTGAACTATTATTCTGTTGAGGTAAGTGTGAGTTTTGAATGCACGTCCTAAACTAACTATAGATATTTGGATGCCATGATACCACCATTTCCAACAAAATGAATATCCATTATTAAAAAATAGCCTTTTGACTATTTGCCTTGTGTCAATATCATTCTAATAATGAACTGCATCTTTACTTTATAACAATGTATTAATGTAAGGAGGGGGAAAAAACCTTATTTGACAATGGTGATGTGGGAATTTGAACATGGAGAAAGCAACTTTTGGGGAAAGCCCCCTTTGCAATATCCCTAATAATTGAATTAATCAAAGGCAAACAGACAGTAACTGCATCTTTAAAATCACTTTCTTGACTCTCATCCTTCTTCCTACAATAGATATAACCAATGTCAAGTGTCAACAGCAAGCAGCTACTTAAACCCAATATGGCAAAGGATCACCAATTTACCAATTCAAGGATATTGACAGAGACTGTACACCAGATAGTAATGCCTCTCTAGCACTAGCGACAACACCTGAGTAAAACCTGGAAGGTTTTTGGTATGCAAACAAATCAACTCAGAAGGAAGTTTCAAGTCACATGAGGGGAAATAAGTAGCAAGAAACAGAATGAATATCAATATGTGTGTACATGTTTTGGATGGATATCTGTAGGGGATCATAAATTTCCATACACTTTAAATTGACAGATTTGAGTTTAACAATATCAAAGACCTATAATCTTAGTAAACATATATGTGCCATAACAACTTACATGTGATGGCCACAGCTAGATCCCCGGTTAATTCCACTGATTACCTAAAATGATATTACATATAAACATTCAGGAAGAGCATGATATATTAAAAAGAAACATGATGTCAAAGAAGACATCAACCAAATGCTAACCAGCAAAGGCTTTGACCAAGTAAACAGTGCTCCCGATAATGCTAACGAAACACAATCCACGGGAGTCCCTGAGTAAAAAAAATTATATGGAAACCTATTACAATAAACCACCACTAACAACGTTCCAAGCATGCATCAAGGTAACACTATTATACAGAATATGTATAAGAAATATTAAATTTAAAGAACACAGACTAAACATTAAAACAGCTTGTTTGAGGTGTAATTAACGGTTCCTAAAAAGTTAATCGTGTTGATAAAATTAGGGGAACAAATTGCACCATAATTGGATTGGCAAATAAAGATTACCTCAAAATTACACCAAGTACAAATGAAATAATTTTGCTAATAGCATAATATGATTGCAACATTTCCAAATGAAAGTGGTAAAATTAGAACCACCAAAACTTGCGCGGATGCAGAAAAAATATATATAAATAGAAAACGCTGAAACATAGTTGCACCTGAAACTTCATAAACTGTGGTGCCATTAATTTCAGCAGAAGTCACAGCTACTGTTTCTTGAAGAGTCACAGAATGAGCCGAAACTGATTTGTCGCTAAAGCAATAAACTCCAGGTTAAAAATCACAAAGAATTTGGAAAATGTGGCAACAATACTTCAAAAATTTAGTCCAATATGATTAAATTAAAAGAATCGAGGAAACAGAATGCAACAAACCCTCAATAACGAAAGAGCCCATGTACCCATATCACATAATTAGCTAGAAATTAAAATACAGCAAAATAAAAAGAAATTGGAATAAAACTAATTAATTACAAAGAACCTACGATTGAGGAGCGCAGACTTGGACATTGTAAAGCCCTTGAGCGACAAGAGCTTCAACAAGGTAAGTGAGGCCAGGGGAATCTATCCCATCACCATTGGTGACCAAAACAATTGGCTTGGAACTGTCAATGGCATCCACAGCATCAGAAGCCGGAGTAGAAGTGGGCTCAGCTGAATCCGCAGCTTCATTGGGTTGGCCTTTTCCTTCACCACCTCCTTTCTTGCTGAGAACTTCCTGGAGATTGGTGACCAATCCCGGAGGTAAGTTATTTTTAACAGAAATCGAAGTCATGGACAAAGACCCAAATAGAATAAGATGAAGATAAAAATGGGGATTTAAGCAGGCACGCTATAAATTAAAAAATCAAAATCAAAACCCTAGACAAATTAAGGGAAAAAAGGAGGATCAAGAGTTGAAAATGAATAAAGGGTGGGGGAGAGAGAGGAGATTGATGGTTTGGTGTTTGTTTTCAATTTTAATTGAATTTAATAATTAAAAAAAAAAAAGATGGACCGCTTCCAACGGAGTTATATCTGGACCAACGGGGACTGAGAGAGTGAGAGACAAACTTGGATTAAAACTGCGGAGGAAACTCAGTAAATGGCTTTTTAATTTTATTTTTTTTAATTTCGCAAAAATAAAAATTATCTTGTTGGCCAACTGCCTTCATGAAATCATTGAATATGACTCTGGCAGATGAATGAAGCATTTTAATAAGAAAAATGCTATTAAAAAATAATTAATATGATATTATTTTACTAATGTGTATAATTAAGTTTATAAAATTAAAATAATATAAATTTATTATTTTATTTATTACTATAACAAATATATATGTACAATAAAATTATTATTAGAGTATTGATATTCTATCTTAATTTGCTATATATGTATTTTTTTTATGTCAAACAACTCTGTTATTTATTTATTTACACTTTTTTACTAATTATAAAAAATATATATAATATTTTCAAAATGTGATTATTATAATAAAAATATATGAATGATTTATTATATCTTTACAATTAATTATAATTAAATATTATTATTACTAAATAAAGTTTCCATTGATAAACAACAATTACAATTTTTAGTCATCAAATATTACAACCCTATCAAAATAATATTTAATCACTGATGTTTTAAAAAATGTATAATTAATTCTTTAATTTTTTAAAATTAACAATTTAAGTTCAATTTAATAATTTCTTCAAGAATATCAAAAATTAAATTACGTTTTCTTAAAAATGTTGGAAATCATGTTTTACTAAATTAGATAATACTGTTAAATTATAAAAGATTAAGAATTAAATTAGGTTTTTTAAAAGCTAATGAACCAAATGCTAAAAAACTTTTAAAAAATATCTAAACATGAAACCATATCACAATTATGCAAAACAATAGAACTTTATATATTGGTATATGATTAATATTCCCACACGATAGATTTTAATTTTTTAATTATATTATTTAAATATTTGTAATTCAAACTCAAATTTTAATTTTTTTACATATTTGAACAAATTATATATAGTTTAACTACAAACTTATTTACATCACTTTAATTTTTAATAAACTAGAACCAAATAATGAATTAAAAAAAAACCACATACGAAAACAATGCACGTTAAAAGAGAAGGGAAAAGGCAGGTTTTTTTACTTTTATTAATATTTATATTAATGTATTAAATTGCATTATATTAGTGAATTTAATTATAAAATATAATTAAATAAAAATTAATAAATATATTAACAGAAAAATATTTTTTTTCATCGTTTGGATTATAGCACTCATAATAATTATATCTTTTATGAATTTTTATTTATTTTTTTAGATATTTATTAAAGTTGCTTTCTTAACTTCAATTAATATATTTGAATTTATTTCTTTAAGTACCAACAAATTTAATAAAAAAATTATCAAATCTATATCTATATAAAATCGCAAAGAGTAAGTCTGTGTGGTAAATTAATCTATTTAAATTATGATTTTGACATAAGTACATTACAAATTATGATAAAAAAAAATAAACATATCAAAAAAAGAGAGAACAAACTCTGTAAAATAAAAACTATCTCTTTAAATATCTCACATTAAAAAAATCTAAATAGAAAAGGGAAGAAAAGATAATAAAAACAGCTGGGACCTCTAAAGTATTCAAAACTTGCCTATGTTCATATTAAGAAATATTAATTGATTTATAAATTAGATTTTAAGGACTTAAATTTTATATTTATTTTTTTATAATTTAATTTTATAATTAGTAAAAAGTGAGTATATTAAAATATTATTAATTTTAAGTTTTTATTTTTTTATTTTTATTTAATTTTTTTTTTCATTTTCAATTGTAGTTATTTGAATCAAAATGATATTTATATAATGTAGGTAAAAAATAAAATAAAGATAAATTTATCATACTACAATTATTTTTCATTATAATGATTAAACTATTTTAAGATAAATAAGCGAGAAACTTAACAATTTTTTTAATAAGAGATTAATTTTATATAAATTTTAATTACATAAATTTAGTTTCAATGTGCGAGATTGTTTATACATGACAATCAATGTGAGAGAAACACGTGAGAAACTTAACGTGAGAGATACAATTAAGGAACTTAAGAATTTTTTAATAAGAGATTAATTTTATCTAAAGTCTAATTACAATAATTTAGTTTTAATTGGTGAGATTGTCTACATGATGACAATTAATGCGAGAGATGAATGATACAGCATGCGAGATAAATCATAGTTTTAGTTTTTTTCTTTCTTTCTTGCTTGCTAATGCACATAAATGGTAATTGATAATGGATAAATTAATATTAATTAATATTAAGTAGAGAAGAAAGATAAATATAATAATTTTTTATTTTTTAAGTGTTTAATCTATTTAAAATATTATAATTTAATCGTTAATATTTTAATTCATATAATTTAATCATTAATATTTTTAAATTTAATAAATTTAATAAATTTAATCTAAAATTTTTATTTTTATTAAATTTACTTAAAAATATTGTAATAAACTACAATAAAACTTGACATTTTTATTCGATATAACTCTCAATGAATTTTAAAAAACATAATTTAATCTTTAATTTATAATAAAATTTATAATTTGATTATTATTGTTTCAATTATACGATTATTAATTATAATACTTGAGAGTTATATACATTAAGAACAATAGCATAAAGGTCAATTATTTTTCCGATTTAAATAGTTAATTGGGTCTTCGATAAGGGATGAACATGTCGATTTATGAAAAAAAAATTTGAGTTTTATATAAATTCTACCAAGTATGAATAAAGCAAATAAAATAACAGAAGTACAAAATAACATATTCAATTCAACACATAACAAAAACAACCAAAAATAAAAAGAGAACAAACTACGACAAACACATTAGTAATGATGTGCTTCATAGGCTCGTGTCTAATTAAGAGCATGTATAAACAAAGCAAATAATACACAACATTCAAAATAGTCATACATATTGAAAAACTACAAAAGATTTCCAACCATTTCAAAACCTCGTATGAAAAAACATATTAAGTAAATTATGATTGTACTCTTACACTTTATAATCAAATAAAACACAACTTATTATGAAAAATAGTTTGACATTTGGTATACAACTATAGTAAGGAGATATTGACAATTTAGAGCTTCAAACTAAACTCAAATGCAGATAAATAATAGAACCAATATAAATTAATCAAGAAACATGTAGATTAATTTACTACTATAAAAACAATAAACATAAAGCAATATGGATGCTACAAGTAAAGGAAAAAAAGCATGCAACTATACAAAATAAATAAGCTTTCTAATCGAAGTTTAGATCCAGTATGTTTGTACATACATGATAGAAATTCATATTATATTAACACAACAATCTAATTATGCATAACAACATTGAAGGAGTTCAAAACTCAACACACAATCGGATTAAGGAGATATTATCTTTTTAAGGACTTTATCTAAATATGTTTATCATAAAAAGATAAACTCTTAACTGATAATTATAACAGTAGTACAAATAAGCATAAACATACAGTATATAAGCAATAGATATATTATCAATAAACATAAAGTAAGTGATAAATATTAAATGCTTTATAATCACAATTTAAATCTTAGTATGTAGAGACATACATAATTTAAACTCAAATTGTACTAACCAAATAATAAAGCATTCATAACACTAAATATAACGAGATAAACTCGTATAAAATATCTACCTATGTAGTAATATTATCGGATTACTTATGACAACCACTCTACAACAAGCAAATCTACTATTCAATAAAACAATTACAACCCTTATAGAAATAAAACTCCAATTACCTCTATCATCTAGAACCATTGTCTGAACTACCTATTGTTGCATTTGCTTCCTACTTCCGTAACGACATGGTTTGACACACGAACATGCCTCTCATCCTAAACCAACACCACCCAATGTGGTGTGATCAGAAACTATAGATCAATAATGTAAAGTGAACAAAACTATTAACCTTGAGGCAACCATCAATCACAAAACCATGGATAATCCTCGTGGAACCACTTTCCACCAGGAGTCCTAAATCACCTACGTAGGACACATAGTTAATGCATGTAACGTACATAGTTGATAATTTAAGATATCATCGTAACGGCCCAATCAAGCTTATAGTGTTGTGTCTCACATATAAAGTAAAATTATTGAAGAGCTTAATACTTAAACACTTTATTTTACCCATAATACTCAACTGACACATAACTCATAGGCATACATACTCCTTACATAAATCCACTAGCAAGTACCACTGTGAGTACTCAACATCCAATAGCACAATTTTGACCATACAATCACGAATTATTAATACATAACAATATTATAGATAATAGTAATTAAAAATCATAATAACGATAGATAAATTTAACAAAAATCCACTACGTATTTTCTAAATAAGAAACAAGAAAATATGGGATATTTATAGAAGTTACCAAGCTTATGCCAAACCTCGCCATGGTCCTTATCGACCACCTTGCCACCACCTTGTCGAGGGATGTTGCGAGATGCCAAAAAAATAATTTTTTTGGTTCCAAAAATTATCGAGTAATTTTTATAAATATCTACACACGAAACAAAACAAAAACACGAGCAACAAACATCAATGAAAGGATGCATATGCATATTACGAAAACTAACTCTGTAGGGCTTGTAAACATGTTCATATAAAAAGTTTATTTAATCATGTACGTGTGTGTATTAATGATCTTCAATAGCCAACATTACACAAAAATAGATAGATACATTAAGTAAAATTAATAAATTTTGTGTTTTGTATATGAAAAACCAACATAGATACAAAAAATTACATGACTTACAATACTATTAAATCAATTTGACATAAATTAAAATTTTGGACTAAATTTATTAAATTTTAAAAATTAAGGATTAAATTATATGAATTAAAAGATTATAAACCATATTTTATATAAGTTATAGATAAAATGTATAAATAAGCCTTTTTTTTAAATAATTTAACATATTCTTTCTTAAAAATCTTAGATAAATGCTAATATAGTATAATATTACATATATATATTTTACATCCATATTTTCATATCATATCATTTGCTTAAAAATTATCTTAAAAATTAAAAAATATATATTTTATTGTTTAATTAATATTAATACATGTTAATATTTAAATCATACTTATATAAAAGTAGATATAAATTTATGCCCTTAACATTTATTTTAATCTTATTTTAATAGGAATGTTGCAATTATATTTTGTATACATATATATCATCATAGAATAAAAATAGTAAAAAAATTCATATTAATTTATAAGATATGATTTATTATTTATAAAATATATTTATAATCCATCAAAATGTTTCCATTCTATATTAATTTTTTAAAAAATTATATTAAATTTTAATTTTATTAATATAAAATATTATATTATCATATACAACAGTCATAATCAATAATTTCTCTTTAGTTGATTTCCCTAGATTTTGCGTGAAGTTCATGACGAATGGAAGTTATCCAAACGGACGTGAAAGGCTTGTGATAAAAGCAAAATAAGAAACCTTAATTAAAAAGGACAGCTAAGCTCAATTAGACGGTGATCTCTTACTGTATATCGTATACTAATTACAAGCCAAAAGCTGCCCGAAGAATTATCATTGTTATTATTTTTAGGAACTGTCGGGAGAACATTAATTAAACAATTAAGAAACTATTATTAATCACTCTATCTTCCTCATTGATATATAAATTATCAAAATAAATATTATTTAAATTTAACTTATCTATTAAATAAAAAAAGTTAATATTTTAAATAAATAAAATTTAAATTTAATATAATTATTTATTTACAAAAATAATATAATTAATAAAAACTTACTACAATTAACTTCGTTAATAAAAAATACAAACTATAGTTATCTACTAACAAATGCACAACCCGACGACGTGTTTAATTTGCCTTCCACTATTTTTCATTATATTCATCTTTCCTTCTCATAGTTTTTTTTTAATATATATCCATCTTATTTTCTTGAACTTTGTCACCACACTGAATCCAGATCTATTGAAATTCAGAATTGTCAAAGTTGGTAGATTTTTTTATTTTTTTAAAAAATATTCTACTAATCTAAGGATAATAATAATATATATTTTTTATTTACTATTACATATACTATTTTATATCATTTACATACTTTAAATATTTAATTTTATTAAGTGCATTCGTGTCAAATTTTTAACAATATTTTCAATAATACGTTATTTTGATTGCCAAAATCTTAAAGTAGTTCGCATGTAAAAGATACTCATGTGTGTAATATAATGTAAATGCCTTAAAATTTTGGACACAAGTACTTTAAACACTTAAAATAAACTAAATCATTAGTAATTGAAGTAAATAAAATGTTTAATAATAATTAATTTAAGTATAAAGATGTGGTATTTTTTCATACGTCCAACATTAATAGGTTGGTGATTCTTTATTATTGCATTTGATGGTGTCTAATTGTTAGTTATTAATGTCGTTAGATGTTAATTGGTTATCAATTTTTTTTGTAAAAGTTTGAGGTAGCCAAATAAAAGTATTTATATTTAAGGATAAAAATGTTAATGATATTCTCCCATTAATATTTATTTTTTACAAATATTGATTTTAAAATATGGCTTAAATATATTTGTTACTTCAATATCATTTAAATATCTTTTCTCGAATAAAATATACAAGATATTGAAGACATTCTCACTAAAATAATGTTAAAATGTGAAACAAAATATTAAAAATATTAATTCTTGATTTATTTTTCTCTTTTTCTTACTTAAAAAAAGAGAATATATTCTATTTTTTTAATTATTTGTAACATGTTGGTTATATATATGGGTACTTTTAAAAATAAATAATCAATGAATACATATTTTATTATATAATTGATAAATTTAACAACTTATTTTATAATATTTAGAAGGAAAAAAAGAATATATTTTTTATCACATAATATTTTAATTAATTGATTAATTAATTGATTAATAAATAATTTATGTATTTAAAAATCATGTATTAAATAAAAAATTAGTTTAAAATATAAGTAATTAATTATTTTTAAGTTTTATAATTTTTATAATTTTTTTTCTTCATATTTTAGATAAAGTTTTCATAATTTAAATGATTTTTTCAAAAAGTTTCCACCAAAACATTTTTATAAAAATTATATTTAGACATCTTAGACAATGTTAATTTTCAAACCTTGTTTGTACTTCACAAATTTCCTACTCCTTATAGTTGTTGTCTTTATTTAAAATACTTATAAATCAATAATTAAAATCATTATATTAATTGATCAATAAATTTTTTTAAAAATTTAAATTAATGTTAAAATAATTTATTATATATTTTTACATTTGTAAATTATCTTAATTCAACAATGATATGTGGTGGTTGTGGAGTGTGGTTAATACGGTTATAGAAGATTTTAGAGAGAGAAAGAGAGGTCTACAATCAGATTTCAACTTCAAGGCTACGAATCTCTGTGGAGTATTTTATTATTTATTTATTTATATTAATAAAAAAAATTGAATAAAAGTTAAAGAGAAAATATTTTTCTATAAATTAACTATATATATATATATATTAAATTTTAATTTATCAATCTAATATATATAATACATTATATTAAATAGTTTTTTTATAAAAATAAAAATAATCCATATCAAAACGAGTCTATCTATTGATTCATGAGTAAACAACTAATTAGATTTATATCAAACTACATCAGATCATACCTTATCTTCTAAAAAAATAAATCAAATTTTATTATCACTTATTTAGATTATATCTAATCCATTATCATGTCAAAATATGGTATTTCTCTGATAATTATCAGTATATTTCATTATATTTCTGTTATAATTTCGCATAATGGTATATACGTATAAAATCTAAAATTAAACAATAACCATAATTCCTCGATATCCATGTTTTGATGATCCACTACCATTATTTACGCTCCATGTTTTACTCCACTGAAGTTATGCCCGCCACAACACTACACACCAACACTCCTCCTCAAGTCATGATATATTGTCTTTACGCTCAACTTGTCGTGTTGAGTCAGGTAAGTTCCTCACAGCATTACGCATTTTACTTTAGTATATCACCCAATTGATCTTCTCGATTTAACAAACAAGCTTAATAATCTTTTCTTCAAGATTCTCGTTTGATGAAGTTCCCATCCACTTCAACGTAAGCCAGGCGATCATGTTGAACTGGATCGCGAATATGGCAATGGCCGCTTTGTTATCACAAAATAAGTTCATTTCGCAGTTGTGAGCAACCCCAATCTCGCTAAGGCTTTTTCAACCAAAGCGAGCTCACATATTCCTCGACTATCCTTCTAAATTCAAATTTTCCAAGACCGGATAAGGCAACTACATTTTTCGCTTTCTCCATGTAACAAGACGCTTCCCCACGAAAGTAAAGTACCCAACAAGAGATTTCTATCCTTCATATTCCCTCGGCCCAATCAGATATCCAAGGACTTCCAATCGACCATTCTTTGAAAAACATAAGTCCTTTCCCTGCGGAGGATTTTAAGTAACGGAAGCATTCGCATACGACCGCATCCATACGGTCTTCACTCAAAGGCATGAATCGACTCACGACACCACAAAGATACGAATATCGTCGAGTAATGAGATAAATATACGAAGTTTACCTACTAATCGTTGATATCTCCCGTTTATCTCACGGTACTGGGTCCACATATTCTCCGAGTTTACGATTTTGAACCATTGGAATATCGACAGTTTACAATCTAAGAATTCCGCCTCGCTAGAGGCCCGTCCAGTATATTTCCTCTGGGAAAGACATATGCCTTGTTTTGATCTTGTTACCTCAATACCTAAGAAGTATTTCGAGCCCTCCCAAGTTCTTTCATTTCAAACTCATTCGACAGCTGTTCTCAAGCTAGAGATTTCTTCTTTATCATCCCCTCGTACGATCATGTCGCCTACATAGACTATAAGGCCGTTATCTTCCCTAATCGATGTTTTAGGAAAAGAGTACGATCGTAGAGTTGCTTGTTGGAACCCATATTTCTTCATTGCCGAACTCAACCTACCAAACCACGCCGAGGCGATTGTTTTAGTCCATACAATGCTCGTTGTAATCTACATGCGCTGCTTTCCCGATGTAACAAGATATCCACGTGGATATCCATGTAAATCTCTTCTTCCGTGTCACCATGAAGGAAGGCATTCTTCACGCTAAGCTGTGCAATGGCCAATCTAAATTTGTCGCAAGAGATAACAAAACTCTCACAGCTTTTAGTTTAGCCACAAAGGTTCTTTGATAATCTTATCCCATGTTTCACAGATATCCTTTTGCTACAAGCTCGCCTTGTAACGATCAACTAACCCATCCGCTTTATACTTAACGTGAGAAAATCCACTTGCATCCTACCATCTTCCTCCTCGAGGCAACTCGATTAACACCCACGTGTTATTCTTCCTCGCAATGCCTCAAATTCCTCTTTTATAGCTCGAGCCCATTTTTGGATCGATAAGTGCGTTCTTCAATGCTACCGAATTTCGACACGACGAGAGGTTTGCTGGCGAATGCCCCGACAGGTTCGATAATCTTGAAAGAGATACATAATTTGCTATTGGATACTCGGCTGTCGCTTTTCTCTGTGAGTATCGATTCGAGGTTTACCTCGATCGTGTCTAAAAGGTAAAACATAACCAACAGCGTATCTATAGCATTAGTTTGTAAACGCGTGATAGGATAGCTTACCTCGTGAGTGTTCTCAGCAGAGGATCATGGTACTGCAGAATTCGAGTGGGTACATCAACCACTTCATCTTCCGGGAGATTCAATTACTACTCGCCGCCTTGTTCGCTCTGCCCGTATACCTGCTCCTCCCATATTATTTGCACGATCCGAGTACGTTGACTAGTGTCTAATATTTCAACATCAAGCCACTCGTTCTTCACCATAACTCTCCTCCCGAAGAGTGTAATCGGGATACGGTGACGGGAAAAAACATTCGATTCAAGGAAAGTGACATCCACGGTAGTATAGTTTCTTTTAGTAATTGGATCATAACATCGGTACCCTTTTTTTGTACACCATACCCCAAGAATACACACTGACAAAGCACATGGATCCAACTTAGTTCGTTGATTTTTACGGAGGTGGACAAAAGCAACACATCCAAAAATTCCAAGGAAGCATTAAAATAGTAGGTATGGAAGATGATCGGATAACACCTTTAATTGAGTCCGAAATTGTAAGGTCTTTATGGGCATTCGATTCAAGAGATACAATGTAACAGTAACAAAGATCACCCAAAGATTTATTAGGCATACGGTATGCACCGATTAGTGCCCGAGCCGTTTCTAAAATATGCCTATTCTTCCTCTCCGCAATTCCATTCGTCGCTCAGGAACACGAGGTTTCATGCCGAGAATACCACGTTGTTGTCCAAGTATGTCCTAATTGTTGATTAACATACTCCTCCATTATCGACCTAAGTATCTTAATTTTTCGTAAAATTGGTTCTCAATCACGCGTGTGAAACAGTGTGAAATGTAGCAAATACTTCATCTTTATGTTCGGTATGTAAAGCCACGTCATTCGTGTACAATCATCAACAAAAATAACAAACCAACGATGACCACGACGTAATAACCGGGAAGGTCCCCAAACATCGAATGTACCAAAGCAAAAGGAGTCATACTTTTATTCACGCTCACAGATAAGACGCCCCATGACTTTTTGCTAGATACAAGTATCACATTTGAAATCTGAATGTGTGATATTTGAAAATAAACTGGAGAAAGGCCTTTAAATACCCGAACGATGGATGCCCAAATCTACGATGACATAGCCAACCGTGCTCCTTGTTACCAACAAGATGCTGTACGTGATTGGCTCTTCCCGAACCGAGGTCATCCACATAATATGCCCTCTCCTCTCCCTAGTACCACGCCCAATGATCCTCCTCGCGAGAATATCCCGTAGAAGGCAAAAAGTAGAATACATCAATACTACACGCTAAGCCTGGGCCGTTGACCCGACTTACGACATTAGTCTGCTTCGACAGTAGATGGTACAAGCAAAGTATTAGATAATGATAACGGTGAGATAAGTGTCACCGCTCCAGCCTCAGAATCGGATAAGCGACCCCATTTGCATTGGCAACACGCTCCGTCTTCGTCCGGGTCAGACGTAGAGACTGGCCTGGGTCAAATGTCATGGATCCGTAGGCTCCGCAGTCGAGAATCCAATCCTCTTTATCATTACGAGTAGATGTGAAATGCTTTACTTGAAATACCCGGATCCCCGGGAAGATTCGGCCCGGGAAGTGTGCGGATAGAGGCATTACTGCAGCCACACTGGCCGTCTGGTGTCCCGTTTCTTCCGTGTCAAGATCATTCCACCGGCCCTGATACCCACTGAGTTTGCAGGCCACGGCGTGTTTGGAGTTTCAAGCACGGCCACATTTCATGTCAAGCATTGCGTGGATTTCCGAGGATTTCTTACTACCCAAAGAGGTTCCCGTTTTGCGCAGATCCGACAGCGTGTCCTCGACCCCTTTAAAAGTCATAACCGCTCCGGTGTCGTATCTACACTGTGATCATCACTGGCTCCGTCGACCTCTTCCCGACGGACGCAATCCATAGGCTTGTTCCACCGTAGGGAATGGAGATTTTGATCAAGCACATCACTTCGAGTTTTGTCGAGTTCATCAAGTCCATCACGAAGGTATACACTCGATCTTCCCGTACGACGGAAGGTATTTTTGTATGTCATTTGCACACTCCATTGGATTAGACGACGGAAATCAATTTCTCGCCACAACCCTCAAGCGTCATCAGAGTATTTTTCAATGGATCCACCCGCCGTTTACACGAGTAACTCGACGACGAAGATCATCACACTTCGAGACGTGTCTCCGTCCCATCATGTAACGTGGTAAAGCAGTAATCCCAAACTTGTTTCGCGTCTGGGTATCGAATAAAATTTGCAATCAAGGAGTGGTCCATTGAATTGATCAACCATCCTTTAACAATGGCATTTTCACAGCGCCATCTCCCGAATGCAGGGCCTTTGCTTCAACATGGGTTTGAGGAAAATCCCCATTAATATATCCCAGCTTTGTCTTTGCCGAGATATACATCTCCACCACCCAGACCACAAGGCATAGTCGATCCTCCCAACTTGATACTAATGGGGCAATGACGCCTGAGAGAGGTCATGGAGCCGATCCGAGTTTCCAAAGTGAAAACTTCCGTCATTTTCGCCACAAATCTTCCACCATGAAATTGGTAGTTAAATCTCTAGATTCCGCCATGAAATCTAAATTTTTTTTTCCTTCCGTTTTTCCTTTTTTTTTTTTTTTACAATTCTTACAACACTATATAAAGAAAATTTGTAACCCTAACCGTCCCCTTTTCACATTCGCTGTACCGCTAACCCTAAAATTTCCTCTTTTTCAATTTTTTCGCAGCCTCCTTCTTCCTCCTTTTTCTTCCTCCTTCTTCCTCAAAGACACGCATTCTTTCCTTCCTCAAATAGCTCCTTTCTATCGCGTTTCTCAACGCAGCTTCTTCATCGTGGCTTCACGCAACTTCGTGCGCTCCTTCTCTTCTACCGTGACTTCACGCAACTTCGTGCAGCTTCCTTCTCGTTCCACACGTAGATAAACCACAAAATATATGTTATCAGAGAGAATCGCGATAATTCCACACCAACGAGCAATCACGCCGTCATATCGCTGTTTCTGCTTTCTTTGCGTACAAGAACCGATGGTGAAACCGGCCACCGCGAGGCAACCACATGTGATCAAACCAAGGTTGAGAACTCAAACCAACCCACCACCCCGGTAAATCGATCTGCAGGTGTTGGTAAACCGTAAATCAAAAATCAAGCAGCAGAAACAAATCAACAGAAATAGAAATCACCGAAATTAGAAATCACAGAAGAACAGAATTTGGTCCGATCATAATCCTCGACTAGAAAGTCAAGTTGTATATATATATATATATATATATATATATATATATATTTTAAATGTAACCCGTAATCTTCTATTGAATTTCTGAACAAATAATCGTGAAATAACTATCTTGCTTTACTTCGAAATTCGCATACGTTTTCGTATTTGAAACGGCTACAAGAGCTGAATATAAACCAGAAATCAGAACTCAAAAAACCGAAAACTCAGCCTACAATTAGAGCTACACAATTTAAATCGAATTTAGAAATCAGAAATCAGAGATCAACAAATCAACAAATCAAAGAATCAAATTTGCAAATCAAAGAATCAAAATTGTACCGTAGTTCATTAGCAATATCCTCGCTTCCGATACCATGTCAAAATATGGTATTTCTGATAATTATCAAGATATTTCATTATATTTCGTCATATAATTTCTCGTATAATAACAGATATATGTATAAAACGAAAATTAAACAATAACCATAATTCCCGCATATCCATGTTTTATTGATCCACTACCATTATTTACGCCCATGCGTTTACTCCACCGAAGCTATTTCAGACCGCCACAACAAAGACACACCAACATATCATCCCTACACTAACTTAACTTAGAAAAGTGCATAGGTTGACCCAACGAGAAAGAAAAAAAAGTGTAGTTCTCACGTCATTGGCACGTTGGCATCAACTTTCCTAGAAACCTTCAAGCTAATTAAAGATGGCATATATAAGTGTTGTTTTAAAAAAAAAATATATATATGTATATTTATTTAAATTAAGTGATTAAATAAGATTTAGTTTGCAGGAATTAGCTATATATGTATATATAGCATTCCTCGGCATCGACATGGAGACTAGTATGTATAGAACAACTGTTTGTAAGTTGTAAATCAGCATCACGTTGATGACATTCAACACATCATATCTCCTAGCCAAAAGAATTGAAAATTATATCGATCTATGCTATATGCTATATGCTATATGACATAATATATATAACTTATTTTGTATGAATTCAAAATTATTTAAATATATCATATCTCGAAACTCATTATTAATTTAAAAGTTACGATATATTTTTGATAATTTTATTTTTATAAATCAAACACATTAATCATATTTTTAAAAATATTACATTTTAATCGCTTTAATATTATATTTTTAGATTTTTTAATAATTCTTACCAATTTTAATATTATTTTATTATTAAAAAAAATTAAATTTGAATGAATTAATTGGCCTAAGGTTAATAGATGCTATTCTCGATGAAAATATATGAAAAAGTTAAAAAAATTAAAAGATTAAAATAATCAAAAATTTAAAAAAACTAAATATAATTATTTATTTTCCTAAAGTTAAACTTTTTAAATATTTTTATTTATTTTTCTTTTGTCTTTATAACATATAATCAAAACTATAATAAAAATATTTAAATGTTATTTTTATAATAAGTAAAAGATAATATTTTATCTTAATAATATTATAATTTATCATAATTACTTTTTTTTCTTTTGTCTTTTTTTACCAAGAACATAATATCTCTTTAAAAACTAAGGGAGTATAGTATTCCTTTCACTACAACTAACAAATTCAAAAATTCCTTCGCTCTAATTTGCACTACTACTTAAAATACAAATAAGTTTGAATTAAACGATTCTTTAATATAAGAAGTTTTGAACAGTAAATTTTAACCTTTTTTAAATAGACTAAAAGATAATTGATAATAAATTTTACTTTAACTTATTTTAAATAATAAGTTCGAAACATATCAAATATCATTTCATTTTTCATAAAAATAATTTTCTTCGAGCCAACTACTTATGATTTTATGAATAACCTAATTACATGTGATAAAGTGAGAAAGCTGTGATCAATTGTTAAGAAGCGACGATACATTTGTGGTGATAAGGGAGGACTACAATTTGAAAAAACTAGATACCAGCTAGTGTGGTCATTTGGTGCTTGTGAGGCACCTTAAGGGATATTATGATGGAGATAATAATAAGACATGACACAATGGCTTACATAGCTCAAAGAAGTAGGGTACCATAAGGATCTTTGGGCTTATTAACTGAAGCCCACTATATATGTACGGGCCCAATTGATGTTCAAACATCCATTATCATTTTATTAATTTTTTAGTGGAGATTTGTTCTTCTCGTTTGTCTAATGAAACCTTTAATAAATTATTTTATTTTCTAGTTAGGTTTTGTTTTATTTATTTATTAATTATTTAAATAAAAATAAATATTTGTATAATTTCTTTACCTATATTTTGTTATAGTATATTTTTTCTCATCAAGATATTCATTAATAATTTTTTATGTTTACAATGTTTGTGTTTTATTTTTAATCTAGATCCATAATTTCGAATATCACGAAGATTTTAATATAATATCAAAATTTTATTTTTTTTACGATGAATGATGAATATATCAATTAAATTAACCAAATAATCGATTAAAGAACTTTATAATATAACGAAAAAATAAAAATTCAAGTTTTTATCACTGTAATTAAGAAAATTTTTAATTTTAGTTTAATAATTTTGATTTTTGAAATAGTTAGATTGATAAATTTTTATTTAGATTTTATCTTTTAATTTTTAATAAAATTTTACTTTCTCAACAAAAATAAAAATAAAAATTATGACATATCTTAAAAAGAAAATAAAAAGAGTCGACCAAATCCACATTTTAAAAAATAAAATTAAGTTATCAACTAGGATATTTTTGTTATTTAAGGAGAAATTCACAAACAAAGGAATATAAGTAAAAATAAAAGAGTTCATACAAAGAAAGGTCGTTAAGAAACTAAAAGCTTCTGTAATGTAATTGGCACAAGAAATTTGTAGGATGTTGTCTAATTATCTTATGCAAAGTATAAAACTCTGCTTTTTCACTATGACAACCCATTTGAAGCCAAAATTCAGAAAATAAAAAAGAAAATACAAAGAAACATAAAAAATCAACTATCCCAAGAACCCTATTTGATCCATTTTAATGGAAAACCAATTCAATTTCACTCTTTCTTCTTCTTCATCTTCTTCTTCTTTTTTGCATTCTTATTTGATAGAGTTAATTAATTTGGGCTTTGTTCATGTTCCAAGCAGACAATCTTGTAATTTGAACACTTTGAGTTCCATTGTTGAAAGCAAACAAATGGGCTCCATTATGAATAGCCAATGTTGGATAAACTCTTGCTGTAATACAAGCCTTTCCTTCAGCACCAAAGCTCTCCACTATAGAGTGATCTATCTGGAGTATCATCAGGCGATACAAAAGTTTCCAATGCATATATATTAGCACAAAAAAGTAACAACCTAGTGTCCGTACACATGTAAAGACAGTGAATATAGACATAGTTGATCAACTGTGAATGTTCTTGTTAAAGTGAAAAGTGAATAAATATAAATATAGGATATATACACGTCATCTTGTCTATCCATTACCATTATACATGGTGGGTATTGGGATTTTGGACCCAAATAGCCCACCAATATATATATATATTATATCTTAAAAAAATGATTTTATTTCATAATACATTTTGATCATTATTTAAGTTATTATTTACTATTTTGTTTTCAATCTTAATTTCCACTTATATTTTACGTTTGTAATGCATTGATAATTTGTAATAGATAAGAATGTATGACTTTTAAACATCTTCCAACATCTATTTCTTGTGAGTTAGTGCAAAGAAGGGATAAAAAGACCAACAAAAAAAGCTGACTTTTTAGTTTTCAATACTAATATTATTTCTAATTCAAGTTTATCCTTTTGACACTTACCAAGCTTCTTATGGACAGCTCAGAGTGACTAGGATCAACTTCCAGAAAAGCCCCGTATGTTGTTCTATCATTATCTTGATTTAAGGAGGACCTGTAATAATTAAAACAACAAGAAATATGCAAAAACATAGAATTCAAAGTTTTAGAGGTCGGTGAGAAAATCGTATCTTCAGAAACACACACACACAAACAGAGAAAGAGAGAGATACCTGCTTTGGTCACTGCACATAAGGACCTTGTATTTGTTTTGACTCTTGAAAATTCTAAAAAAGACTGCTGTGTTTTCTTCCAAACCTTTTGAAGCTAAAACTAGTAACCCAAATGGTCCTAAACCACCTTTTACTGATTTACCCTTTTGGCTACATAGTATTTGTGGGTTTATAATACTTTGGTCTAGTACTTGTGCTTTCTCAAGACTGGTTACTTTAAATGAAATTTCCACATCGGCCTGTTAAAAATTGGAAAAAATAACAATGATAATATGAATTAAATTTAATAAAAACCATATTATTATTATTATTATTATTATTATTATTATTATTATTATTATATTTGTTTGAACTGTTAAATCAAAATAAGAAAAAAAATTAATTTTTAAATGAGACATTAACGTGATAATAAATAATAAATAATAATACTAATAAAATGCTTCTCATTCCATTAACGATTAACTAAAACATAAGAGTTGGTAAGAGAAAATGTAAAGAAGAAGTAAAGAATCACAATGACTGTTTTATGAAATTAGCCAACGTATGTATAATAGTCATAATAAGCAGTCTAGCTACTCGTTTGACTTTTTCCACATTGTTACTAGTCAAAATCCTTTACTTTCGAGAGAAAGAACGTATTCAGGTGAGAGTTTCGAATTTGGACGAAAAGAAGCAGTACCTGTGCTGCAGTAATGCTAGGGACTTCAACAACAGATCCTCCCTTAAGCACTTTGCTAGGCAAAGTGACTTTGTTTCCTCTTAGCTTTTCAATTTCTGATACTGGCCATTGTATCAATTGTTTTCCTGATTTATCAAGCCAAAGGGTCCTTGGAATTGCCTGATATATAATACAAAATAGAGTCATTCATAAATTTTAGGATATATTGTTTGCTTTTCCTTAAAAGAATCACATCCTATTCAGTAAACTCTAATATATATATATATATATATTTTCAAAGAAAAAGGGTAGATGCATGTAGTCAGAAATGAAACTCCAAACCAATCAATCCCTATAATTTTAAATACCAATCGAGTGCTAACAGACAATACGTACTAAATCCTAAACAATTGGACTGCACTCATGGTTGTTAGTTATACTTGCACAATACACAATGCAGATAACTAGTTATCAATTCATTAATTTTTCACAAAGATTTAGTTTAGTTACTTATGTCAGTTAAGTAGGTAGTATTTTACATGCAATTTCTATGTGGTAAAGTGATCAGTCAAGCTGTATATTTTTGAAATAAATAAAGAAATATAAAAAAACCTATAATTTAATTATTAAAATATATATATATTACCTGAAGGCCAGACCAACCCTTCTTGATATCATCATTAACACTTGAAGATTCATTGATCCAACCCCACAAAACTCTTCTGATTTTGTAACTATCAAAAAAGGTTTTGGAAGCATAAAACTTGCCATAATCATATCTCAAACCACTGTCACTCTCGACAGATCCAAAATCAGGAACATAAACGTCCTTTTTGATATTATAAGTACCAATTGTATAGTATTCGTGTTTAGTATCATCCAAACTAACCTTAAGCACATGTTTCACATGAGAACCAATTACTGATGTGTCAACACCAATAGGGATATTACTATTCATTGAAACAGGGAAAAAATCAGGGCATTCCCACATTCCAGTATTCTTAGCAGAGTGAAGAGGGTGCTTGGCTTTAACCCATTTATAAAGATCTTTACTTTTATAAAGTATAGCTATTCCTCTTCTATGTCTTTTGCTACCAATAATTACTCTCCATTGCCTATCAGGACCAAGCCAAGCAGTGGTTGGGTCCCTAAAAGAACTTGCATTGATTTGGTTGTTTTGATTTGGTTCCATTAATGGGCTTTTAGGAAACTTAACCCATTCCCTAAGGAATGGATCTGAAAGATTCTTTGGGAATGCCAAGTTTTGAACTTGTTGGTTTTTAGGGTCTATTCCTGTGTAAAGAATGGCTGGTTTTCCATTTGGGAGGATTGTGGTTGAACCTGACCAACATCCATTGATATCTGATTGCTCTGATGGAAAAATGGCTGGTTCATGTGGGGTCCAGTTTACTAGGTCTGTTGATGTTGAATGAGCCCACACTATGTTTCCCCAAACTGCGCCTTTTGGGTTCCATTGGTAGAATAGATGGTAAATGCCTTTGTAAACCATTGGTCCTGTAAAATGATTCACATATAATTTCAAAACATAATAGCAAGGGAAAAAAAATAGTTTATTATTGTATTCATTATTTTAATTATGTACTTATTGCTTGCGTTAATTATGTTCAATAGTTTAATAAAATTAATAAAATTGATATAAATAACATAATATTATTGAAATTAGAATTTAAACTTAATAAAAAATACATTTGTTAAACATATGTCTAATTAACCAATGAAAACTTAATAATTTCAATTTACAACAATTAAAAAAAATTTAAGAAAAAAATTCATGTGTCCAAAAAAATAAAAAAGCTTGAATCTTTTTTAAAAAAATTGATTTAAAATGTACAAAATTTAAGAATATTATTATAGCTTTCTTAGGCAATAAAATGGATAAAATCATTTAATATTCACGATTAATAAGGTTATTATTTTTGACATGTATTATTTAAAAGAAGAACCATGCTTTATGTTTATTTGATTCTTTCTTAAAAATTATGAAAACTATTAATATTAACATAAAAATAACTATACTAAATTACTCCTGTGATGAAATTAATTCTATCGTAAATCCATTATGGATGCAAAAAAAAAAAAAACAAATATGAAAAAATAGTAATATAAAACAAGAAAACAAAGGCCTAAAAGGCTAACTATAATGACAAATTATATTCTTGTGCTTTTTGACTATTCACATGAAGCATAGCTGCATTATATATGCCCCCCAAAAAAATATAAACTTTGTCTTTTGGTGACATTAAAAATGAGGTTTCATTTTTTAAGTTTTCCAGATCATAAATGACAAAAGTGCATATTATTGTATGCAAATTTTTACATGACTCCTGAATATTAATTTGATTAATATTATTATTAAGCATGAAGTATATTCATGGACGTAGAGAGCTATAACAAAAGTGAAAGAGAGAAAAAAAAAATTACCATTAGGATCTGGTTGCACAAAAGCACCAGTTTTGCCAATTCAGAATCAATATTGAGCACATATGTGAAGTGTCAAATAAACCAGAGAACAATAACAAGTTAGAATAATATAAACAATATGATCAATAAGACCAAGATAAATCATAATAATGAGGAATTAAAAAAAAAAGAAAAAGAAGAAGAAGAAATGGGTTTAAAATTAAAAGAGTACCATTCATCCAATTTTTTGGAGGTTGAAAATGAAAAGCAGTTCTATAAGGTTGTTTTATAGAAGAGGAAGATAATTGAGAGGTTTGAAGATGTGAGTAAGAATAAGCATGGTGAGAAGCTTCTAGCTTCAAAACACTAAGGCCAAGCCAAAGAGAAATAAGGAAGCATATTAGCCTAAGATAAGAGATAGCCATTTTTTTTTTTTTATGGAATGATGAGAAGTGAAGATTACTCCATGCAGGGTCTGTTATTTATAGGTGTATCCTTATATTTATGTAGATCTATAAATGAATATTAAAAGTCATGGAAAATGTGATTTTTAATTTTCAAAATTAAAAATTAATGGGATGAGAAAAAGTTCAAGTAAACAATTAATAAAAATCATGGCCTGAAAGATCCAAGAAAATTGCATATGGGATTTTCATTTTTAGAAGTCAACAAAATTCAACTTGAGCTGTTATTTTGTTTTTATTTTTAAACTGAACCGGGGCTCTTCTTTTTGGGTTCAATACGATTTTTTCAACTTTTTCAACAACAAAAAAAAATTTAATTTATATTTTAGATAAGAGTCCCAGTTTAGTAATAAAGAAGTTTAGAGAACCAGGGTCAATTTGAAAACAATTCCATAAAGTATTTGATACTTTAGATAAGAGCTTTGCTCAAAATTCCATTATATTTTAAATGAAAGCATTAAGCATGCATGTACTTTGACTTTCTTTAATGGCGGTTTTAATCATATACACGTCACACGATATATCCTCTTTGTTTTCTTTCTATATACAGTTTGAATGTTTGATAATATATATATATATATATATATATATATATATATGACTGTAAAGAGTTCTCTGTTTAATCTGGAATAGGTTTGCATTTGTAAAGTCCCTTCTATTTTGGTTAAAATTCGTAAGGAGCTGTCTTTGTTAATCTTCTCACTTCTACATTTTTTTCCCCTTAGCATAAATAAGCAGAGGAAAGCATTTCTTCATCGCTATTCACGTCATCACGATTCATAATATATTTTCAATTAATTAATTTTTAAATTTTTTGATAAAATACTTATTTTGAGAACTCAATTTAAATAAAAATAATGAATCCAAAATTCGAATCAAATACTTTGAAAGCTATTGATGAATAACGAGTTAGGACTCGATTCAAATAATCTTAAGAATATTATACGAAACACATATCTCTATCATTTATTATATTTAAATTATATATTTTAATTTATACATATATTTATATTTATGTATTTTTAATTTTAATAAAATAATTTTATTCTTAACTTGTTTGTACATATATTATTTCCTAAAATTTTAAAACATGTGTTTAAACGAACTTTATTATTAAACATGTATTAAATTATGAGTATAAATTGATTATGATTAAAAAAAATTAGCTATCAATTTAGAAATAATACGTGAATCTTTTTTTAAATTATATATTTAAATTATATTAATTATTATTTAATGAAAAAAAGGTGAAATAACTAACATAACCTTTCGTGTTAATCTTATTTTATTTTTTTATGGACGTGAATGTCACCTTAAATAAGCATATTTAAAAATGTCATATTAGTTTGTTTTAAAACAAAAGTTATCGAAAATCTATATGTTTACATAATTACATTTCAAAAATTTGTAATGCTACGTAATCCTTACGATATACTTTCTCTAGCAAAAATTAAATAAAATAAAATTATGATATTTGTTTCAAGTTATCACTTCTTCTTTGCAAGAAAGAGAAAACTATTAGTCTGAAAATTGCATTTTATTTTCGTGGATTAGCCATAATTGTTTGTTTAGTTCAAACTTCAAACTATAAATGCTCGTTTTCAAATGTAAAAGTGGGATATTTGAAGAGCGTGGAACGAGAGAGCTAGATTGAGAATATTATTTTTTTTTCAAAGAAACAATTTTATTAACATTACGTCAAAATTATAAACTTAAAAAGAATGAACAAAAATCACTTTTTTTGCACTAACCTCTCCTAATTACATAACATAACATAACATAACAATCATTATATATAAATTACTTTTCTAACGAAGATTTAATTATATACACCAAAAACATCTTTATCTAATATATATAGAAAAACCACTTACTCAAATACAATACTTCTAAAATGAATTCACGTATTCATATGATTGTAATATTAAACTCACCTAAAATTAATATTTGTTTAGCACCTTTTGAGGCACCCAATATTAATGGATACAAAAAAACACAAATGAAGACACATGATAACAAATGGTATTAGAATGACTCAAAAGTTAACTATAATATATCATGAATTGTCATCTTCATCCTACTCCGTGTGAAACTGTTAAATAACAAAATCAAATAGATTAAAATTAACACATATCTACTTAATTACTCTTGAAAGAAAGGTAAATCAAAAAAGAAAGACTTACATAAGATTTTACAATAGATGTATAACGATAATAACAATTATTAAATTTGAGTTTAATTCCATCTCAAAACTCAAGTTATGAAATGAAGGATTGTCTTTTTTATATGTGTAGCATGAGCGCGATTCTCAATCGATGTGGGATTTTAACACTCCCTCCCATATCGGCAATGGTCTATCCCCTTGAGACCAACAAGAATGTTGAGCTTATGGAGCTCAAGTGGCGGAATGCATCACTCAACAGTGATGAAACAACTGCACCGTTCCGATAACCTGCTCTGATATCATGTTAAATTTGAGTCTAATTCTATCTCAAAACACAGGTTATGAGATGGAAGATTATCCTTGTTTATATGCATAGCGTGGACGCGATCCCCAGTCGATGTAAGACTTTAACAACAATGGAGCTAGGCTGTTACAGTAGTAGTAAATTTAGTGTTTAGGGAAGATAGCAAGGAAAAAGTGGTGAATGTCGGTGGACAAGATGAGGGTAAGAGAGGTTAATGGTGTGGAAAGGGAAAAGAAGAAGAGAAAAAAACGCTGACCATTCCTAGAGAGAAGGGAGAGCCTATTTCATTAGATTAAGAGAAGTGTGATAGTTAAATAATACAAGGTAAATGAAGATAAAGATAAAGATAGGTATGTCCCATTGATTTGATTAAATTAATAAAGACAAACGAAGAAGCATTGTAAATTGTTTTTTAAGATAATATTACATAACCCACGCATTTTGAAAATCGAATTCATAGCCTTATATTTACATGCTTTACAAAGTGGCCATTAAACTACAACTGCATGAGCTATCAGCACTATAACTAAATTGTTAAGAGCTTAATTTTAAGACTTCTTAAAAAAAATCATTTTTTATATCTTTCAAAAGGTAAAGTTACAACCTAGGGAATAATATGTCGTAAATTCACAATTTATTAAAATTTTAATATTAGTCGTAATTTGCGAATAATCTTATAGTTGTTCTTGATTGTGAATTAATGACAAACTATTAACGTAGGAATTATGTTTAATACCTCGATCCAACTTTGCATATATAGTAGTGTGGTGGTTAAAATTTCATCTTCTTTAGCTAACTTTAAATTACAAGTTCAAACATTTATATCTATAATAATAACCGTGAGTCGTGACACACCACAATCGTGAAAGATATAATTTTTCTAATAAATATCCTATTAATTAAGACATCAAATTGGAGGTCTAATTAGTCTAACAAACACAGACTATATAGCACAATAATATATACTTTTAGTTGGTATATTAGTGGTATAATTATGATATTTATCTATAATAATAATAATACGTATAAGATAATCTATTTTAAAAGTCAATTTTTTTTTATTTATTGAATCATGTTCATAGTTTTGTAACTTTTTGAGTATGTATTAAGTGCATGTTTCTTTTATTTAATTGTTAACATTTATTTATTTCCTTTGCCTCACAAAACATTTATTTACTTTTTATTTATGAATATAAGTTTTATACAAGAAGAATGATACATTTAACTTAAAATTAAAGTTTTAATAAACGTATGAGCCAATGAGATCGTGGTTTAATGGGATGAAATCTACTTAAACATGTTAAAAGTTTAAAATTTGAATTCTAATCATGGGTGTATCATTTGTGATGTATTAAAAAATAATAAATATATATTAAATAGTATTTAAATTTGAGGGGAGTAAAAAATAAATAAAAAATAAAAATTGTAAAAACATAATCCTACCGTAGCCATTTATCCTTGAGAAGTTAGAATTGGGCTGGGCTATGGAACACCAGCTCAATCTTTTTAAAATTAGTTGTAACGGTTTTAGGTTTGAATAAAAGACGAATATACAATATATTTACTTATAATAAAAATGATAAAAATAGTATTTAATAATTTAAATATATATTTTAGAAAAATAAAAACATAAAAGTAGAAAAATAAATTTAATTTTAATTTTTAATCACATTACCATCAAATCTCTAACTATTAATAAATAATTTTTATTGATAAATAATTTTTTTCTTTTTATTTAAAATATGCATTTTAATCATTAACCCTTATTCTTATTAATTTTACTCTTGATCATAAATAAAACATATATTAGTCCTAAGATCGTTTCAATTTCTCCTTAAGAAAACTTATTTTTAATGATTCCGAACTATATGGTTATATTATTATTTTGATATTTATTATTACACGTTAGTAAATGTATCGTTTGATTACCAAATGTTTTTTTTTAATTTTTAAATAATTACAGTAATTTAAAAAAATTAAATAAAAATAAATAATTTTGATAATTAAGATTATTTTCTTATGAAATTTTTTTATTTATTTTAATTTTAATTTTATAATAATAGATACATACTTACACACTCATGTATACAAATAGACATTGATGTGGTTAGATCTTATGAGATTTCATTGTTCTTAAAAATTATATATGATTGTATTATAATATGTTGATAATTTTTTTTGGTTATTAATAACAAATTCTCTTAAAAAATAGATAGGTAAGAAATTTTTTAATTGTTAATATAAAAAGTATATATGTAGACTATGGAAATTATAGGTGTGATCTATTTTCTATCCTAGCAAAGGTTTACCAACACTTATTATTAATTATCTTGTATATGCTATTTATAGGCACAAAAAACATTTAATTTGAAATTACTTAGCTTCAAAAAACTATGTTAATATGTGTTTCTTTAACCACTATTTAAGCAAAACAATTAAAAAAATTCTCATCCTTTTGTTAAGAAAAAAATAATCTTAAATGTTAAAATTATCTCTTTTTATTTAACTAAAATTTTGATTTAATATAACTTTTTTAAAAAAATATATCAATAAAAAAACTTAGGTCATCTTTTAATAATATGGATATTAATGGATGCTCAAATAATAATATAAGTATCACCGACATACTAGGATTGATAATAAATTACTAAGCTTTAATATCGTTCTACTTTGTTTATGATCTCTTTTATAGGCTTTTTATATAATCTAATGTGTTAGATTTGATTGCATCTAACATATATAATTTTACTGCAGATTAAACTTTATAATTTATCCATTTTATTAATTTGAATTCAAATTTAAGTATATTCGTATAATCTTTACTTATTTAATAAAAAAACTTTAATACTTTAATCACTACTACAATATGTACCTATGGCCTCGGTTATTAACCGTGAACATAGATCTATGGCCACGGTTACAAGAACCGAGGCCTAAGTGAGAGAGATCATAGGTAACAACCTATGGTCTCGATTTTTAGAGGTCATAGGGTATACCTATAACCTCGGTTTCTTATTAACTTAGAGGCCATAGGTAAGCATGGCAACAGGCCTATGGACGGTTTGATTAGAAGCAAGTAGAAGTGAGTGACATATGGTCTCGGTTTATAACTCTTAGAATTAGGGTCATGGGGTTAAACTATTGCCTCGGTTTTGAGAATAGAGAGGCTATAAGTTGTTACCTATGACCTCGGTTTTATAATGTCGAGGCCATAGGAGGTAACTATGGTCACGATGGTTTAGCTCTTAGTGGCCATAGGTATACCTTATGGCCTCGGTTATCAGAAAAACCGAGGTCATAGGCTTGAAATCAAAATTATATATATATATATATATATATTATTTTAGTTACAATATTTAAATCGTGATTATATAAATATCAATTAAGCTAAATTTTAAATATAAATTAAAAAAACTAAATTAATTATATTACATTTAAAAGAGATATTACACTAAGAGTTTAATAGTTCGATACAATAAAACATATATAATAAAAACTAGTTAATTAAAGTGTTCAAAAAATATAAAAATATACATTAAAAAACTTTAATGCTACTAACTAATCAAATTATCTACGATGTAAATCAATCTAAAAATATTTTGTCACATTGTAATGTTGTTCTTCAAAATCTTTATCCTTGACAGAATGTATTAATTTTCTCATAAAAAACATCCTCTAGTATGATCGAGCACACCAACATCTAGATTCCATTAATATAATCCTGCATATAGAACACAAGAACAAATGGTCCATAATTCAATGAAATCAATACTACCCATATCAATAATAATAACAACATTATTATTTAGTACTACCAATATCAATAACAACAACATTATTATTTAGTATTATCTATATCAATGACAATAACATTATTATTTAGTATTATCCATATCAATTACGCACAACAGAGTGACAGAGAAAAAATCCTTACAACGTTGGACAATACGTGAATATAAGAATCTACTATATATAAGCATACCAACATCCAAATTATATGAATATAGCATGCATATACAACATGAACAAGAAATTCCAAATTTTCGTTTAAAAAACCAATCATGAACATCCCACATCATTCACCTTAGTATTTTATTTGACTATATGGTGAGTTATAGCGTATGAAATCGATTTGTGAATTTTGCCCCTCATTCGCATCTCATCAACTTCCTTATGATCGGTGTAAGTTCCTTCATGATTAAGTGTAATGTACACACATTTTAACATATTGTTAGCTAATTCACCACCTATTTTTGATTAATTAATTGAAATCATGAATAAAATAAGAAATGAAAATGCCTGAAAATTACTTAAATTATTACCAAGTCAATAATAGAAACAAATGGATTGACAATAATTATCCTCGTATACATAAGACATAATACCCAACGTGTTACCAATCATCTTGCTTAGGACAACGTACATTAGAACAAAAATTGAGTTGTAAGCTTAATATATATTATCTAATTAAAAATATATTAATTTATTAAACCATGCATTTATAACTTACTCTCGTTCTATACCATATTGGTAAACCTTGAGACACTTCGATTTTGATGACTATTGAACATAATATGAACTACATATAAAGAAGGAAAAAATAAGTAAGAGTTACTTGTGAAGATACATAAGAAAAATAAATAAGAGTTACTTGTGAAGATTACATTGAACTTAATGTTTACAAGAACATCAAATTTTATTTTGAAAATAGAACTTACTCATTCATGATGTTTTCAATATCAGAAAACACTTCACCCCACATTGAATCCAAATAATAAATGGTATTTATTAATGGCTCGTACACAATTAAGACCCAATGGTACCTACATCAATTTATAGTAAGATATATATTGATAAATGCATTTGATTACATAACATAATTTTTCGTAAATGTTATACAACTAATATCCACTTACCCTCCATTATATGGAATAATCCACTTATCTCCCTCTTGAGTATTTTGCATCCTTTCAAAAACTTGTTATGCATCTCAAATAAAATTATGGAAATCAAATAAAATTGTTATGCATCTCAATATGCTACCCTACCTTAACAGCTTGAAAACTTTGAAATTACAAGCAATCACAACCTAATTAAATAATTAATAACAATAATTGCTAGTTTTGCACATCTTATATGTGTGTGTATATATATATAATTTTTAAAATCAATTATGTAGATGAGATTGCTTTAAAAAATCTAATGGTTGATAAGTGTTAGATGTATATTATAGGAGGTGTATGATGGAATCTATTAAACTAAATATGATATTGGTCTTTTAGTACCATGTTTGAGAACTTTTTTCTTTTTCCATATATCAAGTAGCTCAAACCTAAACAAAGAAATAATAATAAAAAAATGAATTCTTGGAGACTTTTTAAAATAATATATACACAACACACTAAAACACACATATAGTTTAAACCCGAATCTATATATATCATTATACTTTAAGATAATTGAAAAAAAAACTGTAAACCCAAATCTATATATATCATTAATTATACTTTAAGATAATTGAAAAAAAAACTATATTTTATAAGAAAAAATTGAACATTAAAATAGACTAAATATCTACAACTACCACTTCACATACTATGCCCCTAACTCTTTTGTATTAATTTTCCTCCTCTTACAGCAGTCAATCCTGTAGCCCAAACTTCTTTTTCAGTTTATTAGTCTTTACCTATTGGTCACACTCATGGTTCTACGTTAACATCCTTGCCTACCTCTTTTCAGGTAAAGGATAATAATAGGACTTCTCTTACAAGCTCAATAGGTCACAATGTCGGCATTGACTCTAGGTACAACTTTTTAATGAAAATCATCACAAGGTATTCGTAGTTTCTTATTAATTTGAACATGGAATTCAATTTAGCGATATACAAATTTCTTGTCATTTCTTATATAACAAACGAATTTTTTCAACAATTCTGCATCGGAGACAATTAAAGCAAAAAATTTTATTTGATAACACAATTTGTTCAACAAGTTTGCTTGTCGGGACCAAATTAAAGAAGAGATTATTAAGTCAGAAACAAGTCGAGAGAAGAGGAGAAGAGGTTATACTTACGAAGCTAAATCATGAAGCGACATGCGAGGCGTGGTAGCTGACGTGGATTGCTCGGAGAGAAATCAATTAACGTAAGCTGGATGTGAGACGTCGATTTAGAAAAATGATTATGGAAGATTAGAGCTCGCTGGATCTGAGGTTGAGACGCGGCCTGAGAAAAATGGTTATGGAATTAGGGCTCGGGAAATTGCCTGGAAATTAAGGTTAACTAATATTATATATATATATATATATATATATATATATTATAACTTAACGAATTAGCTGGCAATATTATATATACATATATATATATATATATTACTGAGATGCAAGTAACTAATAATATAATTAATATTATATATATATATATTACTTATATATTATATATATATATATATATATATATTACTGAGATGCAAGTAACTAATAATATAATTAATATTATATATATATATATATATATATATTACTGAGATGCTAGTAACTAATAATATAATTAATATTATATATATATATTATATATATACATATATATATATGTATATATATTATATATATATATATATATTATTTAATTAATGTAATATTAAAATTAGAAAAAAATGTAAAAAAAAGATAGGAAAAAGAAGAAGTAAAAAAATAAATTAAGAGTGCAAAAAATTTTGATGTAAAAATTTAATATATATGTGTATGATAAAAGAAAAAAAAAGATTAATAATAGAGAAAAATAAAAAAATTATAAAATAATTTTTGTATTTTTTTAAATGAATTACATAGTATTTTAATATTGAAAACTCTATATTATTTTAAAATTAATCATAGTTATTTAATAATTTTGCTATATAAATGTTTATATATATATATATATTTAAATATAGTTTTTGTAAATTAACTTATAGCCTCGGTTTTTATCCAACCGTTGCCAAAATCCTATGACCTCGGTTTTTAAAATAACCGAGGTTAAAATTCCGAGACCAAAAGCATACATTGTAGTAGTGAATTACGGGTTATTGATTGGTATTTATGCCTTCCTTTTTGTATTCATTTCTAAGCAATCGTCAATTAGTTTTATATGCCGATGCCAATGACAGACTCAAAGTAATTTTTACTAATTCTTCTTCCTCGTGCTTTCATGAAAACATTTTTTATTTTAGTTCAGAATATATATATATATATATATTCCTTCTCTCATAAGAATGTAATATAGTTTTGCCAAAAAAATAAAAAAACTTCTCAATTATTAAAAGTATGTATATCTATATTGTTAGTCGTTAGATATGAAAGATATTTTCTGAAAAACTAGATAAAATAAATTAATCATTTTTTAATTTTTATTCTTGATTTTTTATTCTAAAAAAAACTATTATTGATAATTAATTGATAATTTCAATTTTTAAACCAAACTTATTTTATTTCCCACTTGTGGAATTAGAGCCCATGTTTTATATAGGGTAACCCATGGGCCTCGGTGGCAGGCTGGGCTCATTATAATTGGTCTTATAGAACAACCGTTTTCGGCCCACGTTTACTTATTAAATTTTAATATTTATTTCATTTTTTCTGCTGAAAATTGAGTCTAGTGATTAGTTGTACTTTGTTTAATATTTATCTATTTTTATTTACGATATACTTTCTAGTATAATTTAAATTTTAATAATTTAGTAATTTTTTATTTAAGAAAAAATATAGAAATTGAATTTTAATGCTAGTTAGTATAACAGTCTATTGTGACAAATCTTATGATTCAACTATATAAAATTAATTTAAGTATTTAAATATCCGAATTTCAAATTTAATTGGATATATAACTAATATAATTATTTTAAAAAAAGTACATATATATATATATATTGAAAAATTAACAATATATATATATATATATATATATATTGAAAAATACTCAATCATTTCAAAATACATGCTAACTCTAAAAATGAAAGTTAAAAAAGATAAATTCATTTTAAAATCACTAGTGTTGTCAAATATATATTAGTATATATATATAGACCACTAATGTGCCCTTTCAAATCAGAAAGAAAAACAAAAAGGAAATTGAAATATTATAAGTTGATTTCCTATGCTTTTCTTTTTTAAAAGCTTAGAGCCCCACCCTACAATGAAATTAATTAAGCACTAAACATTAACACTGTTAGACACATGAAGTTGTCCTTAGCAATTATCATAATAAAAGATTCAATTTTGGTCCCTACAATTCAAAGGCACTAGTGTAATACTGGGTACCTAATTAGCAAAATAATAAAGGAAGACCAAGTTACTGTCATTATTGTGATTATGATTTTGAATAAATACTATTTTGTTAACATCAATCCAAAACTTAATTTAATTAATTTTATTTTCTTCATTTGCATGGTACTTTCTTTTATGAAGATTTACATATTAGTAGTGATGGTACTTTTTATCATTATCATAACCTATTCAATTTTTAAATCATTACATTGACAATATCATAAGCTATTCAATATTTCAATCATATCTGGTTCTGTTTCTGGTTAGGGTAAACTTCAAGTCTTTCGATTAATGAATAAATACATTTTTATTTTATTTACATAACGACGAATTCTATATAATACTAACATTATCGTTTTGATGAATTTATCTAATATATAATTTCATATTAACTTATTTAATTAAACTTTATTTAATTATATTGTATCGCATTACTAAAAGAGTTTTCATTTACTTATAAAAAATGAATGAGAATAGTAAATAACAAAGAGTTAAATTAATTTTTATTTATTTTATATAAATATATTTTTTAATTTTTTTCTCGGTACTCAAAATATTCAACAATCATAATGATAATAATAATATAAGGATTGTTCATGTATTTAATCATAAAGAAACAACCTTATAACCAAAATTTTAAATACTACTACCACGGAAAGACAGTTGCTAATGGCATTTGGACGTGCAATTAAGAAAATTTTGTGTTAATTATATTATAATTAACTCATTAATTCAAACACTTGTGTCAAAAGTTAAAAGAAAACTTAAATCTTGTCCTTTTAACTGTCCTTTTTAATTAACATATATATGAATCTAACCTAACACAACTGTCCTTTAAAGCATTATTTTTCTACTTTTATTTATGAATATGATATGTTATTATTTTTAAAAAGGGATTAAATCATTGAGATTTCTTCAATCTTTTTTTTTTAGGTTAAGTTTTGTAAAGCTTATTAAGAAGTTTATTATTATTATTTTATATGGATTGTGTTTATATTTAATAATAGTTGTTTATCTATATCTATATTAATGGTTATAATTTATCCCAATTTGAAATGATTGTATAAAAGAATCTTTGGTTTTAAGCAAATTATCAATATCATATCAACGACAAAATAAAAATAAAAAATAAAAAATAAAAAATAAAAAAAAGGAAAAATATAGTATTTTTTTATTTTCTGAGTTCGTAGGCTTTTTATCGTTTCAAAGTAAGCACTCACAACTCTAAGAATTGCTTTTTTTATTAGCCGACAGAGCTTGTAGACTTTTTTTATATGAAAATCTTTTGTTATTCAATATTATATATATATATTATTTAAATGCAGTCATAATAATCAAAAATTATATATGAAAAGAAATCGGTTTAACAACAACGTTAATATTTAAATTTTACCAAATTTAATATTTTGGTTTTTTTTTATAATATTATGTCTACTATATTTTTAAATCTAAGTCTAAATTTAAAAATTTAAATGATTAAATAATACAAAATTAAGTTTTACATTATTTAATTACTTAAATTTTAAAATTTTAACCAAATTTTTAAGTTTAAAAATATAATTAACGTAATATTATTAAAAAAAATTAAGGAATCAAAATATTAAAATTTGACAAAGGTTATGGACAAAGAAAATAATTCAGCTAAATAAATTTAACCAAATGAACTATTAAATTGGACTATTCCTCCTCCATAGTACACACATATATATATATACTACTATACTATTACTGTCCTTGTCATTCTCATTTAAAGACAAATTATTATTTTTCTTCATGGCGATCGTATACATTAAGATTATTAATTATATATAAAATTTAAAATATAATATACTAAAAAATTTATACAAATACAAAATCAATTAAATTATAACATATATATTAATTTCACCGACCAGTCTGTATGCTGATTTCCTTTTTTTATATATCACTTTGTGGATTTTATTTTTTTGCATAGATTTCATTTGCATTAATTTATCATTTCTTTTAATTTTGTTGCCGTGAATTTCATTTGCATTAATTGAGACTTATCAATGCGTCTCAATCGTTCAAAGTGGGACCATTGCTAGCTTCATACGACTTCACACAAAGACTCTCGTGAACTCCCAGTATTTTCATATTCTAGTACGGCATATAGAATAGTAAAAATTATTGTTAAAAGTAAAACCTAATTATATTACTTACCTAAACGGTACAAAAAAAACTGACCGAAGAGAAATTGAAAAAATGGATCAAATTGAAATGGATTTTATAAATAAAATGTTATAATGTATTAATTAAAATCTTTTTTTATAAGATCCGATTTAATTATATTAATTTTTAAATCGATCGAACCGGATCGAACCGAATCGAATCGGTTTAATATATACTAAATATTTCTTATTATTTTTCTCACAAACTTTGTATTAAATTTCTTTAATTTTAATCAAAGATATATACAATATTTATGTATTATTAACCAAACCAAACCATTTAAAATCGTTAATCCAATTGGACTAAATCGTTCGATTCAATGTTTTTAATAATCAAACGGTCAAGTTCAATTTGATTTGAATAATATAGATCCGATCGAATTTGAATAATATAAATGATCCGATTTGATTAATTTTTTTTATCCAAAATCGTACTAAATTAGAACATGAACACCTCTAATATTACACACTTCAACCCTTTTGTTTTCCATTTTGATGCATGTCTCAAATTTCAATAATCTAAATTGTTTTTTATTTAAAAAATATATGAATTTGTTCTCTCAATTTCTTTTCTTTTCGAATTGGTTTAATATCTTTTAAAGATCATGCTAATTGTTAAGATTTGACTTGATTTGAGAGAGGTAACTTAAAAAAAATTAAGATAATTGATGAATGTACGTATCTTGTAAAAAGTTTATCTAGATTATTACATACATATTTGTTAATAACACAATAAATATACATATTTATATATCAAAAAGTTCTAATTATATAAAATACAACATATCATGAATTAATTTCAACCACATTTCGTATTGATCACTTAAATCGAGCTTAACTATATGTAAGACATTGAATTGTTTGCCTTCCATATTAAATTAATGACTTTGCTTGAACATTTAAATATCCCAACATCACTCATTCAAAAAAAAGTTTAAAATAATAAATATTATTATTAAATATAGTTCAAATGACGGAGTGATAACAATACTTACCTTAGATCAGTGAGTTGTATCAACTTGTGAATTGAATAAAGTTATTTTATAAATATGTATTTAAGTAATTTTTAATTTTAATTTTATATATAAATTGATAATGAAATAAAAATAATGTAAAGTTTTAAAGAGATAAAAATGAAAACTGTGGTTATTCCAAAGGCACACGGCTATGAATATCAATTTTAAAAATTACACGACGGCCGTGGAAATTTTTCTCGGCGTTTTATATTTATATAGTTGTATTTTTTATTTTATTTTTTCTCTTAACGAGATTAAGAAATTCATTCTTTTAAAAGCACAGCGAATTATTTAATGGCATGAATGAGCTGGGAGAGCACATTGAAACATTGATCGAGAAGGATCCCAATATTTCAAAATTGTATTAAATAATTCAAGAATAAAACAAGAAGATGACAAAATCAAGATTATTATTATTTTAATCTTTTAACAGCCCTAGCTTTTGTTTATGTGAGGGAACACAAAGTTCTCATCGGAAACAGGATCAAACAGAAAGACGACGTAGTTCTGTGAACACATAAATATTTAAATGATTCATTTGAATCACATACAATGGTGGGTTTGGGATTGATGCTTCACAAAAAAGCGATTTTCTTACAACTTTTTTATAATTTAGATTTTGTTAAATCTAAATAACCTTAGAAGCAGAGCAGATCTAATTAATGGTGATTAACACTAATGGTGATTTTGTTAAATCCAAAAAACTGATTAACACATAGCATTTTTTTCTTTTCTAATTTTTAATTATTTGCTCAGAAGCAGAACAGATCTAATGGTAAATAGAAACTTTTTTGCTGTTAATTTTAATCTTTAAAATTTTCTTATTGTTAACCTCCTATGAATCAAGGCTTAAGTTTTGTGGTAATTTTAAATTAAGTCTGGAGCATGAGCATATACCATGTGTTGAGACTGTGACTGTGACTGTGACTGTCACTGTCACTTATAATGTGTGTGTTAATATATCGAACAGTCATTTATCACTTTTTACAGTCAACAGAAACTGTTACGTAGAAATCAACAGCAGGTAAAAATCTTACTCTCTATCACCGGCTAGCCTCTTTTATTAAATTTTTTTTTTTTTGGTAAATTGTATGTTTTCTATAATTAACTTAATAGAGTCATTAATTCATTCTTCTTCAAAATCAATCATAATTTAAACTAGAATTTCTAAAGATTTTTTTTTAATTACTTTCTAAAAACACTTTATTAAGGAGAGTTTGGAAAAATTTGTCTCTACTAAGGCTAGAATAAACCATCTTTAAATGTGAGGCACTTCCATAAACGTTGGATCCATGAATAATTAATTTATATGCTCACTTTTTAGTGTAAACATTATTATTTTTATTATATGTAAATTAATACATAATTTTTTTAATTAATTATAATTTTAAAATTAAATATATAAAAAGTTAATATATGTACGAAGAAGAGAAAGGCCGAAACTAATTGTGATTATACAGAGGTCTGAGGGTCATGATTTGATAGAATAGAATCTACATGTTTTTTTTTAATTTATTAGTTAAACAATACAAATTAATATCGTAAGAAATTTAAAACTTATATTTTATAAGTAATTATTGTTTTATAAGTTGTGACAATGAAAAGAAAGATAAATAATTTCAAAAGTATAATTTCAATTTGTAATAAAGAAATGATCATGAAAGAACTTTCAGCCATGCTAGTTAGAAATTAATCAATGGATCAATCATGTCAATGTAATTGTAATTAATTAAGAAAGCTGTCATATATGTAGTATATACATATGAAACACTGCTAATCTCTTTCCTTGTTATCTGTTTCTTTATCTGCTTTTGAAAATTACAGTGAAACTCCTAAACTAGGAGTCCTAATTTAGGTTTTTTTAAAAAAAAAAAATAGCAGCAATGTCTCTTTTATTTAGAGAATAAATAATTAAACTTTCTTGTAAATATCTACGCATTTATGATTAAAAAATTATACTGTATATATTAATATAATATCTAATATTCTTTTAAATAATTATTGAAATTTTAGTATTACATTGAAAAATTAATAAAATTTTATAAGCTTTTATTATAATTAGCAAACTATTGTTACCATTATTATAAATTTATACGTACGTAATATTCATTTTCTCCTTAAATTCGAATGAAAATATTTGTAATTAATCTGTTTTTGCGTGGTTGTTTTTTGTTTTCTTTTTTTCTGCTTACTTTACGAGAGAATGGAAAAGGTTGGGGGAGAGAATGAGTGATAAAAACAATTAATAATAATTTATTTTTATTTTTTTAAAAAAAAACACACTTTTAGTTTGAGAGAAGCAAAGACATATAATAGAATACAGTAGAGCAAAGCATAGAGAATAAAATTAGAAAGGAGAGATTTTTCTGGTGTTGTAAAAGATAGAGAGGAAAAGACGGAAAGTGCAACGTCAGAGTTGGCCTTGCCCGTAGAGTTCCCCTTTGGGTTTTTTTTTTTTTTTGGATTTTTTATTATTATTACAGAGGTATTTCTTCTCTTCTCATCCACACCTCTATCTCTCTCATATCTACGAACTGGGTCTTTTACTTTTTTGTTTATATTTGTGTGGCTATACTTGGATTACTTTACTTGATATTATCAATGGTTATTCAACCTTATATCTGTTTGGATCAACTAGAGAGGATCTAGTTCTGCTTCATAGCTCTCTCTCTCTCTCTCTCTCTATATATATATATATTTTTTTTTTCTTTCTTTGGAGCTTCTGAAAAAACAAAACTTAATTGTCTCGTGTGTTGGAGCCAAAGGTATATGTTAATAGCTTTTACTGGGTGTACATATATGTGTATATATATATATATATGCCTTGAGACACATCAATTTTTGCCAGTTGAATTTGGACTACTTTTATCATGTTATTATTAACTTGTTTTTGTCTTTAATCAGACCAAGATCTATGGTCCGTCCATGTTGGATTTGAGAAACTTGATGTATGAAAGGAATTAAGATGATGATGAAAGAAGGTTTGCTATTTCAACAACAACAACGTCCAGCAGTGGATATTGACAACATCTCCAATTTGACTTCAACATCTGGTACTGAAGCGACTGTTTCTTCTGGAAATAAAAATATTGATATTGGTGCAGCTCAACAATATTATGGTCAACCTGGTCAAAGCTCTCAACCAGTTGTGAAAAGGAAGAGAAATCTGCCAGGCAACCCAGGTCATTATTAATATTCCATAATCAAACAAGCTAGTTATTTAATTTTAGATATTTGTTTTTTAATTTTTTTTGAATATTAATATAGACCCAGATGCAGAAGTTATTGCCTTGTCTCCCAAGACTCTAATGGCAACAAATAGATTTTTATGTGAGATCTGTAACAAAGGGTTTCAAAGAGATCAAAATCTTCAACTTCATAGAAGAGGGCATAATTTGCCATGGAAATTGAAGCAAAGGTCAAACAAAGAGGTAATAAAGAAGAAGGTTTATGTATGCCCGGAAACAAGTTGTGTACACCATGAACCTTCAAGAGCACTTGGTGATCTTACTGGAATCAAGAAACACTTTTGCAGAAAACATGGAGAAAAAAATTGGAAATGTGATAAATGTTCCAAGAAATATGCCGTTCAATCTGATTGGAAAGCTCACTCTAAGACCTGTGGCACTCGAGAGTATAGATGTGATTGTGGTACCCTTTTCTCAAGGTAACTAATTAACATTTAATCTTTCAAGAAAAATAAATAAGTAATCACTACAAAAATATTTTACTTAATAGACTTGTAGACTGACCTAAAAAATAAAAAAAAAGTGGGAAGTTGAGGATGCTCTCATTATGGAAATATTTTAATGCACCTGCTAATATGAGTGGCTATTTGTTCTTGGCTTTTGTAATGAAAAGGGTTTGATGCAGTCTTGCATAAGAGAGAGAGAGAGAGAGGGGGAGAGAGCAAGTCAACACTTTGTGACATTTTGCTTTTGTTTTCTTGTGTAATTAAATTTGTATTTTTTTTTAAATTTTTCTCTTTCTTTTTCAGGAGGGATAGTTTCATCACTCATAGAGCATTTTGTGATGCATTAGCAGAAGAAAGTGGAAGAGCCAATATCTCAAGCTCAGCAAACCCATCGCTCTCTCATCATCAGCAATTACCTTCTGGTAATTCTTCAGCAGTATCTCACTTAAACCAGCTACAAAGTACCCAATTTATCAATAATCTCCAACAAGATCTCCACCCATTTCCATTAAAAAAAGAACAACAAAACTTCAACTTAAATCCAGAAATCCCACCATGGTTATCAACTTCTGTCGAACATCTTTCCTCTACTTCATCATCAAATTTAATCTTTCCCACAAGATTAAATCAAAATTTCACACAAATCCACCACGATCAAAACCCAAACCCTAATAACACAACTAGTATGGGCCCCACTTTCCCTCCCTACCAACCAGCAATCACACACCACATGTCAGCCACTGCATTGTTACAGAAAGCAGCTCAAATGGGTTCAACAAGGAGCAGCAATACTAGCTCATCTCATGCCTTACTAAGACCCCACCAAACTCACATGTCTGACAATTCTAGCAACAATAACAAAAATTCAAATGTCAATTTTGGTTTGAATTTGTCTGCACGTGATCCACATATGGCCAGTACAGTATTTGCCCATAACTTGTCTGCTTTTGGGATTAAAGCTGCAGCCTCTGCAACAACCATAGGGGCTACTAGTAGTAGTACTACTACTACTACTAATGGTGTAGCTACAGCCACCTCAGGTGTTGTTCCACCTTCATCTTCTTCAATTCTTCATGATATGATGAAGTCTTTGTCTTCTGAAACTGGGTTTGAAGGGACTTCTATTGAGGATTCTTTTGGCGGGTTTTTGAACTCATCAAAGAAAGATTTTGAGCATAGTCGTAATCTTCATGAGACCCTCTCTATGAAAACTACTACTTCTAAAAATGACCTTGAAAGTAGTGGTGGTGGTGGTGGTGGATGTATCAATATTGTTGGGGAAGGTTTGACCAGAGATTTTTTAGGCCTAAGACGAATGCCTCAAAACAATATTCTTAATATTGATGGTATTCGAAACTATATGAACGCATCTAGTGAGCATCAAAATCAACCCCAAAACCCATGGCAAGGTAATTAGCTCCTATTGCTTTACACATAGAAATAAACCTAGTATTTTTTTTTTCCCTTCCATTGCTTCTCTAAACAGATATAATTTTGTTTTTTTTTTATTATTATTATTATTTGGTATTTTGCTTCTTTGGTCCTCGTTGTTTCTAAAGGATAAGACCAATTTGCGATCTATAATTTTATTATTCTTTTTGTATCAATTATTATTTTTATTTTAAATGTTTAATTATACATTTTTTATGCTTACCGGATAGAATACGGGTTAGTTACACTACATAAACCCTTAATATTATTAGTTTTATTTTTAATACTTTATTAAAAAAATATATGTTTTCTACTACGGCCTACGAAAACAAATGTATGTTATTTATATAAAAAATGTTTTCTAAAAAAAAACATATATTATCAGTCATATAATTTTTTTTTTAGATTTCATCATATTTTATGAAGCTTTTTACATATCCTTAAACATCTAAATTAATTTAATCACAGATTTTTAAAATTTAACATATCCATAAAAATTAAAAATTTTGATAACTTTTTAGTAATTTATATATATATATATAAGTAATCCACCTTAAATGTATCGCATTTTTCCAAATGTTTTAGTGCATTTTTACAAAGGTTTTAGGACATTTTTAGTAAATTTAAGAAAAGTACAATTTTTATACCTAAATACTCATAAACAAATGTTGGGCAAATTGTGAATTGTAACTTTAATTATCAATGTAGGATGGGCTGTCACACCCGTATTCTCCAATTGTTTTCATGAGATTTACTGTTTATTAATCGGATTAATATATGGTATTTGTTATAGAGAATGTACTCACATGTTTCATGAAAATTGTCTTATCAATTTCATTTATTATAAATTTAAAATATATAATAATGTTAAATAGTAAGACGATCTCGTGCATCCATACAAAGATAAGAAGGGTATGTGATTAAATTTAGTTAATAACGAAAACATCGTACCTGTTTTAATAAGAGGAAAGAAAGCCTAGCTAATTAAAAAATATATATTTATTGAACAACGTATCATATTTTTAGTTCTTGTTTTAATTTAATTTAATTGTTTTTAAGGAAAACAATGTATAATTTATTGACACTGTATAAGGAAGCCTTAGATTGTTCAAAATAAAGTGTATAAACATTAAAGACTTGCAGTGTAGAAATAGTATGCTACGAGGCTAGCTATCTCATCCACTATACATGAGCTAGTTTTTTTCTTTTTTTGTTTTTAGAGAAATTTAAAAATATAAAGTTATGAATGTAATATTATTAAAAATTGGTATTTTAGTACATATTATTATTTTAATATATATTTTCAGTAAAATCATATAAAATATTGTATTTAAGTTATTGATATATATATTTTTTAAAATTTAAACAATAACTTATATATCTAAACTATCTAATTTATTGATATTGTTGTTAAATTGTAAGAAAATATATAATAATAACATAAATAGAAATATTTGATATAAATTAATTAAAAATATAAATTAAAAAAATTATTAAAATAAGAATACAACTTATACAAATAACAATTCCGATTATTGGTGGGCACAGAAAGCATAGGATTCTGTAAAGGGAAGAACCGTGAGTGTGCAAAGCTATCTTATTTTTGGATATCGCTGCTTATTTGCATGACAGATTAAAAAAATTGTCTCTTCAAATATGAAATATATTAAGATTAATTCTAAAAGATAATTTTATTTTTATTTTCTTATATATATTATTTTTTTGTATAATATAAAAAAATTATATCTAAAAAATTGGTTGTTCAGATTTTTTATATAATATAAAAATGTATATTTTAATCTAAAATTTTAAGAGTAAAATTATATAAATAATTGAATTATATATAAAATATATTACGATAACAAATAAGAAATATAATAATAAAAATTGGTATTTTCAAGCACTAAATCGAGTACAAGAAAATAAAAAATGATAAACAATGGGGCTAGGTTAGTAGGACTTTCAAACAGGTTGAGTAAGTTATGTTTGAGTCAATCTAAATACAACGGGATACTATAAAATTAAATACAAACAAAATCCAATTATTTTATTGAAACTTATATAGAATTTAATTTATTGATAATTGATTCAAGAATTATTTAATCAATTTAATAAATATATTGAGTTATTGTGTCATATCAACTTAATATAAATGTTAATATATAAAGGTTTTTATACATTTTACTAATAATAAAAAATATTATATTATAAATTTTAATTTATCTAAATTATTTATTATTGTAACATATAAATATGAATAATGATAACATATAAGTAATTATTATGTAGTATGTAATTAATAAAAAAACAAAATAATACATTTTTTAATTAAATGGATTTTTAAACGAGTCACGTGTTAACCAAAATTAACTCGTCTCAACTTTTTTACTAGTGTTTAAGCGAATTAATTCGTTTTTACACTAACTCAATAACAACGAACTCAAAATTAATCATACAATTAGGATTATTATTTCATTTTTTCTATTCATTTATATTTATTTTTAAATTTTAATTATTTATTTTACAACTAATAGATGACGTATTTTAAATTTATTAATAAAAAATAATATTTTAATTTTTAAATTAAAAATAAACGACATAAAATAGAGAAAAAAAACTTGTATGGGACAGGATATATACACCTAATTGATACATCCAATAATCTAAACCTTCTATTTTTGTTGAAGTTGAAAAATTGTGTTTGGGAAACAAAATCAACGACCCTCACTAGCTGAGGCATAGTTTTTTTTTTCTTTATATGATCTTTGAAATAACATAAAAAATACCTAAGTTTTAAGGCAGGTTCAAAAATATTTTTAATATTTTAAAAAATTTAAAAATATAATTTAAATATAACAAAAGTTAAATTTAACATAAGTAAATAATAATATTCATAAATAAAAATAAAAAAAATTAAGAGATAATAAAAAATCAAAGAATATTATATTAAAAATAAAATACATCACACAATGTTTTTTTAACGAGAAATGTTAATACATAATTTTGAAGAAATTTAAAAGATAAAGATCCATTATTTTCATCACTAAAAATATTACTTACGAGAAAATGCATAATTTATTATAAAATAAGTAATAAAAAATAAAAAAATATTATGAAATAAGTAATATTAATGTTTATTTATTTATTACTTACGACACCGTGCAAAATAAAAGTGTAATATATTATTAATTGAAAAGAAAATTATTATGAAAAAAATATTAATTTTTTTTACATCCATTTAGAAGTAATCCAAATATTAATACAAACTAATTTTGAAGAATGAATAAATACACCAATAAAAATAGCATTGTTAGATAAAAATAATAATAAACATAAAAATACTCTATTAAAAATGATTCATTATAATTTAAGAGACAAAAAACTAAAATTCACAACATATTCTAAGTTTACTATTAATATATATGATAAAAAATTAAACCAAGTATTAAGTATGACTTCAGAATTTAAAATTTGAGACTTAATAAAGAAAATCATCAATTTTTCTTATACTACATAGTAGAATACTTATTAACAAATAGTCATAATAGTGTAATATATTGACATAATAAATTCATGAAATTTGATAAAATATTTCAAAAATGTAGTCAAATAATAAAATAAAAAATATTAACATATTTTAAAATATAAAAGTAATTATATTTAGACATTAAGGAAAAACCTTAATAACTCGAAGATAAATTAATGTAAAAAAATTAGTTACATATCAATATTTATATTTATAAAATATAAAAGAGAAATTTCTAATAAAAAAAAGAACTCATATAATTAAAACAAGAAGTTCAAAGAGTGAAAGCATTAATTCATGATATTATATTAGGAAGAAAGTAATGTTTAAAGTATTGAAAAATATACAATTACAAATAAATGGAGCTAGACATAACAAAAAAATCAAATAACATTAATGAAGCTTTTAAGACTTCTAAAAGGGAAAATTGACTCAATCTAAAAATTAAATACGAAGTATCTATGAGATATAATTGAAATACAAAAAGAATTATTAAAAATAATAAATGAATATGGTTATAATAACTAAAAATGAGAGGCAATGATACCTATATATGAGAGAAGAAAAAATGAAGAAAAATTTAAAGAAAGAAATATAATTCTAATTTATTGAAATGTAAAAAATATTACAAGAATAATTTATAAATTTCAAAAAAAAAAGAATATAAAAAAATTAGTAACTATGTTAACTTTAATAGATGAAGAACTAGAAAAAAAATATAATACAAAATTTTATACAAACAAAGAGAAATGTGATATGACAGTAATGAGTGAAAATGATTATGAATCCAAAAAGTCAAATAAAACTAATTTATATTATAATTTCTTAAAAAAAATATCTAACCCTCATAAGTAAGGCAAATAGAACTTGGTATTCCTAATAGGATAAGGCAACCACCCAAATTAGAGGAAGGATTACATTAGAGAACTCGAAGTAGTATCACGCGAGAATAAAATTATAAATATATATTTTCAGATCTAGATTATATAAGGGATAGGAAAAAAGCCGCGTATAAATGGGCTATTAGTATAAGTGTGCTCATATAAATATCTCAAATTGCACAATCAAATCATTAAGCTTGTACAGTTTTAGTGGCCCATAAAATAATAGAGAACGTTAAAGTTTGGTTTTTAAATTTAACTAATCAACAACATTTATTAATTATAGATAATGCTTCCACAAGAAGATAATATTTAGATATGATAATAAATGAAATATACAAAAAAATTTATGTGAGAAGATAAAAGAATAACTTCCCTTAAATGTTGTGAAAATAAAAGTAATGAAGCCAAATGAAATTTAATAAATATAAAATTTTGTAACATGTGTTATTATATTATCATAAATTATTTTATTTGTGAATATGAAATATATTATCATAAATTACCACCATCTATATAGACAATATATAAGTACATGTTTTTTCAAAAATTATCTAGAACATGATATAAAAATCTTAATAGAAGATTGGAACCAAAGAAATAGGAAAACTATAACAAACACTTTAAAATGAAGAATAAGAAGTCTTAAAAACTGTATAATTATTAAATGTCAAGAAAGACAATAATATAAATAAATAAAAGAAGATAATAAAGTCCGCTGTTATACGAGAGATTTTTAAAAGTCAAGAAAAGATGGATGCAATATAAAACCCTACAAACATAAATATAAACAAAATACAAGACATTTAAAAGATACAAATTCAAGAAACAAGATTTTCAAAAATATAAAAAAAATATGTAATAGGGAATTCCATAGAAAATATATTTTAGAAGAAAAAAGTAGAGACCTATTGAAAACAATAATTATTGCCCTTCGAGAAAAAAGAAATGCATGTGTTCGATATGCAATGAAGAATGACTTTATACGAATGAATGCTCTAAAAAACTTCAACATAAAATTAAATTTTCACAAAAAATAAAAAATCTAAGAATAAACTTTTAAGATAAAACTGGAACTAATTAAGGAATTAGATATAGATAATACTTATAATATTTATTTATTTGAGGAAATAATCGACTTAGAATATAAATACTCAGAATGTGGGTACTCTTTATCAAAAGATGATTATTTATATAGTATTACAAATCCAAACAGTATCTATATTAAGGTAGGATTAAAACTTAAAGGATATACTAGTTATCATTGGCATATATATAGATAAATGAGCTAGTATTTATGTAGCAATTAAATATGTATTTTTATAAAAACATTGAAAACATATACCAAAAGATTTATGGTGAGAAGCTAATAATACTACAAGAAATGTTAATAATGTTCTAAAAGATGTAGATATAATGATAGAAGGAAAAAAATTCATATTCATATCATATATCAACAAGAAATAAGAGTTAATTTATTAATAGAAAACAATTATTTAAATTTATATTAGTCTTTTACACAATATTTAAACAAAATAAATCTAACGACATTATATGGTGAAACCTTTTATGTATCAAAATTAAGAATTTTTTTAACTCTATCTAACCTAAATTTTATGAACAACATAAAATATAAAAAAACATTGTGAAAAACACACAAGGAACAAAAACTTATTTATAAAATATTTTATTAGATATAAAAGAGAAAAAAAGCTTTTTTCTTAATGAAATACAGGAAGATAAAACTATAACAGGTATCAAAAAATTATTTAAAACATTAAGTTTAAAAAATTATTTAGATCCAAAAATTGATAAATTTAAAATAATAACTAACATAAAATTAAAAGAATGTAGCAACACAATAAGAGTAATATCAAGAATTTATACTGCAGAAGAAATGATTGAATTTGAAAAATAAATTTAAGATCTTTTGAAACTAAAAATCATAATACCAAGTTTTTCACCTCACTCTAGTCCAGTATTTTTAGTAAAATTTGAAGAGAAAAAAATGAAATGATAATTAACTTCAAAGCATTAAATAGAAAAACCATTGAAGATTGATAGTGTATTCTAAAGAAAGTATAATTATTATCATTAATAAAAGAAAATAAAAGAAATACATCTCGAGCTTTAATTATGAAAGTAAATTTTGAAAAACAAGATTAAATGAAAAATCTCAAAAATTAATGACATTTAGCTGACTCAAATGAAAGTTCTAATGAACTATTGTAGCATTTGGATTAAAACAAGGTTTATACATCTTTCAAAGATATATGAATATTTGTTGTGTTTATATATATGATATTTTAGTTTTTAATAATGAATTAAATGAACATTATTTAGATATTATTAATATTCTAAAAGAGTATAGAAAATAAAGCATTATATTTTTTTGAAAAGAAAACAATAATTGTTCAGTAAAATATTTAGTATTTTGGCTGAAAGTTAAAGATGAAAATTATAATCTATAACCCCATATACTAAATAACATTCAAGGATTTCATATAGAATTGAAATACAAAAATCGTTTACAAAGATTCTTAAGATGTAAGAATAAAGTATACACTTTGAAGAATTATAAGACTTATATATCTTATATTAGAATGGGCGTGGGACGGTTGGGGATGAATATGTCAATAACCATAATCCTCTCGTACTAGTTTTATGTATATTAAGGTAATAACCATCGATTATAAATCGATAATAGTTTCTTTCCAGTTAAATCATATTTTTTAATATTTATTTAAAAATATATTTAATTTTAAAAAATTAAATATTAAAATAATTTTTTTATATTATATTATTTAAAATATTGATATTATTTAAAAATCTATAGATATATATGATTAATGATAATTTTAGCTATTTATATTTGAAATATTCATCCAATAAATATATATGTTTTAATGTATTTTCATAAATGGAAAGTGCCTTCTTTCAACTTTCCCATCAGAGTGGCCAGTGATACATCGGTTAGTAAAGATATCTTTGTAATTTCTTCGTAGTGAGACTGGGATAGATAGAATAAGAATAAGAATATCAAGAACTGGATGATTAAATTAACAAAATTATCGCTTTAGAATATCAAAGGTGTTTGTTTCTGCATAAATTTGGTAAGTTAGGTCCAATGTTTATAATGCATATATATATATATATATAGGTGTGTTTATGTCAGATCTAGTTAGCTATGCTTATATAGACCTTACTTTCAATGTGGTCTTGGCAGCTGTCGTTCATTGGTTTCAAAATATTATTATTACCTTACTATATAGTCTATAGTATATACATGTATCCAGCGTATAAAAATACTATTCATCACAATTGAGATACATCCTATCCTATGCAAATACATCTTTTTCGGGGGTAAAAAAATTTGGTACGTAAACACAAAATTCTTATAATGATAATATAGCATATGAAAAGTAACAAGAGAGCATTTCACATTATTATTTTTTAATTACACATCATATTTAATATAAATTTTAAGAATTGATAAAAATATTTTTTTAAAATAATTTAATTGATATAAAAAATATAAATAACTTTTTGTTAATTTTTAGAATTTACTTTAAATATAAAGATAAATGGTTAATTAAGTTTATTATCTTTAACGAAAATTTATTTTAAATCTATATTTATTAATTGAACATTATAAATTCGTTACATTTGTAAAAAGATTGTTTATATTTTATAAAATTAATAGAATTTTAAGTCTTTTTAAATTTTTGTTATCATAAAGAGTAGATTAAAATATAATTTTTTTTAAATATAATTATGTAATATATAACAAATAAAAAATATATTAAACTATTAATTTAATGGCCAGCGTGTGTGGCTTAATCGCACCTGCATCTTTTATGTCCATCGTTATTATTAGAAAGATTTGATACTTTTAATTTTTAAAATAATTTTAACATATTACGTTATATAAAAGGTATAAAGATATTAATGAGTACAAAAAGTAAATGCAAAGTTATATTATATTATTATTTCTATTGTACTATCCGTAGGAAAATGGTATATAAAAGAGATGGTGGGCAATGAGAGAGAAAAGATATATATATATATATACACCCACACACTATCCTAAACTCATATTGTTAAAAGAAAAAAGAAAAGAAAAATCCTAAACTCATATTATTAGTGTCTACATTGATATATGATATTTGCATTGTTGAGTACACACACAAAAAAGAAAAAAAGAAAAAATGTGGTGGAATCTAGAAAAGCTGGTTATGAAGACTAAAGCTGAATTTGAAAGAATGAAAATGAAAGAGTGAGTTTGGGTTTTGTTTGTTCATTGCATATTTTTGAGCAAAGCAAAGCAAAAGCTGAAAACTAGTTGATTTGTCATTGTAAAGATGTTGGGCTTTCTTTTGTGTTAATAATTCTCTTTAATTTATATCTCTCTCAAGTCTAAATTCACTTTTCTATTCATGATAACCCTAGCTATATATGCTTTTAGGCCTTCTGTAGTAGTAGTAGTAGTCATGGATTTGCTTTCAGAAAACATGCAAAAGCAAATTATAATTTTTTTTTTTAAAAAAAACCCCACTTTAAAACAAAACAAAACAAAACAAAAAAGTATCTAATCATCTCAAGGGATATCTTTTTTAACTTATGTATAAAGGAAGTTTCAAAGTTTTATGATTTTTTTTTTCTAACAATGGTAATATTATAAGATTTTTTGTAAATTTAGATATTTATATATGTTATATAATATATTAGTTATTTATTTGGTATAAAATAATAAAATAATTATGAAATTTTTTAATAAATTAAATTTTATCATATGAATTAAAGAAAATTATACAAGCACAAACCCCACACACACATTATATTTAACTGTTCAAATTAATGATATTTACTATTATATCTTATTGTATTACAAGATAATTTAAAAAAAAAAAGTTAACATCATTGTAATCTTTGGAGAAGTAACAAACATTATATCTATTAGAGAGAAACTGATACTATCCATTTAAATGATATAGATTTTTGACCCTCAAATTAATTTTTATAAAATTAAATTTGTGCATTGAATAGATTATTGCTATTTTGACTAATATGTTATGTTGTTAAATTAAATTGTTTGAAATTAAGTGCTAGTGTTAATAGTCCATGTCACGGTAAATTAAATATTATTTATTTTCTTAATATTTTTTTAATCAATCAATTTATCAATATTTTTATTTTTGGACGAACTTTATCTAGTAATTTGACAGAACACTATAAAAAAATGGCAGCAATTGATCAAATAGTTGAATACAAAATTAAGTCTCTTCACATATTATATGAAAAAGCCCACTTTTGCTAGACGGATTGTAACCAATAAGCATAGCCCAGCCCAGCACAGCCCATCGCATGAACATAAAAAATTGCAAGTAGAGTCCGAGCAACATAAAAAGAGATGCTGATTGGAATTACAGAAATTTGAAAAAAAAAAAATAGTTTAGAGCTAAATTAGTTATTTTATTTAAGCAAAAAAGTCTTATTTAATACATAGATTATAAAAAGTAGATTTTTAGTTATTTTAATTGCGAAAAAAATACTAAATAATAACATGTAATATTTTTTGAATATTATTTTATTATAAAAATTTCTCCCTAAAACAAAAATATTTAGTCGAGTTAGTTACTTTAAAGACATGACAAATTCATTTTAGCAACACATGTTTCTTTCGTTGCATTGTTGACTTGGTTGTCATAAATTAAAAAAAAATATTGCCCTTATTTTAACTTAAAATTAAGAATGCCTTTGGAAGGGGGATATGCAATAATAAGAAGTTTGTATTCAACCTCCAATAAGCTAAAGCAAATTCCCTTGTTAGTTATTTGTGACTACTTTTAAAAAATTTATCTCGTTTCTTATTGCTTCATTTTTTATGGAAGATTTTATTATAATCACGAGGATTCTTTTCTTTTATTTGATTTCACCAAATAACTTACAATTAATTTATCTCTTTCATCCATTATATTATTCTTTTTAGACATCTTGACTCTAACTCAACTAAACAAAGTATATAGTTGAATTCTTAATTTTTTTATTAATGCCACTTTTTTTATAATAAAAATAATTAAATGACACTTTATAAACTCTATCACATTTTACAAAAACAAAAGTATCCTTTAAGACTTTTTTTTTCTTTCAAAAAATTAACATAATACTATATGTATAAATATATCATTATTATCTCATATATATATATATAAGGAGAATGTTTCGTTTTATATGATTTATTGAATTTGATTATAGTTATTAATAATATTATATTGTATTATATATTAAAGTTTGATTTACTAAAATAAAATAAGGATGATGTTGAGATTGATGTTTTATTAATTGGATTTACCTACTGATTTTGGAACAATTTAAGCCCAATATGAAAAATATTGGTGAAAAATAAGTTTAATTTGGCTATTTCGTGGAATACACATCATTTTTGGATAAAAATAAAAATAAAATGTATGGAAACGAAATAATTAAGGTAAAAAATTGAAAACATTTGCTTCAAATATTACAAAACGCTCCACGCTCCACGCTCCACGCTCCACGCTCCACGCTCCTTTGTCTCTTCCGTCCACCCTGTCTCTGTGTGCTTCACACTTTCAAAGAGTTTGGTGCATCATGTGTGTCAGCGATCCATAGCTACCGAGCTGTGCTAAAATTGAAGTGGGTTGTCCATACAAAATGCGAACGAGTTTCAACAATAAGACTTGGAGATCAGTGTCGACCAACAAATATTCAGCGATGGCCAAGAAGCGAAAACCAAGAGCCACCTTCTTCTTCTTCCTCGTTTTTCTTTCTCTCTTAGCCTTCTCTTCCTTCGTCCCTGTTTTAGCCTCTCTACCTTTTCTTTCTTCTCATTCACTTTATCGTCTCCACCGCCACCACCATTCTAGCACCAATAAAGTAAGTACCTTTACCTACCCAATTGAAAATTCAGTCTAAAGGATTTCTGGGTTTTAATTTGGTGTTTAGTTTGATTATCAAAAAAATTAATCCGTTCCTTCAAAAAATTGAATGAATGAAGAATTAAAGTTTGATTTGGAGCAATTTAATCAAACTCTTATTACTAAATTGATAATGGTCACGCTCATTTTAGATGCATCCATTATATTTGATTGTTCCTTTGAAGTTGCTATAGCTCATATTTTTTCCAATTTGTTTTGACATTGACCAGGTCAATGCTACAAAGTTTGAAATTGCTGATGATAAGTTCTGGAAAGATGGTCAGCCTTTCCAGATCATTGGTGGTGACTTGCATTATTTCCGGGTTCATCCTGAGGTATTTTCCGTCTTATTTCTTTGTATAGTAATGCTATGAGTAGTTTCCACATTGTTAATTTATGTTTCTCTATTGGTTATGTACATGAGCAAAGCGTGTATCTAGATCATTTTCTTTTGGTCATTGAGTTCTTGGAAGTTGGTGTTATAATATTTTATCACAAACAGCGAAAATAATAACACTCTTTCAATAATAAAACATGTGATTTGGAGAATGCATACTTGTATATGGAAGCCACCGTTCTCCATTGATGCTCCAATTGTATGCATGTTCAACACATTAGAGGTTTAGTGTGTAGGCGTTATAGGAATGGCTGTACTCAAAGCTATGTATTTGATCAGCCTATTGACTCTAGCTCTTTAGTGTTCTATTTATAATACAACCCTAAACTTTATGAGCCGGTTTAGGCTAATGAGTGAGGCGAACCCTATTACAAAATATAAATGTTTAGTCCATTCCATTATGGACCAAAATAAAATACATGCTTATTTAATATTTGACTTATTACACTAATTTTGTTATAACATGTTTTATAAATTATTTGATATAATTTAGAGTTGAGAATGATTATGTTAATCCACATAAAATAATTCCAACAGTAGGAGCATATTAAACATTACTGAATAATAAAAAAGCAAGAATAAGCTTTTGAGCTACCAGGGGAATATTTGAATGATCTAGATTTCCGGCAATATAGCTCGATGAAGAGCAATGCTATTCATCACAAATGGTGTGACATAATCTTATTGGTTGAAAAATAGTGGCCTAACTACACATTCCAATAATTTTGTGTTCCTTCACAAATTTGTCATAAAAAGACTTTACCTTCTACGAGAATTATGCATTTACAAATTTTTCTTAGTTCTAAGGTAACTTCTATCGGCTTTATATTTAGCAAAGCTTCCTTCTTGTATCTTGCTGATACGTTGTCCTTTGTGTGATCACAGTACTGGGAAGATAGACTGTTAAAAGCAAAGGCGTTGGGGCTGAATACTATTCAAACATATGTTCCTTGGAATCTACATGAACCAACAGCTGGAACATTTGTTTTTGAGGGTGTTGCAGATTTAATATCGTTTCTTAAACTCTGCCAGAGGCTGGATTTCCTCGTTATGCTCCGACCTGGACCATATATATGTGCAGGTCTGTATAATTGTTACACATATTTGGTTTACTTTTCTTGGATAAACATTAGGATTTGTATATCTCAAATTGGGTAGCTCACTCAATATTATTATTAAGAAGTGACATCAGGTTGCTCTACTAATTCACTCAAACCTTCATAGTACTTAACTAGTGTCAGATTGTGTTGTCTTCTTTCACTTCAAAACTGTGAGCAACTTTTAAAGGGTAATGGACTGTTTTTTATTATTTGATAAATGACATCCAAGCTTTTGCAACTTCTTATGCATGGAGAAAATTACACCAAATTTTTTTTAGAGGTTGTTGCTATTTCATTCATCAAAATCTTAATTGCTCTTTGTCAATGAATAGTTTCTCACCTAATAGAATTACTATATATAACCAAGCTACAGCCTACAGGTACTTGGTTCTGTACATGAACTAAAATTCATGGAACATAGTTTTTCATATTCATGTTTCTTGTATTTGAACTCATTGTGTATATTACTTCATTGCTAGTGATTATTAGACTGATGGCATTGACACTAAATTTTGGGATTTACTTTTATTTTTCATTCAGAATGGGATTTAGGAGGTTTCCCCCCATGGTTACTTGCCAAAAAGCCAGATCTCAGATTAAGATCATCAGATCCCAGTTACCTGCAAATGGTGTGTTTTTCGACTTTTTTGTTGCTCATAACTCATCATGCCGACAGAGCTACTGCTTTGTTTTCATATAGTGCATTCTGGATTAATTCATGATTAGATGATATAGACATATGTTTTCAAATAGGTAATGTTATTGATTGCAGAACTATTTTTAAAGGAACAAATATAGCAGCATTTACAGAACTTTTAGTACCCGTCGATTAGACGGTTGAAGGGGTAGAGGTAAATGTAGAACTAATGTAGCAATATGTACCTGAATCAGTACTCTCAGCTGTTGTTCTACCAGCTACCTCTCTTTTATTTTTTTGCATTCACCTACACTTTCCAAAAGTTACCTTTTCAGTCAATTTTGGGTTTAAAGCTTTAAATTTCAGGGCTTCTGTCACTGTCTGATCGATAAGTCTTTATTAAAATACTCACATATGTTGATAGGAAACTTATCCATTTGATATATTATTTTGAAATATGTAAGCTGGTAAAGAAGAACCCGTTGATGTTTATGCTGTTTCCTTGCTTTTATAACATTATTTAATCAGGCTTTCTTGAACAATTTTTTTTGTTTCACGTGAGTGTATTTTTTGTTTTCAGAAGCAAACTGATTCCTATTACTTGGGTTGTCCTAAGTTCCTATGCAATATTTGCAACTTAATGAAGTAAATTTATAGAGGAATTTTTTATGCTTCTATTTAATTGTTGGCATGCTAAAATGGAATTTAATTTTGAATTGTCTAAGGTTGATAAGTGGTGGGGAATCCTACTGCGGAAGGTAGCTCCATTACTTCATGACAATGGAGGTCCTATAATAATGGTTCAGGTATGTGGATCAGTAACATGTTGGACACCTATTCTTCTGTGATAGTTTAGACACGAGATGTAAAGTTAGTGATGTTGAGAATCAAAATTGTAATTTGCACAAAATGAACACCATCTCTTGTACAACATAATTGTTAATGGTGCTCATAATATCTCTCAATTGTGGGATTTGTGTATTTGCTATTTTGTAGGGTACAAATGTTCTGAACTGTAATGATCCTTAGTATCATTAATCATTGGGAGTCTTCTTACCAATTTTTCAATGTCCTCACGTTTGATAAGCTTTTCACTTTTGGACTCTTCTTGGAAATATGTTCACAGATTGAAAATGAATATGGGTCATATGGGGATGACAAAGCTTATCTTCATCATTTGGTCAGATTGGCAAGAAATCACCTTGGGGATAACATAATATTGTAAGACAATGCAGCCTTGAACTCTTAGCTGTGTACACAACACAATTATTATGAAGCTTATGTCAGCTAACAATTATGGTTCAGAAATTGTTGCCTTGCCTTTTTCAATCGACTTATGCAACGTTATTCAAGACCAATTTGACTTATGTTGATTAGGCTATGTTTAATATTTGCCTCCAAATGCTAAGCATGTCTAGATCCCTTTTTTTTTCATCAAACAATATTTGGGCTGGGGGGTTTGAACCAGGGCATTGCCTGGAGATATACCAGCCTTTACCAACTGTACTAGAAGGTGGCTGGCTGTCTAGATCCAATTAGCTACATACGTAGAACACATCTTCAACTCTACTAAGTTGTTTATTGCTCACACCATTGATTACCACCCCTGGCACACTTATCTTTATTGATTTTCAGGTATACTACAGATGGAGGTTCCAGGGAGACTCTTAAGAAAGGTACCATTCAAGGAGCAGCCGTCTTTTCAGGTAAAAGTTCATCATGCGCATGTATCTTTTTTTTAGAGATTCTTTTAGTTTATTTTATGTTTGGAACCTTTGGTTACTTTTTCAGTTAATAGGCTGGAGCCTGGAGTGTACCATCAAATTTCTTGCTTTAGTACCGTCGAATTTCTTCCTTGCATTAGTTTTCTAACGAACCTTCCTTTGATGAGCTTATAACTGGAAATATGAATCATCCATTTGGATGTTGAATATTATAATACGGTAACATCTACCGTTTGGATGTGCTTCTTTTAGAAATAGTTTGAAGAGAAGTTATTTGAAAGGAAATGGTTTGTTTAAAAGTGATTTAAAGAGAAGCATTAAGGTGTTTGGCAAAAAATTGTTAGAAGTGGTTTAAAGTGGCACTTAAGTAATTAATTTAGGATAAGAGTATGCATCATAACCTCTACTTACTTTTCTTAAAAGTTCAAATAATGTTTCTCAAAATTTTGAAACCAGGAGATTGCCAAACGCCTTTGAAAGTGCTTTGAACCATTTGAAACCACTTTCAACCAAAAAGAGAAGCGGTTTTAAATGAGCTCTAAGACCTTTGTTAGTAACTTTTAAGTGAGCCTCAGTTGCTTTTTCATTCAACTTTTTGAGGTTCACCTTTAGCATCACAGCCTTTCGTGTCTTGGTTTATTCAGAATATCTAGAAAGAACAATATTTACTACATGAAATAATGAGATGCTGATAATATTCTTAGAATGCATAATCTTACAAATAGAGTATAACTCCCTAGTTATTAAAGCTTAATTTTAGAGAACTGTATTTTTTGGAAAGAAAATAAAGTACCTGATGAGACATTATAATTTTTGCTTTTAGCTAATGTTTCTATCTGATTCGTAGCTGTCGATTTTAGTACTGGAGATGACCCATGGCCTATATTTGAGCTACAAAAGGAGTTCAATGCCCCTGGCAAATCACCCCCTCTTTGCGCGTAAGACTCTTTTTAGCAAGTTTTGATCTGATCAGTCTCATTGTGATGCTGTTGACATACTCATTAATTGTTTTCACCAGAGAATTCTACACAGGTTGGCTGACGCACTGGGGAGAAAAAAATGCCAGGACTGATGCTGATTTTACAGCGTTGGCCTTGAAAAGAATTTTGGAGAGAAATGGATCCGCAGTTCTTTATGTATGTTTTTAAGTCCATTTTGCTTCAACAATTAACTGATTTATGAATTGATGTGATAAGCTGCCTATTTATAGATGGCACATGGTGGAACGAACTTTGGATTTTATAATGGAGCAAATACTGGAGCAGATGAGCCTGATTACAAGCCTGACATCACATCCTATGACTACGTATGGGAGATTTGGCTTGGCTTTTCTCTACTGATATAATTTGCACATGAATTTGTAATTGCAAATTGAACTATGACACACCTTTTTTTCCCCAGGATGCTCCGATTAGGGAATCAGGGGATGTAAACAATGACAAGTTCAAGGGTATTCATTCTAAGCTATGTTTAGAGTAAGATGATTGGTCTGCTTGCTTCTGCTATCGAAATCATGGAAAAGCACTTCTGAATCAAAATGGAAAAAAATATTAGTAGTCAGAAAGTACATTTTGTACTTCCTGATAAAAATACAAATTATGTGCTTATTCTTGAAAGCACTTTCTACTGTAACTGCTTTTGATTGAAACCTTAATATAAGTACAAGCAAATAGACCTTATCTTCCGATAAGTCATTTTTATATAATTGCATGAAGTTGTAACTGAATATCCGGATAACATATTTCTTCTAAAACAATTTCAGCACTCCGGAGGGTCATAGAGCAATTTAGTGCAGAATCTCTTCCTCCTGTTCCACCTGATAATCAAACGTTGAGATATGGAGACATTCACTTGATAAAAACAGGGAATTTGCTTGATATGCTACATAAATTTCACATGGTTGAATCTGAAAATCCACTATCAATGGAGTCTGTGGACCAGGTGTGGAGAATTTTGAAAATGTAGCTTATAAATCCGTTTTCTATAGAGCTTTAGCAAGGTAGGATGAAAATTTCTTGAGCTGATGCTTTTAATGTTCAGATGTTTGGATATTTGTTATATGTGACTGAATATGCTGCAAAAGATAATGATGATGGTAGCGCTCTGTCGATTCCAAAGGTACAGCCTTTACTTTTAAGTGATCATTTACATGTTTTGTATAACCTTTATACTCAAAACATTGCATAGAGAAGACTCAACGGTTGATATTATTTATATTAAAATCTAATGGTCAAAAGAGTAGTGTGCATTATGCAGAATTTTCACAATTGAGTCTAATTGTCTGTTAGAATCAGTTTCCATAGACTGAAATTTTAATTTATGTTACCTCAATATTGTATATTGCAGGTTCATGACAGAGCTCAGGTGCTTGTAATTTGCTCTTCTGATAAGAACAGTGGAAGACCAACTCATGTTGGCACAATCAAAAGATGGTCAAATCGAAGACTTAACCTTCCTGACACTAAATGCTTCTCAAATATCAGTTTATATATTTTGGTATCTAATGTCGTTTGGTTTATTATTTCTGTTACTTCCTTCACAATGAGTCAGGGATGAGCTTTTTAATTTCTTTGAATTTCATATTTTTCATTTTGATCATAAGTTTGTTTCATACAGATAACAATAGTGGCAATGTTTCAAATATTATTCTCATTATTTTTTGAATTTAATTTATTCATTGGTACTGCAGGTAGAAAATATGGGTCGTCTAAATTATGGGCCATATATTTTTGATAAAAAGGTAAGTGATATTATTATTTATGTCATCTGAACTGTAGTAACCAAGTTTTACCCTACCATTTATATGCTTATTAAATATTGTTCTATTTTATACTATAATGTGCGTTATTATTATTTTTTTGTGAAGAACTATCATAGTTTCTCAAGTTAGGTCGTTTGATTCTGTAGCTTATGAATAATGTTTTTTTTTTATCCTATTGCTTTTAAGAAAATGGTCCATAAATGACAATTAATGTTTGAACATTTTTTTAATTAAACTTATCACATGGCCTGTACGTGATTTCATTAATAAGGATTAGAGTTATTATTTTAATCATTATTCATGTCATTCATCAACAATCCTAATGCTTTAGTATCATTCTCTCTATTTTATTCATTTTTTAGTTTTAATTTCTGTTTTACCCTAGCCTAAATAATAATATTTGAATCACATGTATCAAATAATAATATTAGATTTCACACAAAATTTGACCTTTTGTTCTTGTATGGCCCCTTTCTCAATGACACTATGACAACAAAATCCCTTTTTTTATTCTAAAGTACTAATGGTCACTTGAGAACTAACCTATAAGACTTTAGCAAACATTCCAACCCCCTCTCCCTCCCCCTCTCTCTTTCTTTTTTTGTTCCTATACAAATAGTTATATCGATCTCTTTGGCTCTCTTCTCTCTCTTTCTTTTTTTGTTCCTATACAAATAGTAATATTGATCAGCCTCTTTGGCTCTCTTCTGTAGGGTATTCTATCTTCTGTTTATCTAGATGGGAAAATTCTCCACGGGTGGAAAATGTATTCGATCCCTTTCATCAACCTGAATGACGTTCCAAAAATCAAACAAACTATTCGGGATAAATATTCAGGAATAATCGGTGTATCAGCTGGCAAAAAAAATGTTAATAAATTTGGTAACTTCTGTTTTCTGAGATATATGTATCTTACATCATGTTGAAAATAGTGGTAGTTATTACAAAAAGATAATGAATTATTCATGTTCTCTTTGGCAGTGAATATTTCAAAAGAACCAGCCTTCTATTCTGGCCAATTCTATATTGACAAAAGGAAGCAAATTGGAGATACATATATATCATTGAGTGGTTGGAGTAAGGGGGTAGTAGCTATCAATGATTTCACTTTGGGGAGATTCTGGCCGGTAAAATATAAGTTTTCTCGTGCTGTACAGATTCTGAACTTTGATGATTGTTATTCTCTCTTTCTAAACTCGTTTAAATGGGCATTTCTTAACAGTTGATGGGGCCACAGTGCAACTTGTATGTCCCTGCTCCAATTCTTAAGCATGGAGAAAATGTTGTGGTATGAAACCCAAAACAAAACCCTTTGTTTTTCCCATCCTGTTCTGGATTGAGGGCTTTTCAAATTTTTGTTCTTTTAAAACATCATCTTTTAACTTGTATGCTTAATATTCAAAAGTTTGTGACCCATTTTCTTCTTTAATAGTCATTTACTTCGTCCCCTGTAGTAACTACTTTGAAAACATACCTAAGATCAAGTAATCCTCGTAATTTCCAGTCCTATTTCTTTTCAAGTAGGAAAAAAAGTTAAAGAATAGAATTAGCTGACCATAATAATCTTAGGAGAACAAGGAGAATAGGCAGTTGATTAAAGGCATACCATAGCATGGAAAGCCGAAAGTAAGAAATATATTTGTGTCTAATGATAAACTCTAAAAGTAAATGTCCATGATGGCCAATTCTTGTTCTTGTTTCAGTACCCTTTGTAATTCATATATATTTTGTGTTGTTTTTTTTGGGCGTGCATTTTATATCTCATGTTACTTTATGTTCAATTTTGTTTAACAAATTTTAGCTGTTTTCTTCCAATATGTCTTACTTCTGTTTAGTTTGTAATAGTTTTTTTTTATGCTATTTCACAGGTCATATTTGAGTCAGAATCTTCTAACCCTGAACTAATAGTAAGCTTAGTTGATCAACCAGACTTCACCTGTGGTTCAAGTAAATCAAAGGTTGATCAGCTTTAAATCTTCATTATGTGTAAATATATTGTCCCGACATGAAAATATGGAGCCATAGCTTGATTGTTGACTCTTAAATATGAGGCTGGGGTCTTATGAAGATCTTTGCATTTGTTGTTAAAAGGGATCACATGAAGGAAACTTGGCATGATATATTTGTGTAGTTGTCGCCAATATACGAAATTAATCAAATTATCAACTGTGCTCGCAGTTTACATTTGGCCTCCCTATGTTTCCACCTTCTTTGTTTCATTTACAGTCACCGGCTATAACATACTTGAATTGCATTTTCTGAAAATTTGCAGCTTTGTTAAAAAGGAAATATTGACATTATTTAAAGTTCAGAAATATGGACAACTAGATAGATCATTCTCCGAGATTCCTCACCTATTATAATCTCTCAAGAATTTAAAAGACTCCTGTAAACTTTAGGTCAAGGGTATTCGAACTCCTCTCCAAACAAGCCCATCAATAACCACCTCAACTTGAGAGTTGAGGGGAAAAGGGAAAGTGATAACAAGCTCTAGAAATTAGTTACAATCAAAAGTGATTAAAGGAAAGAGCGCGCTTTCAAGCATTTATCAATGTTTGGTCCGGAAATGCTTTTACAAGATTTCAAAACAAAAACAATCAGAATCTAAATTGAATCAAAGAATTAACATGAATTCATCAAGTAAATTAGAAAATGCAAGTAAAATATTTCCTTTCCATTGAAGACAGGTTTTTAACGGCATTGTTCACAAACAGAAAATCAGTAAACAACATTTGCCTGTGTTTTGAGCATGAACATCACAAGCTTTAATACAAAGAAACAACATTTCTCTTATTACAACTGGTTTCACGTCTTACATTCTAAGACTATTACAAATTTAGCACTGTGTTTACAAAAGATATATGACCTACTGACTATAAATTGCATAAAATTACTGAGTAGAGAGACCTACAAAAAAAGTTACTTGGGTTGCTGCTTAGAAGCATCAAATGGTTCCTGTTTTGATCCAGCCACAGCAGCACTTGCGGCTGCTGTCATAGCAGCCGCAGCTACACCTATCTTTGCACCACCGGCAGCCTTCATCATACCAGCTACTTTTGCAAAAGCTGCTATTCCTCCAACAAGCATAGCCCTCAATGCAACTGTTGGTTTCACTGCCATCTTTACTTGTAGAATCTCAAATTGGGTTGGATTTGATATTCAAACTATACCTTCACATCAAAATAAAAATTAATGTCAACCCAAAATATAGACCGCATCAGTCACCACAATTCCAATAAAGCAGCTCTAAATGGAAAAATGAAATAACCAACGGGAATCAGCATTTCCTGGAGCACTTAATTTGCCTTGAAAACGTATAATTTTGCACTTATTTTTCAAAATATCCAACCTTTCAGCTTTCTCTCTCTGAAAACAAGAATGTATTGGAACTTTGAATGAATGGCAAGTTAGGAAAACTCCTTCGTTTTCAAGTTTCATACGAACACGGATTTTTCTTCTTCTTTTGTTCTCATAATCGCATCCAAGAATAAAATACTAAGACTAGAACACATTAGGCATTAGCTCGTAGGAAATAACATTTTGAGATCTGAGTTCCATTTACAACCAATGCAGTAACAATTCAGATTAATAAAAAGACATGTCAAATTAATTTCCTACATCTTCCAAGTTTCAACTACATCTTGAAGGTCATAATATCTACAATGGTATTCACTTTGACTGGAAGCCAAGTGATTTAAGCCAAAAAAAAAAAGATTTACGAAAGACCCAGATGACAATTTCATCTATATAGTGGAATTCAATAACCAAAAATCAAATTATAATGTCAGGTAAGAACCAAGAGTTAAAAGAAACGAAATCAAACCTCAGAATCCAAAAGGAAAGCTTCGCCGCTCGAAAGAGAAAAGGAGATTTCGCTACTACTCCTAAATTTGAGAATAAAAGAGTAAATAAGAGAAAACACAAAAAGGATTTTCCAATCTTTTTCCTTTTCCCCTTCACTCTCGCAACTCTACAAGTCTGGTTTGGTTCCGCAATCGTGCTCCCTCGATTAACATTTTCCGTGTCTCTTTAAGGAAACGTAAAAAATGTCGTAAGGTCTCCAAACGTAGGCAGGCCCAATACAAAACGACCAAGGCCCAAACCACAAACGACTTGCCGTATACAAAATCTTACTCTACGTGGGTATAAAAGTTGGGCGAACTTATATGATTTGTTATCAAACTTTAATTAGATTTTAAAATTTTAAAATATATGATTTTATTTTTATTTCACAAATTTCCTATCAGTAAATTTGATAGTTTATTCTAACATTTAGAATTTTTTTTTGTACGCGAAGACCGGAGGAAACTGAGTAATTACTCTATCAACGCAGATATGTTGTGATTGTGTTAAATATACGTTGAGATTGTACATTATACTTGGTAAAATGCATGCAATTGTAATTTCCAATTTTCAGGACCTGATTGCTAAGCATAGAAAAACTATTAAAGAGCTGGTCAAATTGGATCCCTAATTTCTATTTACAATTTGACATGATGAACAAAACAATAGTCGAGTTTAATTGATTATTACAAAAGGGTTTTCATTGTTACAATTAATAGCTCAATGTATGCGTTATTTGTCTCTTATAGTAATTTAGCGGTATCTAAACTTAACAAATGTAAAATTAAACAAGAAGAATTAGAGATTGATATAGTTGTTATTTACGATCAATAATATAATATATTTAAAAAATTATATATTGATTTATTAATAATATTCTTTCATTTAATAGTTAAGATTATATTTAGTATTATTTTTATCCTTTTAATATATATATATATATATTATTATATCTAAGTATTTGAGGTTAGTTAATGAGTTTGGGTTATTTTTTTAAGTTTTAAAGATAAAATGGACCTCGGCAAAATGAGAGTAACATGGGCTTCTGTACTTAAAGAAAGTGATGCAACGCTCTGTAAGTAAATCATACACTTTTACCAATTCTTCTGTTTTCTCAATATTTTAAATTCCGAATATGTCCCCTATTTTATTTTTTAATTTTTTTAATCAAATAATACGTGAAAATTTAACTCTAAAGATACGTCCTCACTAGAAATTTATCTCTACCGCATCCCATTCAAAAATATTTTACATGCTCCACATAATTTTTGTGGGTGACGCAAGACTGGTGTTTGAAAACAAAACAAAACAAAACAAAATTGGCACGGAATGAATTTATTTGTTTTACCATTTTAGATGACGGTTGGTTTTTACACGGGTCAGTAAGATCGATTTAATCAATTTATTCACATAAATATAAAGAATTAACCATGGCCGTTGAAAGTTGAAAATTTATGCATTCAATTCAAAATTAATATACCAATTAAAAGTTAAATATTCAATCGTGTATTATCAATGGATACAAAAATAAATAAATAATATAAGATAATGCTCGATTATATATTACTTTTATACGGAAAATATCATAATATATTTTATTACGAGCCTAGGTTCTATTTTCACAAACTCTAATATTAGATTGTCTTAGTATTAATTCGATTTATAAAAAAAAGAAACTATTAGAGAAAAATTAGAGAGTTTTTATGGAATGTGTGGATTTTTATGAAATCTATGTCTATATAGAGCATTGTACATATATATATTAATTATATAAGGAGTACATGTTACAACGTATCAAAGGGATATAAGAGTAAATAAAAATACATCTAAAACTTGAGGTTGATCACACCATGATTCACTCCAGAGGTCGATCTTACAACAACAAGGATCCCATTCATAGTCAGATCCATACTATTGGTGTCGTTGTGATATGTGCACACATGGGTTTTCCTAAGATCAACTCGCCTAATAGCGTGGTCAATGAATTAGGTTAGACTGTTGGATAGGGATTCGAATTAATCTATATATCCAAACATCGAGTCCCCTATTCTTTCAACTTGGATCCTAAAATGGGGTGAAAGAGTATTGTTCGACTAGCGGATTTGAACTGTTCAATTCTCCAAAAAAAATCTTGTGAGATGATGGGAGAGAGAAACATGGATCTCTATATAAGGATAATTTTGGGTCTCTCTTCATTCATAATCTCCTACATATTAGACAAAAATTAAAAAAGTCATGTTGCCTTAGCGCAAGCCATATAAATTCTCAATTCGATGGCAAGAAAATCAGTTTATCACAATGTGTGTAGATTTTAAATTACATTCCAATTAACTACTCACTAATTAGACACATTTATAGAATAACATGTGAAAATGTTAATATAAAAATACAAGTAAGTATCAAATAGATAAATTTCAAAAATAAATAAATCATAAACTAATAGATTTAATTAATAAATCAATCAAAGAAATATAACTTCTTTAAACTTTAATAATTAGTTTAATAAATCAAAACCATACTTAAGATGAATTAATGTAAGCATTAAAGAATCCTAAAAATAAAAATTGCATGATCATAAAAAAATAATTATTAAAAACTATGAAATTCATGTAGTGAAATAAAAAACTTATGATTTTTTTTTAAAGTATTAATTAAATTACAAGGGAAAATCAACCTTTTATAAGTTTTATCTGAACCACACCATGAAAAAGGAGGACTTTTAGAAAAAATTATGGATAATAGTAGGTTTTTTTAAAGTCAAATATATTAAAAATCTGTAAATAAATAAAAAGAGTTAGACAGTTTACTTGTAGAGTATTTGAAAATATAAGCCTTTTATTTATGTCAATTATAACATTTTAATATCTTTGTTGTTATTTTCAACCATTTAGTCTATTTATTATTATTTTTAGTAGTTTTTTTTTATTTTGTTATAAAAAATTTATAGCACACGGACAAATGAGCGAATGTTTTTATTTTATTAATATTAATCTATCTATAAGCTTAAAATAAAGTTAAAAAAATATTTATTTTAAAATAATAACACACATTACTCTCTATATTTTTATTTTGAAAAAAATTTAAGCTAAAAACCTTAAATAAAAATGCTATATCATATAAAGAAGTGTACACTATTGAGTTTAATATCGACTTAAAAAGAATTTTTACAATAATTAATCTTTAATTGAGATGGATTAAACATACTAATGGATTTATAATGAATTTATTTTCAAATTAATTTAAAAGTTTAATAAATTTAATATTTTAATTTCAAATATGTAGTAAAAAATTATAAAACATATCAATTCAAGTTAATTCTGGTATTTTCAACTAGTATAATAATTGTATATTATTTTAGTATAATAAATAATAATGATTATAAAATTTATAATAAAAATTGATATTTTCTTTGTACTATAATTGTTCAGTAAAACAAGATTAAATTATTTTAAAAAAATAAATAAAAAAAGATGAAATTATTTTAATTTATAAAACTAAGTAGTTACACATGCATGTTTCTTACAAAAAGATAAGAATAACTTAGCATATTAAATAGTTTAAATATAATATATTTGATTAAAATTTACTTAATTATATTATAATTATTATATATAATGTTTGATTACAATATAATATATAATATATAGTCTTATAAAATTGATGATAAAAATGTTAATAAAATAATTTATCTTTAAAATAATGTTTAATTTATTTTATGTGATTTTTTAACCGATTAAAATAATTTTATTATAAAAATTTATTTAAATAAAATTTATTTTTTTTTATTTTTTTACATTTAATTTTTTTTTTCCTAGTAGTGATATTATATGCTCACATTGTTTCTAATTATATAAAATTTATACTATACAAATTTTTAATATTATGTATCAAACATTTACTTAAATAATAACAAACTTTGCAAGAAAGGTACCTCCCACGTTATTAAGATTAAAATCACATATTAGTTGTAATTTTGATTTTTTTAGGACACGTTTTTTTCTAGTTGTACACGTTATATTGAATTATTAAGTTAAATATATTTTATGATCGAATAATTTATAAAAATATATTTAAAATATTTATTTTATTAGAATTATGTTAATAATATATAAATAATGATAAATTTATGTTTAATTTCAATTATAAATATATAATTATTTATATAAATATACTTATAATTATAAAAAATAATCATAATTAAATATATTTTTATTGTTACTTGAATATAATTAAATTAAAATAAATATTTTTATAAGTTATTTTATACATCATACAAATAAAACTTATCTAATCCCATTATATTGCCTCTTTCCCGGATTTATGTCATGTCCTTCGAATATCTAATTTGTCCCACATTTGATATATATCTTAAACGAATGACACCAATTGACAGAGTAATAGATGCTAAGGATAACCACAAATACCAAACTATTGATATTATATTCAATTTATTCCAAAACCACCCATATTTTCAAAAACAAATACACCTGTTCTTTTTTTTTCTTTTTTTGGAAAATACATTAGTAGCAATATATAGAATTAAACCAGCAAAACCTACTTTTGTAAACTTTTTGATAATTTATTTTAAAAAAAATAAAAATGGAAAAATAAAATATTAATAATAACATAAAAGCCACTAAAATCTTTTTTTTTCATCATTTTTTGCCAATTTATTTTTTCTAAATGATTCTAGATGAAACCCAATAATTTTTTTAAATATCATTATACAATTCATAGTAAAACCCCTAACCTTGAATTTGAACACTTTCACATAAACACTTTAATGCATACGGTATAACCACGCATACGGGGCGAATCCGTATAGAATTTCTACGTGTCCTTTCTCCATTTAAAAAAAAAATTAAATATAATATTTATAAAATTATAAATTTTTTGAACGAAGAGATATATATTTTTGTTATTTTTATATTATAAAATTACTTTAAATAATATTTTCAAAATTTATAACAAATCTTATATTTTTTGAATGGAGAAGAATATGAGTAAATTTATAAAAATAAAAAATAAAAATTGTCATGAGTTTTAATAATTGATTTATTATTTTTTAAATTATACTTTTAAATATTAATTATTTACATCACCAAACACCTAATATAAAATATTACCATTAAATTATTATTATTATTTTGAAAGATAACATTAAATTAACCAAATCAAACGCAATTCCCTAACAAATGAGGTAAAGAATCTCGTTTTCAAACTAGATAAACATTTTGTTTAGACATAAAAAAAAAACACTGCCAGCTAGCAAATTAATTATTTTTTAAATTTCCTTTATTTGTTGTTTTCCCATTTAAGTCTATCCTAAATCAATTTGACTTGCCTCAGTCAAAATACCACTTGTAGATGCATACAGTTTATCATGTAATTAACAATACCATGAATTAACATGAAAAATAAGACAAGAAGGTTTTAATCTTCAAGAACGAACAAAATCTATGCAAAAAAAAAAAAAAAATTAATGAATGACAACTTATTATAACAATTTCCTTTGAAACAATAAAAACATTCAACACAGAAATAAAAAAAAAAACTTGTACCAATGTTTTAACAGAAATTTAAATAAATATAATTAAAAAAAAATATCACGCCGGTTCATCATCTTTAAGTTAAAGTTTGTTCATGATATAAGAATTTCTTCTCCCTCTCAAATAGTCCATTTCCAGATCTTGAATCTAACATCAACTTTACACTTCGCCTTAGAAGTCGAAGCAGAAGCAGCAGTTTTTCCGCTTGGTGGTTTAACTGTAAACCCATTACAACTAACCCTAATCCCAATTTTTGGAGTCTTCAAACCTCCCACCTTAACTTTCACCTTCGTATCTAATCTCACCTTCAAGGGCAAACCAGTCTTTCTCTTCATCTCCGACTTCAAAGCACTAATCAAATCACCGTCAAGGACTTTGCCGCTGTTAGCAATCCTCGTCTTCAACAGAGTAGTATTCTTCTTACCGTGAACAAAAGAAGGAATAACTCCATCACCGACATCAACATCATTCGAGAATATAGAAATCGCAAATGGGTTGTAGATAAAAATGATTTTCTTATTTGGGTTTTTGGCAGTGATGTTAAGATCAAATCTAGATTTAAGTTGAGAGGAAGAGGATGAGATGTTGAGATAAGAGAGTTTGAGGGAAGTAACAGAGAAAGAAGGACGGTGAGGACTATAAAGGACATAAAGAACAGCTAGAGCAGCAGCCGATAAGAGGAGGAGTACGATGATGATGAGAGTGGACCAGAGGCAACACGAGCATAAGCAGCTACGGCGGCGACGGTAGCGACCTTGAGGACGATAGGCGGGGCGTGTTTTGCTGTAGAGTTGAGCTTTGTTGACTGGGAATGGTGGTGTTTTGATAGTTGAGTCATTTGGGGTGGTGGGTTTGGTTGAATTTGGATAGACTCTGTCTGCCATGGCAAGAAAAAGATAGTGCACAACAGGTGTTCGATGAAAGAGCTTTGGTTGTGTAGGCTCTGAAACGGAAGAAAACAGAGGATGGAAAGGGATATGTTTTTATAAAAAAAATAAAAATGGGATTTGGACTTTGGAGTCTGAACTGTAGAGAGTGGAAGTGTGTGGAATATTGCGAAGGAGAGGGACAGCAACCTTATAACTAGAGAACTGTATGGTGTACTTATGACCGTATTATATTGATACCCATTTAGCTTAAAAAATTAACATAATATTTTGTCTATAAAATTATTTAAAATATTAATATTTTTATCTGTTATTTAATTATTTAGTAAATATTATTAAATTAAATAAAAAATAAATTTAATGTGTTAAAATTATTTTATAATTTATTTTAAAAACATTATGAATTAAGTGTTCTGATTAATTTGAGAAGAAATTGTTAAAAATGTCCGAATGATCACAATTTTGAAACGAGTTCGTTATCTTAATAAATATATTCAATTAAAATTTTATTATGTTCATTATAATTATAATATATGTAAACGTGGTTGTCATTAGCACTATTTAAAAGTTTAATTTTTGGACATATTGTAGTGGCTGGCTACTGACGTAATAGTCTTTTTAGGTATTACAAGTTTTTCTCTCTAGTTTTTGTCATGAGAAAATATGTTTTTAAGTTTTTGTTAATAAAAAATGTTTTTATATGTTACTAATATAAAAAATTAGATGGGATTAAATTATATTTTTTTAAAATATAAAACTTAAAAAAATTAGAGATAATGAGTTTTAATTTAATGATGTATATTTAAAAATATTTTAAATTTTAGAGTTTAAATTTTATTTATATCTGTATATATTTTTTAAATTATATTTTATTTATTTAATCAAAGACTATAAGAATAATTAAATTAATAAAATAAAAATATTTTAAATAATTTTATATTAAAAAATTAATTTTATTGCAAAAGAAGAGTAGTCACTTTTTAATTTTAAGATATTACAAAAAATAAATTATAGTTGTTTCTTACGTAATAAATTAATAGTATAATATTCTGGTAATTTTACTTTATGATTACACTAGTAATATTTTTTAAAATTAATAAAATTTAATCACATTAGTGTTATATTTTGAACGTTTTAATCATTTATTGTCAAATTTTATCGGATAATTGTTTTTCAAAATCTTACTAATATAGGTCTTGTAAATAGATATTTAAAAATAAAAATATTTCAAAAAGTTTTAAAAAATAAAGTAAATTAAAATTATAAAAATTTATCTAAAATAATTAAATTTCAAAAAGTCTTGTGATTGAAATGAATCAATTTAAAATAAAGTTAGTAATGTATCTAATTTATGAAAATAAAATAATTTAAACTTAATTTTTTTAATAAATTATTTTTAAATTTTATTATAAATAAAGAAAAAAATATTTATAAGTAAATTAAAAATTAATAAATTTTAAATAAAATATTAATTGGTGTTGAAATTCGATCGACATTATATTATTGCAAATTCGAGTACAAGGGTGGATATTAGGTATAATATTAAATATTTTGACTATTTCTCACCATTGAACATGAAAGTTCAACTAACTACGTACCACTTCCTTTGGTGAGTTTTTTTTTTCTTTCTTTTTTTCTTTTTTTGCTTTTTTTAGGGAAATATTATTTTATTTCCATCCTTTAATAACAATTTTTTTTTATAAAAATCATTTAGTCACATTTTATAATTTCTATTCACCCTTTTTATATTTATATAAATAAATTATATTTTAATTTCAAACTACCTTTAATGTATATTAAAATAAATCAAACATTTCACAATTTCTTATCAACTAAATTAACCTAAAGAAATTTTTGAATGTTTCGAGAATAAGAAAATAAAAATGAAACATACTTAATGCAACGCATGTATTAAAATATCAAGAATCTAGATTATTTTTCTTTATAGGTTAAACATCAATATGTACTAAACAGCATAAAAATATTATACTTGTCTTTTTTTTATTTTTTTATTCAATTGAATAAAAATTAAAATATTTGGTTTTATACAATCAATACGAAAGTATGTTACTTCATAGATAAAAGGAGGTAATGCGTTGTATTTAACAATTACCATTATTTATGTTGCCTTTTAACTGTTATATTATGACATTTTGAGTTTATTAATCTAACCATAAGTTATTCAAGAATAAAATGATAAAATTATTGCATATGTGAGTATAAGGATGGATATTAGATAAACAAAAAATTATTATTTTTTAAATAAATTAAATTTTATTAATAAAGATTAAAAATATAATATAGAGTATTCATCTATCTAAATACATATATCAATAATCAAATTTAAAAAAATCAAAATTAATGATATCGTTTGCACATTGAAAAAAACATGAAATTTAATTATTTGTTTGGTTGTAATATTTAAAATCTAGAGCACAACACACATATAGATAAAAGATATAGATTTTTAATAAATTATAAATAAAATAAATATAAATAATCTTATATTAATATCAAGATAAAAAAAATTATTTTATAATAAAAATATGTGTTTTTATTTAAAGTAAATAAATAGATTATAAAAGTTAATGGACGAGAGAAGCTTCTTTAAAAAAGAGATTATTTTGATAAAAAAAATTGAAAAAGAGATGAAAAACTAGTGAGTAGATTTTTATTTTATTAAGACATGCAAATCCCGAAGGGAAAAAAGGCATGTAAATTGACAAATGGACATTTTATAATATTTTAAACCAGCCATATGTGGGTATTATTTTTAATTTTTTTTTACTTATAATATTGATGTATTAGTATGTGACAAAATCCTTTTCTATAAAAATATAAATGTTTAGTTGGACCTTAAAAATTAGTATACTTACTTTGTTTCTATGAAAAATAAACAAAATTATTTAAAAATACAAATACAATTAAATTATATCATTAATTATAATAAATATAAATAATCCACTACGGTTACTCTTTTAGGTTATTTTGATGTTAATATTGTTAATATTAAATTCATTTAGTATATTTTTGTTTGTCTTGTTATAAAAAAAATGCATGAATATCTTCAAACAATTTTATTGATTTCTAAAGTATAATTATGTATAACAAATTAAACATCAAATATGCATCTAAGATTAGATCAAATTAAGAAAAATACAGAACTAATAACGAAAACATGATAAAAATTTATCCCAACAAAAACCATAATAGATCTAGATATAAGAGGAAAAATATCACTTGATTTTATTTAACAAAAATATAAGTTAAAAGAAAAATATTTAAAAAGATAGCTAACTCTGACAGGATAATAACTCTCTTCCAATAAACAAAAAACTAATAAATAAAGATAAAACGACTACTATTTAGATAAAAAATATTATAGAGACGTGAAAACGGTATAATCAGGGTATTTACTAAATATTTTTCTTCTTCATAAAAATCAAGTTGACGTCCTTTTCAAATTTGAAAATAATTTGCATTAAATTCTTTTCAAATTTGAAAATAATTTGCATTAAATTTCATGTTATGATGTATCATTTAAGAGTGTTTAAAAATCGGACCAAAATAAGATTAAATCAAAAAATGAATTAGATCGAATTTAATTAAACGTTTTTATAAATCAATTGGTACAGTCTCATTTGTATTAATTAAATTCGTTTTTTAAACGGTCAAATCTAATTATATTAATTTTTAAACCGATCGAAACTTGACCAAATCGGTTTAATAATATATTAAATTTTTATATTATTTTTATATAATATTGATTAAATTTATCATATTTTAATCAAAGATATATCATTAGGTGTATCATACTCATGTATTATTAATCGAATCAAATCATTAAAAATCGTTAACCAAATCGAACCGAACTGTTCGATATTTTTAATAATCAAACGATCCAATCTCATTCGATTCAAATAATATAAACAGTCTAGTCTTGTTTTTTTTTTCTTTACTCAAAATCGTATCGGATCGGACCGTAAATAACCCTAATTTTATTAGAGTTAGTTTTCATATAATTTATATTAAAAGTTACAAGCAATCATTTTTTTAAATTTTATTAATCATAATGCATCCAAATAAAAATATATATTGTTTCATTGAGTTTGTTATATATTGCTCCTTAGTGAGAAAATTAGAAAAGTTTCACATTGATTAGGAATGAAGATGTGTGTTGATTTTGGGGCTATAAATAAAGCTCTCCTTCACTATTTGTAAACATTCCAAAATTTGTAAATTTTCCTCTCTTTTGTAAGGGTAATTTATTAGCTCAATTTTGTCCAATTAGTTGTAATTTTGAAGTTCATTCATTTGGAGATAGTGGAAGTGTTCATCGACGCCCGAGGACCCAAGTAACATTTATATCGAACCTCGTTAAATTTCTGGTGTTATTATTTTTTGTTTTAATATTTCTATTTCAATATCTATTTTAATTTATTTTAGCATTATATTTTCAATAGTATTATTTTGTCGAGTTAATTTGAGTTTTATTCATTTAAATCATAAGTGAATATTAATTATTTAAAATATGAAAAATATACCCGATTTTTTAAATAGAGTAAAAATAATTTTGGTGATGGAGATGAGAATCGCAAACTTTCTTTTAAAGGAGAACGAAGTTGTCATGTTAATTGTATTGTATTTAAAGAAGAAAAAAATATAATTTAAAACCTTTAAAAGAAATAATCAATTATTTCTTTATTAAATCATAAGATTCATGCGAATTGTTTTTATGATTATTTTAATGATTGAGTTGGCAAATAGTTATATTTGGAATAGGAAACATGCATTATCCTTCTTCTTATGTCTGATGCGTGACGCTTCCACCTCACCTTCTTTAAAATTAAGCCGAGGCCCTGAGCTGATTCTCCACGCACTTTCTCCCTCTTTATTGAATAATACGCGTGAGAAAGTGATATCTTCAATTCTTCATTCATGCCGCCAACTCTTGACAGTTTCATGATCCACATCTGCTGATTTAACACTAAGAACGATAGAACTTTTTTTTTAATTAATTAATTAATTTTTTTTATTTAAAAAAGCCGTTGTTAGGGTTGTCATAAAACTGACACAATAATAAAACCAACAAAATTGAGCTTAATCGAACCAATTTGTCGGTTATCGGTTATGATTTGTGAGTATTAAAAAAAAAACCCCACGTTGCAAATTTATATTGTATATATCAAGATAATATATAATTGCCTTTATATTTTAAAAAAAATCTTTTATTATTATTTTATATTTTTTTACAAATAATTAGGGAATAAACTTTCCTAAAAGCATCTCTTATTAAGTATGTAATAAACAACTCATTATTTTATTTTAAATTAAAGGTAAGTGATGTATCAAAATCACATGTTTTTAATAGATCTGAATTGTACATGTATATTTTTTAATTAAAATAGATGAGATAATTTAATCAATTTAAAACAACATAAATTTAAATATATGAGATTTTTTTTATAATATAACATCAAATTAAGCTTAAAATTCATATATGAATTATTATAATAAATATAATATAATATATATACATTATTTTAATTTTAAATTGATATATATCAAGACTAAAAAATATATTTTGATATTTATTAAACTATTATAAAAATTTAAAATTTATTTTTTATTTTTTAAATTAAAATAATAATTTAACATATTTTAATACGATGGTATATATAATATTTAAATATAATATATTATAAATTAAAACATATATTTATTTATAATTTTGATAATAATTCTATATCATTCAAAATGCAATGGATTTAAGAACCTATAAATTCAAATCCATTCTAAATAGCAGAATTGTTAATTTTACTATACAAATCTGGTCCAAATATAAGTTTAAAACCAAATCATTCTCTCAACTTAGATTAAAGTTATCAATTTAAACGAATTTATCTAATTGTTTTTTACTCATAATCTAAACTACTAAATCAACGTAACCGAACATGCTATATATGTCGGTTGAAGATTCGATTTTGAAAGAGTAATATACTTTAAAAAGTTCGTTTCATATTTTTATTATTTTAATGTTTTGAATAGTAGTTTTCGTATTTATCTCTAATATATTACATTTTACTTTTTCTATTTAATTAATTTATATTTAAAAATAAAATTAATTAAACACATATTTAAAATTAATATTTACGATTTAAAATTCTAGTGTTCATCCGATTATTGAATTATCGATAATATTTATGTTCTTAAAAGCTTGAATAAAAAAAAATTAAATATGTATTTAAAAATAAAAACAACCTTTAAGAATGTTCAATTTATGCAATATTATCTATTTCAAAATAATTGGTTATGAGCTTGAATTATGGGATTAACCAATCCATTAAAATTATTAGATCGAGTGTTCATTGCTAACTCATATATATGTTGTAGGCGGAAGCAATAAATAGTGGTATATGAATATATCAAATCAATAAAATGAACACACAGAATTTACATGGTTCGGTAATTCGGCTAGGTTCACGGGAGTCAGCATATATTATTTGAACTGAGTAGAAAATATACAGAATACAGATACAAAATTCCTCACTAATAATATTTCTCAAGTGTTTCCCCAAACTCGCAAGTATTTTCTCTCTTTGAGTTTGCTTATACTCTCTCTGATTTTTTCTGATTTTTGCCTTGTTCTTCAATGCATGAACTCTTACCTATTTATAGATGAAGAAATGCTCCCTTTTCCCTAAATTATGCCATAATTTAAGTCTTAAATTAGGCCACCAATTTCCTTAAATTATGCCACTAATTTCCTTAAATCATGGCACAAATCATGCCACAAATTAGGCCACTAATTTCCCTAAATTATGTCACTAATTTGTTACTTTTAGAGCCAATATTAAACACTATATATATATATATTGATGATTAGAGATAAAACTTGGTAATTGTTAATTGCTCTTGATATGGTATTTTTTTTTTGGAAAAAAGAGGAAGAAATGTTTTTGTTTTTGAAATAATATATTAACAAAATAGTTAAAATTTACCTTGTGATTATTATTTATAGGCTTTATTGTATAGATAATTTTTCTTTTTTTATAATTATTTTATTTTCACTTATATTTAAAATAATTATACCTAATCATTTTCCTCTAATTAATAAGTTTAATTCAAATTTTCCTCACAAGTTGAGGTATAAAATATTCACTTGCATATTGGGTTTTCTAAAAAAATTAAAATTCTAATGCATGAACTATTATAAAATATTTACATATATATAGTTTCTTCTACATGGAGAAAATTTTCAAAGTTAAAGCTAATACAATTTCATTTACAATCAACTAATTCATATAAAAACCAATTAATTGGATTAACAATCTTACCAATAGAAAAGAATTTGATATTTTTGTATCACTAAAACTATGAAGAATCAATTTAGATTTTACGAGGAGCAATGACGTGGAAGATTTGGAAAATACTACCGAAAGAATTGACTAAGTTTAAAGATATATATTTTTACTTTTGACAAATGTACCTTAAAATTTTGAATATACAAAAAGAAAAAAAACAAATTTTAATAATATTAATAAAGTTTTTCCTCTTGAATATTAAATTATTGTTATATTAATCAAACATACGTACCAATAAGTGTGACTCACGCTTATACCTTTTTATATGCCTAAGAACTCTTTTGCCGATAAAATAAAAAAGCCGTCGGTCTCAATTGAGACAGAATTAAGTACAAATGTAATAAATTAATTGGCCCCTTTGTTAGTAGCTTCCACCAGTTCAATTTGACTTTCAATCATAACAATTGGATCCAATCAAATGTTAACAAGTGTACTAACATTTATGTTACATTTGTGACCAGCATCATTGCTCAAATTCACTAAATGCATAATTTTATTTTTTTAATTAAATTTTAATAATTATTAAATTTGTGACACTTGTAAGATATTAAATAATATAGTTGTTAAATAATATAATTGTGTTCTAAAATATTTTTCAAATTATTTCTACCTCATAATCAGCTCTTTCTGAACATTAAGATGATATTTAAGTAACGCTAACTATAGATTATTTTTATTATCAGATAGTACTACTATATATAGAAGAGTACAAAATATACATAGAGTCATTGCACATATAATTTCATAAAAGTTAAAACATAGCATCACTTGAGAAATAACAATAGATGGAATCCTTATATTATTTACATATCTTTTCACTTGATCATATATATAAATTAATATTTTATTTAAGTTACATTGATGAAAATTAGTTGACATATTATAACAAATAATATTCAAAACAGATGGACTTTTAATTTGTTTCATTGTTTCAAATATAATTGTATAATACCTTCCTAAGAAGATCACGAATAGAATATAAAGATAAATTAATTTACGTACACAAACTAAAAACCCTTAAATATTTTAAACTAGTGCTACCTAATTCTTCTAAATTAACTTAACAATTATACCAATGGCTGCCCAATTGGGATCTCAACAATCTCAAGTCGAGCTAGCTGTTGACAAAATTAACACTGCTGTTAACCCAAACCATAATCATCAAGAAGACCTTGTAAAAGTTGTTCCAAAAAGATCAAAAGAAAATTCAAATTCCATATTAACAAAATTTCATGCAGGTTATTTTATAATAAGTTTAGCCCTAGGTGGCCAAGCTTATTTGTGGAAAACCTTCATAGAGCCAACTCAAGACACAAATATTATACGTCACATCCTTCAAATGATTCATCCAATGGTCATTATTGTTTTGTGGTCTCTTGCTTTCTTTACCCTAGGGTTAGTTTCTCTTGTTTATCTTTTGAGATGCTTGTTTTGCTTCAAGTTGGTCAAGGGAGAGTTCTTGCATCATGTAGGAGTCAACTATCTCTATGTACCTTGGATTTCATGTCTTCTTTTGCTACAATCTGCTCCATTTCTCACACCAATTACTCTTCCTTATTCAATTCTTTGGTGGATTTTCGCCGTTCCGGTGTTAATTCTTGACATTAAGTTATACGGTCAATGGTTTACCAAAGGGAAGAGATTTTTATCGGCGGTGGCAAATCCAACTAGCCAGATATCGGTGATGGGCAATTTGGTTAGTGCTCAAGCTGCTGCTCGTATGGGGTGGAAAGAAATTTCTCTTTTCTTGTTCTCATTAGGGATAGTGCATTACTTTGTCCTTTTTGTGACACTTTATCAACGTCTGTCCGGCGGTAATCGAATTCCACCGGTGTTAAGTCCGATGTTTTTCTTGTTCTTTGCGGCACCGAGTGTGGCAAGTGTGACTTGGAAATCCATAGTTGGGACTTTTGATGTAGGGTCGAAGATGTTGTTTTTTCTCTCCCTCTTCCTCTTAACATCTCTGGTAAGTGCATGTGCATTGCACGTGAACAACTTACTCTTTTACCCTTCATTATTTTTTTAAAAAATTTATATATATCATCAATTGTAGAAAAAAAAAATCAATATATTCTTCGGTAAAGAAATAAATAAATAAATTTTTAAGAATAATTAAATATTACAAAGGTCTAAAATATACATGCTATAATATTATGACACACACTAATAGTATTTAAACTCACGTTTTATTAATATATATTTAAAACATATTTCATTACATTATAATACAAGTGATAATATGTTTTTATATATATTTTGAATGTTAGCATTAGTAGAATGGTAGTTGCGTTAAATATCAACTAGAAAGTGACTTGGTGTGGGAATGTAATATTAATTTATATACACATTAACAATATTGTTCTTTTTTCCTTCTGAAAAAAAAAATAAATAAATAAATAAAGATTTGTAGGCCAACACTTTTCAAGAAATCAATGAAAAGGTTCAACGTGGCATGGTGGGCCTACTCATTTCCTCTGACAGCCCTTGCTTCGTCTTCCATTGAGTATGCACAAGAGGTTAAAGGAGGCACAGCTCATGTTCTAATGCTTCTTCTAGTGGTACTCTCTATATTAGCCTGTCTCCTTTTGATAATAATCACTTTTGTAAATACCGAAATGCTTTTGCCTGATAATGACCCAATTGCTAGTATTCTCCACCATTTGCCAACCAGAAATAATACTGTTGGAAGCAAGACAAGCCCTTGAGATATAAATCACGCACTCTTCACTTACTGATATTGTATATGCATTTTTGTATCACTTTTTTGTTTTTTGTTTTTTTGGAATATGCTAATAATCAATTATTAGTTAATTTAATTTAATGATTGTAAGTTTATTTAGTGGTCGGGTGACACCAATATTATATAAATTAATTTAAATTATAATTTCTAATCATTAACACTTTAATGTACACAAAGAATATTTAATTGGAAACATAAGAATGTTGGTTAATTTACCGGATTGTAACTCCTCATTTCATAAAACATGCAATTTTGTGACGTGCTTTATGTTTTAAATTTTCGGTTAGTCCTTGATTTAAATGAAGGGTGAAGAAACACCCACTTAATTGCTTTACTTAGAGGTGTATGTAAGTTGATTAAGTTAATTTTTGAATCATTTGATAAATCAATTTTATTTTAGAAGTTTTGAAAAACTCAACATATTTATAATCTCTAAAAAAAAAATATTCAAACTAATTTATAAAATCTTTTTGTGAAATATTAGTTCGAATATTTTAGATCTATAATCATAATATGATATAAAAGTTTCATATGATTGAAATAGAAAAAAAAATCTATTATTTAAACGGCAAAAAAGATATCATATAATATAACTTGAAAGTTATTAACATAACATATTATATTTACTTAAATATTTATAACTAATAAAATATACGATTATTTTAGTAAATATTATGCAAATATAGAATTATGATTGTTTTTAAAACTAATCATTAAAAACTTCTTATAAAATAATTATATAAAAATTAAAAAAAATTAAAATATTAAGAACAACTTTAAATCCACTTGAAATATTATATTACTAATCAAAAACATATGTATTCTTTATAATAATGAAAAAAAAATTAGCAACATCAATTTGACAGTAACCGTAAGTATATAATTTAGAGTCATTATGTTTATGTATTATAGTTTTAAATAAATTCAAAATAATAATTAAAAATATCAATATATATTAATATTATAAATTTATTTTAATTCATTTAATTTTCATAACTTCTAGATCTTTAATATAGCTAATAAGTAGATGTTAATATTTTTTTTGTACTTATTTGGAACGATCAACATCCAAAGACGAATATACAGGTTCGATTCGATCTTAAACTTGAATTGGTTGGTTGATTTTTGAAAAATAAATCCACCCCTAATTTTACCTTCCATTTTTTTTTATTTATTTTCGTATTTTGATATCATATGGGTAACATAATACTTCTACAATTTATTTTCATAAATTAAACATATTACTCATTTCTTGTCTTAGTGTTTTATTTCCATACCTAATAATTAGACTTTTGTGTGAAGAGACTTCAACATTTACAATATAAAATAATACATCAAAATATATATAAAAAAATGTATATATTGTTTGTTCTTTAGCACATTTCAATTGTTTTAAAGTTCACTTACAATAATTAAAAAAAAATGTTTTAAAGTTTTATTTGCTCAAAAGTATATGGATAAATTTCATTTATATGTTCTCTTTCAATTTTAATATGTAAGTGAGTTTTATCATCCAGTTATCTGATTGTAGTAGATCCACTGTTGACCAATATTGACTGATGTTTAATGGTTATTGATTGAGATTGATCTAACTCTTAATTGCTCATTAATCAGTTTAATGGTCATTGATTGAGATTGATCAACTCTTAATTGCCCATTAATCAGTATATATTAAAGTTATACGAAGTGATATTAATATAAATAAAATCACATTTGTCTAATTAAATATATGGATCTCATATACACACACATATATATATATATATATATATATATATTTTTGTTGAATATATACCATCTTTTCATTCTTTTGAAGGCCAGTAAACGATTATAAGCACGATCAATGGATCATTTGTAAGGCCAATAACATTTGACTATGATATTCAAAGTTTAATTCAATTGATTTACACTTTGATTTAAAAATCATATGTAATAAACTGCATCCTAATTAAAAGAAAATAAAAACACGTGAACAAATTCACACCACCGACACAAAATTAGCAAAGACAAATAGCTCATGGCGGGCGGGCGGGCGTGAGGTCACCTTAACACCTTTGTCGTTTATGTAGAGACCTGTTGTCCAGTCAGTTTTAAATATAGAACTTTCTATTACACATATATTCCTCTATTATTTTTAAATATATATATATATTTTTTTAAATTATCTTATTTATTTAAATTTTATAGTAGTTTTCATTTTAAGTGAATTCATGTTTAAATTAAAAAAAATTTAAAAGTTAATTTTAAACATATGTTTAAAAGTATGATTTAAGATCGAATATTTTTTCTTTGAAATATAATATTTTTAGACAACTTATATAATTGAATGCAGGTGGAATAAGAAAACTTGCTAGAGTGAACCACCACAATACTAATTTTATTTTTATTTTCTATGAAAACCCATCTTAATGTTATTCAAAATACAATGGTTGTTTGTTTATGATTTTTAGATTAGGTTGAGATTGATTTTGATGTTTTTATAAAGTTTTTTTTTTTTTTTTGTAAATAGAAAAAGCTATTTGAAGCAAACACGGGGGATTTTTAAAATAGTTTAAAAAGCCCAAATATAATTATATATTTAAGAAAAGAAATGGAATAACTGTTACTTTAAATTATATATTTCTATTTATTTGATTTATTAATTCTTTTTTTTCCTCTTGCTCATTCATTTTACTCATTGAATCTCTCCTCATTTGCTTCTTCTTTTCATTTTCATTTATTCAATCTTCTTTCTATTTATTTTGTAATTATTTTATTTCCCTTCATTTAACAGTTCTTTTACTCATTTTATAGTTAATATTTAATTATGTAGTATTAAAATATGTGTTAGTTATTTTTTCCATCATTGATTGGTTAAATTAAAACATTGTTAGTTATATATAAATTTCTTTTATTCTTTGAATTTTTTTACTTCTTTTTAAATTCATTTGATTCCAACAAAGTATTATCTTAAAAGTTGTATGTATTTTATTTTTATAAAATCAAGCGATTTTTTGTTAGTTAATATTTTATTTAGCTTATGAAAAAACTGAATAAGTTTTTCTTAATTACTTTTAAGAGAAATAAATGAAATTATAAAAATAACATATGGAAAATTTTAAGAATTTAAACAAACAGAATTATATATATATATATATAGGGTGAAGTGCCGTTTTGGTATATTTCTTTTCAGTTTTAATGTTATATAGGGGGTAAAAAATGATAAATTTTATTATTTAATTATTATTTTAATAATTCTAAATAATAAATATTTTTTAAAATTTTATTCCAAGGATTATTTTAATCATTTTAATGTATTTTTTTTTTAAATAACTAAATCCTAGCAATCTAACCATCACCACAAATACCACCGCCAATACGTACGCGATTCTGATTCCACTTTTACCAAAAGTTGATATTCTTTAAAGTTCACCAAGTTGTATTAATTAAATTACAAGGGAAAAATCAACCTTTTATAAGTTTTATCTGAACCACACCATGAAAAAGGAGGACTTTTAGAAAGAAAAAAAATGGATAATAGTAGGTTTTTTAAAGTCAAATATATTAAAAATCTGTAAATAAATAAAAAGAGTTAGACAATTACTTGTAGAGTATTTGAAAATATAATCCTTTTATTTATGTTAATTATAACATTTTAATATATTTATTGTTATTTTCAACCATTTAGTCTATTTATTATTATTTTCAGTAGTTTATTTATTTTGTTATAAAAAAATTATAACACACGGACAAATGAGAGAATGTTTTTATTTTGTTTTATTTTCACATTTTTATTATAACACACGTTTAATATTATCGAATATAAGTTTTATTATTATAATTATTAATGGTTTTTTTTTTTGTTTGTAAATTTTCAATAAAATAAGAGACCACTAGTCTATAGGTAATCGTTGATCCTGACCCAAGTCAAAGATAGTAGTTGAACATAACCGAAGGAGCTTGAATCTCACCTTATAGTTGGCACTATTATTTATTTTATAAATATATTTTGCATTATTTTATTCGTTTATTTTTTTTAATTACCATTATCTTATTAATTAGTCTATAAAAGAGCATTACTTTATTTCAATGCTTCAAAAGAAAAATTGTAGAATTTTATTTATTTATTTAAATTAAAGATGAATCTCATACAATATAGTATCAATAAATATAATTAAGCTAACATAATCTTATCTATTAAAAAAATTAACACTACGGTTATAATTTTGTGATATATATAGTAATAATTCAAATAATAATATATGATAAGAAAGATGCTAGAATCATTCCCACAATTAACAAAGAGAAAGTCAAACATTACCACATTAAACCATCCTAAGAACCTAGCAATTTCAAGCAATATATAAAATCAATAGCAGCAGTCTTACTTTAATCTTTTGTACATTTCAACCCACCAATCCTCTTAAACGAAAGTTTCTTTCTTTGCTCTTTTTAAGTGTACTGTGCTCTGCCTTGTGCTCTGATCCATTCTAATGGTCTTTAATAATCAATAAAAATTAAACTATTCCATTACTCTCTGACCTCTTCATCAATTTCCACAGCTTAGTGGGTCGCAGAACAAGAATATATATTTTTTGTATTCGCACCTAATCATTTTTTTTTCTGGTGTTACTCAACCTTCCTATTGTTATCACTTTAATTTTGTGGGTCTGAACTAAATTAGTTAAGTACGGAGATACACACAAGTTCAGTTTTTGCAAGGTATAATTGTTACTTTTTAATTCCAAATGTTTTCCTTTTGTTTTCTTCTTATACTAAGATAGTCAATTGAGATCTGAGAGATCTTAAGAAGTGGTCTTCAGCTTCGATTGGAATGAAAATGAGAAAGCAGCTGATTTTTCTGCTGGTGGAAATTTGCTTAATTGTGAATGCCTTGTCATTTCGTGAATCTTCAGGTACTGTGTTTGATTTATTGTGCTTCGAATAAGATTTGTTGTTTAAATTGGTTTTGACCCACCTCAATTTGATTATTGATTGCATCTTGTTCTTCACTAATTTCGAGTTTGGACTAAATTTGAGCATGTTGGTTCTTGGTCTTCGATGGAGATGTTTCTGGAATTGATCATATGACCTGATTATTTCCTATTATTTGGGTCACATTTCACAGTCGTCTACTGTGTTGTTGAAATATGCAGGGCTTTTACGTCGTTTTTTCTATAATTTAATCTCGAAAATTGATTTATCTAATCCAAACTGTTAGGCAATTGTCTGGTATGTCAAAAATTCCGTTCTATATTGTAGTCAGTGTAACGATGCAGCTACAGATTCATCAAAAGTCCAACCCATTAGACCAGCACAGCCACCTCACATGTTACCATGTAAATCTTCTAAGCTTTTCCAAATCCTGACTGAAATTTCAAGATATTAAACCCTAATACTTTGCCATTCTTACTAGAAAATACCACTTTTTTTAAGCACATACACTAAGCTCCTTAAGTGTCTGTTTGTTTATGCTTTTTAGACCATGTAACAGCAATTCTAAACCAAGTATAAATTTTTCTGCTAGAAAAGATTTTCTCCTTAGACCATTTTAACTGAAATACAAGCAGGACTCTAAATCTATAAGAAAGAAGTATAAAAGGTTCATTTAAGTTTTAACAGTACGTATATGAATCTGTATACTTGTTTCATTGACTTATAGATTGGTGTTTTTCGATATGGTATGCTACAGACCACACTGGTTCTCACATATCTCCTCTCAGTTCTGCCCACCAAAGACATGGAAAGATAGTAGATGCACCACCTCAAGAAACAACCCATGGCATCCAACATGGCCACTGGTTCACACGCCAATCTCGAGCTAAAGGTAATGGGGTTGTCACTTTCCAATCTACTTGTCAAATTTTGTAAGTGAATGAATGACATGGAAGTTTTCCCTTTGTAGTCTCTAACCAACATGGTACCTTAAGGCCTTCAAGTATAGCACTTACACCTTCCATGTCATCTTTTGGAGGCTCTGCAAGAGATTTTATGCATGGTTCTGCATCTTCTCCCACAAGCTCATATCATAATCATGATCACCATCACCATCACCATACAAGGAGCAAGTTCAACGGCCATGCTATGGGACCAATCTATAGGATTCATCCACCCACTTACAGCCACAAAGGTTTGAATTTCTAGACTAAAGAAGCCCCACTAAATAATATGCAATTCACATAAAACTTGATTTACATCATCTAAGAGATGGAATATAATGATATCAACAGGCCCTTCAACGTACCCTATCCAATCTCTATTCCCACCATCTAGGAGCTTGGATTTACCGGAAAATGCTCCATCACCAACTGCTTCTTCAATCCATTATAATAGTACGAGACGTCACTTGACTATGCTTTCACCTTAACCTCGAATTACATAATGATTCCAATAAATACTGACATTTTTTGCATCTTCATTTTTGCCTCTGCAAGTGCCCATTTTCCCACCTTCAGTATCTCCTTGGAGCTCTTCCCTTAATAAGAGAAAGACTCCAACACCATCATCCATTCTGGCATTACCACCTCCGCCGCCCAACACAGGTATGAATAAGCTACTATCCTACTTTGTTTAAAAATGACCCATGACCTTGTTTTTGCATAGTGTTAAATGTGTTTGGTCCTACTTGTAGATTGTTCATCAATTACATGCACAGAGCCATTAACAAACACACCTCCTGGGTCACCTTGTGGTTGTGTTATACCAATTCAAGTTAAACTCCATCTAAATGTTGCAATATACAACTTCTTCCCTCGGGTTACAGAGTTGGCAGAGGAAATTGCAGCTAGTGTCAAGCTCAACTGCAGCCAAGTTCGTATCATGGGAGCTGATGTGGCAAGTCAGCAACTTGAAAAAACTTCTGTTCTGATCAACTTGGTGCCTAGAGGAGGAAATTTTGATTACAAAACCGCGTTTCTTATTTATGAGAAGTTTTGGCACAGACAAGTTTCAATAAAGGCTTCTCTATTCCATGCCTATGAAGTGCTGTATGTTCACTACCCAGGTTAAAAATTATCCTCAGCGACTTGGAATGCTTATTTTTGAAGAAAATTTTGCTTATTTATCTTTCTAATAAATACGATACCGATTTTTAAGGCTTTCAATAACTTCAATTGTGCAAGTAATACTTAAAGAGAAGACATCTGCTTGTTTCTTCTTTGATGTTTGATCTCAACTATGTATGCTTTTTGAAATGTTTCCTCTACTATTTGCATCACTGAACGCCTAACATAAAATATCCACCATTGGATTATACAAGTAAAAACGAGTATTGAAAATAAAAAAAATAAAAACAAACAGAGGATCTTAATTCAAGTATTTAATGTGGTTGCTGCATGGAGTTATACTTTTAATTCCTTTCATACTAGCAACATAGACAAATCATTCGTAGAAAGTTAACTTCAATACCTTTATATCTGTATCTGGATCTTAATTTCTCTTATCATGTTATTGCATGTAGGTCTTCCACCATCTCCTCCAGCACCTTCAAGCATTTCTACTATAGATGAAAAGCCAAACCCTGTAATAGATAACAATGGGATGGAAATGAAACCATTAGGAGTTGAAGTGCGGAGGAGGAAAAAAGGCAGAATTGGCAGAGGCATTATTGCAGTAATTGTACTATCATCTTTCACAGCCTTTGTTATATGTTTAGGAGTTGTTTGGCTTTTATTGTTGAAATGTAGATGTCAAGTACCCAAACCTCACGATATTCCACAAGCTTCAATGTTCTTTTCTACAAAACCAATAGGTAGGATCTAAAATTTTCCCCAATGTTTATCTTATTCATTATGAAGAGTCAATTACATTTACTAGTGCAAGGAACATACGTATGGGATTAAACAGGGTCACTCTTTTTTTTTCTCTCCATCTTCATAAAACTCCTCACCATAATCAATCATACTGTATTTTAGTGATTTATAGCATATACAAAGTTAACTTGGCACATCAATTTGCTATGTGATCTCTACAGGAACTGCTAGGTCTACATGGTTTAGCCTGCAAGGTTCAGAACCACAGTCCTTTAGTTCTGGCAGAATGACTTATACCGGATCTGCTAAAACCTTCAGTTTGAGTGACATAGTGAAAGCCACTGATAATTTTGATGCTTCAAGAATACTCGGGGAAGGTGGTTTTGGGCTTGTTTATAGTGGAATCTTAGATGATGGAAAGGAGGTGGCTGTGAAAATTCTCAAAAGAGATGATCGTCATGGTGGCCAGGAATTCTTGGCAGAAGTTGAGATGCTTAGCCGTCTACATCATAGAAATCTGGTCAAACTGATTGGTATATGCACCGAGGACACAGCTCGTTGCCTAGTATATGAACTTGTTCCAAATGGAAGTGTGGATTCTCATTTACATGGTAGACTTCTACTCTATTAGATGTTTGTTTGCCCTAGTGTTAGATCTATATGTGGGGATTTACATCAGAATTTTTTATTTTGAAACTAACATTGTATTTCCTAGGTGTTGAAAAGGAAACTGATCCACTGGACTGGGATGCAAGAATGAAAATTGCCCTTGGTTCCGCTCGGGGTCTAGCCTATCTACATGAAGACTCAAATCCTCGAGTCATACACAGAGACTTTAAGTCCAGCAACATCTTGTTGGAATATGACTTCACACCCAAGGTTTCAGATTTTGGATTGGCTAGAACAGCATTAGAGGAAGGAAATAAACATATTTCAACTCATGTTATGGGAACTTTTGGGTATCTATTTTCTTACCTTCACACTTTTAGAAATTGTTGATGCGGATTAGACCTCCCTCAAGATAACTCCCATTCTATAGTTATACAAACACATTTGGAGAGCCTATCTTATTAATAACGTTCTCATGTTTTTGAATTTATGTTCAGATATTTAGCTCCAGAATATGCAATGACTGGTCATCTTCTGGTGAAAAGTGATGTGTATAGCTATGGTGTTGTCCTCCTTGAGCTTCTTACAGGAAGAAAACCAGTGGATTTATCACAACCTCCCGGTCAAGAAAATCTTGTCAGTTGGGCTCGTCCACTGCTTACGAGCAAAGAGGGCCTAGAAACATTAATAGACTCAGCTATAAAGTCTCAAGTCTCATTTGACAGCGCGACTAAGGTGGCTGCAATTGCTTCAATGTGTGTACAACCTGAAGTATCTCACCGCCCTTTCATGGGCGAAGTTGTTCAGGCCTTGAAGCTAGTGTGTGATGAAATCAAAGGTTTAGTTTCAAGATCTTGCAGCCAAAAAGATCTTAATCTTTTGGTCGATGCAGATACTAAAATCAATACAAGTGTTTCAGATAAGATTCTAGAGGCTTCTAAATCACATCTACTTCCTAGATTTGGCACTAGTCATGAAACCAAGAATACATTATCATCATCAGAATTGTTGAGTGCTTCAGTAGGAATTCAAGAGCAGGAATTTGGTTCTTTTAGGAGACACTCAAGTTCAGGGCCTATAGGGACTGATAGGAAAAAACATTTATGGCAGAGGTTAAGAAGTTTGTCCAGAGGCAGCATGAGTGAACATGGGTTCCCATTGAAATTTTGGCTAGGGAATCGCTAGTTTGCGTGTGACTTATATACACTCTTTAGTAAAGTCCCAATTTTTTCATATATCCCCCACTTTGTTGTATAGTTGTACAATTGGAGAGTGTCATTTGGTTTACAAGTGGACACAATGAAAAATATTAAATGTATGCTTATATAAGCTGGGTATATACCATACAGGGTAATTTTCACATGAGGTATTGATAAAATACACGTAATGTAGAGTTATCTTGCAGTTGATACTTGTTTACATGTAAATTGGTACACATGCTGAGAACAACGATATATTTTGATGCAGTAATTTGCCTCTCATGTGAAGCCTGATTATTACTGTGAATACTGAATGCAACTAGTCAGTCCAATTGTCTGAGCTTTTTTTTCTTTTCCTTGACAAACAAACATTAATCAATTAAAATGTAGGATTACATTTAAAATTTAAGTAAGATGGACAATGTAGAGTTTCCACTGCAAGCCAATTCTACACATTAATGATGCTTGTTAGGAACTGAAATAGCTAAAATTAAATTGATTTCCACATAATTAACACTCCTGATCGTATTCATAAAATAAAAAATAAAAAAACACTCCAGTATTATCCTATCAACTCTTCCTTATACACCAGCTGCTCTTCCCAATCTGTCTCTCAAGATCTTCACACCCATGTACCTGCATAGCAGAAACAGGATATTACCATTATAAAAAGGATATTACCACTACAACAATTGCACCTTCGTCCTCTTTTCAGAAGGGCAAGAGCTATGATGAATAAGGAAAATGGTCCACCTAGTACCCTAGTTATGTGAAAATGTGCACTTTAATCCCTTAATGGTTTGGATAGGCACATCTGGTCCCATAATTGTGAAAAATTAGCACTTAATGTGCCCATGTAGAAAATAAGGGAACTAAGGCGCTCGTTTTCAAGAAAAACAGAACGTGTAGTGTGCAGGACCATATGATATTACCTTCCCATCATCAAGACAGTGGCCTGAGGATTAGTCCCAGGAGATTTAGTAAAAGTTGAGCCATCAATGACACGAAGCCTATAGATGCCAAGAACCTTGTGATCAGGGCTAACCACCTTTCCCACATGACATCCACCATGGTAGTGCCAAATGGTAATCACAGTATCTTTGCAGAACTGCTCTAAGGACTCTGTGTCATTGGTATGCTTAGGTACGAGGTTCACATTAGCCTTCACACTCATGTTAAGCAGCTTTTCCATTGTTTGAATATCAACTTGAGTGTAGTTTGTAAAACGTTTTGACTGTACTACTTTTGCAGCCATACGAATCCCATGAACACAGCGTTGAAGATCATATGGGTGGCTGAAGTAGTTGAAGGTTACAGAAGGGTTATCATCAATGTTGGTGTTTATCAAGTTGAGCTTGCCTGTTGAGATGGGGTTTGAAAATTTTTCTAGAATGAAACCTCCTCTGAATGCCTCATGAGGCATCTCTCTCTTGTTTTTGATGTAAGCTTGAATAGCTTCTGGTGTTCTTTGTTTGGGAGGAATAGTAGATAGCTGTCCTATCTGGAAATATCACAGAAATCAAGTTCATATAATATAAGAAACTTTGAATTAGTACAATTTGAAGCAAGTGTGACTTATTGGAATTTCTGGGAATAGTACATCAAGCTTTTGAACTAGCATTCCTTATCAAGAAGTGTTAATTGTAAAGCTGCATTAACAGGTATGGATTAGGCATATATGGAAAATTTCATTTTATTGCTAGAAGGCGGGTATGCAAGTTACCTCAGCTGACATGATTCCATGGTGGGAATGAATACTATCCTGGGACTGCCCAAATCCACTGCTAGCTTCAATGTACACGCCCAACTTGGTTATGCCAACAGTTTGAATTAAAGACTGCTCCACATGTCTGTTACTAGGAACAAAGACTGAGTTCATAGGGTTATCTGACATGCCGTCACCAACATATTTATTGTTTAGCACCACTGAGATATTTAATTTCTCTAGCTGACCTTTTGGTCCAACACCACTTAACAAAAGCAATTGAGGACTCCCAATTGCTCCACTAGACAATATCACTTCACTTTCAGAATTATCTGCAAGAATTGCTTGATGCTGATTCCCCTTTTCATCTTTGAATATAACTCCCATTGCTTTTGGTCGCTTCCCTGAAAAAGACATGAATTACCCATCAGTCAAGGTGATAAGATTCTAGCACATATTTTCCCAAGTAATGTTACACTTTCCAAGTTAGGGTTATCCCAAATCTTAAATGGCGTACTATCATTTGACAATTTTCTGCAATTATGGGTCGACTTTATGTTTTTGGGACCATAACATGCAGAACAACAATAAAATTTGACATCTAACTTGGGATGTCTTGCTTCTTCTTTTTTCTTTCCTTCAAAAATACCAGGTCATAATTTACACACAGTTAACACAAGATGCAATAAAAAATGTTCATAATAAGATGTTAGCTTACCTGCTGTGTCAAAAACCACCTTTTGTACTGTGGCATAAACCAATACAGTAAGCTTATGAGGGTTAGCAGAAGCCAGTAGTTCAGCAGCAGTGTGACGACGGCCAAACCTATCAAAAATGGTTCCACCAAACTTGGTTCCATAGACATGATCATAGGTGAAACCATTAAAAGGTGAAATTCCAGCATCCAAAAGGCCATCTCTAAATGCTCTTTGCCAAGGAGCAACCTTTGGCTTGTGAACAATTTGCTTTTCAACCCAAGGATAGGACTCATTTACTAGCTTTTCATCCCAACCTACACTCTTTATGAACCTGCAAACCAAATATCTTTAAACATCAACAAAAGGCTCAACACTTTTCTTCTTCAAAAGTCACAACTTTGGTTTTCTCTTTTCTGTTAAAAGCAATCATATGAATTTTACAACTAAGATCCATTGTGTTACTGCATGATAGTTTCAAAATCCATTTGACTTGGGTCTATTCAACAAAAATTTAAAACTAATTCTGCTTGTGCTCATTTCTGTGGTATATTTCTGAAGGTCTGGAAGTTGGCAGGTACAAGCGTGAAAGACACATGCCTTCTCTGGCAAAAGTCACTTATTGATATGCCAACTGTGTAAGTGTAAATAGCATTCTTTTTGAAATATATGCCACCACATACCCTCTAGTAAAAGTTTTACTTTTTTTGTTCTTCCCAAAAATCAATAACTATTGTGGATGAGTAGAGGAGTGTCCCATAAATGAGATGTTGGTGTTGTTGTGATACCATGGACCATCTCTTTATCAGATGTCGATGTTCTGATGACGTCAAAGTATTATCTAGGCTTTTTCACATGTGAGTTATATTTTTTTAACACTTATTTAACTTAATGTGCTCTGCTCTCATTTGTGGCCTGAGTAAATGATTGTGATCAGAGGCAAAACCAAAAATGTTTTCCAAGGGAGGGGCGAATAGCACATGATAGTTAGTACGTGTAAAAAATATAAAAATTAAAATTGTGCTCAAGTATAATTAGAATTCTTTTATTGAAATATAATTACAGTTAAATTTATGTATGTTATAGTTTTATTAGTTGTAAATAGACAATAATATTCTTTTGCTACTAAATATAGAGTAATATACTAGAAAAATAAATATTTGATCTTAATTAATGTAATGTTAAATTATATAGTTGGAAAATGACAAAAGAGATTAAAAAATTGTAAAATGTATCAAAAAAAAAATTACATGATAAGTTGTTCTATTTTTATTGACTTTAGATGAATAATTTTAACTGAACTAAATATTCTATTTTGTTTATATAAATACTTAAAATTGTAAAATTATTACATATAATAGTAAAAAATTACGATGATTGTAATAGGTTAATACTTTGTGAGTTAAATAGATGATTTTTAAATGCTAATCAATTGAAATTAAATAAAATTTCATTAAAGAAAGAGACGTTTATTTAATATTATTTGATAAAAATAAAAGATTAAATTACGAAAGTTTGGACCACAACATTAAAGTGTGATAACATGTTAGAAATCAAATATTAAATTATTAAGAGTTTAGCTAAGAAACTTTTATATGTTATTTAAGATAGAGAAATTACTACCACCTAATGACAACCATACAAGAAAAAGTTTGAAAGGGACATTACAAGCATTTAAGATACAAGGATAAATGTTAAATGCAAAAAAACAAAAAGCAAAAAAAAAAAAAACCGACAGGTTCATGTGTATGATATGGCACCATAAACACTTCCAATAACTATTCCAACCCTAACAATCAAATTAATCATCAACTTTGATTTAAAAATTTACACGTTATCAACTCCATTTAAATACGCTTATTTAAATTGAAAGGAACATCTGAACTATCTCCAAATTTATTAGGGTAGATATGTCATATGACTAGTATACTAGCGGTAGATAACTATTGGATTTGATATATATATAAAGCCAACCTAGAAAGTAGAAGAAAGATGTTAACGTGCCAAACAAGGTTTCATAACTTAAAAAAATAAAATGTTTTAGTACCATTATTGTTAATATTTTAATAACGTAATTTTAAAAAATATATTTTTTTTAAGTATGAAAATTTAAAATTATAATTAAAATGTATATTTTTCAAAGTTATAAAACTAAATTATAATATACTGTTTTACCAAAAACTAAACAAGTAATGATACCCTCCCCAGTTGTATAATGTATAAGAAGATCAAACTTCTTTTATCTTTCAATAGTACTACGTACTCTGTAGCGTTCATGGCAGCCACATAATAGTTCATTAATTTCTTAATAAAAGTACGTGAACATTCATGTCAGGATTAGTTCACGATCAAAGAAAGAGTTTTGGAAAGAAAAACTTTCAATAAAAAAGCATCATGATATGTCGATCAAAAAAGAAAAAAAAAAGATATCTTTATTATGAATATTGAACTCTAGAAAGAAAATCAAGATAATAACTAACAGGAAAAACTACTATATGTAAAGTTTATTAGTAAAGAAACAACAATGGAACCTCTTCACATTAAATTGTTCAACTTTTACAAGTAAAAAAGTTGTTTGAAGGTGACACATTTTTATGTTTGAAATAAATATAGACATGGAAATTTATAGTAAGCACATGTGAAGAGCATTTGATACAGAAGCTAAAGGACAACAGAGTCGTTGGAAGTGTTCAATTAAGTCAGCAAACACTTTTCAACCAAAAACAAAGGTCACCGACCAACAATTGCAATCTATTTCCTAACCAGTACAACCTACCTTTGCTTTGTCTTCATTAAAATTTCCCAGACTGGAAAAATAACTATTATACTTATTTAACTTTAAAAAATTTAGCATTTTATTACTTAATTTTTTAAAACTTATATCTTAATACATAATTCTTTACTTATATATTTTTAAGGAATACATAAATTCATTTTAAATTAATTATTTCAATTTCAATATAATTTAAACACATAAAAATCATATGAAATCGTAAATAAATAAAATGTAAATTTATCATTAATGAAAATAATTAAGAATGTTAAATTTGTAAAGAAAATTAAATATTTTAATATTAACAAATTTAACACTCATTTATTATGTATATTTTTATTTGTTTTAATAGTAATCAAATTGAATAAATAACTCATAATGAATTTACGTATTACTTTTAAAACAAGTAGGTCACTTACGACACATTTTAAAAAAAAAAGAGAATAATAACATAAAGGTCTAATAATTTAGATAGATTATATACTTAAATTCACTAACTTTATTATATATAATAAATTTGAAAAATATGATATTAAAAATAAATAAATATCTATAATATTTTAATCTTAAAATTGTATTATTTTTCAAACTATTTGTAATACATTATAAATACGTTATATTTTAAAAAATAAAATATTATATTTAAATCAGCAATTAATAAACTAAATCGTACAACTTATCAAAAATAACGGAACATCTGTACGGCGCGGAACTAATTGTAGACCCGGAAAATGGCTTTGAAGTCCCTTTAACCCAAAATGACCCAAAAGAAGAAGAAACATAAAAACCGTCGAGTCTCTAAAAATACCCTTTTGATTAATTTTTCTTCCTAAAGATTATTATTTTGTTGACGAGGGTTTTTATTTACATACCTTGAACTTGCTCTGGTGTAAAAGCCAGCATTGATACCAGTACCACCACCAAGAACCCTAGCACGAGCATTAAAGACGCCATCTGTGGAAATGAAGAATTGAGAAGCAGAGGTGGGTGAAGTGTCGGCCAAGGTAATGTGGAAATTACTCAGAAAAGAGACATTGGCATTAGAGAAAGGGACACCCCCTCTTTCAAGCAAAAGAACACTGTAATTTTGAGATAGAGTTGCAGCTAATGGACACCCAGTTGTTCCACCTCCGATTATTATGTAGTCATAACCATTGTTGACGGTCTTTGTTGCTGAGAAACTACTTGCCTTTCTGATAAATGGGTATCGAAATTCATAGAATTTACTCTTACCTGCATATATTTTCAGATTTTTTAGTCAATTTATTCACACCTCTTTTAAAAAGTTTCAATTTTTACCAAAATTTTAAGAGCAAAAAAGGATGTAGTTTAAGAGGGGATTGTAAGTTACTTCACAAAAAGATTAATTTAAAAAAAAAACATAGGTAATAGCAAGATCAAAATCAAGTACTTTATTTTTTTATTTATTTTTATTGTCAAGTAGTATATTCAAGTGATAGTGATTAGTTTGTAGTTTTGGTTACATTATTTTTTTATCTCAGTCATTATCAACTCAAGAATTTTCTTAAATAGTTTTTTTTAATTAAAAAAAAGTCACAATCCTACTTTTTTTTTATTTTTTTTCCTTACTTTACATTTTCAAAAGTTAGTTTATGAAATATATGCAGGTAAAGAAGATAAAGAAAATGAAACATCGACAACAATGTGATTTATATTTGGTTTCTTTATTAAGATCGAGGCTACCTAGTGACTCAATAGCATGAAAGTTAATTTTAACATATCGAAAGTAGGGTTCAAATTTTAATTAGGAAGGTGTGAATTGACATTGTAAAAAATTCAACCCAGATATGATTAGCCAAAAAATATGTAAACCCAGGGAAAATGAGAGAGAGAGAGAGATATAAAGGAGAATAACAAAACCCAATTAGCCAACAAGGAAATTTGAAATGATCATTTGAGAGAGAGAGAGCAAAAAAAAAAAAAAAACCTTGAGAAGAAGCTAGTAAGTTGAAGAGGCATATAACAAACAACTTGACTACAGCCAACACCAAAGCCATTGAAAAAGCAGACAAACAAGGCCTTCAGAAAAAAACCTCTCTCACCAGAAGAAGCTTCTGAGACTCTCTAGCTCCTTCCACTATGTGGCTACCACTGGTTGGTCTTGTTTTGTGTGTGTATTTACACACACATATATATATATATACTCTACATTACATATCATTAACAATTATACGTCATGATGCAAAGAAAAAGAAGCAAATTGAGATTATATTTCAACACTTTAATTATATTTTATTAATTTGAATGGAACATACATGATACAACTGGATGGTCATTTAATGGTGAAATGAATGCTGCAGTTGAGTTGGGATACCTATGGCCGTTGGATTTATCTTCTTTGAGATCTGATCGATCAATATATGTCCGTCCCCGGTCCATCCATACTCCTTAGTAAAACAAAAAAATTATGACAGCTCATTCACCACCTTATACTAAGAAAGTGGGTTGCTTATTAATGTTGGAGTCGGACTCCGAGTTGGGATCTCTAAATGTATGCATATTCATACATATGTATAAATTAAACCGTAGTTGTTATTACAACAATTTTACTATCTAGTATAACAATTAGTGTCTGTGGCATGTGATTGAGCTAAAAATATTATGTTGCAAAATTATCATAACTATCACTAGATTCTATAACTTACATAACTTTCACATAATGTTAAAAATAAAATAAATTTAATAGATTAAAATATTAATATCGATAATTTAACGTGATTCACCCTTTAATAGACAATATAATAAATTGAGATAAACTTAAATAATAACACAAGTATATTTCTCAAACTCACTATTTTGTCATTCATTTTTTAGAAAAATATATCTCAAATATTTTCTACCACTCTCTCACATATACAATACTATTTTTCATCAAAGTAAATTATTTCTTTAGATTTGTTTTGCTTCTCTATTTTTTGTGTGTTTTTCTAAGGCAAAAATATTATCTATTTATAGACAAAATTACTTATATCTTATGTGGTTAAAAATTGGTCAAATTTTAACTACATAAGATATTTCTTTTTATTTATTAAATTTATTAAATGTGATTGTACCTAAAATTTTTATTTTCTTCATCTTTCGTGGATACGATGCGAAAGATAACTAAATATAAAAAGGTTAAATTTGACTAAATAACTCATATATATTAACCAATAAATCAAGATAGTTTCATCGTAGTTTAGAAGAAATTTTTATTTGATAAAATAAAAATATCGAAGGCTAGATCGACATGTAATTAGTTTTTTTTTAGAAATGCTAAACAATTAAAGATATAAATTTGCATCATTTTTGTCATTTACATATTTCATATTTTAACAAGTAGCAATATTATTTAGTTTTTCAATTTTCAAAATCATTTTAACACTTAATACAATCTTATGTAGTTCATATAACTATATATCTCAACTCCTACGTTTTATATCCTTATAAGTCTTATTAATTTGTCTCAAATAAAGTGATAAACACATTTAGTATCTACACAGTAAAACCTAATTAGAATGAAAAAGTATATTTATAATAACTGATAGATAATCTATTTTTCTACAATAACTATTATAAATAGAAGTGATTAATTAGAATTCCTATTCCCTAAATTTTGTTTGATAAAAAATATTGTAATAGATAATAAAAACAAATTTAAACAAGTAAAAATTATAATCAATACATTTTTTTAATAAACTCAAGTGACAAATTCAATTGAAAAAATTAAAAGAATAAGAAATCACATATTTTATTTATTGTTAAGATTGAATGTACTAACTTTAATTATTTCATATGAAAAGGTTTTGTTTGAGTAATGTACATAAACATATAATATAATTTTTTAATCTAATAATATATTATTAAATTTTTATATAAATAAATACAGGTTAAGGTTTCTCATTTCATTTTGAGAAATTTTAATTTTGAGATAGATAAAAGGCATAAGTACGTTTAAACCAATAGATTGTGAGTAGTAGTGTTATTTCCAAAGGCATCAATTTGTATACGCAGATGTCTCTATAGATCAAGTCAATATCATCGTTAGTTTAGTAGAAACAAAAAGTCAATATCATCACTAGTTTAGGGGAAACAAAAAGTCAATATCATTGCTTTCACAAACTAACATCTGATGGCTGGACGTATATGCAAATAAATCATTGTTTCTCTTCAAAAATAAATAATTATTTTGAAAATACAAAAAGGTTTATTTCATTACTACTAATTATTTAAAGATTTTTTTCTCTATTTATTTATATTTTTTAAAAATATTAAAAGTTCTTTATATATATATATATATATGATATATTTGATGAATTTAAAATTATTAATAAAAAATAATATTTAACTCTAATTATATTTTAAATTTAAAAAGTAAAAACAATCCAAATAAAATATCTTAAATTGTCAGTTTGCAACCAAGTCCCATCCCTAGAGAATAGCTTGTAGCTCTAGTTTAAATAATAAGTCTCCTCTTTGACACCTCTTTTTTTATGGTAAGTATAACGATGTTCATTATTATTGTAAAAATAAAACAACATTCTATTGAGAATGAATATTTTAATTGCATTTTTAGGTATGTGTGATTATTTCTATTATTAATTTATATATTTATTAAAATGATTTTGATAATAGATATTAATTATTATTCTTATTATTTGTGAAAAAATCTTTTTCAAATTATTATTTTTTAAAATAATTTTAATTATAGATTTTATATTTTAATTCGAAAATTATCTCCACTATCATCTCAAATTCTCTCTATTTAAAGATATCTGTTATTTTTATAGTTATTAATTGTTAATGCATATAAAGTCATCAATAAGAAGAAAAAATTTAATTTTATGATTGTATAAATATATAAATTAATTATACTTACTAATAATATTACTTATTTATAAAAAAACTTACGAATAAAAAGAATTTTCTTATACAAAAATATTTTTCTACCTTACATGTATCAATCCATATAACATCATTTAAATATGATTTGATGCCTTAATAGTAAGGCAATTTAATTTTTGATACATTTCTTACTTTATTATTCAGTATTATTTTTATTTAAAAATAGGTATCAATTTAATATAAAAATTACATTAAATTAAAATATGATAAATATTTAATTTAATATAAAAAATTATGTTAAATTAATATATATTTTTAAATAAAAGTATCATTAAATACTTGATAAAAAATTAAATTGTATTCCTTTTGAGATAACAAACTCATTTAAATAACTACTTTTATTAATTGATCATACAATATTTTATGACCCTCTATATCTCTAATTTTACCGTTAATAATTGACATATCACTGGTGCATAAAACGCTGCTCGATGACACGTAATAAAACTGATTAGTCATAGAAATAGACAACCATTAAATCTCTGCAAGCACTAATAAGCACCTACCATTAAAATTAAAACTAGGAGAGTGAGTCAGATATATAAAAAAAAAACAAAATCCTATTTTTATATTTTTTAAATTACCAAAACATGACAAATACATACTTGTAATATTAATACAGCTGACTTATTCAAAAACGTTTTTTTTTTTATAGAACTAGTTGGTGCAAGTCAATTATGAGAGCTTAATAAGCCTGATTATCTGATTTCAAAAACCCTTCCTAGCTAAAAAACCACCTAACATGTAGTATTTTCAACAAAATCCAATATCTACTTCATAAATCCTTTTTAACCTTATTAAATTTCATGCAAAGTTGGTTGAATCATTCATTCATGAGTATACGTATCATTCGTATTAAATGGTCACATATTTTATTGATTTTTTTTTTTATCTTTATCAATGTAACTGCTAATCTAATCTAGAGATTATTATGGGGACAATTTATAAATATCAACTCATGTGAGCCTTAAATCCATAACGTTAAAATTATTTAACAACATCGTTATCACTAAATTAAAGGATGATCCGCATATATTTTATTGATTTAGACAATATATATATATTAACAAAATATAATCGAGTTCTAATTAATCAAATAACATTAATTTTAAAAACTTGATTTCAATTTTTTATTTAATTAATTAAATTTACATTTTCTTTTAACTTAAGAGAAAATGGAACGAGAAAATATATTTTTTTAACAAATGTGTTTTGTTTTCCTTTTTTTTAAATGAATTAGAAAAAATAAAATTAGTTTCCAACACAACAAAAAAAATTTAAAAAAAAAATTGTTACAAAATGAGCCATCAATTACTCAATCAGTTTCACTTTTAACTCTTAAAAAATATTTTTATCACATGCATTATAAAAAAAAATATGTTTATCATATTATTATAAAAAAATATGTTTATTATAAGAAAAAATATTTATCACACATGTCATACAAAAATATATGTTTAACATATTTACAAAGATGTATAAAAAAAAATATTTAACTTTTAAGTGTAATTAAAAATAAAATTTTATCTACGAAATGAACGAGAACAAAACTAAGATCTAAATATTAAGGGAAACACACAACTAAACCATGATTTAATAGTTAGTTTATGATATTTTTGAAAATAAGCTTCACAAATATTAACGGGAATTAGTACTTTGTACTAACCTTATTCTAAAAACTAATGCATCAGAAAATTAATTTAGCAAAATTCAAAATAAACAAAACAATAATAGTAACGTATTTTAGACTCAATAATATCATAAGTTTTTTTTCTTTATTTACAAAATAGTGATTTCATCACATCATTTACTATTTTGCTGTACGTGGATTGAATCGAGTTTTAATCTTTTTACGACTAATTTATTTAGTATAATTTGAATTAAATTCATTTAAAAATGGGTAAGATTGTTTATAATAAAAATTATTTAACATCAATTTAATTTATTTAAAAGTTTCATGTTTATATCACGTTCCTAAAGTATAATACAATTTTATAAATAGGTTGACTCTTTTATAACCCAATTCATTTAACTTAAAATTGAAACCAACACGTTTAATAAATAGGATAAGATATATAAATATGTTTATGAACTAATTCAGTTAACCTCAACCCACACAACCACTCAAAAGTCTATATATAATTCATGTCATGCATGTTACATCATTTTGAAAAAATTGTACTACAAATTAATTAATAATATAATTTGACCATAGAAAGGATAGGTTTACATGGGATTTATGAAATTTTTGTACATTATTTTATTACAAAATGTAACAAAGTAAATTTGATTTATTATCTTTTTCTTTATTTTCTTTTCTAAAAATAAGTCAAGGATTATCCACCTCCTTAGGACGCATTGCATCAAACACTTTATTATTTTGATTTGATACATTATATTTCGGTTCAATTTAAGAGTGGAAGATACTAATTTATTTAAGTAATTTCACTTTTTTTAATATATATATATATATATATATATATATGTATATTATTTATATTATAAAAATATATATTAAACAACATATATTTAAAAAAAATCCTGTTATTAAAAAAATATTATATATAAATAAAAATTAAATCATATAATTAAACCAGATACTTCAAATAAAAATAAATATGATTAATTACTCCATTAATCCTTGAAATCTATGTAAATTTAGGTATAAATCTTAAATTTTTAAATGCTACAATTTAATCTCAAAGATAAAATTTCACTCATAATTTCATAAATTTTTAAATCTTACGATTTAATTTTAAACTTTAAAAAAGAAAACCTAACTTGATTACTAAAATACATAACATATTTTATCAATCAAAATTTTAAAACCTATGTAAAATTTTAAAAATTTAAATATTAAATCGTATGATTTAAAAATTTATGAAACTATATTCAAATTTTTAAAATTTGATGATAAAGTCATACATAATAAAAATTTAATGACATGTTTATAAATTTATTTAAATTTGAAAACAAATAAATAAAAATGTACTCTTCAATAGAGGTTTTAAAAGTATTGGTTCTTATTGCTGTCTCCCACCCCCACCACCCAAAACAACAAAAAATGGAAGAAAAAATAATCTTATTAACCATTTAGAGAGAGAGAGAGAGAGAAGAGAGAGAAACAACAATAACCGAAAACACCTAACACCTAAGGATCGACTCAGTAAATCACGTCTCTATATAATGTGTATTTTTTTCCCCCTCAAATCAAAAACATGAGAAATCAGCTTCATCGTTCTCAGAATACAAATGATAGCAAACCAGCATAGTCAACATGCATCTATATATGAAATTCTCGTGTGGCTAATCCAACAAATAAAAAACAAAAACAAAAATACCTAGCTAAAAACAGAAAATTTACTTAATGGGGCTTCCTCACCACAAAGGATAGTCCTCTGTACTCGGACACTTGCCCAAAATGACAATGCCTTAAAAGCTATATTACTATACAAGCTGACAGATCTAATGTGTGTTAATCATACAATCAACAACATTCCCACGGTAAGAGCACAGAGCATACCCAGGCAGCTTCAAAGAAAACAAAACTGCTCGACAATTGTAACCTTTAGTTTATCTAATCTTCTTTTAAGGGACTAGAGTAAGCAGTGTCTGTCACTTCAGATGAAGCACTCGATGAAATTTCACTACTAGTGTTAACTCTGTTATGTAAATTGTTTGGAACAATTGCAGGGTTCCTACCAGGCTCATTAGCTGTAGTTGTAGCTCCTTTCTCTGCTAGTTTTCTCAAAAGATTCATGATGGTAGGAACAAACTGCGTGCCTAAGTTCAGAAGCCCGGGAACCTGCAAGAGCAGTAACAAGAGTTACAACCCAACCTTCTGAGAATCTCTTAACGAACCCAACTGCTTTTAACCGAAATGATAGCATTTCAAATTTCGAACACATCTGTGGCTATTTAAACAATAGGCAACCCTTTAGCAAAAAACTAAACAATCATTAATTAGGTTTGAACAGCCAACCCCAACACCAAAAAAATAAAAAATAAAAAGATGATCCTCTTGTAAGTAGCCAAATAGCGAGCGATCACTCAGCAATGAACACTAACTGAAAGCAGCCAGGAATGAATACCAAGTGCTCCAACTTAACTCAAAGTTTACTAAGAGATATTTACCAAATTTGAATAGATTTGGCTTGGGGAAAGAACAGTGGATTGCAAAAAAGAGTGAAAATAAATACTCACAAATCCATGGCGGAACATATTCCCAACATCTAATTGCACATAGAGTGCTTTGATGAGTAAATAGCCAACAAAGATGACCAGCAGATATAAAGGATTTCTGCCAAATAAATATATTTGAATTAGTTTAAACAGGAACGACCAGAATAAAACATAATGCTAGAGCGCTGACATGATAAAGTATGAGATAGATTAAGTATGAGCTTATCTACTACCTGACGTCCGGTATACTATGTTGCCTGACAGACAGTACATGGATAAGTCACATTAGTTATATACCTTAAAAGTGTCATAAACTCGTTGAAACCCAGGATAACCAAGGCAACAATTGCCCACGGAGGTGGTAACCAGTTGCTATTACGCTTGTTGGCTTCCTGAAAGCAGAAGAGAAAGTGGAACAAAAGTATAATAAATAAAGGGTAAAAATCCATAGACACTACTTTTATTTTTGATTCAATTTCCTAAACTTTTTTTATTTGATTTGATACTCGAACTTGGCAATTTGATTTGATTCGAATTATTATTCTTGCAAACAAAGGTTACAAAGGTAACATAACTTGCCTTCTGATTAAGGTGACAAATTGAATCAAATTCAAATCTTAAGTTTGATTACCAAACTGAATTAAAAAAATAGTTAAAGTAATAAATTGAATCATATCGTGAATTTCTGAGTACCAGATTGAATAAACAAGTAGTAGTAATTGAATCGAAAATAAAATGAGTACTAAATGAAATCTTTACCCAGAAAATGAATAACACAAATATACATCTTTCTTCCCAAGTCACAACATGCTATAAAGAACAATTTAATGCTGACAATTTTTTTAAAGATTTAAAAGTAAATTTTCATTCAGTAAAAGCCCTTCTGGTTATGCAATTGACTACTAGAATTTAACCCAAAGATACAACAGCAGTGAAGTGTCAGATTACGTGAAACTACTAGTGCCTCTACTTCTAACCAGGTCTAAACCAAATCATTAATAAGGATTGTCAAATACTTAACGCCTTCAGCATAATCAGCCCAAAAACTAGTTTATTTCTTCTATATCAATTTTCCTGCAAGAAGCAAATAGAACTACACCCTCTAAAAAGGGTGAGGTGTAAGCATATGCTTCATATTACTGATTATATTAGTATTTTTGTTTTCATCAAAATTTTGCAATCACCGATTTCAAGTTTTTGCTCCCCTTTTCAGTTATTATATTCCCAATATAAAACAAATAGAAGTATAAAACAATGTATCCTGCGATTATTCTCCACACTTTTAACTACATAATTGGATTAAAAAAATGTATAACTAGTAGATGGAGTACCATACCTGTGCAGCAATAGCCTGAGAGACACTATACTCTGTCTCAGCTTTGAATTGCCTCCATATAGATTTGCACTGGACAGGTGTAATCAATGTTTTTGACGACGGAACCTACATTAAAAAATCAGTCACATGAGTATTGAGGGTAAATCAAAAGGCTTCCAATATTGTCTACATCTTGGAATTAATACATCTATGGCTGATAGACAGATCTAAATGTCAACTTATAACAGTTGATGTAGTAGCATAAGGCATGCGATAGTACCACAACAGAGCAAATTATAAGGTTTCGAAAAGATGCATTAAGATTATGCCCATCAGAATGCAACTTCCTCACAAGGACAATATCAAGTTTTTTCAAGTTTTTTTTTTTTTTTTTTTTTGGGGGGGGATACCTTTTCCCAAGTGCTTGAAGCTAGTAGGTCAGCGGTTGTGATGCTTCTATCTTTTACAGCACTATTTGTGGGGTCCACCAAAGCGACAGATAAAGTATTCTCAATATTATCGGAATCATTGTCATCCAAACGAATTGCAGCCATAACAGAAAGCAACTTAAGGGACTGGAACATTTTTACAAACAGTAAAGGATATCAAGAGGCAACTCATACTTAAAAACTCAAAGATGATCCTAATGTAAGCTGAAACTGAAATGTACCTCAGATCGAGCAGTTTTGGTTATTGCTCGAATATCTTCTTTCTCAGTCCAAACGCGTGGCATTGAGTCAGAGTCATGGGTAAACAGCGTTGAAAACCTGATAGCAATCTAAGGTCAGCCATATGAAGATTGAAGGGAAAACTTTAAAATTATGAACAAGTATCAGAAAGAAACTGCTACCTGTCCTTCATACGGACCAAGACTCTAGCCGCTTCCTCCCTTGCTTTTGCTTCAACAATACTTCTAGCATAATCCTCTAGATTTGCAAGCATTTTTTCCTTGCTTTCCTCATACATGTCAAAACCAAAAAGTGCACTGGAAAACTCAGAGACAGCTAATTGTGTCTCACGTCGAAGAAGTTTACGAATTGCAGGCCATGTCTCAGCATTTGCTCCATCCAGAAGGACTTCGACTGGTCCTGACAAAGCATCCTTCAGTTTTGCCTGCAAATGTATGCATATAATCAAGCAACGTTTCATCGGGCCAATTTAGCCAAACATTATGCAAATTTGATCAGGATCCCAAGCCACGTGTTTTGCTTTAGCACCTATAGAACAACTTCATATTATATTATCTTGCATTGTCTTTTGCTTCAAGCTACTTCCTTTATTAAATGTTGACTGCGGAAGTTATCGGTAAGATCTATAATGATCACGGTCAAACCTAACTCACTAGCACCCAATAATTTTTAAAGCTGAAAAATAGCATATCATACATTATAATTAAAAAAAATCTCAGGGAGAAGGAAATAAGAAAATAAGATGCTCTGCGAGTACCTCATAAAGTGCAGTAAGTTCGGATAGCTTGGCAGCACGAACTGAAGCAACGTGAGCATCAATATTGCGTCTAAGTTTATCCCTCATTTTGGATGTATCCCAGTTCGCTTGTTGAATAACAGCATCTGCAACAAATTGCATCAATAATGAATCACAGACAGCAAGATTAGCATTTATAGCTCAAATGATCATCCAGGTTTCACCACTATATCAAAGTAACTCATGAAATAAATAAATTCCTCTTGATATCCTCAACCACTTGTTCTAATAAAACATGTATTACATCCAAGTCTCATTGTTTCTGCAGCCTTGCCTTAATCGTATTGAAGGATTCTTCTACTTTCTTTCTAGGTTATTATCAGTTTAGGATTTACGTGCAAATAAAAAGTCATACAGTACCTGCACATTCTTCATCAAACAGGGCCATGTATGAATGGGTGCAATCATGGGCAGCAACAGAAAATCCTGTGCCGCTATCCAATGCCTTATCAAATGCTTCTTTAAACTTATCTAGAGCTCCAGATCTCAGATGTCCCAGCAAAGCATGGAAAGCAGGTTGCACGAGCTGCCAGAGTATAAAAGAAGAGTAATAAAACAATTCAATAATTCGAGTCCCAATAAAATCAATTTAATTATTCATAACTCTGTATAGCGCCCCCTTTTAAGTTCCAAAAAATCAACAAATGTGAAATTCAAGGTGAGTCATGAAAGCAAACTTAATGAACCAAATTAGAAACAAAAATCTGTTAGGTTCTTTGATTGCTGAAAGAAAACTGCTCAGTTCCTAATATCCATGTATTTTGTCTCATACTAATTCTTCAACCACTAAAAACAAATACTTGAAAATCATTCCATTGTAAAAGCCATCACTAAGTACTAAAAATAAATGAATTACTTGCAGCAATTTTTCTTCAAGCTGCTTTTGCTTTGTAGATCTGACACCTTCATCGAAATACGTGGCTTCAGCATCATACCTAAAATATCAATTGTTCAAGAAATAAATAATAATAATAATCTAAATGCAAAAATTCAAAAAAAAAAAATGAATCACTCATTAAAAATCCCAGAGATTTACCTACAGCTAAGGGGCTTATTTAGATGAAACATAACACTACTAGCACATATTTTAAGGTGACTAACTATTAGTTAACAAATGGTAGGTTGACATAGTAATTGATTGTAAAGAAAATTTAGACTGGTATATCCGGTATGTTACCAACTGTATCATTTCCACCATCTATCCCAGCTTACTATACATTCACACATGTCAAACACACCACAGACGGCAGAACATACCAGTGGTAAAAGATTATACAGTACACCATATCAAGTACAAAAATGCTTACTCTGACAGACAGGTGTGAAGAATTGAACTGAGCTTTTTCCCAAAGCCAGGAACAGGACCGGATTGGACACCCTGTTCTAACTCAAGCCAATCCTGCAGAGAATGACAGCAAATTAACAATACAAGGTTTACAGCAAATCAATAGATCTAGTATTTTCCAAGGTAGAACTCAAAATCATAATCAATATGAATATGGATAGAAAACCTTATTTCCCATGAAGCTAGTATACTTCTCATTTGCAATTTCTTCACATCGTACAGTAGCAACCATCACCTGTAAAAGGATACAAGGTGGATGGCAACAATTAGCAAAAGATGTATACATAGTAACTGCTTGCTTACCTCAGAGTAGTTAGTGTTACCTTGTGTGCAGGAAGGTCAAGATCTTTGTTCTGCTTGATGACTTTCCAGATTTGTTGAGCACTGAAAGAAAAACCTGAAGCAGGAACCACTCCTCGTCGATCTCCAGCAAGGCCACCAGGTGTGATAGAATGGAAGAATCTTTGCCTCAAATTAGCAACCTTTATTTCAAAGAGAGGGAAAAAAAGTTTATTTTGTGTCTATGTCTAAGTAAAAATGTGTTACCATAAATTCTAGGATCAGAAAATAACATTGCATCTCATGCTTATACAAAGCGATTCAACAGAACATAATAAATATAAAAATTATTAATGATTCAAAAAGAAAAGGAAACAACATCAAATTGAAAATCAATAACAATATCACATCTCTTATCAAAGAATTAAACATATTACACTACGTCAACAATTATACTCATCCTAGGTTCTCTTTTCCAAGTCACCCATTCTCAATCATTCTGAATATCAATGAACATGTAATAGAAAAGACTCGTTCAACACTATCCAGAAGTATACAAACACTAATACAGATTGACACACCTGCTCTTTAAATTGCTCTTCCTTTTCCTCACAACTTGAAAGAGCTACAACTTCAATCTAGTCATTCAATCATCAATAAAATGTAAGTACCATGAATGCTTCAAAAAGTTTAACATGAGTACCAACGAATCAATGAAATTACTTTTTAACTTCTCCAAAAAGAAAGTTATTTATTTGGAAAAAAATTTAAAAAGTACAACATCTTACATTAAAAAATTCACTTAAAGGTGTTTCCTTGTGAGCTTCAGGCTTAGGAACAGAATCCCATATCTGCAGTAAATGAGAGTGGGATTTAAAAACAACAGATATAAATTAGTTAAAAGGGGAACAAAGCACTAAATGTCATACCTTCCGGATATCTTCCCTGAGAACTGACTCCAAATTTTCCAATGGAGTCTACCAACAAAAGAAAAAAATCAACATGTAAAATTCAGTTAAAATTAATCGGTACAAAAAGGGAGCCAAAATAAAGAAACTGAAAAAAGTGATTTTGTGAAGTTTAAAAAAATGACTTTGTGATGGGGATGACTCATAACAAGATGTCACAAGCTGTGCAGAGAACAAACAGGAATAGAGAACACACCCTTGTCTTATCACGTATGACAAACATTAGAGTTGTCTTACGGGGACTAAATAGCTTCATCATCACCTGTAAGAAAAATAATCTATAGAGTCGAATCATTGGAGAGTTTCATAAATCAGAAACTTGCACTATATACATGACCAGCACAACAAAGGAACCTGGAAGACAGTTTTTAAGAGAGGCTTATTGGCAGCTTGCTCCCGACCAATGTCATGACACCACCTATATAAAGAGTCAACAAAATATTTAATAATTCACCTAAACCATTTGAAAAAATAACACTGAGAAAGCATCTTAGCTCACAGATAAGCAAACAAATTCCAAGGCAAAATAAAGTCATCTTACATGTTAATTAGCACAATATCTGAAACAGCAAGAGCAAAAAGAGCACTCTGCTTCTCAAATGCCGTATCATCCTGAAGGTGAAAAACAAATATGATTAATATAGCTCCATTTTCATCAATGCATGCGCTCAAGGCCCAGGATCAAAATTAGCATTTCATATCTCTAGGAAAGGAGCTATAGTGTTTGGCTCAGAATTAAAAAGAACAAAAAATAAGCTTCACAAGAGAAAATAAAATAAAATTATTTCTCTTATGAAGACAACAAATGTGAGTATTTTGAAGGTCCTTTCAACACATAATCTTAAATTTACTTCCAAGTAAAAAAAAATTCAGCCTTGTTCACGAGTAGCAAAAGAGAACTATATTATTTAATTGAATATGGTATCAATACCCCAAAAGAGACTGACAATAGCCAAAAAATACATATTAAAGTTTATCTCAACGCAAGTGAAAACTTGGTTGCTTCAGCATAATTAACCCATATATTCGTGAAAAACCCCAACAATTAAAAAAGGACACAAGCATAAAAGGCGGGGTTCTGAAGGCACCTCTCCTCTTTCTCTTCCATCTGTACCCTCCAAATCCATAACAAGGGTAGAAGGCTCAATACCAGCACATCTTGCTAACCATATACCTTTAGTAGTTTGGGACCTGGAAAAGAGCACATCCCCATCAGTTTGCTGGTCTTTAATAATACAAAATGATTTCATTTAAGAGCACAATAAGAACATACCTTCCCTTAAAAGCATCCATCTCTCTGAAGTTGGTACCAAACAAATGGTTTAATAGAGTACTTTTCCCTGTTGAAATTATGAATAACATAAACCAATGAACACCCCATTTTACATGGCTGAAGCTATAATAAATTCTTTCATCATGGGAAAGATCCAGCACACGAGCAAAAAAAATAATTATGTACATCAACTGTGAGTGCCTATGAATGAATAAGAGCATAGAACCAAATGCATATGAAGATAAATAGATTAGTATTATCGAGGATACTTAGATACTAGTGATTGTGTATCATAAAATAGAACAGTTATGCTATGGGTTGTTATAATAAAGATCCAGACAAATTTCTCCAGCTTTTACTCTCAAAGAACGGTAAAAATCCTGACTCAATACCTTGCTTATCCTTTTAATATAAATCATTGATATAAAAAAGATATGAGATACATACCACTACTTTGTGGACCCATTATGGACACTACGGCATATGAAAGTCCACACTCTGCCAACTTTACCTCCTTAATAAAACTCTCAATGCCACTAACATTGAATACACCATCTCCATCTATAAGCTGAATAGAACAGCTGCCAGTGCTATTCTCTACATGAGAACACGCATAATGTTAGGAAACCAAAAATCATTGTTTCTAATAAGTTCATAAGACAAAAACAAACGTAGTGAGATTTCCTATTGAAAATCTACAAGTACTTATCTGACAAACGATTAATTCTTATTAAGAGATAAAGTGTCACAACCGGCTGTATAACTTAGGTTTACAGTTCTACAGTTTCGGGAACATACTTAGCTTTCGTTTCTGATACCTAAGATACCTAAACTCAACTAAGCCAAAACACCAAATGCAACGGGAAATTTTAGTATAGTTTCGTTTGCAGTGTCTATATTCAGAAACCGAATATTTCTTAACCCATTGCTTTTCCATTACAACATTTTCTAAGCATAACAAACGAAAGAGAAAACGCCTAGTACCAAAATTCGGGCCACAATAAAATTGAATGAACTTTCCAAAATCCAAAAGCTTAGAATCCACAAATTTAATCAAATTTAAAAAGATAAATCACCTTGGAATCAATTAGCCAGACCACATAAACTATAAAAATAATTACTTAGAGTAGTTAAAGAAGCTAAACCGAAACGGACAAAGAAACCGAATAACAATGAAATCGATAGTTATTTGATGCATAGATAACGCAAAAGTAAATAGAAACGGAAAATTTAACAACAGATGAGTTATAAATGTTGGAGAAAAAGTATAAATCAGACAGAACAGAGAAGAAAAAAGATACCCATTTGAACTGAGAGACAGAAAGAACGAAATCAACCGTAAGTCGCGCGAGATTCAGATATGCTCTGGAATGCGCGAGTGATCGGTTTGCAGCGGAGAGAGACAAAGAACGAATATCACCAAGAAGCATTGATCATTCTCTCTATTTTAAAAGCGTGCCTCATTGTTCTTCTGTCGAAGCTTAAAATTCCTTTTTCTGAGTTAAAAATAAAGGAATATAATATGTTCCTTTTTTCTTTTATTTCTTATTAAGTCATGAATTTTATTCTTAAATTAAAATATCTCATTTATTTTAAATAAATTTAAACAAAATTTAAGTAAAGATATCACTAAAATCCTTTAAATTATAAAATTAGTATTGCTTATTCATTTTAAAAGGTGTTTTGTCAGGTGATAAAAATGTAATAGAATAAGAGTTATTAAAGAAGATAAAAGTAAAATTTATTATGAAATTATTTAAAAAATAATAATATTTTAACATAAAATTATTTAAATATTTTTTTTATTTTTACTTTTTAAAATAAAAACTAATGAGATATTAAAATAAAAATAGTGATAATAATCAAATATTAAAATTAATATTTTGTGAAAAAAATTTATATTAACTTTCATTCTAATATTGTTAAATAATTGAATTTTAAGATAATTTATTAAAAAAACGTATTTTTAAATATTAATGTACACCAATATTTAATACAAATGATTTGAATGATAATTTTTTAAAATTTATCATGTTTATTTTTATTATAAATTAGGATAATAATGAGGAAATATATGATAAGATATTTTTTTTATTTTAAATGAATTCAATTAAAATAAAAAATTTAAAAATATATAATTATTTATTTGCATATCAACTCTAAATAAAATTAGATTTAAAAATACATGAATGATTTTATACGATAGACAATTAAGAATATTATATAAAATACAATTTGTGATGAAATAATTCATTTTGCATTTCTACGCCATAACCGAGCTGGAAAATCATTAATAATCTAAACATCAAAGAAGTAGAAATAGTTTTGGTTTTAATGTGAGCCATATAATTTTTTTTTCTACAAATGTGATCCATTAATTAATTAATATCAATCAAACTATAAAATAGTAAAATAATTTAAATTATTAATTTTTCAATAAATATAATACATTATCTTAATTAAAAAACAATTTTCAAATAAAATAATAGAGAAATGTCGTATGTATATATACATACAAAAATTAAATGCCAGCTCATGAACTCTGTGTAAACAAGCCATGCATATAAGAAGACGTTAAAAATTAAAATTAGCAAAAATGTAACACTGATGCTTAAATTTTAATAAAATTTATGCATAAATTTTCAATTTTTTAAATCATATAATTTAATTTTTTAAAATTTTAAAATTTCATATATCTTAAATTTTTATTCGTAAATATTTACTTTTATACATAAGATAAGATTTACGTGTGAAATTTTAAAATTTTAAAAAATTATGTGTAAAGTTTTAAAAATTTAAAACTAACTCAAACTTTTAAAAATTTAAAAACTTACTTAGTTAAAATTTATATACTAATTATCCACTTTAATCATGAAAAATATTACAAATTTTACTGTTGATTTGTTTTATGATTCAAAAATAACTTTCTAAAATAAAGTACGTGATTTGAAAATTAATTTAATATTTGAGTTACTTTTTATTACTAAATTCAAAAACTAGTTTTAAATATTATTTTAACATAATTTTTATAAAATATGGAAAACAATATTCAGTAATTTTCTAATAACATTAGTATTTTTTATTTAAAAGAACATAAATATTTTTAAGATTTATCTAAAACTTATATTCAAAAATAAGTTTACCTAATTTCTTTTTTTTTAACTTTTTATTTTTTAAAATAAGATCACTGAATTTTGAATTATATAGTGGCACTTATTAATTCTGATATTTCTAGTTAAATTGATCATAGAATTTAATTATTTTCTTATTGTTTGAAATAAGGTGGACTTAATATACTGAGCTAATTAGATTCTGGTTTTAGATTTACAAGAAAAATGAAGCAGTATTAATACAAATCACTAGAGTTACTTCAAAAAATCACATTAATCCGATCCAATTTGTTGATTTTTCATTCTATTTGATCTAATCTAATGGTTATATCGGATGAAAATTTTTTTCATCCGTTAAATGCAAATCGGATAACGGATTTCACTACAATTTATCTGATTTGATCTGATCGAAATTAATTATTTATATTAAATTAAATATATATATATATAATTAATATATATTTATTTGATTTTTTAATATATTTTTTTAAGTCAAATAATTTTATGTTATAATTTATGTGAAATTTTAAAAAAATTATTTAAAAATACAAAAAATGGAGTTAATTAAATTTATTGGTCGAATTGATCGGATTTCATCCGAATAATTTACGGATCAGATTAAGCGGATGTGAAAGTTGATCAGATCACTTATAGATTAGGATATTTCAATCCGAACGAATGGTCGAATCAGATTAGATGAGTATAAAATCAACGATTTCGTTCCGATGAACAACATTATTAATCATAACTATGTAAATATTTATTAATAAATAATATTGTTATAACATTTAGATGATTTGGTTTGGATTAACAACTCTATTAATCATAACTATGTAAATATTTATTAATAAATAATAATGGTATAACATTTAGATTTATTGGTTTACGATGTGTTATAATATCACATTCAATTATTATAAAATTAAATTGGAACCGCACATATCATTTTTATTTATTTAATAAAAAGTTAAAATTTAATATCTCATTAAATAATAATAGTAGTAGCAGTAGTACCGATATTAATAAGAGATACATACAGGTGTTTCGCATAAAAAACGGTTTATGGGTTATTTTCAGATGCAACAGAGTGTATAAACTACTCATAGGTGCTTAGTGTCAAAATATTATCCGAAATAGAGAATTCTTACTCTCCTTCGCCCTGGCGTGCATTTTGGCGCCTTGCTATATACAAAATGAAAACCATTTATGGTTATGTATTATAAATTTAATATTTTTTAAAATTTTAATAAAATTTAATATTTTTTAAAATTTTAATAAAATTTAATATTTTTTAAAATTTTAATAAAATTTAATATTTTTTAAAATTTTAATAAAATTTAATCATTATAAAAAAAAGTTGTTCATGTTAAGAAATTTGGATAAAATGGTATAATCACAAATTCTTCCTCCCAATATCTTCCTTAACAGAATATCAAATAACAGAGAAATAGATAATACACAACACAAGAATTATAGTGGAAACTCCAAATTAGAGAAAAACCACTTTCGTTGTCAAAGGACAACAGGAAGAATTACCATGTGGGAAAATTGTTACAACCACACTCGCATTTTTTCTCACACACCCAAAAGACAAGAAAGAATTACAAGGCCCAAGAGAATTTTTCCCACAAAATTCTCTCACTTAAGAACTTCTCATACAAGCTTTTCTCTATTTTTGGGATGATTATCAATGAAGAAATGAAGCGTATTTATAGTCTTCAAGTTCTCATTTCATATGCCAAACATTTCTTCATTCAACAAAATTAGGCTACCTAATTTTCCTATTCTTTATTCAAACAAGGTTAGGCATCTACATCTTTGACAATATGGCTTAGCACCTCCTATTTTGACTAACAAACCTAATATTATTTTTAATCAATCATAACAATCTCCACCTTGATTAAAAATAAACATGGTTACCACTACAACACCTGCCTATTCCAAATGTTCATAATTCTCTACACCGAGAATTATCATACTCCACCATAAAAGATACACCACTTAGAATTAATCACCAATTCTAAGAATTTCACATCTACTTCATGTCGAAAAAAAAAAACTTCGAATTTATTTATGGTGCAACTCTCACACTTGGTTTTCCCGAGAGTTCATCGGCCATCGACATCCTTTCCACCACACACCTTGCTGTACATACCAAGCCAATGCTGGGTAATGCGAACTTATGGACCCGCTACCAAGAACACACCCTCTTTCATGGCAATATTTAGAGACTACGGCGTACGAGGATGTACGCTTGCTATTTTCAAAGAAAGCATCACTATAGTCTTTGAAAACAAACATACTATTGGGCGTCACCGTGTTGCATTCGAGCTTCTGGCAGATCGGGCTCCACCCTTTGGACAATTTCTTTTGAGGTGCCCGCATTGTCCACACCTCCAACACACTATCTTCTTTTCATGAAATTGTTTTTCTTTCGGTAGCTGTCGCCTACCACTTGAGTTTTCGAAGTAGAAACATTTCTTTCACCATTCGACCTTTTTCTTCGTAAAACAACTTGCTAGTAACTTCGAAAAAATTATTTTCTCCTTTCCATGAATCAAGATAGGTTTCATGTAATCATAAGAAGATGGAAGAGACCATATAAGCCTTAAAGTTATATCTTCATCATCGAAGTTTAACTCCAATGATTTCCTAGCTCAGACAATACCATGGAGAACTTAGACGGTCGACATAATAGTTCCTTCATTCATACGCAAAGTATGAAACTCGCTTCTTCAAATACACCCAATTTGAAACGCCTTTTGCCTTATACAATTCTTCAAGCTTTTCCCAGAGTTCTTTGGCCATAGATATTCCATGCACATTTGCAAGAATATTTTTGGCCAAACAAAGCCGAATTGCACTGCGACTCTTAGATCAAGATCTTCCCAATCTCCATCACTTATATTGGTTTCTTTGGACTCAATACCAAGAATAAGTGGTTTCCTTTAACGCCTGTGCAACCCATATTGATCAACAAATCTTTGACTTGTACTTGCTATAAGCTAAAAATTGATTCTCCCATCAAATTTCTCAATGTCAATCTTGACTCTCACATTTCTCCTTCTTTCTTTGAAATTGGCTCGATACCAGCTTGTTAGGAAATTTGGATAAAATGATATAATCACAAATTCTCCCTCCTAATATCTTCCTTAGCAGAATATCAAATAACGGAGAAATAGATAATACACAACACAAGAATTATAGTGGAAACTCCGAATTAGAGAAAAACCACTTTCGTTGTCAAAAGACAACCAGAGAAAAATTCAGTACGTGAAAAATTGTTACAACCACACTCTCAGTAATTTTCTCACACACCCAAAAGACAAGAGCAATTACAAGCCCAAGAGAATTTTCCCACAAAATTCTCTCACTTAAGAACTTCTCATACAAGCTTTTCTCTATTTTTGGGATGATTATCAATGAAGAAATGAAGCCATATTTATAGTTTTCAAGTTCTCATTTCATATGCCAAACATTTCTTCATTCAACAAAATTAGGCTACCTAATTTTCCTATTCTTTATTCAAACAAGGTTAGGCATTTACATCTTTGATAATATGGTAAGCCACATTTCATGAATTTTCTTCTAAATTAGGCACCTCCTATTTTGACTAACAAACCTAATATTATTTTTAATCAATCATAACAATCTCCACCTTGATTAAAAATAAACATGGTTACCACTACAACCTTTGTCTATTCATCAGCCATAATTCTCTACACCGAGAATTATCATACTCCACCATAAAGAGTACACCCACTTAGAATTAATCACCAATTCTAAGAATTTCACATCGGCTACAAGCCGAAAAAAAAACTTGTCAAATTTACGCGCAACTCTCACACTTGGTTTTCCCGAGTTCATCGGCCCATCGACATTCTTTCCACCACACACCTTGCATCTATACCAAGCCAATGCTCGTGTGCAAACTTACGGACTTACACAAGAACACACCCTCTTTCATGGCAATATTTAGAGACTAGCCATACGCCAGTGAGGATGTACATGCTATTTTCAAAGAAAGCATCACTATAGTCTTTGAAAACAAACATACTATTAGCGTCGCGTCGGTATTTGAGCTTCTCAGGATCACCCACCCTTTGGACAATTTCTTTTGAGGTGCCCAGATTGTCCACACCTCCAACACACTATCTTCTTTTTCATGAAATTGTTTTTCTTTCGGTTGTCAGCTACCAATGCTGAGTTTTCAGGCGAAACATTTCTTTCAATAATTTCAAATTTTTTCTTGAAAAACAACTTGCTAGTAACATCTGAAAAAATTATTTTCTCCTTTCCATGAATCAAGATAGGTTTCATGTAATCATAAGAAGATGGAAGAGACCATATAAGCCTTAAAGCTATATCTTCATCATCAAGTTTAACTCCAGTGATTTCGATTCAGACAATACCATTGACACCACTTAGAGGGTCAGACATCATAGTTCCTTCATTCATACGGAAAGTCTGAACCTGCTCTTTCAAATACACCCAATTTGAAACGCCTTTTGCCTTATACAATTGTTCAATCTTTTCCCAGTGTTCTTTGGGCCATAGATATTCCATGCGCATTTGCAAGAATATTTTTGGCCAAACAAAAGCCGAATTGCACTTCGACTCTTAGATCAAGATCTTCCCAATCTCCATCACTTATATTGGTTTTACCGGACTCAATACCAAGAATAAGTGGTTTCCTTTAACGCCTTGTGCAACCCATATTGGATCAACAAATCTTTGACTTGTACTTGCCATAAGCTAAAATTGATTCTCCCATCAAATTTCTCAATGTCAATCTTGACTCCTCACATTTCTCCTTCTTTCTTTGAAATTGGCTCTGATACCAGTTGTTAGGAAATTTGGATAAAATGATATAATCACAAATTCTCCCTCCCAAGATCTTCCTTAGCAGAATATCAAATAACAGAGAAATAGATAATACACAACACAAGAATTATAGTGGAAACTCCAAATTAGAGAAAAACCACTTTCGTTGTCAAAGGACAACCAGAGAAGAATTCACTATGTGGAAAATTGTTACAACCACACTCTCAGTAATTTTCTCACACACCCAAAAGACAAGAGCAATTACAAGCCCAAGAGAATTTTCCCACAAAATTCTCTCACTTAAGAACTTCTCATACAAGCTTTTCTCTATTTTTGGGATGATTATCAATGAAGAAATGAAGCCATATTTATAGTCTTCAAGTTCTCATTTCATATGCCAAACATTTCTTCATTCAACAAAATTAGGCTACCTAATTTTCCTATTCTTTATTCAAACAAGGTTAGGCATCTACATCTTTAACAATACGGTAAGCCACCTTACATGAATTTTCTTCTAAATTAGGCACCTCTTATTTTGACTAACAAACCTAATATTATTTTTAATCAATCATAACATTTCAAGTGATTTTAGTTGTATAAATATTGTAATTGATATCTCCTTTTATCCATATTTTAAAAGATTTTTAATTTAATACATATAATATGGGATAATATCATCATTTTTATCTATTTCTAATTGAAACATAGAAACAAACTTTGAAGGATTAAGGTTAAATCTCACAATTCTTAACAAAAAGAAACAAATTGATCAATAAAACAATCCTTTTTTTTTTGGCACAAATTCGTTCTTTTTCTTTTGATACTCCATAATGGATGAAAATCTTTTTTTTTTTTAAAAAGAATCCAAAAATTTTGATTATAAAGAAAGAAAGAAAGAAGAAAGCGGGAAAAAACTAGATGACAATTAGGGGTGTGCAAAAAGTCTGATCATCTGATCAATCCGATCTGATCCGTTGATTTTTCATCCGATCCGATCCAATCCGATGGTCGGATCGGATGGAGATTTTTTTTTATCCGTTAAGTGCGGATCGGATAGCGAATTTCACTACGATTCTTCCGATTCGAACGAAATTAATTATATATATATATATTTAATTAATATATATTTATTAAATTAAATATATATATATAATTAATATATATTTATATAATTTTTTAATGTTTTTTAAGTCAAATAATTTTATATTATGATTTATGTAAAAATTTAAAAATACAAAAAATATAGTTAATTAAATTTATTGGTCGGATTGATCGGATGCCATCCGAATAATTTACAGATCGGATTAAGCGGATGTAAGAGGTAATCAGATCGGTTGCGGATTAGGATGTTTCAATCCGAGCGGATAGTCGAATCGGATCAAATGACAGTAAAATCAACGGTTTTGATCCGATGAACAACCCTAACGACAACAAAATAGAAAATGGCAAAAAAATGAAAAAAAAATAACAAAAACTTGGAATAGTTTTATATTTGTTCAAGTACCAAGAATTCTTCTGTCACTATACTTTTAGAAAATAAATGGTAGTATCATCATTAATTTGAGTGTATAGCAATATATATCATTTGATAATCCAATAAATTTTTTATTATATGTTTCAATCTAATTTTAAATATAATAATTTCAATGATATTTAAAATTAGATAAATTTCGATAATATAATCTTTTATATTCACTTTTTTTCGGAAGTATATTTGTTCATCTACTTATAGTTATGTTTTAAATAGATTAAGTTTCTTAAAAAATATGAGTTACGATAATAAATAATTTTTTTTAATTATAAAACGTTTAATTAATTGAATATATCACCGTACTCATTTAATTATTTTCATTTCAATTCTACTTACATTAATATCAGTATAAATTACTTTCTTAGTTTCACGAATACGCTTTTATTCTTTTTTTTAACTTATTTGGAAGAAAAAGAAGAAGAAGAAGAAGAAAAAAAAGATGCATAATGTGAAACGTGAATGTCACTTGAAGCCACGAGAAGAACACCTGGTAAAAAGATCAAATCTTGCTGAAATAAATACCACTAGTTAGATCTTTTTCAATGTAATCATCACTAAAAAAAATTAAAAAAATTTCTCTTTTCCCTTCTAGCTTACTTATTAGTTATTAAAATAAGGGCTTAATGACTGATGGCTCAGGCCTTGATTATTAAGAGATTTCTTCCATGCTCGAATTCTCAACGGAAGAAAAAATAATAAAAATGATAAAATTAATCCTTATTATATAATCACGTGAGGGAAAAAACCTCATATAAAACATATATATATATATATATATATATATATATTATAAATTATAATATTTTTAAAATATAAATAAAAAGTTATATAAGTTACCGAACCTGGATATATTGAATCATTCTTAAAATAAAAGTTACGAAGTTGCAATAAAAATTGCAGTGTGGACGCCTTTTTACGTTTTATAAATAATTGGTGCAATAGAATGGGAAACATTAGGACTGACCGTTCAGACGGTAAATGCTTGGGGATTTTTCATTAAAATTTCGGATAATTTATAAGTGTCACGTGTTTTTTAGAAAAAATATATATTTAATTATACATTTTATATTTTAAATTAATAAATATATTTAAAAATTATTTTATAAATTAAATTTGAAAATATTAAAATCAATTAAATAATCATAAATATAATTAAATTCTTTATTTTAATAGTTGTTAAATAAATAAAATAAAATATATTTTTAATTATAATTTTATATATTTTATTGAAATATTATATTTGGTAATAAATTAAACAAAAATAATTGAGTTCATATATAAAAATATAATAAATTTATTTAAAATTGTAAAAAAAAATTAAAGTTCAACTATTTAATGGGATTATGGACATCAAATTGTCTCATAAGAAATGAAATTCGTAGAAAAAATCCAATTTTGACATTGTTAGGAAATGCCTAAGTGAGTAACGGGGTGAGATTGAGAGTTATCTTCTAATCACTGCCTATCCCTCGATCATGTTTTCTTAATTTTATAATTAAAAATAATAATGTGTTGAAAAAACAAGAAATAACTCTACACAAAAGAGTTCTTATTATTTTCTTCATGTTTTCATTACAATTGTATAGCTATTTATAAGGAAATTTTACTCTTTCAATTACTCTTTGAATTAAGCATCCCTTGTTTTACTCCTTGAATTAAGGATTCCTGATAAGCGATTCCTTGCTTTACTCGAATTAAGGATTCTCGTTGTTTTACTCCTTGAATTAAGCTCCTTGTTTTATTCCTCGACCAAGAGCTTAATATCCAATACCTCCTCAAGCTTGATCCAAAGGTTTATGGATCCAAGCTTGGACAAAAGTCGTTGAATCGATGAGAAGCTGCGGCTTGGTGAAGATGTCGGCCGGTTGGTCGAAAACTTCTTCAGATAATGTGTCCGAGAATCACGTGATTGAACTTGTTCTACGAATGTAATGACAATCAACTTGATGTGTTTCGTCCTCTCGTGGAAACACCTGGGTTTGATGCTATATGCGTATGGCCGCCTGATTATGCAAAATAAGGACATAGGAAGAGTTGTAGAACACGCAAATCACATAAGACGCTTTAAGCCATGTATCAACTCACACGCAAATTGAAGCCATTGCACGATACTTCTGTGACTTGATCTAACGATGACGGTTTGCTTACTCTTCCGTGTGACCAAGTTTCCACCGACAAATGTACAAGAAATTAAGGGTGGACTTACGATCGATGCATTCCACCCAGTCGGCAATCAAGATCACAATACCCTATGATTTGTGTGTTGTCATTCTTCTTCACGTGATGATACCACGACCCATTAATCCTTTTAAATAGCGTAAGATCCTTTTAACAAGGGTCAAATGCTCGAAGTCTTGGAGTGCGTGAATTGGCTCCAATACTTACAGAATATGTGATGTCGTGCAGTGATTGTTAGGTAGATCAACTTACCAACCCGGTCGCGGTAATAACTTATATCCGTAGTGGCGTCTTTCTTCAAGCCTAGGTTTGAGCTTGTTGTCAAGAGTGGTAATGGGCTGGTTTAGCATCACTATTGTTAGCTTCCTCGAGCAAATATAGGACATATTTCCTTTGGTTAAGAAAAGAGTCCTCACTTGTGCGAGGTTGCCATTTCTATACCAAGAAAGTACTTCAATATCCCAAGGTCTTTAATTGCAAACCTTTGTCCGAGGCGTTTGAGGTTGAAAATCTCGTCAAGCATTATCACCGTAATTATCGGATCGTCTACATCAAGACAGTCCAATTTTCATGGTTCGTATGCGAACAAATAATGAAGAATCAGCATTCTTCGCTTTTGAAACCAACACTAGTGAAGCCGAGCTTAGCTTGGCATACCAAGCTCGTGGGACTTCAATTTCAAACCATAAATGGATTTGTGCAATTTGCACACTAAATCTAGTTCATTGCTTTGAGGATGCCGGTGGCAATTTCATATAGACTTCTTCTTTGAGATCACCATGCAAGAATGCATTCTTCACATCCATTTGGTACATGGACCACCCCTTGTTTACGATGCGAACGAGTAGCAATCTTACTGTGTTCATTTTTGCAACAGTAAATGTTTCTTTGTAATCCACCTCGAATGTTTGAATGAATCTCGAGCCACGAATCTTGCTTTATACCTCTCAATTGATCCATCCGACTTGAATTTTAGCTTATAAATCCATTTGCAACCTACGACTTTCTTGCCTTTTGGAAGTTTGGTGATGCTCGCATGTGTTGTGTTGATCTAGGGCTTTAAGTTCTTCTGCATGACTTCCTTCCACACCTTTGGCTATTGGCCTCACGAAAGTTTTCGAGGCTCACCGTAACTCGATATAGTCTTTGAGGAATGCGGCATGGGTTGATGTCACTCTCTATATGACACGGTAATTTGAGATGGGATGTGTGGGTTTGTAGGTGACAAAGTCTTGAAGTCTTGTGGGAGGTTGCGCCTAACACGCATTGGATTACGTCGTGGAGCGGGAGGTTATCTCACACTCGTTCACATCTTGTACCATATTGTGAGGATCATCTTGATTATCACCATCTTCATGCAGTTGTACCGTTAAGAAGAGACCCTTCATTGTTACTTTCAGTGAGAGATGTATCAATGTTGGCAATGGGTGGGATCTTGTTGTAGAGCCTCAAGTTCGATTCTTGGTAATGGAAACACATCCAAGATGTCCATCCCTTTGACTTGTGATTTCATGTGACTTCTTGAAAAAATGGTTAGTTTCATAAAATCGAACATCTTTAGACACAATTAATCTCCTAAGTTGGGGATCATAACACTTATATCCTTTTGTGTAGATGAATAACCAAGAAAAATACATTTAACAAATTTCCACAGGATCCAATTTATCTCGATGATGAGATTTAATATGTACAAAACAGGTCTGACGAAGACTAAGGTGTGAGAGATTAATTTTCCTTCCTTTCACGACCTTTTGGGGAGACTTGAAATCCAAGACTGTTTACCGGGTAATCTATTGATGATGTGGCTATAACCCTGCAGGACCGTAATCTCTTTCGTACATTCATTTGTAGCATTAATGCTTCAGTTTTTTCAAGTAAGTCGGTTTTTGCGTTCGGTACACCATTTTGTTGAGGTGTGCCAACACATGACTTGTTTGATACATAATGCCATGAATGCTTTCAAATATTGTTTCATGATATGGACATGTATTCGTGCACTTGTCAAACCTTAAGGTTTGAATTTTAGAGGAGAAATGATTTTTAACAAGGTTATGAAAGTCCTTAAATACTTCCATAACTTCATTCTTAGACTTTAAAGATATAACCATGTGACTCGAGAAAAATCATCAACAAAAATCACAAAATACTTATAACCATCAAAAGATTCATTAGTTGGTCCCCATACATCCGAATGAACTAGTTGAAAACATTTACTAGCCTCAGACAAGGAAGAATTAAAAGCGAATCTAGTGAACTTTAAACAGTGGCAAGTTTCACATGCAATTGCATCATTTCCTAAGTTTGGAAATAAAGTTGACAAAATTGGTGGAGAAAGGGTGAGCTAAGCGTTGATGCCACAATTGATTATCTTGGATAGGGTTAAACTTGGCTTAAAAAACCCTCCGGGATTGCTCTTGGATATGTAATAGTAGACCATCTAAGTAAAACCCTTCACCAATCGTCTTTTGGTGGCACAATCCCGAAAAATGACATTGTGAGGAGAAAAATGGCTAAGCAATTCAAGGTATTTGTGATTTTTCCTACAGATAGAAGTTGGAAGGAAAGGAATGTCATATAAAAACCGCCGACTCGATTTCATCCCGACATTAATTTTATTTTTTCCCTTTCCTAAAACCTTTACATTCTCACCATTTGCAATTGAAACTTGAGAAGGATTTGCTAATTTTTCAAACTTATGAGACTTTGACACGTGGTTTGTCATACGATCCGTGGCAACCGAATCTACAACCCAAAAATCATGCAACATATTTATTTTAAGAAGCGCTTTAAAGGCTTTTATGATACATTGCATGTCTCTGTGGTATGAGTTTTGTATTCGCTAAGAAACACAAACTTGCCTAGTAATGCTTTGTCGAGTTTCCTTTCTTACATGTTATCCACACCAATTCTAACTCCTCCTGTCTTGTTTCAAGATACAACATAAACTCATTCATGTTCAAATTGGATTATTTGTGAAGTTTTTGAATGGATCGGACCCATTGTAGGTAGAAGCGTATGATTTGCACGGTGTGGACGATTCACTTTCGTAAACCCTTATCCTTTATAAAATCAGGTTTTAATTTCGATGTAGAATCCAACATGTGTCCTTAATACGGCCCGATAGTCAGCAAAGTGTCGACACCTCAAGTTTGGATGCTTCCCTGTAATTTCTATCGTTGGTTAGATATGCTCGCCTCGGGTGCACCAGCCATTGTATCCTTGTTTATGACTTTCCTCCTTACTTCTTCACGTTGAATTATCACACAATACATTGGTGAAGGAAGGAAGTTCGATGTTATGAGTATGCGGCATCGTATATCTTCATATGTTGAATCGAGAGGCCGACAGTTGAAATATCTTATCTTCTTCCGCTCTTTTTCAGTAAAGCAGAGCTACGTCGGTTGTATGAGGACGATATATTTCTAACTCATTCCACATGCTTTTCATGCTTCCTAAGAGTTGTACAAAGGCTTACCATCTTGTTGCGAGATTTGAGATGTCCTTCTTTAATTGAAAAACTCGTGCAAAGATTGTTTTGACCGCCATACATTTCCTTGACCGTCTCCCATGGATTGGTATGCAGATTCGAATGGCGAATATTTCATCTAATTTACGTTCCATGGAATTTAGGAGCCATGACATAACCAGCTGATCCTTACTAAGCCAAGATTCATAGGTTGGTGAGGAAACATCAGGTAATTCGATGCTTCCATTTATGAAGGAAACATAGGTTGACATCCACCTCATGCATATTCATGAAGGAAAGCACCGATAAACTTTCAGCTTCTGATCCTAGCGGCTTGTCTTCCGTCATTTCAAAGATTGAAGATGCTAAGATAATAATAAAACAGAAGCAAGTTAATTTTCCTGCTCTGATACCATGTTGAAAAAACAAGAAATAACTCTACACAAAAGAGCTCTTATTATTTTTTTCATGTTTTCATTACAATTGTATAGCTATTTATAAGGAAATTTTACTCCTTCAATTACTCTTTGAATTAAGCATCCCTTGATTTACTCCTTGAATTAAGGATTCCTTGTTTTATGATGAGCAGAATCGTGATCGCCAAATAATTTGATGAACGAAAACTTGATGAACGAAAACCGGCATCGCCGATCCTGCCAATACTTTGGTTTTAATATTTGTAAAACTACCAAAGGTACCGCGAATCATTTCGTAGAAAATTATAAGTATACTCCCAAGGTCGATCTAAGGAAGGATTGTATGTGGTTTTTAATTTATTATTCAAACTTTTAAAAACGAAATTAAATCCTAAACATCCTGTCACGATATTTTGGGTTTTGTGTTTTTAATCTACTAACATAAAAGTAAAGAAAGATTCAATAAACATTCATGCAAATTTTATCTTTTATAAATAGTGGAGTATTTATGGATATAATAACTAAGTTAATTATGCTTGCTCGTATTATTTAGGTTATTAAAGATATGAATTGATATTTATTGATTCTCCCTTTTTTGTATGAATACCACCTTTGGTGGGGTTAGATATTCTTTGTTAACTAAACAATTCAATTAACACCTATGGGTGGGGTTGATAACTAATTTGGTTAATTAAATTAATTTCTTTTTCTAAGAGATTGAAAATGAACCATTTAAATGCCACCTTTGGTATGGTTAAACGATTTTAAACTTTATTCAAGGTGTCCAAATTAAACCTAAGAATTTAGTTATCCGAGTACTAACTTTCAAGTTTTAAAACCACTAATGAAAACACGTCATGTCAATACATTTTCGATAATAATTCTTTTAAAACTTTTGAAATGTAGCCACTCTAACTAGCTAGGCGATTGTACCAACAAATAAAAGAAGCACTACTCTAAATCGAATCGGATAACTAAACCTTAAAATCTAATTCTCGATTTAAGTTTGTAATGAAAAAATAATATATTTCTCTCTAACATTCTTAATATAAAATCTTGAATAAAAATAAAATCAATTCATTTTAGAGATTTTTACCTATTTAATATTTCATAAGCATAACAACGTTATTATTATATCATGTTTACAAATAGCTAGCGAGTTAAATTTAATCTGAGACAAAATTAAATATAACATGTAAGAATAAAGCATAAAAAATAGCGAAAGAAAATAACATCCTTACAAGATTGATGCCATTCCCGTTGCTAGAAAAACTCCAAGCGGAATTTGCACTCCCATTTATTGAATCAAAAAGCTAATAAATTACAAAAACATAACTAGTTCTTCCCAAAAGGAAGAACTCTAAATCTAAGAGAAATTAACTAAGAAAAACTAAAAACTAAGAAAACATAAGAAAAACTAAGAAAAACTAAAAAAATCCTAAAAATCTAAGAAAAGAGAGAAAAGAATGTATTTGGGAGGTGTTTTTAGGTGTGTTTTGAAGTGAAGGAAGGGGGTATTTATAGGTGAGGATGGAGAAAAAAATGAGTAAAAAAATGTTAAAAAAAATGTAAAAAGCGCGTAATGGAAATTGGCCGTCATGGCGCCGGTGACGTGAAAAATGAGTGTCGTAGCGGATGAACAGAATCCACAAGAAGGTCTGTATGCGTGATGAACAGAACCCCCGCGTTAGCTTGGGGCGTGAGCGGTGTCATTGAGCATGACATGGTAGGCATGGCGCGTTTTTCTCCTTTTTGACATTTTGACCTTTTTATTTGTCCAATTTTTCCATATTTGTTGAACGTTTATTTATTAATATATTTGTGATGATTGATCCAGTATTCCAGATCGAAGTCTTTAAGTTGCATTTTTAAGCCAAAATACCAAAACGATAAAAATCGCGTGATTCGAAAAAGACAAATTTATATAAATATATGATAAAACATATAAATATATATATTTTTAATCAATTAATTTGCATAAAATCATGATTATTTTATTGCTTTTTGAGCACTCATCATTTTACTCCTTGAATTAAGCTCATTGTTTTATTCCTTGAATTAAGAGCTAATATCCAATATAATGTTTATCAAAATAATATTTCCATTATGAAAATTCAATATCATCATATTTCATATATGAAGTATTATAATGGTTATTAAATTAATAATATAAATAATTCAATTATATAATAAATAAATATATTTGAGATGTTATGATATTATAATTATTGAATATTCAATAAATCATAATTTATTTATTAATAAAAAATCCTTAATACTCATAATAAATCTAAAAATCTAATAGATAAACCTTGTACTGTCACGCACAGTATTTAAATGGGGATGGGAATAATCTCCCTGTCACACCTGACTGACATCCTTAAATGGGACAGAAATAACCCACATTATAAATGCATTTTCTTTATTAGATTTTCTCCATCGATAAAAATTTTGAATTTTCTTTGCAATTTTTAATCACATTTAAAAAAAATTATGACATTATTTACAAATAAGTATTTAAATAACGCCTTATTTCACAAATCAATAAGCAAAAATCCTTACTATTAACATTTTATTTTATTACAATTGAATTCATAATTATTCATAAAAAAATTATTTTTTTAAAATAATGTGACGGAATAAACATGAATTAAAAATTATTATTACAATAATAAACATTTACTTAAATAAAATTGAATATTTATTAATATTATAAATTTTGTTAGTGTGTGTTATGATCATGGTCTGTGATGTGACAGACCGATCTTGATAGAAATAAAACAAATGATAAAATTAGTGGAGCCATAAAACATGGATGTGCAGAAATTATGGTTATTGTTTAATTTTCGTTTTCTTTGTATACATATATCTTAACTCTTATAAAGAAATAGAACATAAAATAATAATGAAAAATAATATTTTGACATGGTATCAAAGCAAGTTATTGCTGATTAATGGAATTACCTACTGATTTCTGTTTTTTTTTGCTGATTTTTGATTCTGATTCTGGGGTGGCTGATTTCTGTTTTGCTGATTGCTAATTGTGGCTACTGATTGAGGCTGCTGATCTCTGAATCTGATTTATGAGGTGGCCATTTTGATTTATGGGGTGGCCATTTCTGATCTCTCAACACTGGTTCGATCTAGGTGGTCGTTCTGACTTACTCACCGATTCCACCATCAGTTTTTTTCTAGAAAAGAAACATAACACAACGATAAACGGTGCTAAGGTTGCGTTCTTTGTATCTGCTTGTTCGCAGTCTCTGTACGTAGTCGTGGGCAACCGCACCGGTTTCTTGCCTCCGTGAAACTTGAAATACAGCAATATATATTTGTGTTCTGTCTCTGTGCGTTTGACATGGGTAACCATACTGTTCTTCTAAGCTCGGACAAGCTTGGAACGAGAAGGAACTGCACAAAGGCTGCGTGAAGAAAGAGTTGCTGTGAAGCCACGCAGAAGAAGCTGCGCTGAGGAACGCAAAAAAAGTTGGCTGAGGAACACAGAAGAAGTTGGCTGAGGAACGCAGAAGAAGCTGTGCGAATTTGGCTGAGAAGAAGCTGCGCGAATTTGGTTGAGCAGAAGTTGCGCGAATGTGGAAATTTTCCTTAGGGTTAGGAACACGCAGAAGAAGCTGCGCTCGTTTGTAAATTTTTTTTTAGGGTTACGAATTTTTCTATATATAGTGTACGAACGAAGTGTAAAAAAAAGGGAAAACGGAAGGGAAAAAAAATTAGATTTCATGGCGGAATCTAGAGATTTAACCACCAATTTCATATTGGAAGATTTGGCGACGAAAATGACGGAAGTTCTAACTAGAGCTCAGACTGTCTCACAACCTCCGCTAACTGAAGTGTCGACTGCCCCCGTTAGTATCAAGTTGAGAGGATCCAACTATGCCTTGTGGTCTCAGGTGGTGGAGATGTATATCTCTGGCAAAGACAAACTAGGATATATTAATGGGGAATTTTCTCAACTTGCTGAAACCGACCCCTCATTCAGGAGATGGCGCACTGAAAATGCCATTGTTAAAGGATGGTTGATCAATTCAATGGACCCCTCCTTGATTGCAAATTTTATTCGATTCCCAACTGCGAAACAAGTTTGGGATTCTGCTGCTACCACCTATTATGATGGGACAGACACGTCTCAAGTATATGATATTCGCCGTCGAGTTACTCGTATGAAGCAGGCGGGTGGATCCATTGAAAAATACTACAATGATCTTCAAGGTTTGTGGCGAGAAATTGATTTTCATCATCCTAATCCAATGGAGTGTGTGAATGATATACAAAAATACAACTCCATCGTACAGGAAGATCGAGTGTATACCTTCATCGATGGACTGGATGATAGATTGGATAAAACTCGAAGTGATGTACTTCAAATCAAACCATTCCCTACGGTGGAACAAGCCTATGGATTCATACGTAGGGAAGAAATCTGGCAGACCGTGATGATCACAGGTATAGATACGACACTAGGAGCAGTTATGGCTTTTAAAGGGATCAAGGGACACCATAATCTGATACCACCAAAAATATGAACCTCTTTTGGTAGCAAGAAATCCACAGGAAATCCACCATCTCTTGACATGAAATGTGGCCATTGCGGAAACTCCAAACACACCCGTGAAAACTGCTTCAAACTACATGGGTATCCAGAATGGTGGAATGATCTTCAAGCACGGAAGAAACGGGACACCACTGGGCGAGCCACTGTGGCTACCAATAATGCCTCACTATCCCTTACTTCTCAGGCCGAATCTTCCCAGGATCCAGGTATTTCAAGTAAAGCATTTCACATCTCTACTCGTAGTGATAAGGAGGATTGGATTCTGGACTCTGGAGCTACAGATCACATGACATTTGACCCAAACGATCTCTCCAATACAACCCAACCATGACGGAGCCGTGTTGCCAATGCAAAAGGGGTCACTTATCCAGTTACAAGAGCTGGAACAATGACCTTATCTCCTTCATTATCATTATCTAATACTTTGCTTGTACCCTTTCTGTCAAACCGACTAATGTCTGTAAGTCAGGTCACTTCCGACCTTAACTGTGTAGTATTGATGTATTCTACTTTTTGCCTTCTACAGGATATTCTCACCAAGGAGATCATTGGGCGTGGTACTAGGATAGGAGGGCTATATTATGTGGATGACCTCAGTTCGGGAAGAGCCAATCACATGCAACATACTGTTGGTAACAAGGAACCACGGATTTGGCTATGTCATCGTAGATTTGGGCATCCATCATTCGGGTATTTAAAGCACCTACTCCCCAGTTTATTTTCAAATATCACACATTCAGATTTCAAATGTGATACTTGTATCTTAGCAAAAATTCATAGGGCGTCTTATCCTATGAGCATGAATAAAAGTATGAATCCTTTTGCTTTGGTACATTCTGATGTTTGGGGACCTTCCCCGGTCATTACGTCATCGGGTCATTGTTGGTTTATTATTTTTGTTGATGATTGTACATGAATGACATGGCTTTACCTTCTCAAACATAAAGATGAAGTATTTGCTACATTTCACCTGTTTCACACCATGGTTCAGACACATTTTTTTGAAAAAAATAAGATACTGAGGTCTGATAATGGAGGAGAGTATGTTAATCAACAATTCCGGACATACTTGGACAACCATGGTATTCTCCATGAAACCTCGTGTTCACAAACCCCACAACAAAATGGGACTGCGGAGAGGAAGAATCGACATATTTTAGAAACGGCTCGGGCCTTACTAATCGGTGCACATATGCCTAATAAATACTGGAGTGATGCTGTTACTACAGCTGTGTATCTACTGAATCGTATGCCCACAAAAACCTTACAATTTCAGACTCCATTAAAGGTGTTATCTGATCATCTTCCCTTGCCTACTATTTTGATGCTTCCGCCCCGAATTTTTGGATGTGTTTCTTTTGTACACCTCCATAAAAATTAACGAACTAAGTTGGATCCATGTGCTGTCCGATGTGTATTCTTGAGATATGGTGTACAAAAAAAGGGTTATCGATATTATGATCCAATTACTAAAAGAACTTATATTACCATATACGTCACTTTCCTCGAATCAGAATGTTTTTTCCCATCACCAATATCCAATTACACTCTTCAGGAGAAGAGTTATGGTGAAGAACGAAATTGGCTTGATGTTGGAATACTAGACACTAGTCCAACATACTCGGATCGTGCCAATAATATGGAGGAGCCAGTATCTAGATCCGAGCTTGAACTTCCAAGAACTGAAGCTGAAGTAGTAATTGAATCTCCAGAAGATGAAGTGGTTGATGTACCTCTCCAGTCTCTAGTACCCAATGATCCTCCTGTTGAGAACACTCCTAAGGTAAGCTATCATATCACACCTTTACAAATTAATGCTATAGATACATCTGTTGGTTATGTTTTACCTTTCAGACACAATCGAGGTAAACCTCCAAATTGATACTCCCCAGAAAGAGAAGAACGACAACCCAAGTATCCAATAGCAAATTATGTATCTACTCAAAGGTTATCAGAACCTATCAGGGCATTTGCACAAACACTTTCCTCGTGTCAAATTCCGAGTAGCATTGAAAAAGCCTTATCTGATCCAAAATGGGCTCAAGCTATAAAAGAGGAATTTGAGGGATTGCAGAAGAATAACACATGGGTGTTAAGCGAGTTGCCTCAAGGGAGGAAGATGGTAGGATGCAAGTGGATTTTTCCATTAAGTATAAAGCATATGGTTTAGTTGATCGATACAAGGCGAGGCTTGTAGTAAAAGGATATACACAGAAACATGGGATAGATTATCAAGAAACCTTCTCACCTGTGGCTAAACTAAAAACTGTAAGAGTTTTGCTATCTCTTGCAACAAATTTACTGGCCATTGCACCAACTTGACGTGAAGAATGTCTTCCTTCATGGTGACCTTGAAGAAGAAATTTACATGGATATCCCACCAGGATATACTCTTACATCAAGAAAAGAAACTGTATGTAGATTACAACGAGCATTGTATGGACTAAAACAATCACCTCGAGCGTGGTTTGGTAGGTTGAGTTCAGCAATGAAGAAATATGGGTTCCCACAAAGCAACTCTGATCATACTCTTTTCCTAAAACATCGATTAGGGAAGATAACAATACTTATAGTCTATGTAGACGACATGATCATTACATGATTACTAGAACAACTGTCAAATGAGTTTGAAATGAAGAACTTGGGAGGGCTCAAATACTTCTTAGGTATTGAGGTAACAAGATCAAAACAAGACATATGTCTTTCCCAAAGGAAATATACTTTGAACCTACTAGCAAAGGCAGGATTACTAGATTATAAACCTGTCGATATTCCAATGGTTCAAAATCATAAACTTGGAGAATATGTGGACCAAGTACCAGTAGATAAACAGAGATATCAACAGTTAGTAGGTAAACTCATATATTTATCTCATACTCGACCTGATATTGCTTATGCTGTAAGTGTCGTAAGTCAGTTCATGCACTGCCCAAGTGAAGACCATATGGATGCGGTCATGCGAATACTTTGTTACTTAAAATCCTCCCCTGGGAAAGGACTTATGTTTTCAAAGAATGGTCAATTGGAAGTCCTTGGATATACAGATTCAGACTGGGCAGGGAATATGAAGGATAGGAAATCTACTGCTGGGTACTTTACTTTTGTGGGAGGCAATCTTGTTACATGGAGGAGCAAGAAGCAAAATGTAGTTGCCTTATCCAGTGCTGAAGCTGAATTTCGAGGAATGGTCAAGGGAATATGTGAGCTCCTTTGGTTGAAAAAACTTCTAACTGAGATTGGTGTTGCTCCTAACTCTGAAATGAACTTATTTTGTGATAACAAAGCAGCCATTGCCATCTCTCACAATCCAGTTCAACATGATCGCACGAAGCACGTTGAAGTGGATCGGAACTTCATCAAACAAAATCTTGAAGAAAAGATTATTAAGCTTCCATTTGTTAAATCAGAAGATCAACTGGTTAATATACTCACAAAATCTGTGTCTGCAAGAAACTTCTACAACTCACTTGACAAGTTGGGCATAAGAGACATATATGCACCAACTTGAGGAGGAGTGTTGGTGTGTGTTGTGGTGCGTCTTTGCTGATGGCGAACACCAATGCTTCGATGGAGCCATAAAACATGGAGCAGACAATAAAATTAGTGGAGACATAAAACATGGATGTGCATAAATTATGGTTATTGTTTAATTTTCGTTTTCTTTATATACATATATCTTAACTCTTGTAAAGAAACAGAACAGTAAATAATAATGAAAAACAATATTTTGACAATTTTTATATAATTACGTATAAAAGTATATTTTAATATTAAACACACAACCTTTTAAATAACTTTATTAAAATTTATTTATTGTTGTATATATATATATATATAATATTTTATTTAAAAAATGTGTTAAATAATTAAAAAAAACAAATCAATTTCGATATTTTAAATAACTTAATATAAGAAATATTATGTTATTTTAATTCAAAAAATAATAAAAAATAACACCATCAAATTTGTAACCACAAATAAATCATGAAGCATGCATACTTCTTATATTTTCATGAATAAAAAATATGATATATTGTTTTATTTTAAACATTGTTCAAATTAAATTACAATTATTTAAATCTATTTAATATTAAACGTAATCTAATTTAATACAAGATATAGCCATGTAGAGGCTATATGAAATTATAATAGGTTAAATTTTTGCAAAGAATTAGTTTAATGTATCATCTCTTTTATTTATATATGTTATTATATTTTTAACAATAAAATTTTAATATATTTATAATTAAGTTACTTTTTCATAGCTTTATTTATTTTTTAAATATTTATGTTTGTATTATAAATACATTTTCTTTAATAGGTTTTCTCCACGGATAACAATTTTAAGCTCTCTTTGCGATTTCTAACCATGTTGGTAAAAATTGATGACATTATTTACAAATAAGTATTTAAATAAAACCATATTGACACAAATACATAAGGAAAATTCTTCCCATGTTCATATATCACATTAGACATTGACGTTTTATTTGCATATAGTGAAAATCATATTTATTCACAAAAAATATAGAAAAAATATTCTTATTATAATAACAAAATCATAGTTAAATAAAATTAAAAATATATTAATATTATAGTTTCTATACATAATTATATATAAAAACATATTTTTAATATTAAACAAACGTGTATTAAATACTTAAAAAAACAAGTAAATATTGATATTTTAAACAACTTATTAGAATAAGTATTATATAATTTTAATTTTTTAAAAATAGCATCATGATGAGTGCTCAAAAAGCACTAAAATAACCATGATTTTATGCAAATTAATTGATTAAAAATATATATATTTATATGTTTTATCATATATTTATATAAATTTGTCTTTTTCGAATCACTGTTTTTTTATTGTTTTTTCGGTATTTTGGCTTTAAAATGCAACTTAAAGACTCAAAGAGGAATACCTGGAAGCAATACATCACAAATATATTAATAAATAAATGCGTAGCGTCAACAAATATGGAAAATTGGACAAAATGGTCAAAAGGTCAAAATGTCAAAGAGAAAACGCATTACGACGCCATTGTCATATTTCAAGAAGACCTGAAGAACGCCTAAATCATATGGCTGTTATCTGTTTCATACAAGAAGATCGCGTGGTTACTGTTTCATACAGAAGATCGTTTCACATTACAAGGCTGAAATTAAGATACTTCAATACCGCCAGTTCTCTACAAGGCTTAACGCGTTTTTGCCCCATTTTCCACGCAGTAATAGCCAGGATTACGCCGACGCTATTGATGACCTCAAGATTTCCATTACACATTTTTTAATTTTTTAATATTTTTTTTTAACATTTTTTTACTCATTTTTTCTCTCCATCCCCACCTATAAATACCCCTTCCCTTCACTTCAAAAGACACCTTCAAAAACCTCCAAATACATTCTTTTCTCTCTTTCTTTTTCTTTTCTTAGATTTTTAGTTTTTCTTATGTTTTCTTAGTTTTTAGCTTTTCTTTGTTAATTTTGCTTGTTTTTTGAGTTCTTCCCTCTTTGGGAAAGAACTAGTTATGTTTTTTTTGTAATTTATTAGCTTTTTGATTCAATAAACGTGGAGTGCAAATTCGCTCGAGGTTTTCTAAAGAACGGAATGGCATCAAGTACTGTATGATTTTATTTTCTTTGCGCTTATTTTTTATGCTTTATTCTTACATGTTATATTTAATTTGTCTGCCATTAAATTTAACTCATAATTGCTTGTAAACACGATATAATAATAACGTTGTTACGCTACAAATATTAAATAAAGGAAAATTTCTAAAATGAATTGATTTTATTTTTTATTCAAGATTTTATATTAAGAATGTTATGTAGAAATATATTATTTTTCATTACAAACTTAAATCAAAAATTAGATTTTAAGGCTTTAGTTATCCGTCCTAATTTAGAGTAGGTTTTTATTTGTTGGTACAATCGCCTGATAAGAGAAAGCTCTATTTCAAAAGTTTTTATAAGAATTATTATGTGAAAATGTATTGACAACATACGTTTCCAATAGTGGTTTTAAAACTTGAAAGTTAAGTACTTGATAACTAAATTTCGCTTTAATTGGACACCTTGAATAAAGTTTAACTGCCTAACCTCACCAAAGGTGGCATTTAAATGGTTCATTTTCAATCTCTTAGAAAAATGAATTAATTTAATTAACCAAATTAGTTATCAACCCCACCCATAAAGTGTTAATTGATTTGTATTAGTTAACAAAGAATATCTAACCCCACCAAAGCGCCAGTATTCATACAAAAGAGAGAATCAATAAAATATCAATTTATATCTTTAATAACCTCAGATAATACGAAAGATAATTAATTTAGTTATTATATCCATAAATACTCCACTAATATAAATGATAAAATTTGCATGAATATTTATTGAATCAGATTTATATTTATTTATTGAATTTGTATCTATGTTTATTTTTTATTATTATATTTAATTAATCAGATATATGTTTATTTTATGTTATTAGATTAGGAACACAAAACCAAACTATCGTGACAGGATGTTTAGATTTAATTTCGCTTTTTAAAAGTTTGAATAATAAATTAAGAACCACATACATTCCTTCCTTAGATCAACTCGTGAAAGTATACTTATCATTTTCTACTAAACGATTCGTGCGTTGTGAGTTTTTCAACACACGAACTCGCAAGTATACACGGCCGCAAGTAATAACATTTATAAGTAAAGATCGATCCCAATTGAGATTTGTTACTATAGTGTCGAAAGTACTAAAATTATTTCTCTCTGATTTTATCCAAAATAATCGCTTGGTTTAAGAAAAGGTAAAAAAGAAAATAAAGAGAACTCTAGGATTGCAATTTTTTCACCAAACTAATCCACTCCAATCATATTATTTTCTTTGATTTATATTTTTTAGTACATTTAATTTGTCAACCGAAAACTTCTTTTTATTCATACATCTCTTCCGAGTCTGCATAAACACACCTCGTTAAATTAATTCACTATATCTCTACGAGAATTAAATTCAATAAGATTCATTAAGTTTCTAAGTTTTCAATAGCCACATACAATTAGGTATATTCCTATCCTTCATCATACATGTCATTCTATTTACGAGCAATATACACAAAAATGCCTTTCAAGTTTATTTTTATGCCACAAATCGCTTTGATAAAATTCAGAAATAATCAAAAAGCATTACACAAAATAATCTAACAAATCGAACGTCTTATAAATCTATAAAAAAATAATTAAAATCAAAGCTCCATAAATTTAGATCAAATGCAACCCTAGAAAAATTAAATTACTTCATTAAATTAAAATAAAATTACAACATATGCAGAAAAATTAAAGGAAGAAGAAGGAAAATTAAAACATCATATGCGAAAATATTTGGCACACGCAGAACACAACAAAAGCCAAAAAATGGCTTCTGCGTGTTCTGCAGTCCAAAACCGAACACAACAAAAACTAAAAAAACTCTCTCCAAAAAACAAACACTCAAAACTAAAACTCTCCAAACTCAAAACTGAAAAAACTTTTTTTACAACTAAAAACTATCTCCTATTTATAGCTAAAAAATACATCTAAAATATTACATTTTTATTTTATTTTTTTATCGAAAACGCGTAATAATTTTTTATCGAAAAACAAAATCACGCCAGACGATTTTACTTTTATATCGAAAATCTTATTTAATTCACGCGTGAAACAAGCATTGCCGTTCGATTTTTTTTTTTAAATTCAAAGCAGACGCCACGTGTCAAGATCTCGATTCGCCGAAAGATTTCCTAAGGCCACGCGGTAAGACGTCATCGTGGGTGCACAAACCGGCCGCACGTAGAACGGCGCACGTGATCGGTGCCGGTTGAGACAACAGAGACAACGGCCGAACGCGGATCCAGTCACGGCCATACAGATTGTAAATAGCCACGTGTCGCGACGATTAGCTTAAATATGCCAGGGACACGTGGCGCATTTTATTCTCAAAAACCGACACGACGCACGTGCTACCATAATCCGCGTCACACGTAGATTTTTACACGAAGCCGCGCGACAACGGCGCTTCACGGACGCGCTTTAATCCGGGACCGCCGATCCGATCCAATCTGGCCGAGATCGCCGGGAATCTCGCGTTGCAATGACACGCGGCTCCACTTCCGACGCCGCCTCGCGACACGCGTGGCCCATCGGCACGCCGAGCCACGAAGAAGATACCTCTCGTACCCACTCTACTGTCGGAGCTTGATGAAAGCACGCGCGATCCGAGCCGTGCTCATCCTTCGACGGACGGCCCACATTTGGGCGAAAGTGTAATATCAAGGCTGCCGCCTTTCTTCTCTCTCCCGCGAAAATTAAACTTTCATTAATTATATTTTCACCCACAAATATATTTCAAATTACATTTTTAAACTTTCTTAAATTACAGATTAGCCCTTTACTAATTTTAAATTAAAATTTTAAACTTTTAATAATTATAATCGAGCCCAAATTTAATTTAAATTATATTTTCAATTTTTATAAATCAGAATTAAGAACTATACTATTTGAAATTATATTTGCACAAAAAATTATGAATTAAGTACATTTTCGATACAAATTATTTAATTTTATTGAAAATGTATTTTTAGCACATAAAAGGAAAATATTAATTTATTTAACAAAAATTAACTAAATATTAAAAGAACATAGCAATTATCATTATTAAAATTGATGAAAATAACTATATAAAATACAGTTATCAGTGCACTTGCGAGAGTTTTACAAATATTAAAACCAGATTATGAATCTACACGCTGGCCATCAAGCTAAGGCCAACACGCATGACCTATCATGGGATGGCATCAAGTTTCGCGCCATCAATGGCGAAGGAATGACTTTTAATTTATTTATCAAAATTTTAAAAATATTTTTGTGTTGTAAATAATTGTGATTTTTTTTTTGTTTTTGTAAAAAAAAAATAAATAAAACATTTAATCAAATTTCAAATTTCATAAGAAATAATAAAAAAAAATTTAAAAAATTTTAAAAAAATTAAATAATTAAAAAAAATTAAAAAATTTGTAGCGTGAATAGTACAATAATTTAGAAATTTGAAATTTGAAGTAAAAAGTTTTTACCGTTCATGAATTGTAAAAAAAATAACATTTTTATATAAAAATTTTACCGTGAATAATAAAATAATTTAGAAATTTAAAATTTTAAAAAAAATTACCGTTCATGAATAGTAAAAAAAAATTCAAAAATTTTAGGTTAAAAAAACATTGTAAATAGTAAAATAAAGTTACCATTCATAAATAGTAAAAATAAAAAAAAATAAAAATAAAAATAAAAAATTCTAATTTTAAATTGTTTAATAAATATAGTGTTAATAGTAAAATAATTTTGGAATTTGAAATTTCGAAAAAAAAATAAAACAAATAAATAAAATAAAATAAATAAATAAATAAATAAATAAATAAATAATAAATAAATAAAAAATAAAAAAAACCCAAATTTTAATTTTTTTTAGTTTAGTTTTTACTATTTTTTTTTTATTTTAAATCATAATTTTATTTTTTTATTTTCTTTTACCTTTTTCAATTTTATTTTATTTTATTATTTTTTTTTCTTTCTTTATCTATTTTTTTTCTTCTTGATTTTTATTTAACTTACTTAACTTAGTTTTTTTTTACTAACTTAATTAACTTTTTTTTTACTTCACTTAACTTAATTAACTTTTTTTTTCACTTAACTTATTTAACTTAGATTTTTTTTTTATTTCACTTAACTTAACTAACTTTTTTTTCACTTAACTTAATTAACTTAGATTTTCATTAACTTAATTAACTTTTTTTTTTACTTAATTAACTTAGATTTTTTACTTAACTTAGCTTAATTAATTTTTTTTACTAACTTAATTAACTTAGATTTTTTTTAACTTAACTTAATTAACTTAGATTTTTTTTACTTCAATTAACTTAATTAACTTAGCTTTTTAATTAACTTAGATTTTCATTAACTTAATTAACTTAGATTTTTATTTAACTTAACTTAATAACACGAAAAGAAAGATCTAAGGAGCCTGCCTGCACTAGTTCTCGAAGCCTTCAGACCACTAGTCTTCCTGGTGAACGCTTGTTCTGCCTGTGAGATGGTTTTTAATGGTCTTTGCACCACCATTCTTTCGAGCACTTTGGTTAATACCGATTATGTTATTTTATCTTAAAAAACAAAACAAAAACATAAATTTAAACTATTCCAAAATTTTAAAGTTTTTATTATAATCTGCCGAGTTAGTCGCTTTTGTTTAATCTAGGTACAATTGTGTTTTTATGCCTTAATTATTTGACGCACCTAGACGCTGGTTATCTAAAACTCAAAGATGCCTCTTGGGTATGACAAAAGAAATTTGAAAATCAATAAAGACGACCGAAAAAGATAGACAACCTTGTCTTACCTGGTAGTTTGATTGACTCAACATTTATGACATTGAGTTTACTTAAAATGCAATCCCAAGTTACGCCTTTACAAGACATAAACTAAGCCATTACGAGGCAACCCATCATTTTGTGTAATTTTCTTTATTTGTTTCATTTATTTAATTTTTTTAATTACACGTGAATAATTTTTAAATTGTTAAAACTAAAAATATTTGTATAAGGTTAAGTTAACAACATTTGTCAGATACACTTTAATGACGAATATGACGATTACGACCGCATTTTCCATTACTATCTTGACTTTCAAGAAATAGCGTAATCTTTCTTCTCTTTTCTCTTTATCTTTAATTTACAGTTGTTACATCGAGGACAATGTAAGTTCTAGGTCGGGGTGGTGAAAAGTTACCATGCTTAATTTAAAATTTTTTTTGACAATTTAAAAAATAAAAATAAAAATAAAAAAAATATATAATAATTTTATTTTTATTTTTATGTTCACATTTTCATTTTTTTCAGGTGTTTGGTTTTATTTCTATTTTCAGTGTGATTTAGTAATTTTTGGAATTAAAAAAAACTTTTCTCACAAAATTTTATCATTTCTTTAAATCAAATTTAAGTAAATAAGCAGTCTAGATCAGTTAGATTAATTTTTTGAAAACATATCATGAAATATTTTGTAATTATTTTTGATAATTAGTTAGTTTTTGTCATAACTAGTATTTCGATAAGATGTAGAAATTATATTAAACCCAAAATCGATATTATGAATTTTTTTTATACTACCATGAGATATAATTGACCTAATTTCCTTTATTCAGAGTGAAATATATATTTTTTCTACTCCAAACACATTTCTTATTTCTTCAAATTTTTAGATGATCTCTATAGGTATTAGTATCAATGTATGAATTTTTTTCTCATCTTAATAGAAAGATCATATATTTTTTATTATTATTTGCTTAGATTAAATGATTTGAGTAGAAATTGAGCAAGATATGCTTATATCTTGCTCATGTACAATGACTACTACAAAAAAAGACATATATAGGTTACCTAAACCAAGATCAAATGTAAAAGCCACAAAATTAACCACTCACCAAAATCCAAAAAAATGTACAACTGCATAAATGGTTAACTCTCTAAAATACATATATCGAGAAATATCTTTCAAAAAAATAGAGATAAAGAATATATAAGTATAATCTACATACTATATCCCACATTGCCTACAAAGTCATGAGTAAAAGTTAATTTAAAAGAAAGATATAGGAAATAATTCCCTAAAAAGTCATCGTGACTCTCTTCATTTGTAAAAGGCATATATCTTGAAATTCTTTCTAATGAGTTTGATTTATGCATGAAAATAATTTTTATATATGATATCTTTATAATTTATACATTTGATTCCTTTCATTAGATCAATGTTAAAATAACACTTTCGAAAGCCTTTATTATTTATACATACGCGAACATATTAGTTCATTTCTATACATCAACTCTTTCGCATATAAATTAGATGAAGTGTTCGAACCCATAGATTCAAAGAGTTTCGAGAGTATCGACATGAGGAATAGAGTCGGTTAATTCTGATTCATGACACCGAAATTGGGTGAAATTAAATTGATACATTTTTGAGATGAAATATGAAAATGATTTTCGACTAATTATTATAATAAATCATGATTGTTTAAAAAGAGATTAAAATAATTTATGCTTCGAGATTTTAATTATGATCTTAAAGCGAGATTAAATAGTACGAGACATTTTTGTGAGATGTTGTTAATTTGTGATTTTGTTGTAAATTTAATTTTTAAGTTGTTTGTTTTTATTGTTTCTTTTGTTTTTACATTTAGTGCAACGTTCATGTGGGTATCATTATCAAAACCCTCACGAGACTCAAACTCGTCCACTAGTGGCTACCTGTGGGTTTAAAGGCTTTGTCGATAAAGCAAATGCAACCGCTTCAATCCACTTAAAGTTGATTTAGGATAGTTTAATTTTTAGTTTTTATCGCTTCATCAAGGACTAGTGCGTAAGCCTGGGTTTGTTATTAATGAATTAAAAAGCACTAAAATAACCATGATTTTATGCAAATTAATTGATTAAAAATATATATATTTATATGTTTTATCATATATTTATATAAATTTGTCTTTTTCGAATCACGGTATTTTTATTGTTTTTCGTATTTTGGCTTAAAAATGCAACTTAAAGACTAAAGAGGAATACCTAAGCAATACATCACAAATATATTAATAAATAAATGCTAAGGTCAACAAATATGGAAAAATTGACAAAATGGGTCAAAAAGGTCAAAAGCGAGAAAATCACACAATAAGGCCATTTACCGCTGCCATTTCGAAGACTCAAGAACGCCTAAACCGCGCGGGTTATCGTTCACGTTACAAGATCAAGATCGCGCTGATGTTATCGTTTCATACGCGCAAGATCAAGACGCGAAGACCGTTACGAAATACCAGTCACAATGGCAATGAGCCGACAAATACCAAGAACAGCCTTCTCCGCGCGCTTCAACGCGTGCTTTTGCCCCATTTTCCACGCAAGAACAGGATGTCATGCGCCGACGCTATTGATGACCTCAAAGATTTCCATTACACGTTTTTTAATTTTTTAATATTTTTTTAACATTTTTTTACTCATTTTTTCTCTCCATCCCCCCCTATAAATACCCCCCTTCCATTCACTTCAAAAGACACCTTCAAAACCTCCAAATACATTCTTTTCTCTCTTTCTTTTTCTCTTTTCTTAGATTTTTAGTTTTTCTTATGTTTTCTTAGTTTTTAGCTTTTCTTTGTTAATTTTGCTTAGTTTTAGAGTTCTTCCCTCTTTGGGAAGAACTAGTTATGTTTTTTTTGTAATTTATTAGCTTTTTGATTCAATAAATGGGAGTGCAAATTCCGTTTGGAGGTTTTCTAGCAACGGGAATGGCATCAAGATCAGAAGGATTTTATTTTCTTTGCAGCTATTTTTTATGCTTTATTCTTACATGTTATATTTAATTGTCTGTGATTAAATTTAACTCTGCAATTGCTTGTAAACATGATATAATAATAACGCTGTTATGCCATAAATATTAAATAGGTAAAAAATCTCTAAAAATGAATCGATTTTATTTTTATTCAAGATTTTATATTAAGAATGTTGTAGAAATATATTATTTTTCATTACAAACTTAAACTGAGAATTAGATTTTAAGGTTTAGTTATCCCATTCGATTTAGAGTAAATGGGTCTTTATTTGTCATACAATCGCCCTAGCTAGAAATGCTCTATTTCAAAAGTTTTTATAAGAATTATTATCCTAAAATGTATTGACAACATGTTTTCGTGAGTAGTTTTAAAACTTGAAAGTTAGTACTTGATAACTAAATTTTAGTTTAATTTGGACACCTTGAATAAAGTTTAAATCGGTTTCCAACCCTCACCAAAGCGTGGCATTTAAATGGTTCATTTTCAACCTCTAGAAAAGAAATTAATTTAATTAACCAAATTAGTTATCAACCCCACCCATAAAAAGCAGTGTTAATTGATTTGTTTAGTTAACAAAGAATATCTAACCCACCAAAGGTGGTATTCATATACAAAAAAGTTTTAATCAATAAATATCAATTCATATCTTTAATAACCTAAATAATACGAAAAGCATAATTAACTTAGTTATTATATCCATAAATACTCCACTATTTATAAAAGATAAAATTGCATGAATGCTTATCAATCTATCTTTACTTTTACGTTAGTAGATTAAAACACAAAACCCAAAATATCGTGGACAGATGTTTAGGATTTAATTTCGCTTTTAAAAGTTTTGAATAATAAATTAAAAACCACATACAATCCTTCCTTAGATCGAACCTGGGAGTATACTTATAATTTTCATTTAAATGATTCGTAAGACTCATGGTAGTTTTTACAAATATTAAAACCAAAGTATTACAGGATCATACGCTTCTATTGCTCATCAAAAAGATTTTGCGATCACGATTCTGCTCATCACATCACTTATGCATACTTTATATATTTTCATGAATAAAAATATGACATATTATTTTCTTCTTAACTTTATTTAATTAATTAAATTATAATTATTTAAATTTATTTAATATTAAACATAATCTAATTTAATATCAATAAATGTCATGGGTAAGAGTCGAGCTATGCAGGGGTCATATGGTAGGATTAATTTTTTGCAATAAATTAGTTTAATATACCACCTTTTTGTTTTATGCGTATTGTTATATATTTAATAATAAAATTTTAATATATTTATAATTAAGTTGATTTTTTATCGTTTTATTTGTTTTTTAAATATTTGTATTCCTATTTAGGTAGACCATTAATTATACATAGAATGTCAACTAAAATTAAAATAAAAAAATTTGATTAAAAATAAATTACATATATATATTTTAATAAATAATCTTCTATAAAATATGATATATATTGTCATGTAGTATAACTATTTATCCTAACCATGTTTACAATAAGAGAAAAGTGTAATAAGTGATATTAAATCATCATGTTTAACAATATAGATATATAATATATGACCTATAATATTCTATCATCTTTTTATTTTAGTTATATATATATATATCATGTTATTATATTATTTGATATCTTATTTTAATAATCTTTTTAATTTACTTAAAATCTTTTGTTAATATTTTTTTAGACTTAGTTATATAAATTATATTAATTTTCGACTTTAATATATTTATTATATTTTTAGTTTTACAATAGTATTGATTTGTTAATTTAATATGTTTATGTATAGGATTTATTGTATTTTTACCTTTTATTTTAAATAATTTAATATTTAAGTCGAAGTTTAAAGTTAATTTTAAATAAAAACTTGACTTATAATAAAATTTAATTCTATAAACTTATAAATCTATTTAAAATTTAAAATTAATAATAAAAAAAACTCGACTAGAGATAAACTTAAAATTAAAAATTATTAATTAAAAATTATTTTGTATCCTCTCAACAAAATTAATCTTATTTCCCACGGAGAATTTTTACTAATTATATTCTTAATTATTAAAATATTATTTCTATTATTATAAATTTTAAATATATTATTTTATTATAATTCTTTAAATTAAACATATTCAAACGATAAATATTAAAAAATAAATAAATAATTAAATCATAAATAAATTACTAGCAGCAAATAATCCACAATTACTTTTGAGTCTACTGATCATTGAGTATTAACATTGCTATTCCTGCTCCTGTCCTGCCTATGCCTAGGTCACATGTCATGATCTCAATTTTTAAGTAAAGACTGAAATATGTGAAAGAAAACTATAATTTGACAACTATGCAACATGCTTCTTTGGAAACGGAGTGAAGTTATAGATTTTCCCCAACGTTCGACGTATTTCTCAATCTCTATTTTTTTATATAGTTTTTTAAAAATAAATTATATATTTATAAATATTATAGTTAAACGATTAAAAATAATATTTTTATCGGAAAATTAATGTTTAATTTAATATATAAATTTAAATTATATTTAAATAATTTTTAAAAAAATAACCTTAAATTTTTATACAATGACAAATATTATTTTATTATTTTATTTTAAATTTTAAAAAGGATTAATATAATAATCTAAAGATATTTTATTTTTGATATATATGTAACAACGCCCGTACTTCTAACTAAAAAATTATGATTAATTTTTATTTTTATTTAATTGTTACTATATTGAATAAATTTTAAATATCATATATTTAAATATATGATATTTTATACTAATTGAATTTTGATTGATTTAATGCATTATTTATTGATTTTAAATTATAATAATATTTACATAATTTATTTAAAATATTATAAGGCAATTATTTATTATATTTATTTGTATGAAAATGGTTATATATATATATATATGAAAAATTATTGAAAGATAGGTTAATAATTATATTTACGTCAAACATAAAAGTAGTAAAAAGAAAAAAGAAAAAAACCTGACAAAAGCAAAAAGTAGTGCATGGTTGGGTGCTGAAGGATTTGGAAGGTAAGAAGATAAAACATTTCAAAATGTATCCGATTAAATGAACAAGTTTTATTGTTCATATACCACCAATTCTGTGAACTATATTTATTAAACTTGCAATTTATTCGTATTGTTTGTGATTTTTTTAGTTATTGGAGTTTTGTTTTATAATTATCTCTTTAATTTTTTACTTATTTTTTATAAAGATAAATTATCAAATATATCACCAAATTATAAATATAAAGTGTGTTATTTAATAATATCTTTTGTCTTATATGTTGTTTGTAAAGTTATTTGTTAAAATATTATCTTATTTTATTTAAATATTATCTAATCTTATTTAGATTGTAATATTAGTATAACTAGATTTAATATATATAATATCATTTTTATTATTAAATTTATATTACAAATAATTATATATCATATTTTTATATTTATATTTGTCTTATTTAAACTCGAGAGACCAATAAGATATATAAATTAATATCATTTTATTATTATATCATCTCAATAAAAATTAAATGTCATAAGTTTTATAAATCAATATATTATACTACGAGACTCATTAAAATCTAATCACAATTGAAATTTTTATATCAAACTATAGTAAAAGTTATAAACTTATTATTTAATTTTATCAAGTAATAAAATAATACTCAAATATTAATAGTAGTACAAATCTAACATTATTGTGACAAATATACTATAGAATTATATATTATTAATACAAATATAACATCAAATTTATTTTTAGTGATATAAATTTATCACAATTTTTTTATTAATTATATAAATTTATCGTAGAAAATATTAAGTAACTATAAAAAACTAACATAGTAAGTTGAGTATTATTTTTATCCTTAGATAAAACTATATTAGGAGTGAAGCTAAGCAGTGGGCTACATGTGTTGTAGCATCGGTTGAATTTTTTCACAAAAGATTAGTTGAATGAACAGCAATTAAATTTTAATATATTTATAATTTAAGTTACTTTTTTATTGTTTTATAATTTTTCAAGCATTCTTTTATATATATATATATATATATATATATTTACGTAGATTATTAGTTATACATTGAATAATAAATAAAAATAAAACAAAAAAATTGATTTAAAATAGATAACATGCATATATTTAAGAAATAATATTACATAAAACACTATATATGTTTATAACTTCTTATTATAAACATTCATATTTATAATAAGAGAAATGGTAATATATGATACTAAACATATTTACTAACAGAGACAATACGTGATATGTTTTAACACGTAATAATATTATTTGATATCTTATTTTAATAATATTTTTAATTTATTTAAAGTTATTTGTTAATATTTTTTAACTTTAATACTTCAATTATATTAATACTTTAGAATTTAATATTTTTGTTTTATTTTTAATTTCAAATTAATTATTTTAATATGTTTATATATGAAGTTTATTATATTTTATTTTTATTTTACATAATTTTCATAAAAAAATTCAATGAAATGTTAACATAAGAATTTTAAATTTTATATTATAATATAATAGTAAAAATTAATCCTCAATCCTCTTTAAAAAAAATTATAGCTCTGTTATTAAACTAAATGGTATGTTTAACTTTTATAATAATTTAATGTTATATTTATTTTATAAAATAAAATAATTTGATGTCAACCTACCTTATCATGCATTGTACGTACCAAAAAAAAAACCGTAGTGCAGTTATTATATCATCACTGTCCATAAAAAAGGAAAAAAAGAAGAAGATTATCATAACATCACTCTAAAAACATCGTCACCCTTTTATTCTACTATTTTCCTTCTGTTTCAGTGTATTTCTGATATTCTTTTAGAGGAAGGAGATGAAGACGATGGGTAGTATCTCCAAAAATACAGCCACGCACACCATCTTCTTTGCAGCTCTGTTCCTCATCTCCTCTGTTCATTCCTTTTACCTTCCCGGTGTTGCACCTCGTGATTTCCGCATTGTACGTCCCCTTCATTTTTTCGTTTTTAACCTCATTTGATTTCTTTCTCCTTGTTGTCTTCTTCCAAAATTTCATTATACCATTTTTTTTGTGATGAATAGTGTTGTATATGGTTTTTAGGTATGATCTGTTTAGTTTATTCAGATCTGTGTTGTATGTTTTCTTGTCTTTTTTTTTTTGGGTTTTGGATTGGATATGAGGTTTTACTTCCATTTTAATTTTCGGGTTTAGCTAATGCCGATTATAACGTTTGAAATTATGGTGTGAATATGGGAATCTGAATTCTTACTAGTACTTAATGGCTCTAACTTGGATTGGATGTTCTGGTTTTTAATATTTTCAATTATAGCTGCGATCGTGCTATTAGTTTTACTTAGGTTTTTGTACTAAACGAAGCTAATAACAAGAGTTATTCTCGATGTTCTTGGCTTCTAAAATATTTCATTTTACAATGTGTATGCTACCTTGTTTTCCTTATTATGGTCACCCCATCTTTACTATGATCCTTTATATTATGAGCAACTTTCATGATAGTAGCACGATAAGATTAGATTCAAGTTTCATAGTTTTGAAGATAACGGCAAGACTGATGAGTGATGGCTAAGCTCAGGTTTCGTTGTTGCCTTTTCATGTAATTGGTAATTTCTTATCTTTTGGTTGTAATATATTTGATAATGAAATTCTTAGAATTTTATAATTATATCTAATTATCTTCCACTATTTGGTTCTATTTTTCTTAAGAACTCATCTTTCTGTGCCACGTTATCCTATTTTATTACTCATATCTCAGAAGTTATTATTCTTTGTATCATTCTTTTCCTCATTCTCGTAGTTAAAATCAAGATATGAGTAATATTATCGATATATTAAAAAAATTTACTTGATTTTAGTCGCGGATTAAGTCACTCTCTTTAACATGTTTCGTGGTTCTACCAAAATTTGTGTAAGTAAACATAGTCTTGTTGTCTCAAGATAAAACAACCCGTGATCATTTTTCAGTCTCGAAAATTCATTGTGCTAATAAAAATTAAAAATGCTACACCTCTAAAATATTTATGTTGTTTCGAAAACTGAAAAAACAATTTTGAATTTTTTTATTGGGTTTGTTGTGAAGAGCAATTTCTTAGTTCCGTAAAACTGAAAACTATGACTCTTTTTATAGTTGAAAAAATGATAAACATGCGTGTAACGTTTACACAATAATAACGAAAACGTTCACATGATAATGGAATGGAACAGTAAAAAAAATAACAATTAGGTTTTAGGTGACTCATTTTCGATAAGAACAGAATTTACTAACTGTTGGAAAAAATAATTTTAATAATAAATTTTTTTTCAAAAAATAAAGTGCCACCTTACACATACTCGGCTCGGTCGGCCAGAGTGTGCGCGCATGTGGCTCTATAATTGCTTAATTCATCTCCCCTTTCACAAAAATGGGTGCCCTTAGGGTCCAATCCCAATTGCAAATCCTTCTCTATATCAACACCTCCTAAGAGATGTAGAAAAGCAACGTAGGACAAAGTTTTTTAAGAGATTTTTTTTGCACTTTTTCCTTATCATTTTTTTTATTTAAATTCACACTATTTCCAACAATTTATCATTTCAATTTTATAGAAAAATGGTTTTCATCGAATAACCGATCAATTAAAAGTATAAGATTGTGCATAGGCAACAAATGTTTATCGACTTGACCTTTGTACATTGTTGATGCTTTAAAATATACTAGAGTAACTCGTAGTTTTGAACTCTATCTCTAACAACATTACACACACAATCTTTCCAAGGTATAGATTGAAAAACTCGTGCTTTACGACTATACACGTGTATCCTAGTATAGTGAATGGTTTAGTAAACTTTGAACGGAAATTTCATAGGAAGCGACCACACTTCCACATTCACATAGGTGAGTCTATCAAGAATACTCTTGTAGCTATGTACTCCACTCCACATAGAGTATAGAATTTATTACGAATTAATAATTAATTCATACTTTCTATCGCTTCAGGACTTTATGTTTCTAACAATATAGATTGAGACTTCATGATAACATGATTAATCTCATATCACTTTATAACTTGTTATTACCCATTGAACTTATTTCTTGGGATTTCTAGATTGTCATTATGAGTGATTCTTCATTCTAAGGACATCAGTCTCATTCCTTTTGAGGTTTTGAAAACATTTTCTCTTGCTAATCCTTTCATCAAAAGATCAACCAAATTTTCATCTATCGACTTTTGTCGTTGTAATAATGATTCTAAATCTTTACAATAATCGCGTTACTATCACAATGAATCAGGACAATTAATATTAATTTTTTTTATAAATGTATTTCAGCTAACAGACTTCTTAATAAGCATGTTTTCTCTGACATCATGTAAAAACTTTTAATTAGGAAAAGATAGAATTATTCCTTTTACTATGTTTATTAATTTTAATTTATTGGTAATTTGAATTTGAATTGAAAAGTATTATTTTTAATTGAGGTGCCAACTTTATAACTTAAAATGGATATTTAAATGATTCTAGAAAAATCATTAATTAATAGTTGATTAGTTTATCTAAAGTAACTGTTGACTTGTGGTTTGTTATAACGACCATGTTCTAATTCAAGAGTGATAGTTTTCCTTTAATATGCAAGTTTGTGATGCTATCTGTAATCATTCATGTTGAGTTTTAATTTTTTTCTTTGCATGTTTGCTAGCAAGGCTCCTCTTATATTAACCTAAAATCTACATCGGTTTACCTCGTTCTTTCTTAACGAGAATGACTTTAATTAGTAATGACATATTAGTCACTTTATTTGTTGTCCTTTGTACACTGTTGTGGAACTGGCTTTACTACTTTTTCTCTGCCTTCATCCTGTTCTCCATTATTCTTACAGCATCAAGCATGAATAAAAGGAATGGAACGATGACAATCCACCATTGGTAACATGCAATAAAGCCACTAAAAATTTACCACCAGAAAGCCCTGTTCCACAAGAAGTTGACACAGATAAGGAAGTCGTATTTACATATGATGTTTCCTTTAAGGTACCTTCATTGACACATTTGATTATATCTCCTTGCTTCTGCTATATGTACTTGCTCAAGCTGTTCTCTTCCCTCAGGAAAGTGAGATCAAATGGGCATCTCGTTGGGGTACATACCTCCTCATGAAAGATGATCAAATCCACTGGTTTGCCATCATAAATTCTATCATGATTGTCCTCTTTCTATCCAGCATGGTGGTTATGATCATGTTAATAACTTTGTACAGAGTAACTTTGTACAGAGATATTTTCAATTACAATCAGTTGGACACCCAGGATGAGGCTCAAGAGGAAACCGGATGAAAACTTGTTTATGGAGATTATTAAGTCTTAAATCGGTTAAATATTAGTCTTCAAATATAGTATTGGACAATCTATAACTTAATGAGATCTTATTAGCTTGAATTATTTTTGAGCCTAACATGATATCATAGCTAGTTTTATGACTTCCCATCGACGTCCAAAAGTTTGACTCTGTGTTCACCCCTGGGTTTCATCCATTTAGTACCGACCAGAACTTCTCAGTTGATGTGGAGAAGGGCTGTTAAGTCTCACATCGATCAGCTATTAGTTTTCTATTACACATATAACCTTGAACAACCCTTAATTCAATAAGATTTAATTATGTTGAGTTAAACTCGAATTTAACAATAATGTTTTTATACGAATTGTTAATTTTGGATTACTTTGCGTTTATGTTGGTACAGGTGTTGATTTTGCACTGCTGGGTTTCTTGTCTCCTTCCAACCGAGGTGGCCTAATGACTGCCATGGTTCTCTTATGGGTTTTCATGGGCTTATTTGCCGGTTATTCTTCAGCAAGATTGTAAATGTTTGAGGGTACGGAGTGGAAGAGGAGTACTTTAAAAACCGCATTCATGTTTCCTGGTATTCTGTTTGCTGTCTTCTTTGTTCTGAATACCCTTCTCTGGGTGGAGAAATCATCTAGGGCAGTTCCCTTTGGCACAATGTTTGCTCTTGTTTGTTTATGGTTTGGTATATCGGTACCCCTGGTGTGTGTGGGCAGTTATATGGGCTTCAAGAAACCACCAATGGAAGACCCTGTGAAGACTAACGAAATTCCTCGGCAGGTGCCAGAGCAAGCATGGTACATGAAACCGGTCCTCTCTATTCTCGTTGGAGGTATTCTTCCATTTGGAGCTCTCTTCATTGAGCTCTTCTTCATCCTGACATCAATATGGCTGAACCAGTTCTATTACATCTTTGGCTTCCTTTTTATCGTGTTTGTCATTCTTTTAATCACTTGTGCTGAGATCACAATCGTTCTCTGTTACTTCCAGCTTTGCAGTGAAGACTACCAATGGTTGTGGAGATCATACCTGACTGCCGGCTCCTCTGCTTTGTACCTTTTTCTCTACTCAGCCTTCTACTTCTTTACCAAGCTGGAAATCACGAAGTTGGTTTCAGGCATCCTTTACTTTGGGTACATGATCATTGCTTCATACTCTTTCTTTGACCTTACTGGTACAATCGGCTTCTATGCTTGTTTATGGTTTGTCCGAAAGATCTACTCTTCTGTGAAGATTGACTGATTTGAAATATGCACGAAGCAAGGACTAGATCCATTTTGAGAAGAATGCGAAGGGCACTGGTGTTAATATATATCTAGTAACATATTAATGTATATATATATCTACTAATGTATATCTATTTACTTTAAGGATATCTATATTTAGTTACTTTAGATATATCTGGTTTACTTGTAATTCCTATATAAAGCATCTACGATATTCATTTGATTACGTATCGTAATACAATCATTAAGTATTTCTTAACACAGATCGTGAGCCACTATTCTTTTCTTTCTAGAAGTTGTTTTCTTTTTGGTGTTATTTAACCCTTATAGCTTTTCGCCGTCACAATAGCCACTAATCATTCACCGCTTAACCTTCAACGCCTTTCTACCGCTGGCCCTTAGGGTTCCTAATTACAAGAGCCGCTTCGGGCGAGTTCCACCATTCAAACAACTACAATCACCGCGCCACCGTGCATATTGTTCCAAATTTTTTCTCGTATATACCACCGAGATCGGCTCGACCAGCATCTACACAATCGTGGAAGTCATAAACCATCGTAAACCGCACGCCTCCATCACAAGGCCAGACAACCACCGCACGCCGCTAACGCTGCCGCCACCGCCGCTGCTCATCTTAACCCGACGACTTTATCTGGCAGATACCATCAGCGGATCGGCCGACCGATCTACACAACCGTGTAAGTATCCACGCTATCCGACCGCACGCGTTCTCACGCGCCCAACATCCATCGCGCGTGATCTCGACCGCTAAGCCGGGCCGCACCGGCCAGGACGTCATCGCATTTCGCGTAGGCCGACGCTCATCATCACCTCCATCCGACGTCACAAACCAACCGACCGCTTGATCTGACCGCCGACCGCTGGACCTGACCGGCCGTCGACCGCTGATCGACCGCCGTCGACCGCTGACCGACCGCCATGGACCGGAATTTTGCAAGAGGTTCACCCTACCCGCCGCGTAGATCTCGTTTTTGCAGTAAGTCCTGCTTTTTGCATATGTTTTGCAAATGGATAAAAAGGATACTTTTGTTTCTCGCCCTATTAATACTATATCGGGAGGGACTAAGAATTATTTATCACGGTCTCAAGCTACGCGTAGTTTTCTTGGGCGGTCGTACGCTCCGGCATTATTGTACCGGTGCAATTAGTATTCCCGATAAAGGAGCAAGTGAAGAAGATGCTATCTTTCTTCGTCGCACGATTGAACGGGATAGTCACAACCACGATCCTCACATGGATTCAATACTTCCATTCCATCCATCTCCACCGCTTGCGCCTTTGACGATGCCAAATCGCACGTGGGATACGTTGGCCAAAAGGTACTCCACTACTCACGATCCATGAAATATCAACTAATAGTTGAATTGCATAAACCGCAACAGGGACCGGTGAAATCCATCAATGACTATTTGATCAACTTCGTCTTTCGTGGGACCAAATTGACTTTTGTGATCCACTCAAGTACGTCACCGTGATGCTCAAGAATATGCTACTACTATTAGGATGAATTTCGCCTCTATGAAGTTCTGATGTCACTCCACAAGGACTTTCTGAGCCAATCCGAGGCCGCCTTCTTAATCGTAGTCCTCCTCCCCCCTCTCTCGACATCACCGGGCCAGAATGAGCTTGGTTGCAGGTAAGCTCGACTCTGCAACCCTTCAAGCCCAAAATAAGCTTAATGTTTCGACTATTACTCCTCCCGCTCCTACCATCAACAACCTCAAAGAATCGTGATTCCTCCTGCCTCCGGCTTACAATCGCCGCAGCAGAGCAATAAAAGGTCTCCGTAATTATTGCAGAAGCGGCCACGGCCACACCATCGAGACTGCTACCGTCAGAACAAATCACCGCCGCCGTCTAATACCGAGCCTACTAAGCTGATGCCTCTCTAGTTCGCCAGAGTCCCGCCTTTCTCCGAATCCACTATCAACCTCTCCTCCACGGAACTACGTACATCATAACTCGTGCTATTCAAAATGGCCGGTGCAATGCATCTCTTCCACTACCCTCTCGCTGCCCTAAGTCTCAAACTCGTTTTTGACTCAGATGCTGCAAATCACATGACACCTCACTCTTCTTTATTCTCCAAACTCGACCCCGCACCACATCCCCTTAATATTCACATACCGATGGTTCCACCATTCATGGGAATAGCTCCAGGTTTTGTTTCGACCTCTACCCTCTCTCGTTCTGGGTTTCCCACGCACTCCGACCTATCCTATAATTTACGCTCCGGGCCAATTAGCCGAACTAGGATATCGCCTTATTTTTGACTATTCCGGGTGTATCAGGCAGATCCGAGGACGGGGCAAGAGCTCGGGACCTGGCCTGTGGCTCGGGCGTATGCTTTCGTGAAACAATCTTTCATCTTCCACCCGTCGCTTCCTACCTGCATACGGCCGTCACCGCCGCGCTTTTCCTTACCTTCTCTCGCACTTTGGCATTCTCGCCTCGTCACGCCCCATCCTCTGCACAACAGCTAGCTTCTAAAGGTCTATCGGGTTCGTGTCCAAAAATAATTTTGATCAGATTTCACGTCAGCTTAGAAAAAACAAATTTACTTACCTTTCAATAATAGTAAATCTATCTCTAATAGTATTTTTGAGTTAATTCATTCTCGATGTTTCGTGGACCTTCTCCCGTTACTAGTATCGCGGATCTCGATATTTTGTTGTTTTTATTGATGATTATTCTCAAGTTATGTTGGATCTTTCCAATGAAATCTCGCTCAAATCTTATCAATATATAGTAACTTTGCAAAAATGGTTGAAACACAATTCTCCAAACATATCAAAACTTTTCGATCTGATAATGCTCTCGAATATACTCAAAATGCTTTTCAAACTCTATTACACTCCTATGTCACTTTCACCATCTAACCTGTCTAGAACCTCTCAACAAAATGGTCGAGCCGAAAGAAAACTTCACATATTCTCGACACTGCTCGTGCTCTTTCTCTCTCGCCAAAGTTCCCGCCCCATTTTCAGCTAAGCCGCTTCTTCATGCCGTTTATACCATTAATCGCATTCCAAGTGATGTCATTCATAACCAGACTGTGATGAAAGCACCTTTTTTGGATCATCTCCTAACTATCATTACCTTCGCTCATTCTGGACCGTTTGTTTCGCTCTTCTTCAAATTCTCACGAACACAACAAACTCGAGCCTCGATCTAGACTTTGCATTGCTTTTCTCGTTATGGTGAAACTCAAAAAGTGGTATCGATGCTATGATCCCGTCTCACATCGCTCTCCGTGTTTCCCGTAATGTTGTCTTTGGGAACACCGCTATTTGTTGAACTTTCTCACTTTCGCTCTTCCCTAACTAATTCAAATGTTTTGGAAATTTTTTTCAAACGAGTCTCGTTCCTTCTACTGCATACTCTAATCCATCTTTGGACTTCACTATTCAATCTTCGTATATTTTCGATGATTCTCCTAGACAGTCGTAGAAGAACGGTGTCGATAACGAGCCACCTCACTCAACATAGTCCTTGCTCCCGCCTCCGCCCGAAGATCCTCAACAAGACATTCCACCTCGCCACTCAACCCGGGTGCAAGATCCATTCCTACACATTTACTTGACTATCATTGTTACACCGCTTCTTGCTACACTCCAGCGAGCCTCACACCTATCGTGAGGCATCTACTAATCCTTCTGCAGATTGCAATGAAAGAAGAAATTGATGCATTAACCAAAAATCATACTGGGATCTTGTTACTCTCTCCCGGTCAATCCGTGGTTGGCAAGAAAGGGATCTATAAGATCAAGACTCGGCCTCGATGGTCTATCGATCGCTACAAGGCTCGTCTCAGCAAGAGCAGGCTTTACACAAGAAAGTACGTGATTGGACATGAAGAGACTTTTTCTCCGCTGCCCGTATTTCTCCGTTCGTACTCTCTTAGCCGCCGTCCGCTAGTAAACGGGACCTTTTCGCATGGATGTTAAAAATGCATTCCTTAACGGGGATCCGTACGAAGAAGTCTATACGCAACCTCCTCCTCGGTCTTTCTCGTTGGAAACAAATAAGGTTTGTCGCCTTCGACGCAATTTATGGCCTTAAACAAGCTCCACGAGCATGGTTTGCCAAATTCGCCCACTATCCTTCGCTCGGGTTACACCGCTACCCCATGATTCTCTTTATTTCTTCGTCGTAAAGATAAAGGCACCATTTTCGCTTCTTCTATACGTGGGATGATATGATCATAATCGTAACGACCTCGGCATTCAAGAACTCAAGGATTTTCTTAGTCGCTAGCCAGATGAGCACCTCGACATTTAAGCTATTTCTCGTCTTCGAGATCACTGCTCCACATATGGTCTTTACATTACCAAGCAAAGTACGCATCCGACTACATCTCAAGTCGGACTTAATGACAAAGAAGATTGTTGACACTCCAGCTTGAACTTAATGCGCACCGACACCATTGTAGGGGAAACCATTGTCTAATCCCTCTCTTATGTACATTTCCATTGGTCGCGCCCGTTTATCTTACGCTACTCGTCTGACATCTCTTACGCCGTTCATCAAAGTGCGAGCCGCATCTATCCCGCTCCACGATCAACTCACTATGACGCAGCTTCTACGTATTCTACGATACTTGAAAGGCACTATCTTCCACGGCCTTTTCTACTCGCCGATTCTCCTTAAGTACTTCGGCATTCTCTCGATGCCGATCGGGCCTGAGATCCCACCGATCGCAGTCCACTACCCTAAGTTATCGCTTTCTCCTCGTTCTTCGATTTCTTGGCGAAGTAAGAAACAAACCTTCGTGGCCCGCTCTAATACCGGCTGCACATCGTGCTCTGCTGATACCACATCCGAGCTTATTTGGCTACGACGGCTTCTTAAGCTGATTCAGCAAAGTGTCCACATCCTCCGCTACTCATCTTTATCAGGATAATCAGAGCAATTAACATATCGCTTCATAACGATGTCTTTCTTCATGAATCCGACTAAACACATCGAGATTGATTGGCCACTTCATTCGCTCTCATCTTATCCACGGCGCTCTCAAGCTTTTCTACGTTTCCTCCAACGATCAACTTTCGTATATCTTCACTAAGGCACTTCCCAAATGACGCACTGCAATTTGGCTGACAACCTCAAGTCGGGTCTCACATCCACCTCAGCTCGAGTGGGATGTTAATATATATCTAGTAACATATTAACGTATATATATATCTACTAATGTATATCTATTTACTTTAATGATATCTATATTTAAGCATTTTTTGTATATATCTAGCTTACTTATAATTCCTATATAAAGACTACGTATATTCATTCGACATGTTAATGTAATACAATCATTAAATATTTCTAACAACTAGGAAGTGAGTAACAAGGCTAAACCAATTAAGGGAGAATTTTAGTCTCTCTAAAGCCTTGTTTCTTTCGTAGTAGTTGTACCGTAGGGAGGAGCTTATGTGCCACTTTTACAATGTCATCAGAGATTTGTACAAGATGCTGAAACTTAGGTCTAGATATACTGTTACTTCTTGATGTCAACGACATCATACATTTTATCAACTCCTATTCATTAGACCATTTTTATCCTCTGTAAGGCTGTAACCATATTTTGAGGAACAAACCAAATGATGTATTCATTTATAATAATTCATCTAAAGATAACATGATATATTGAAAATTTTATTTTAATAAATTTTAAATATTAATCGATTTTATTAAAATTGTTGCACTTTATTTAATTTATCGTTGTAAATTTAAACATTTAATTATAGTTTGTAATTTTTGTTTTTTGAATCATTCTTTAAAAAAAAATTGAATTGAATTGATTTGACTAGTAAAGTATTGTTAGATTTTTAAAGATAAAAATGTTCCAAAAAATTTAATAAAAATGAAAATAAAGTTATTAAAATTATCAAAATTAATCTAAAATAATTAAAGTGTATATAAATATAATAATAAAGTTATTAAAATGCATCAATATAAATTAAAATAATTAATATATTTAATTTTAAAAAATAAAATATACATATGTAAAATGTATTTCTTGTGCTATCAAAATATTAACATATTAAGTTCAATCTTTGTGTTTTTGTCCAATTAAATGGAATCCAGTCAAGTTAACCTTGGTACAAGAATAGTTTATTGTGTAGTAGTTAAATAGGTTGACTGACGTAGGATTTGTTTAAATGGAATGTTTAATTCACTCTAATAATTTGTTATTTAATATTTTAATATTTAGTTATTGAAAATGACACAAAGATATTAGATATGAGAATTATAGTAAAATTTGTAATTCTTTTAAAATTAAGTAATTAAACTATAATATCAAATTTTATTGAATACGAAAAAATTTTAGTAAAAGGAAAATTATAAACAAATAAATGTTTTCATCTTACATTTTAATTCTAAATTTAATACTTTATTAAATACTTTTATAATATCATCCTTACTTTCATATTTGTAAAAAAAAAAAAAAAATCTAGAATTGCCATAAGCCTACTTAATTAACCCAACGTGTACCAAGCAAGGTTTATGCATACGACATGTCGCTGATAAGATGTTGGTTAATTCGCAGCCGCCTCGTACGTTACACATGTCGTCGTACTACTGGCGATACTAATCAACCCGCATTCATATACCTGTAAGGTTAGAGTATCACCAACCGCAGAGGATTAAGCAGAGCTGGGGACGAAGGGAGAAACTTGGGGCCGCCTCGTCGAGTAGTTGTGTGTTGTTCGAAAGAACTACCTCTAAAACCCTCACAATTTCTTGGGAAAAATCTTAACTGAAGAAAGCGATTCGTGCCTAATGAGTCGCTACGATAGCCGCACCGGGGACCCAACTTCCTACCGTGACCGTAGAAGGTAACCCCTCAAATCTATCTCCCTCTCTATCATGAAATTTTTTGTATTGGGTTTGATTTAAAAAGCTCAAACTTGTTTTGGAATATCATATATTTGTAAATAGTAAGCTTGCTTATTAGTTACCGGTTTTACTCATGTGGTGGTGGGTTGCTCTCTTAAGGCTCAAACTCATGCTTTGCAAGTTTTGTCTGGATTATTGATTCTTCAGCTACCCATTGAGGATAATTTATTTATTATGCAAGATTTTTGTTTTATTTTAGTTCGTAATAATGTCTTTAACTGCAGAAATGGCAAATTTATTGTTAACCTTGCCTTTTTCAAGCTATCTCTGGTACCTACTTTTGAGGAACTGGTTGGTTTTGCTCAAATTATTTTTCCATTGATTTTATTTCAATTTTCTGTGTTGCTGTAGTGCTTCGGGGTTTGGTGGGCCGACGGGCAATGGCGGCTCAGATAGGTCTTCTTCAAGCAGAAGTGTTTCTGATGGTACTGAGTTACCTAGAAAGTTGGATTTGGATGGGTTGCCTCATTTTGAGAAGAATTTTTATGTTGAGTCACCATCAGTAGTAGCAATGACTGATAAAGAGGTCGAGGAGTATAGGCAGCTGAGAGAAATTACAGTTGAAGGCCGTGATGTTCCAAAGCCAGTCAAGAATTTTCGTGACATTGGATTTCCTGGTACTTCTTTTTCTTCTTTTCTTGGCTGTATTTGTGCGTGTGTTGAGGTTGTAAACTGAATCCTTCTGTTGTTGGTTGAGATTTTTAGTTGTGAAAACATGATCATACTACATAGTATGTTTTCTTATTTTAAATATAAAAGACTACTTGGCCAGAGAAATATTATATTACAAGTTTAAGTAACATGATGCTGATTGTGGTGTGGGATTAGCAACGCTCAAAGTATATCTCAAACTCTTTATGTTCACCAGGTTTTGCATTACTACTATGGGTTATAATAGGCCGTTATCTCTTAATTTTAGTTAATTTATGTTTAGTTTCTGTCTACCCAAATATTTCAACAAAATAAAAGAGGTTTATTTTGGCTATAAACAGAATATGTTATTCAAGAAATTGCAAAAGCTGGATTTGTCGAGCCTACACCAATCCAAGCGCAAGGATGGCCAATGGCTCTCAAGGGTCGTGATCTCATTGGTATTGCTGAAACAGGGTCAGGGAAGACACTTGCATACCTTTTGCCTGCAGTTGTCCATGTCAATGCTCAACCAATTTTATGTGTGTAACTTTTAAGATGAATGCTTTATTATGGCAATTTTTTGCTATCAATTAATTTATGTTTGATGGATTGGGCTTAAGATTTAAATTTTATTTATTTTGTGCAGCTCCTGGAGATGGTCCAATTGTGTTAGTCTTGGCCCCAACGAGAGAACTGGCTGTGCAAATACAACAAGAGACTAGTAAATTTGGTTCATCATCAAAGATAAAAAGTACATGCATATATGGTGGGGTTCCTAAAGGACCCCAAGTGCGTGATCTCCAGAAAGGTTGGTGCAAACTTCAAGTTTGTAATTGTGTTAGTTTTGTATGATTTCATTTTTATGTTAATTAGGTTTAATATTATTGATTGTGCTTCATGTGCAGTGCCATCAGTTTTAGCATGTCCTTATCTGTATTTTGTTTATATTGCAGGAGTGGAGATTGTCATTGCTACTCCTGGTAGGTTGATTGACATGTTGGAGTCACATCATACAAACTTGCGGAGAGTCACTTATCTTGTATTGGATGAAGCTGACAGGATGTTGGACATGGGGTTTGAGCCTCAGATACGAAAAATTGTTAATCAGGTATGAGATTTTGAAATGCTTCAAAGTCATGCCATTTCTCTCTCTAGGGATACATAATCTTGGTTACATGGTTAGGAATCTCAAGAGCTTAATTTCCTCTCCATTCGTTGTGTTCTTGCAGATCCTTATTTTTATTTTTCCCATTTTTCCAAGGGTTTTTGCCACTTGGCAAAAGCATTCTATCTGGACTGCCTTTATTCTTGGCTTTTGCTCAGCAATCACGTTAGTTCTTTCCTGTCTAACCTAACGCATGCTCTTTTGAAGATGCCAGATAGTCTTCTCATGCTGCCCATTGGTATTCCTGTGATGAACCTGATTCAAGTTTTTTATTCTGTTGAGTACTGTCTCATACACTCATTCCGATGTAGAAAGGAGGAAAGGAGAGAAAAGAGATGAGAGTAGAAGTGGGAATAGAAAATTTAGGACGTGAAGTAGATAACTAGGAGGAAAAACTACATATTGATGATTATCGACAAGAAATCAAGCCTCTTGAATAACCATGGCAAAATCATTATATACAGGGCACCTAAACTTATTCTCTAAGAACTCAAATAATCAGATAAGAGCTCTAATAAAATAACAATTGAAACAAGCACAAAACTTTATATACACAAAACCTAACTATTCTAAAATTTTAATTAATTTCTTAGTTTCTTCCCACATTACCTTTCCTCCTCTTTGTATCCCCTTACAAAAAAGCGTTTATGAGAAGTAAAATAATTCTCCCCAGAAAGAGAAAAACTATTGGTAAAAATATCTAATTGAGTAAGCATCATTAAGCACCTTAAGTTTGCAGAGAAGCTGGATAATGTAACTTTATAACAATAAAGGCAAATGGATTTATCCACTGTATGGATTCCTAGATTTCTCTCTTATAAATTTTGGAAAGCTTCACTCTGTAACTTTCCTATGCAGATTCGCCCTGACCGTCAAACACTGTATTGGAGTGCCACCTGGCCAAAGGAGGTTGAACAGTTAGCAAGGCAGTCTCTGTACAACCCATACAAAGTAAAATCTCGATCTTTAGTTAATATTGTAAAGTGGAACTTGTGTTTTATTTCACCAAGTCGCTTGCCATACAAGCTTCTTTATTTCTTTTCAAATTTTATTTGACATTATATGCATTGCTTGTATTTTTAATTGCAACTTAGTTGACACTTTATGCTTCTGTAAGGCAAATTTGAATCAATGCTTTCATTGTTCATTGCAGGTGATAATTGGTTCTCCAGATTTAAAAGCTAACCATGCAATCCGCCAAATTGTTGACATTGTTTCTGAAAATCAGAAATATAACAAGTAGGGACATATTTTATCTTATTATGGTCTCTGTTCCTTTTTCCTTTTTTTTTGGGGGGGAGAGTTGCTCTGGGAATTATTTTTGACTCCTTTTTTTCTCCAGATTGGTAAAGCTGCTGGAGGATATAATGGATGGTAGCAGAATATTGATATTCATGGATACCAAAAAAGGATGTGATCAGATTACCCGACAACTTCGGATGGATGGTTGGCCTGCACTCTCAATTCATGGAGATAAAAGTCAAGCAGAAAGGGATTGGGTTCTCTCCGAGTTTAAATCTGGCAAGAGCCCTGTAATGACTGCTACTGACGTTGCAGCACGTGGTCTAGGTATCCCATGAAGTTTCTTTTATCTTGAGAAGGACTATATGGATTTATGCCTAGCTATGCTATTACTTGCATCAATTTTTAACATTTCAATAAAAGAAGAAATATTCTCTTCAACCTCCTTTCTTTTTTGGGACGACCCTTTTCGTGTTTATTCTACGGGAATTCTAATCAATCAGTGGATTTTGTCCTCTTTTGCACTGATTTTTTAATGAGAAATACCATCAAGATCCTTTAGTTATTGCAAAATGATATTTAGATCTTGTATTTATTTTTTATGACAATCTAGTCCTATTATATTAAAAAGTGATCGCATAAGGACAAATTAGATAAAAACTGTTTTAACTTAAATAAGATGTTATTGAAAGATTGAAGAAAAAATTAACTAAAAATAGAAAAATAAACCAAACAAAAAATAGTCATTTGTGTTTATAAAATCACTTTTTAATATTAATATGACTAAATTGTCATAAAAAAAATAAGTACAAGATCTAATTATTATTTTTAAAATAAGTACAAGATCTAAGTATTATTTTTAAAATAAGTATGGAATTTTTACAATCACTCTCCTTTTTTTTCTCCTTTAAATCTATTGGTTTTCTGGCTAATCACATTTAAAAAAAAAAACTTTAGGATCTGTTTGGTCAATCAACTCAAAAACAGTTTCTGTTTTATAAAACAAAAAATTGTTCTTAAAAATAAATGAAAGGGTTTGATTTTCCCTCCCTCAATTTCTGTTTTAATTTTCCCTTCTTTTTTATTTTGATTCTGAAGAGAGTTTTCTTCTAGCAGTGTGATAATTTTTATCCTGGAACTTGAGCTGATGTATAGTTTTCTCCCTCCGCTAGTTAAAGGTTTTGTGGGCACAAGACTAGCTTTCCATGAGACTTGAGCCTTGTTTATTTTTTTTATTCATTCATATTTTTGGATTATTGTTGATTGCCTAGTACTAACCTCCGTTTCAATTTTTTACATTGATTGGAGGGCAGATGTGAAGGATGTGAAATATGTTATAAATTATGACTTCCCGGGATCCCTTGAGGACTATGTTCATCGCATTGGTCGAACCGGAAGAGCTGGGGCAAAAGGAACAGCGTACTCTTTTTTTACAGCTGCTAATGCCAGATTTGCAAGGGAACTAATTACCATTCTTGAAGAAGCTGGGCAGAAGGTCAGTCCTGAATTGGCAGCAATGGGACGTGGTGCCCCTCCTCCACCCGGTCAGTTTCCAAAGCAAATATTTCCAAGCATGGTTACAGTCTTACAGATACACTGCTGCCCACAGACACATTATTTGTTAGGAAATTAAACTTGGGATAATAAAATAAAGTAATGCACACGATAACCGGGTCTCAGTTCTCTGGAGTATAATTGTTCAAGTATGATTCCCATGCTACTCAAATTGGTAATGCCTACATTACCTGAATTTAAAATCTAGAATTAGAGCATCGAAGAAGATTATGGTAAATAGGTTATTTTGATAAATGAAATCATGTTATTTGGATCTAATTGGTAATTTCTGCAACATTTTAGAAACTTGGGCGTTTAAGCTGTGAAGCTGTGGCTAATTCTTTTTCTCCGAGGAATTTTTTATGTGCTTGTGCGTTCTTTCATTTTTTTGCCAAATCTCTCAATGCCTTTAACTTGGACTTTTTGTCCCTTCTCCCCTCTTCTTCTGTGATTAAAACTGATCAGGTCATGGGGGTTTTCGAGACCGTGGTAGGGGTTATGGTGGCAGTCGCCCTTGGAGCTAATTATTTATGAAGGTAGGTACAAACTTTTTGATGACTGTAGAGAAGAAACTCAAATACCTCCAAGATTTGGGACGTTGTATTCATTTCTAAAAAAACATTTGAGTGATTTGTATGACTAGAGGGTAGGAATGCAAATTTCTTATGCTTTTAGTACTTTTTTATCCTTTACCATTTAATTTATCTTTGTTCAACAAGCTGCAGTTCTTCTGTAACGTGTAAGATAAAACATTTGTTGATATTTTACAGTTTATCAGGAAATTAGAAACAAACAATTTATTTTTATCCCGCTTCAATTTTTTTTCCATCATTATCTGAAATGCAACAAGCCAACTAGAAGTCTAGAACTAGTGATTCACCATTCATGGGCTTTTGCTGCTGCATCCCAATTTGTTCTGAGGAGAAATTATTCATTCATATTAGAGTAAGTGATGATATAATATTTTTGGTTATAAAATGTAAGATTTTTTTGAAAAACACAAGTTTCTAGTACTTATTGAAGATAGCAAGTAATGATTGAAGTGTGATAATAAAGGAGTGATGAATTACATTTTGAGTCCCGTTTCATTATACTAGTTCAATTTCTGAGATTATGAATTTTTAAATGTGTATTGAGATCAGTGAAACAGATTGTAAAGGCTTGTATCTGTTAAGTGTTTATCGTCCGGCAGGTTCCGTAAGAATCTAATGACTTATCGATCATTAATTCTAATAATATATAAATTTGTATTGATATTATTTAGATTTTACAATATTTTAATATTGCCTAAAAAGTTTAATATTTTTTTAATTTTAAAATAATTATAAAACATAGTAGAATATAAAAGTTATGGTTATAAAATTGTGTAAAATTAGATAATATTAGTCTTTTTCATCGGTAATTATGTCATCTGATACTTTACAAACCCTACATGTTACAATTTGGTAGGAGTAGTGTTACATTGTATATATTAAGTAATATGTTAGTTCATGAGTTGACCTAAAATTCATTAAGTTGGAGGATGAAATAATTATACGTTACTAATAAGAGATCGTTGAAATTGAGACATATATATTGCCAATCCTAAGTCCTAACTAAGTCAATTATTATAACTTTCTTTTTGTTATAAAAATAAATGATTATGATGGATGGTTCCGCTGAATTACTATAACAAGACAATGACTTACTAATATCTTTCCACATTAGTTTAAGGCATTAACATAAATTTTATTTATTTTTATCAAAAATGTTATGAGTTAAGGTTTAATATCATTGTGGTAAGATATTATCTTATCGTGATAAGTCTTACCGTAACACTAGATGTCAATGATAAAACTTCAAACACTAAACACCTACATTTTTACATCATGTTAATGTCTTATCACGAATTTTTTTTTTATAAAAATTGATTTGATATCAAGTTTATTAATACTATTACGATAAGTTTTACCTATGAGTAATTTTAATAAAAAAATAAAATATTATCCAAAATTGATTTTAGGTAATTTTTTTGGCATACGTGTAATATAAAATATTTTATTATCATTTAGTTTTTAAGTACAAGTATTTTATTTATAAATATATATCATATTACCATATATTTTAAGTCTTACTTATAATATAGCACTGGAGTCAAAAATTAATTCAAATATATAACTTTGTTCAATTTATAACAATAAAACATTATTTATTTTTCTTTCCTCACATTAAAAGTTTTTATCATATTTTTCTCCTCCAATTTCAACGTTATATCATATTATATTATTTGACATTTTATTTTAATTTATTTGAACTTAATACTTTTTATTATTGCTCTTGTTAGTTTTTCTTGATTAGTTTTCTTTATTTGTCAATTTTAAGTTTTAAATTGTTGAATAAGATATATTTTTAATTTAAATACTTTAATTATATCTTATATTTTAAATTTTAATCTTTATTTTATTTTGAATTTTAATATTGTAATCAATCAATTAATTTAATATATTTATGTATAATTTTTATTGTATTTTACTTTTTATTTACCTAGATAATTTTTATAAAAGGTTACACTAAAGGTTAAGGTAAAAGCTCTAAATTTTGTATTACAATATGACATAGAAATATTAGGTACCCATACCACATTCCATGACTAATAGTAGTAAAAGATTGAGTTAATTAGTTTTATGTTTATACAGTAGAAGTTGAGTTATAAAAATATATAAAATATTTAAATAATTACAATTATACCTATAATATATATATATATATATATAGCGATAAAAATATGATCAATCGATAGTTATCATTTAATTTTTTAACAAAATTATATTACGTGAATTTTACACATATTTTTTGTAGACATAATTTCAACTAATTAAATATTTTGGATATTTTTGTAACTCAACTCATGTATTAGGGTAATGAAATGTAGTTAACTCAATCAGATTTTACCCTGATATCTTCAATAAAATATAAATAATATATATATGATATAATTATATTAAAAAATTAAAAGAAAATTATTAGTTAAATATGTTTTTTTTTGTTATACATGAACATAATTATACTTAATTAAATATTCTAAATAATTTATAACGTATCTTATATATTATGTGCATATATATATATACATAGTTGACTCTAAAAGAGTTAATTACATTGGATTACAGATAAAATATAAAAAGTGTGAACGACGGAACCATTTGAAGCAGGGAATTTTCGTGAAAAACATCTAGTATTTGCCCATTATTCTAAACATAAGATCGTAAGGAAATGTTAATTAATTATATATTTATTTTTGTAAGTATATTAATATAATAACTTTTATTATTATAGTAATAAAAATATAAAAATATATATTTTTCCTTTGATATTAATTATATATTATTATTAGATAAAAATATTATTGTGACAATAATAATTTAAATTGTGATAATATTACTAATCTAAATTTTTTATAACCTTTTTATAATACACTTAAGTCATTATCTATAAAAATATGAAACTGTATTTCCTTTTTGAAAATTATAATATTATTTGATTAATAAATTTTTTTAAAATAATAATAAAATAAATTTAATGGAATAAAATTATCATTTTATTTTAATAATTTAAAACTAAATTTGAAAAGAACAATATTATTTTTGTGTATTTTTGGGAAACTTTTTTATTGGTATTATATTTGAATTGAAATTGTAGAATTTATTATATAAAGAATATATGTTACAAGTGAAAAAAAAATTTAATTAGTTTGAACTACATGGATAAAGTTTCTACTGTCCACTATCTTCGAAAACTTGTACTCAAATTTTCACAATGTATCTCTATTATATTTGTATTAGAAATTAAGGATTAAAATAATCAGGCATTATTTTATCGGTTAATAGGTTATTCAGATTCTATAATTATTTGATTTATATATTTTAATTTTATAGTTTTTAAAATAATATCTATTAATTCTGTCATTTTAAGGCAAACTGCGGGTGCCTCTCTTTCTCACTCTCATTTCTCTCACTCGTTTTTTGTGTCTTACGGACTCTTTTTTATTTGCCCATTGTACTAATTAAATACTTATTGTTATTTTTTTAATATTTTTTATTAATAAAATATATAATTTTTATTTTATTCTTCAAAACATTCAAATTTTTAAAAAAATTAATTTAATTATTTATACTTTTAAATTATAAAACTAAACAAATTTATTTAAAAATTTATAAAAATAAACTACACGAGTATAAGATTAAAATAAATAATATCGACGAAACTTTAGTCATTTCCACTGGGTATTATCACTGACATATGTGATAATCAACCCAAATGAAAACTTTGTTTAAAGCCGTAGACAACTTGTTACATTTAGTTTTACCAAATGCCTTAAAAGAATTACTTAATTTAATAAAATCATAAATAAAATTTTATCCATGCACAAATAATTTAATTATTTAATTAATAATTTTTAACTTATAATAAAAATATTTATTTATTTTTTTAAAATATTAAAAAAAAAATTCATTTATATTGTAAAGTAAGTAAAAAATAAAATTTCATATATAAATAAATTTATACCATACAATTAAACCTTATAATTTTTGGAAAGATTTTTTTACAAATTATTTAACTATCTTTCAACAATTTACAAAATCTCCATTATTTTTTTAGTAAATTAAACCTAATTAGAAAATGGAATTATATTGTTGGAGAAAACAAAAATCTTTAAAAGTTAATTTTATAACAAAATCTAAAAAAATTATGTGTAATTTTACTTATTAAATTAATATTTTAAAATTAAATTTTCAATAATTTTGATATATATATTTAAGTCTTATCTTTATATAATAAAAACTTTTTATTTCATTTTTTGGTTATTTTTACACTAATAAATATCAAAATATCTATATAATAAATATGTTTTTATATTTTTTATTATTTTTCTCAAATAAATATCAAATATATATATTTAAGTCTTATCTTTATATAATAAAAACTTTTTATTTCATTTTTTGGTTATTTTTACACTAATAAATATCAAAATATCTATAGAATAAATATGTTTTTATATTTTTTATTATTATTCTCAAATAAATATCAAATATATATATATATATATATATATATATATATATATATATATATATATATATAATAAATACATTTTTATATCATTTTTTACCCTTTTTATTTTTTACATCAATAAATACGAAAAAATCCATATAATAAATATATTTTTATATTTTTATTAATTTTTTACCCTAATAAATATCAAATATCCATACAATGAATGTATTTTTTATATATAGTTATTTTGTATAATGAAATTATTTTTATTAAATTAAGTGTGACAATTCATAGAGTTAAACTATTTAACGAATGTTTCATCAATTAATTTATTATCATATTATATTTTTGTTTAATGTTTATATAATAAATATATATTTTTTATATAATAAGTTTATATAATATAATTATTTTTATTTAATTAAAAATGTATCATTTATTTAATTTTTTTATAACTTTTTTGTTTTTTTTATTATATATATATATATATATATGTTTTTTTAAGCATTAAGTTTATATTATTCTTTTATATACTAATAAACATAAAAATATTTTTAATAAATAATTATAATATAATTTATATTTAATAATTTTATATTATGAATCTTAAATTGTTATTTTATGACTAATAATTATTTTAAATTAATCATTTTTTATTTTGAGATGATATTAAATAGAATATCAATTGAAAAATAATTAGTTAAATTATATTATTTTTAAGCAAAAAATGTTCGATTGAATTATCTATGTCGTGTCAAATTTATATGTATCATACTGTTATATTTGATTTATTTATAAAATAAAATATTATTTATAATTAAATATTATAACATTATCGTCTATAAAATTAATAATAATAATTATTATATATTTATTCTTTTTAAATAAAACATTGATTAAATATTTATTTTAAAATTATTTTTTATCTTATAACATTAAAAACAACTTAAAATTTTATATTTAAAGATTTTTTTAATTTTTTAAATAAATTTTTTTAAAACAATAATAATTATTAATAATTAATTAATATTATTATATATTTGTTAAATTTAAATCAACTTTAATAAATATAAAATGGCTAAGTAAAGTCGTAGCATTTAAATATTTTTAGTGGATTAATATATCCTATAATCAAATTTACATCATATAATGTAGTAGTTTTAGGGAATTAAACTAACTGATTGAGCTCAATTTTGACTCTTTGAATGGAAATAATTAACTACGGTATATTTAACGAAACATATTAAATAAGTATTGTTATATTTATTAAATTATAATATATTTTAATTATAATTATTATACATAATATTGAATGATATCTTATTATCTTCTGCAATGTATTTAAATAAATTTGATGATAAATATTTTAATAAAATAATTTATATTTAAAATAATATTTATTTTATTTTATATAATTTTTTTACACATAAAAATAATTTTATTATAAAAAAATTTAAACTAATATTTATTTATTTTATATTTTTTACATTAAAAAAAGAAAAATAAAAGAAAAGAAAAAAAATTAAATTATTATTATTCTTGAGACGACATAAAATATCAGTACACCATTTAATATTTACTATATATCATAAATTTAATTTTATATTTTAATAAAATATAATCAATTATTATAAACATATTTTAAATTATTTGTATACAACGGGTAGCACCTATAGGTTAAAAAAATAAAATATCTACGGCAGTGAACATATGAAAAGAATAAAATAATTCGATAAATATATAATGAGGTTATATTTTATTAATGTATTTATTTTTAATTAATTATTATAGATAAAATTTATTATTAAATTAAGTAAAATTATAATAATTAATTAAAAAAATAATTTATTTTTAAGTAAATATAACATAATAATTAAAAAAACATTTAAAAGAATTATAGTGTAGAATTAATAACAATGTTGATAATTAAAAAATATAAATTTAAATATATATTAAAAATAAGTTAGATTAATTTTAACTTTTATATTATCTTGTTTCATAATTATAATTTTATAACGTGTTATTCACCTAATTTATAATTAAAAGTATCAAATAAGTTTACTACTTAAATAAATTAAAATTTAATTTATTTAATTTTTAAATGAATTAAGTTTTATAATTCATGAATAATTTATTTAAATTTTATACTATAATAAAATAAAAACAATATCAAATAAAATAAACATTAAAATTTAAAATCTCAAATTATAAAATTCTTTATGAAATTGAAATATAAAGTTTTGTAATAGATATACAAAATTAATCATAATTTTATTTTAAATTATTACTAATTGTATATAAAAAACGAGTAAAAAATATTCGATAAAATTTAAACAATTATGAATAAAATGAATATAATTTTATATAAAAATTATAAAACTTTTAAATAATATATGAAATAATTCGTAATAATTTATTAATTATCATATTTTATATATTAAAAATAAATTCATATATTAATAAATTATTTTAAATTAAATAATTTAATTTTTTTTATGTAAGTTCTCTTTAAATTAAATTAAATTATGTATGATTTAATCTTGCTATTTACATTTAAATTTTATATTTATTAAAATATTTTAATATAAAGTTAATTTTTTTAATTTATTTTAATAAAAATTAATAATTAAGTTTTGTTAAGTTTTTTATCTATTAATTTTTTTTAATTTAATATATCTTTATTAAATTAACTATTAAACTGCTTATAACTTAAACGATAAATGAACTAAAATTTCAAATGAATCGAGTAATTCCTCAAAGCTTTCCCTTTTAGAGGACCCACCTCAGATCTAAAGGCTACCTACAGATACTGGTAAGAATATGTTTTCCTTCTTCCGTAGAAATTCGATTTCAGAAAGTGAAATTAAGGTTATGCTCCGATTCTGTTATTCGTATCTATTTATTTTTATTTCTCTTATATTTCGGGAATAATGTTACCTTGTTATCTTTTGCTATTTCATTTTTGATTTCACACCTGACAAGTTTAGGGTTTGTATTAGAAGCTTTCTTTTTTGAATTATTTAATTAATTGTTTCTTTGTAATTTATTTTGTTCGTTGGGTGTTCAGGTTAATCTATAATGGCAGGAAGAAATCGTGCACCCCGAGAAGTAGTGAATGATAGACGTGGGTACCCTATTGAAGGACCTTTTGTTAGAGGTCCTCCTTTACATAGGCCACTTCCTCATCCCGCAGTATTGGAGGAAGAACTTGAAATGCAGCATGGTGAAATCAGGAGGTTAGTGGCTGATAACCAGAGGCTCGTAGAAGACAGGATTGGATTACAGCGGGAACTTGGTGCAGCAAAGGAAGAACTTCATCGTATGAACGTTGCAATTGCAGATATTCGTGCAGAAGAAGAGATGCGATCTAGGGATCTCTATGAGAAAGGTAGGAATTTGGAAGCTGATCTTCGTGCAATTGAGCCGTTGAAAAACGAGGCGGTACAACTTCGTGCAGAAGTTAAGAAGCTGAACAATCTTAGGCAGGATCTCACCTCACAAGTTCAGACACTCAACCAGGAACTTGCAAAACTGAGAGCTGATAATCAACAGATTCCTCATTTGAGGGCTGAGATAGATGGCATGCATCAAGAGCTTATGCATGCTAGGTTTGTGTCCGAATTTTGTATTTATCTCATTCTTTCTCTATCTTATTGTATTTATCTTTAGCCGTTTATTATCCACTAAATTAATTATGTTATAATTTAAACTTTGTACCTTCAGAACTGCCGTTGATTATGAAAAAAAGGCAAATATTGAGCTGTTGGAGCAAAGACAGGCTATGGAGAAGAACTTAGTTTCCATGGCTCGTGAAGTTGAAAAACTACGCGCAGAACTTGCTAATACTGATAGTAGACCATGGGGAGCAGGTATTTCTCACTTGTCTTTAACGGACATTTACTTATTTACCTAGTGTCTTTTATGTATTTTGGGTGAATCATGATAAATTAACAGATGCAATCCTTTACGATGTGCTTCTAATTCTATGCTACTATCTGGTTTTCCAAGGTGGATCATATGGTATGAAATTTAACATAGGAGAGGGAGGTTTTCATGCTCCATATGGAGATGGATATGGTGCTCATATGGTATGTCTAGGCACAAACTTGAAGTTGCTGTTCCACAATTTCAAAATGTTTATATTGAAGTTCATCATTTTTGTGGAGTTAATTAATAAATGTTACTTTTGATTTTTTCTTCTAGGGTATCACTGACAAATCATCTCTTTATGGCGCTGGTCCAGCCTCATGGGGAGGACCTGAGAAGCCACGCACTAATCGTCGTTAAACCTTGGAAGGCTATTGCTTGAGATGAGTGCAGTTGTTTGCATAGAATATTTCTGCTCGGAGCATGTTGGTTCATATGTGTGCATCCTCAGCAGTAATTTATCCAAATACATCGTTAGTCATCTTAACTGACATATATAGGGTTTCAATGCTGTTTTTCTAAAGTTGGCAGTAAAGATGGGTTTTTTTCTTTCCCTTGTCTAAGCTTGTGATACTATTATTTTTTGAGTATATCTTGTTATCTTCCCATGACTGTATTTTACATCTCATATGAGTCATATGACCATTGTGATTGATCAACTGATAGTTTGTTTTGCGTCTTGGTCTTGCATCCACTTTTTGTTTATTTTATTTTATTTTCTTCTAGGAGTCTAATTGAGGATTAGAAGCAGAAAAATGCATTTGCTGTCATCTTTAATCTTTACCAGCTCTGAACTATATAATTGTTCATGTAAATCATATGTTGATATATATGAGCTGAAGCATAGATGATGCAATGACGTGCGGGTTTTTTTGGTTGCCACTAATTGCTGAGGTTTATGAAATCTTATGAATTAGTCTACGTGCGCTATGCATGTTTAGGAAGATTTATGGGTTTGTGGCATTGAATTTATTTGGTCTTAGTGTGTTCTCGGTGGAACTACATTAGTATTTAGTAGTATTGTATTTTGGATATTATTTACTTGAGGATTCATACATAGATTTGAAATTTTCTAGGTTAACTCCTCTGCTGGTAATCTTATACCATTTCATCACATAAACTTTTTAGGATTTTATCTTTCTGAAAGGAAAAACCCTTCTTGGCCGTGGGAGTCATGATAACCTTCAGATAGCCATTAGGGATCACATTTAGGCGATAAACATCTCCTTGTACCTGCAAAAATTCTGTCACCCTAGCGAATTTAACATTGCTAACAATGGATGTCATGGTGTGAGGTACTTTTTTCAAGGATCAGGACTAGCAGTTGAAGTGATAACTAGAAAAAGTTTTTTCCTTGCAAAGCAAAGCTGCAGACTTTCTATTTTATTGGATTGGGTTTTTTTCTCAATAAATATTCAGATGGTACTACTATATCTTAATATTTGGAGTGTAAAGTTTGAAACTTTGAAGGTGATAGGAAAGCTGGAACTTAAAGAGGTATATTTTATTTAGAGCTATAGTATTGGTAGTGGACTATTTCCTTGAAGCTTGCTTTTTTTCCCCCCTTCCCCCCTTTGGATAAGAATCAATTGGATTGTTGGATCAGCTGATAGCACAATAAGAGATCATGGTAGAGATAGAATGGTTTGTAGTTGGAGAAAGGAGAAAAGGAGGCACGGGTTCTTGCATGAACTTTTTAGGAATATTTATTCCTACTGAGTGCAAATTTACTACTGAGAGCATGGAGGATTGGTGTTTTGTGAAACAGTGCTACCTTTTTTGTTCCACTGTGAAGCTATGCATTAATCATTTGGGCTGTGCTTCTGCAATAGCTTGGTCAAGAAAATTCTTACAACCCCTTGTCTTCCTCATGCGTTGTACTGACCTGAAAATCTCTAGAAGGGATTGGTGCATGCCATATGACGGGAAGCCAGCTACTGATATGAACATATAGGCAAGTAATCCTGTCTTATCTTCATGGCTTTGGATTGTGATTTCTTTTGCCAGCTCGATGCTTTAGATGTTATACTCTGTTTAATTGTTACCCTAAAATCATTTCCAATTCAAGTCTTGTCATTTTAATTTCTTTATTGTATTGATTTCCTGGAAATATTCAGCTAATAGAACTTCAAATATCTCCGGTTGAATTGTGTGAATCTTAAACTTTAATTTAGTTATTATTCTGGTTTGAATTTGTTCCTTATCTTTGTTTCCGTTTAGCATTATTGCTTCAAGCTATGGCCATATTTAGTGGTCTTGTAACTGAATCAATATGTCATTTTGTGTTGACAATATCAGCTGCTTTTTCAAGAGCTTTAACATTTAATCTTCTGTGAAGCACTTCATCTGTGATGGGCTGATGGCATTTGAAAACTTTGGATTAAGTATCCTAGGAATCACTTGCTTGTGTCAAGTGAATACTTTAGTCATTTTGTTTTTACAAGGGACACTTGAATCACGCTCTTAGTAAAAGTGGGACATGTTAGTCACTTTTTGAATGGTACAATATTATTTTATTAATTAATTTTTTTGAGAATAATGAAGTATATTTAATAGGGAAAAACTGTCATTTTAAAGTTTTCATTCCTTTATACCCTTCGCTCCTTTTCTGTTTCAGTTTTGGAGCCATTTTTTAGCTATAAAGCTGAAAACATTAGCATTTTTTGGATACATTCTATCCATTTTTCCTAGATTTATTTTCAATCCTTTCTGTTCTCTCCATAGCTGAAAAAGAAAATGAACTACAATATACCAAGTTCCATATCAGCTGTTGTTTCAGACAGTTTGGAGTTGGTATGATAGCTTGTTGATACATTGTAGTTCACTTTCTTTTTCAGCTATGGAGAGAATAGAGATTGACAAAAAAATTATAGAAAAATAGAGAGAATATAGCTGAAAAATGGCTCTAAAAATGAACAAGAAAGGATTGAAGAGTATAAAGGAGAGAACTTTAAAATGATAATTTTTCCCATTAAATATGCTTTATTATTCTGTTGGAGTTTTTTACTAATAAAATAATATTGTACTGTTGAAAAAGTAACTAACATGTCCCATTTTTATTAAGAGTGGCCTAAGTGTTCCCTTGTGAAAGTAAAGTGATATCACGGCCCACCCACCCAAAACTTTACCTCTTTAAGGATAACATGGGATGTTCCATTTATTGTGATGATGGGATCTTACGAGGTTTTCATGTTTTTCTATCCTCATTAACAAACCTGTTCTGGCCTTGAGATACAGTATGGTTAGGAGTCTGAAGGGGCAATTTTCTTGTGGACGGAAGCAGCCTACCCGGGCCTTATGTATTTCATTTCACATTAGCAAGGTTATTTTACCGAAGTACTCACCAAGATTGGTGAGTGCAACCCAGAGGTGCTTGAATAGTATGTTTTGGCCTTCTATTTTGGCGTCTAAGCAGTTACTGAAATATTTACGTGGTATAACTGGTGATTTCAGAAAGTTTGGATTCCTCTAACTCATCATAACATTAAAGGAGTTTTCTAGTGAATGTACTGCGAGTAATAATTTATTGAAGTTTTGGTTCACCTAAAGGCAGCCATCATTTCTAGGAGACTATTAGGTTCTATAGCATAGTTCCTTTCATAATGGCTGCATAAACCTTGTTAGTTTGTTTTGAATGGAAAGTGCTATCAAGTATTTTTGTGTTTTTCCAACCAGATCATTGATAAGATTAAAGGAAATGTGGCTAAGATACTACCTTCATGGTTGATGAGCTTAAATTATGGGGTTCTTGAACTTGGATCAGAAGCTCTCTTACAAAAGGTTTTGGTCTATGTAGCTGGAAATTGTTGAATGAATCATTTTTTGTATTACGCGAGCAATTTTGTTAGGTGCAAAGGCAAACAAGTGTTAACATTGAATGAGACAATCCAAATGAGTTTATAAGTGCTTGGTTACTCATCCCAAAAAGGTTGACTCTTTGGATTGGAACCCCATATCACTTATGGGAGGAGGCTTATGGATTTGTTGATCTTTTTACAAAGTGGTATCTAAGCCAATAGTTGGATGATTGCCCACATGGCCTTGTTTGATGGAATTTCCAAGGAGGCATGGAATGGATTTTTACACGCTGGGTGCAGGCCTTATCAAACGAAGGGGGCATAGGTGAATTGGGCACGAGTCTGCAAAGGGAAGGCTTAATTGGACTGGACTACATTTGCAGGAGGGCAGGTGGCCCTTAGAGAATTGGGAATGACTCTTAAGATGCTGGAGGCATAGCCTGCCTAACTATGTTGATGATCTTGATGGAGTGTGGGGCCCATAGTTGTGCCAGGGAAGTGGTGTTATCTCCTCCACCACATTGGCAATGATAGGTGGATTGAGTTCAAGGGAGAGCCACATGGATTCGTTTGAAGGAGGGAAATGGTTATGGGTAAAGACAAACAAGAGTTTGACATGTAAAGAAAGAGACAAACCAAATGGATTTACAAGTGGTTGGTTACTCTTCCCTACAAGGTTGACCTTTTGGGTTATAAAAGTTCCATTAGTATGAGCATTTATTTTATGGTAACTTATGTTTCTAGCTAATAGTTTATAAAGATAGGGAATGCCACCCAAAAAAGGTCTCAGCATTTGCCGATAGGTTATATGGATGTATGTTCATCATCAAGATAATGAAAGTAGTTTAGTTAATATAGCCTTCCCGTGAAGGAGTTAGGGAAAGATGTAGCTTACATGAAACATTGACCTCTGATTAACAGAGGAAGGAGGATCAGTTTTGACAGTAGGAAACAAGTGCCTTCATTCTGCATGCATCAAGTTCATTCTGAACATAACTGTGAGATATCACCCAAATGCTCAAGATTTTACATGCAACTAAACTAAGCACCAGTTTGACCGCTAGAAATGAAGTGACTTCGAAGATGATTCATCATTCATAATTTGATTTCTCAAGGAGTTTTTTAATGGACTGCTGATATGGATTATATGATTGTCAAAATTGAATCTCTTTTAAGGTTTTGCTGGATTGGATGGTTTCTTTTTCTTTTGCGTGCTTCTTTGAACTGCTCTCACAACCTGCTTACTTTCAGAAATTGTGATTGTTTTGATGCTTCTGCATAGTTATCACTGATTAATAGTTATTACTCTTGTTTCTTACTATTTAGACTCATATTGTAAATTGTGATAATTTTTCATTGAGTGTGTTTTGGCCCTCATCTAATCTTGAATTTTACTGATGTGCTGCAGGTGAAGTGCTGGTTATAGTTTGGAAGGAAAATATGGAAAGGAGAATGGTCTCATTGATTATTTAAAAATAATGAAATGGTATTGAGAAAAGCAGGAGCTGGTTAGGGCTATGAACATTAGGTTTCCTGATTTCAGATGACTTGCTGGAATTAAGAGAATTTAGTCTGGTTTCACCTGTCACGGAAAGAGGAGTTGAGTAGACTAAGAGAGGCACAGTGCCCAACACTTATAAAAGTGCCTTGATAGTTGTCTTAAACATCTAACGATTTCTTCTTCAAAACTTGAATACATCTCTTGTGCCTAACAAATAATCAAAACTGATATTGGCTTTCGTTGTGCATGGAAGCTCATGTCAACCTTCCCTCCTTAAGTTTACCTTCCAATTTATGGTTGATCCTTCAAAAGGGTACTCAGCTTATTTCCTCAAAGAATTGCGAAGTAGTTGTTTTAGTTATATGGCACCCTCGTATCATGTTCATTGTGATAATCAACCTTCCCTCCTTAAGTTTACCTTTCAATTTATGGTTGATCCTTCGAAAGGGTACTCAGTATTTCCTCAAAGAATTGCAACATAGTTGTTTTAATTATCCTATTTAGCCTTCGATGGCACCCTCGTATCATGTTCATTGTGATAGTGGCAGCTTGGTTGTTGTACTTTCTTTATGACGAGCCATTCCTGCTGTTCAATTGTATTGTTGATGATCCAATTGTGTTGATCGTGCTGGCTTTTATGACTATCATGTTATTGTTGTTGACTCAAGCCACTGCTAATATTTTTTGGGCTTTGCTGGTGAGTTGGTGTCGCTCCCTAGGATGACTGATGATGTGTTCTTGGACGAGGAGGAACGCGCTAGTTAATTATTCTCACGTTCAGACCCACGTGTTGGTTAATAAACAATTGTATATTTGTGATTGAGAAATGCTAAGAACTGCATACATCACTTACATAATTTTTGCATCCAAATTACTTATATCATGACATGTATAATTATTTTGTAAAATAACAAATTGATTTATTTTTTAAATAATTCTACCACGTCGTTTGGTTGCAAAAAGAGTGTAAATTTGTGTTCTTAGCGTTTGTCATTAGTTGAACAATGAAAAAAGATGACAAGTGTTTCATCGAACTGATTGGGTCATGTAGGAACAAGGTTTAAAAGTCTATTGGCTTGTTACAATGTCTCAGTTGCATACATTATTGTACCTTCACTTGACATCGATTTAGAGCCTGATTTGAGATGTTTTGTTTTTGATGAGTGCTAGAATTACTAAGTTTAAAAAATTGTCAATACTATATTGGTTTTCATGCGATGGTCCAAAAATATAAGAACTGATCACAGACCTAAACTGTCAAATAAACCTGTAATACTCGTCGCTTTTACCTTTTGTAACTCGATTGTTCAAATCCAGAACGATCTGAAAAATATAAACTGAACACAAATTTGGGCTCAATTTCAATAAGCCTGATTAAGATGAAATAATTAGGTTGAGTTAGGGTCAGTCTCAACAACACTCTGAAGTGTATTTCCAAATTCCTTTTTTTTTCAACTTTTGAATTCATAGGTTATTTTCATAAAAAAATACTTGTAATACTTTCAATTGTTTTAGCTTGTGGGTCTAGTTAATTAGTTTGTAAATTTATTATTCTTATTTTCATTAATAGCATGAACATGAGGTTAAAATATAAAACAATCATTTGACTTAAATGTTAGGTATTAATCAGTTGTAAAAGATCAATAATTAGGATCATGACGTTTGAGCATTAATCAAGGAGCTTAGTACATTTCTACGTTGTAAAACAATAAAATTAAAAGCCCCTTCATTTCTGCTCCAGGAATTATTTTGTATTTCATTATTGTTTCAGTGATTCCTTCCATTTGTGCCCACACCCCTCTCGTGAAGATGGGTATTCTTTTTCCTCAATTCATAAAATTAATTAGGTGAAATCCAATTGGATGCTTGTCGTTTGGAAATAAATTCCTTCTATTGGTATGGTGGTTGTTTTTTCAGCATCACCATGCAACTGACACATTTAACTTGTAACATGATATACCATAAAATGGAGATTGAGTTAGTGTTCTAGCAACAGTGATCGGTTGGTCTCTAAGTTACATTCTGCACAGAAACGGATGAAAATCAGAGAAAGAGAGAACCATGTTCTTCCGATCTAATTTGGTATTATTATTATTACAAGGGTCGAGGGTGTTAAGGAGTATAAATATTTATTAGATTTTAGTCTCACACGAACTTAATTGTTTAAGAGAATTAATTAACACCTTTATTTTGTACTAAGCAGTAAGATTAAGGAATTGAATTCCTGTAACAGCAACCCCAAAATTAAATTCTCAGTTGAAGGACTTCCAAAAATACAAGAGGAAGTTCAAGTAAACTACCTTTGCAAAAAAGAGTGCCCACAAATGATTGTTAGATCTATCTCCCATAAGCTTGAACTTTTGAACTTTTGAAGGAATCAGTGTTTAACACTTCTATACAGGATAAAATGATAAAAGTTTTCAATATGGTCAAAACGATATTGAAAACCCTGCTATTCCTCTACAACTATACAGAAGCAAAATCTAGTGGCATTTGACAAAAATAAGGCAAAGAACAAACCATCATTGGCGCAAATACGTGTTTAGCACACTAAAACGTGAGGTTGTGAAGATCTAGAACAAGCCTTTTACAAATCATCCTCGCATGAACTTCTAACTTTGTCCCTCTTCCAAAATGCTGGCCTTGGGTTCTCAAAAGAGAGCTTTCCACTGAATTCTATTGTTGTCTCATCCATATACTGTTGCTGTTCTGACCAAATACGGCCACTTCTGTTTCCCACATCATATCCAGGCGTTGACATGTAACTCACATCCATGACCATGTCGCCCTCCAGTATACGAAGTACCTTCAAGTTTGAATAAGAGACAGTATGTAAGCATTAGAATATCCAGCTGCACCAGCTCTATCGATAAACCATCGGTTCAGAGATATTTGGACGCTACAAATCTATGGAACACTTTTATGCTGTTTAGGATTTGAAACTATAACTGAAGAACTGAAATTCATTGTTATAGAAGTTCTCTTCACCTGTGACATCCGAGGCCTACATTGAGGATCCCGACGTATGCACAATGATGCAGCATGCAACATGCAACAAATCTCCAGTTCTGAATAGTGATTCCCCAACTTTGGGTCTACAAGTTCATCAATAGCATATTCTTCCAATAATGGTCGTGCCTGTTTTAGATTAAAACGAGATTTGAAAACACAGGCTAGATCCTTAAAGAACAAATAAATACTTCAATTACATACTAAATCATTTGTTAATGAAAAATTCAACGTCAGATGTATAACTATAAAACATACCCATTCAGTAAGGCACTGCTGACCCTTAGGCCTGTTCAGGTCCACGGCTTTACGCCCAGTAACAAGTTCCACTAAAACCACACCAAATGAATATACATCAGCTTTTTCTGTGATCTGTCCACTTTGTGCATATTCAGGAGCTAAATACCTACATGAAAGCAAAACACTGCTAATAAGCTAAATGCAAGGGGGGGGGGAGGTAGAACACAAAAGTAAAGGCTATAACGAAAGCTTACCCAAATGTTCCAATTACTCTTGTTTCCACACCTGTATCACCATCTGGTTGCCACCTTGCAAGACCAAAATCCCCAACCTTACAAATGATATGAAATTCAGATTCTTGGTTTACTGTTGACAGACTAGAAAAAATGCAGTAGTACAACATTGTAAAAGACAACACCATAACAATGGACTTCCAAATTTTGAGCTTAAAAACTATAGAAAGGAGACAAGAGCAACTCACCAGAGGCTCAAAATCATGTGTGACAAGGATGTTGTTGGGCCGCATGTCGCGGTGAACAATGCAACCCACCCTGCATTCTTCATGCAGATATCTCAGCCCACGAGCAGCTCCCACAGCAATCTTTTGCCGTGCAGACCATTCTAAGGACTGCCTCTGTCGGCCTAAAGAAATCCCAAATATCAATAGAGAGGGACAAAGTATTAGCTAATATACCATGTCAATCTTCATTCAGACAGTATAATCAGAATCAAATATTTTTTTCCAGCCAAGACAATGCAATTTGCAAACAAAATCCATTCAGGGTATTGTCAGGGAAATATATGAGTGGCCAAATTAGATTGTTCAAGATATTGTCGTGATGTGTATAACACTGCATGAAAAACTACAGCTAAGCTACAGTCACAAAGGAACCATTATTCATAACAATGTGTATGGTAGAATGGATACTTACCATACAAATGAGAATCTAATGATCCATTGCATATGTACTCATAAACAAGCAACCTTCTTCTATCCTCAATACAGAAGCCAATAAGCATAACAACATTTCGATGTTGAGCACAGCTTAGAACTTCCACTTCAGCACAAAATTCATGATCTCCCTGAGAACTAGCTAATTTGTGTTGCTTGACAGCGATAACCTGGCCATCTGGAAGCACCCCTCTATGAACAGAACCAAACCCTCCTTCAGCCAAGAAATTGGCTTGTGCAAAGCCACAAGTAGCAAGCTCCAGTTCTGCATAGTTGAACCATTTTGGAGGTTTTCCAAATACAGGTGCCTTGTGTTGACAAATTGAGCATAATGGAGGTGGCCCAAGAGGTGCATTTCTGGACAGTGATATTGCTTCTCTTACATTTCTGCTGAAGTCCATGTTGCCTCTGTAGTTTGATTTTCCACTTCCATTTTCTCTTTCAAGTTTAGAGAACTTCTCGAGCAAAGTTTTGGTAGATTGGTTATGTCTGGACTTCTGTGAGCTTTCCTCTATTTGCTGCAAGGTTTCAAGGTGAGAATTTAGAAAGTCTGCTACCCATGGTTGGAATCTCATACTGGCAGAAGACACAGATAAGTTTTCAGATTCAGAGTCAGAACTAACATCTTCAAGATCCTGGCTCTCTTTAGTTCTTAAAGATACCTCCTTTTTAATATCTAAATTTAATTCAGGAATAAAAAATGGTGAAGTTCCAGGATCTGAACTTGACACAGATGATGTTCCGGCTTCAGTGGCTGTAAAAGGTGTGCCCAACTCTGGACTGCTAGTTGGAGTCACAGCAGGCCCACGCATGGAATTTGAAGAACGGTCCTTTTTGGAAGACTTTTCAGATCCATCATCAAGCTCGGAAGGTATTTGACATACTAAATCAGATTCCTTCTTAGGAGATGCATTCAAATTCAAGCGAAGAACTTTTGCCTGAGAGCGTTTCATAACCACAATGTTACATTGAAGTTCTTCCATGCACCGTTTTTCCTCATGTTTGAGCCGTCTGAAAAAGTTGAATTGTTAAGGAGACAAAAAAGATCTAGAAGCAAAGAATATTAATGTCTTGACAATTTGAATCACTTAACCATCTCTTTTATGATAATTAATATTAACTGCATGCTTGTAAAAAGGTAAAATGATAAAAACAGACAATGGATTACTTGTCTATTACAACCCAACTTGCTTGAGCTTTCTTGGCCTCTGCCGCCACAGCTCCACAAGGTGATTCAGAGACAATTTTTATCTTGACATTTATCTGTAAAAGAGGCCAGCTAAGATACAAGCCACTAACAACAAAGCACCAGAAAGATCATAGATGGAATAAGATAAAATAAAAAGACAATGACCTTATTTGGGTCATAAACATCATGAAGCTGAAGGATCATATGAGAGCAGGTATCTGTAATATCAGCCTTCAGCTCAGAGGTTGTTCCCGTATGAGAGTTTCGATGACCATTGGCACATTCGCCTGCAAATCTTGGGAAGCCCCATAATTTTCTACCTGAACAACAATGACAGAATAATTCACATAAAGAGCTATTTTACTTTTGTTTCTTTTTCCTTCTAATATTGAGGGGTGTTTGATCACAAGGGCACACAAAGGTGGTAGTTCAACTTGAAAACTTTTCTATTAGTTAGACCAAGATTACAATTTTATATCTTCAAACCAAGCATAATGATATAACATTCTGTTTGGAGTATGCAATTAAAGAAGTAAACTTCTTATACTAAATATAAGAAATCCCAACAGAAGCGCGGTTTAGAAGCAAGCCTTCTCTTTAATTCAAACCAAAAGTACAGGAAAAATAACAAAAGCATTAAGGTACAAAACTTAGACCAAAAATGTAGAGAAGAAAAAGACATACCCGAACTTTGTGAAGGGATAACAACAATAAGTGTAATGCAGTCCCCAGGTTGAACAATATGAGTCAAGGCCCAAACCAATGCAGTCTTGGGAATTTCCTTGGAGGCCTTAACAGCAACAACAATCTTCTCAGCATCATGAGACCCCTTCTCTTTCTTTTGCTTCTCCTTCTTCTGTTCTCGACTCATCGGCTCCATAAATTCCACAACCCACAAAGCTAAAATATTCAATTCTCAACTGCCCACAATCCCATCGAGCTCAAAAGCAAAACCAAAACACACAAAAACTAGTCACTTATTACTCTTTTTCCTCCGTATTAGATTCCAAGACGTGTACAACCGATATCCTGCTAAATGTTCCCACAAGCCAGTCCAAAATTTCAAATGACAAGACCCTTTTAACCAGTTCACATAAGATTCTCACAAGCAAAATCAAACCACCTAAGTTTTCACTTCCTTTTACTATTCCTTCATTCTTTACAGAGGAAATCATGCGTGATGATTCCTAAATTGGTAAAACACTGTTGAAAATCCAAGTTCCCTTTTGGGCTCTAAAAGGAAGCTACTACTTTTTCTGCTTTAGAACTGCAACGATTTCACAGTTCTCTGATGCCTAAAATGGAAGGATAAGCAGAACGCTCTTTGAAATGAAACGTAAAATGCAAAACGACACAAGAGAATATATAAACCACACTATCTGCAATAACACTTGTGGTGAGTTGTCAACCTTCAAATCACTGAGTCAAGACGGTGAAAGAAACAACTTGATAGATACAGATTACCAAACGAGTGCGTGAGTTTGGATCCAAATCAGATGGGTACCTATCCAAAAATCTACTGAATAATACTCGGAACCCAGATTCTAAAACAGGATGTTCTACCAAGAGTGAAGAAGCTACAAAGCCAATTCTGGGTGTTCAATAGAGCAGAAAACCCTAACTTAACCACCTTCAGAAACCTTCAAGACTTCAAATCAAAGCACTGCCATAAAACTGACGATAAAGTTCTGCAAAATAACAGAGACCCAATCTGATAAGAGTCCTAACAATAAAATTAGTTGCCGTGATATTGAAGGCAAAATATAATAAAAGCAGCATTTGTGTCTGAAGTTTTTCAACTCATGGTGATTTTTCAATGCTAGCTGACAAAAACCAACAAAATATAGAATGAGGTACTATGCTATCAACAGCTATCTCCAACCAAAACCGCAAAATGTTAGATATCTACCTAAACACACCAGTCCAAAAGGAAGGAAATAAGAATCAAAAACAAAAAGAAAAAATCACAAACCAATTTTCAACATCACCAAACTAGATTCAAAAATAGGAAAATTTAACCACTATCCTTGACCCACCACGTGAAAAGTGAAAACCAACTAAAAATAAAGAAATATCGGAAATCAGAGCTTTCTGAAACGAAACAACGATAATGGGTCAAAAGACTCAAAACCAGGAAGCAAAAACAATATTACCATTTCTTAAGATTTCCTTCTTTGGGACTAACCACAACCCAAATATCAAAATGGGCAACCATGAATGAGGATAAATGTGAAGAAAAAGAAACTCGAGACCGATATAGGAATTGGGTTTCTAATAAGCAACAACAACCACAAATTCACAACTAGACCCACCTATAAAATTCAGGAGATAGATAACAAGTAGGAAAAAAAATTACATGATGAACAAGCTTGCTCTGTGAAATTAAAAGTAAAAAATCAAGCAGAGAGATTGACGGAGAGAGACAAAACATAAAAATAATTAACAAATATCATAGGTTTCAGACTGATGGCAACGTACAACTACGAATACAAATTTTGTTATACGCTTACACACACAAGAGGCACGCTCAGACAAACCCCTCTGAAACTCTGAGTTGATCAATCAGATATTACACTAATGGTTGTGTTCATAAGTACCACTCCTTTTATATTTTATTACGAAACTAACCTTCTCTTCATTGCTGTGTGAAGAAGAGGTCTCTGCTTAGACGACGTCGTTAAGATGGATTTAAAAATGTGTGGGCGCTAGCCATAAAGCTTAAGTTTGGCTTATGGTAGTCCGTCCCTTAGCACCTACGTAAACATAGGCGGCACAAACTACTATGAATAGGTACATAGTGTTAAGACTAAACATGTACCCACCTCTCATATTTTTTAAATTTTATTATCGATAACATTATTTTTAAAAAAAATTAAAAAATAATAAAAATAATATTTATTTTATTTTAAATAATATTTAAATTTATTTAATATTAAATATTTCAATAATATTTAAAAATTATTTTTATCGTTATAAATTTTAATTAAATTCTTTTATAATTTTTTAAAAATTTATATTAATTTTTTATTTCATTAATTTATATTATCAATCATATATCACTTCAATAACAATAAATAAGTTTTATTTTTATATAAGTTTTTATCATTTTATTTTCCTCATTTGCTTTCATTTCAAATTTAATAAAAAATTATATATAGAATAAGAATTTTATATATTAAATAATGATTTTATATTTATAATATTATTGAAATGGTGATTTATATCACTATTTGTTTATGTAGTGGTAGGTAAATAACGTTACTCAAATTTAATTCTTCTTCCTCGTAACCTTTACCTATTTTCGCTTAAAACTTCAACTTAAAGGCCGATTAACGAAAATTCTAGGATTAGATGATGACAAATAAAAATTCTAACATTTTTTTGGAATAATATATATACCCTAAAAAAAATTCATTAATTTGTTAAATTAGGATGTTTAACCTAATGACATTTATTTATGAACAACCATTTAGAAATAAGGTATTAATAGTATGGCCAAGTATTAACAGCCTCATCATATTCCCAACTCCAGTTTTTCTTCTTCCTCTTTACTTTTATTAAAAAAGTTTTTTTTTTTTTCAAAAATAGCTCTCTAATAGGTATTCTACATATGATTTTTTTTAAATATTATTAAACAAATCACATTATTCTATATTTTTACACCAAGATTTCAAACTAAAATGATATTTTCTTTACATACATAATAATTTTGTAAGTTATAATTTGATTATAAATTCTTATGTGTTTGAACTTGATGTGTTTATTTTTTAGATTTAGATATAAATCTTAACTTATTTTAAAGATGATTTTAAAATATTTAAATAATAAAAATATTAAAAAATCATTCAAATATCAAATATCATAAAAAAAAAAGATCCATTATACTACTATAGAGATAGAATAGCTAATAATAAAAAGATTTAAGATAGTTCAATTATTTATTTTTTATCAACCTAATGTATTTTTTTTCAGTTAAAAAAAACAAATGACATGATGTTTATAGATAAACAAACAAAATTATGAATAAAATTTATAATATTATTCTTATTACTATTTTTATTCTTATATTTACTAAATATCATAAAAAAAATTGATATAAGGGGTAATTTATTTTAAATACATAGTCCATTGTTAAATTTATCTACACCGATGCCCAAAATGTTTGCATTAATATCCATTCATCTCGAAAGTGTTACGTTAATATTTCCTAAATTAATATTAGGGGTAATTTATTTGAATATTCAATGTCATACAACTAGGACCAAATTAATGTATTGATACTTGCAAAATTAGTTTTAGAATATGGTATGTTTTTGTTGTCACACCAATCTTATAAACATGTTTTGGAAGCAAACGAAAAATACTGCCCAAGAATTTAAGATGAGATAATTAATTTATTAACTTAATTTGCTAACTCTAAGATGTGTGCATTGATAATTGTAATTTTAATATTTAGCTTATAAGTTTTGAATGAAAGGTGTAGATGTGTAAAGTAAGAGAGAATAGTAGCTTCCATTAAAACATAAAATAATATTTGTTTTCATTTACACCTTTTTAAAGTTATTTATCCCTTATATTAATTCTTTAATCTAAAATTATTATTTTAAAAAATTAATATATACTTACTTTTTTTTTCTTTTTTTTTTGACTTTATTGTAATAGCTATGTTTATTAATTACTAGAGTAAAAAATATATATAAATTGTAAAATTGTAAAATTTTAATTTTTTTTATATTAATATGTACTACTCTAAAAAAAATCAATAAAATAATTATAAAAACGTAAAACACTACAACACACACTGCTCGATGAGATATCCTGTATACACAATCCACGTTATTTTTTTTAATAGGGTTTAGTGTTTAGTAAAACAAAATAAAAAGGGTGAAAATCCCAAAAATGGTGAATAAGACCAAAAAACCAAACCCAAAACTCTACGAGGATTGGAATTCCCAGACTGAAAACTTGATTATGGAGAGGTATTGCTAATAAATGCAAAACGTGAATCTCACTTCAAGCTGACCATAGCATTCAACACCAGTAACATCACCAGCAGTCCCACTTTCAAAAATATTTAAGATATTATAAAGAAAAATTTATTTATTTTTTTTAAATATTTTAAGTGATAATAATTACAGGGGGATATGGTGAATGTCTTACATTTTCTTGATATAATAATTTCATACTATAAAATAAAATGGGTAATAAAATAAATATTAATATTATCATAATAAAAATATAAAAAAATATCGATTTTATTTTTAACATTACTTAGACTTTAATGTCATTATTTTTCATTGATAATTTTCACTCCTCTATTTTTTATTTTATTTTTTTGTTCTAATCTATTTTAGCTCAATCTTTTGTTATAATCTCACTTAATCTTATTAGTACAAATGTTTTGGGGATAAAGATACAAGAGACAATAATAGTACTTCGATTGCGCGCTATCCTTTGTAAAGGTATATTCAATCTTGAATCCATCTTGTATAAACTCTTCTTTCAAAATGACGCCGTTTTTCCAATAAAATATGGCTTGCTTGTAAATACTTAACAAAGCACATCATCGTTTTTGTACCTTCTAATTAAAAAAACGACACATTACTTATTTATTTATCTTTAGTTTCCTATAATCACTCATCTATATTAGTTTATTTAGCCTTAAATGTGATAAATTTATCAAATTTAATTTCTCAAATCTTTATAATGCAATCAAAATTAATACACTTATATACGTAAATAGTCATATTAGATATATTTTCTCATATATATATATATATATATATATATATATATATATATAAAGGAAAAGTAATTTTTTTTGTTATATATTTTAAACAATTTATTCTTTAATATTTTTTTAAAAGTGATGATTTTTTTCTTAAATAAATTACTTAGCATCATATTACTTCTTATTTGATAAATTTATTACATTATCTTTCTACTTTTATCAATCAAGTTATTATTTAATTTTTTTTTTTTTGTCTAAGATAATAAATAAAAGAGAAATTAAACGATAGTACCCGACATTTCTTACTCGCACGACTTTGCCTCTAAAATTAAATTGATTATTTTGGCTCCCGGATTTTATAATATGTTCAAAAAGGTATATAAAATTATCAATTTTTATCGATTTAATGACTTGTAAATATATAAATTTTTAAAATTGAATATGTTAGATATTAAATTAAATAATAATTAATTCTATTTAAATTTATGATTTAAACTATAATAATAGTCACCGATCTTAAACTAACGAATAAATCTAACTAAATTAATTAAAAGATAACGCATAAAATGTGTAAAACGAAAAATGATATGGTTCTAACATATATATATATATATGAGTAGTTATATAAATAATAATAAATAAAATTATATAATTTTTTTAAAAAAATAATAAATATATGTGAAGTTTTTTATTTGAAAATGTTAGTAGAAAACAAACACTTATTAGTTAAAAAAATTATTTATTTTAAAATAAATATTAAAATATTAAAATAAAAATTTAAAATAATTATACTTTATCAATTATCAATTTAAAAATATAAATAATATTAAATAATTAAAATTTTAAAATAATTAATAAACAACACAAATGATTTATGACAAACTTTGTCGGCTAATAACAGATTTAACTTATTATATCTATTTTAAATTTTATAACAAATTACACACACGTGTATGTTTGTATATAACATGTTATATTAATCTCTATAAATTAATCAATTTAATTTAATTTTATAATTTATAAATCCAATTATATATTTGTATGAAATATTTTATATCTATTTTATTCTTAATTGTAATTTATTACGTATGTATCTAAAAGTGTTACCTTAACTCTAATAGATACATTAAATTACATCATAGTTTATGTGAAGTTATGAATGTAATGACTAAAAATTTAGATTTTATAACATAATCTTTTATTAAAGTTATGATATAAAATATATATTAATTTATTATTAAATCATTTAATATAAAATTTTAGGTTTTGAAATTAATTATTATTAATTAAAAAAATTGGTACGTTGATAATTTAGGGAAAAAAAAGTTACGGCAACTTGATGTGAGCTTATTGTCACGCGTCACGTCGAAAATGCCCAAAAATCGAATGATGGCCGCTGGCAAAGGATCTAGACAATGTAAAGTTAGAGTTCTGAAGTGTAGTGCCACTGAGTTGGATGGACTCAACTCACACTTGAACGTTAGAAAGACACTGTAGGGTGCTTAGGAATGGACTGGAGTATTCTAGAACGCACCGGATGGTTCGGGAAGGTTGTAGAAAGTTTCGGCCGAAGCTTCATGAACATCCGGAAAGGCGTACGAAGGAGCTAGACATGACCTAGAAGACTACAGAGTTGGATAGAAGGTCCCAGAACCTTTTGGCAACAGACATAGAACTCTCTTGTATATTCTGTAGCTAGAAGGATCTAGAAAACGTGGCATACTCAGGCTTGTTGCCCACACTATAAATGTAGACCACTTGGTCTTCATTTGTATTCATGCTTGGGAATTCTTAGCAATTGTATCATAAACTCTCAGAAAGCAATACAAAGCATTCTTTGCAAACTCTCTTTATATTCTCTTTGAGTTACATTTCGGATTGAAAGGCAGGCCAGTACGACGGACCGAGCTAAGTCTTTGGGCCGCACGATCGCTACTTGAGAAATTTAAGGTCGTGGCAGTTGGTATCGGAAGCGAGTTAAAGTATCTCTATCTTTGGCAAAAATGAAGAACATTGCCCGAAGCCTACATGAGCATGGACGTTCCACCAATGGAACGGCCGTGATGAAGTGCGGAAAGCCCCAAAGGAATCTCGAGCCAAGTCGAAAGACTTGCTTTCTAGCTTCAAGCACGAGTGGGAAGGCGCAGGACGGCTCAGTGAGAACGTTTTGATCGGGTTGACAACTTAGAGGAGCGTTGCAATGGCTTGGAGGCCGAGGATGTGGAAATCCACGGCGGTCAAGATGTCGCTCAAATGAGCTAGGCGGTGGATTGAGGCAAGAGATTGATGGGTTAAAGGCGAACTTGCCAAGGTAAGTGATCTTGTCCAAAGAGAACTTGCTAATGTATTGCGTAGAATGGAGGATATGTGTGGTGATCTAGCTCTATATAAAGCGGGCCATGGCCGCGGGAACCACCGTCGACCCAGGCGATGAGGCTAAGAGGATGGGCGTTCCCAAGCCCAAGACCTTTAATGGCGTTAGGAACGCGTGAAGTGGGACAACTTCCCATGTGGGGCTAGAGCAATACATTGAGGCTACCGGCGTACACCCGTACGCTGGCGAAGATCCGAACCGCAACCATGTATTTATCCGAGCACCGCGATGTTGTGGTGCGAGACGAAACGTAGAGATGTGCGGCGAACGGGTTTGCACGATTGATACCTTCTGATGACTTCAAGGGAATTCAAGATGCGATTCTTCCCTGTAAATGCCGAAGATGAGGCAAAGGGCCGACCGCACCCGGCTAACGGGCGGCTAAAACGGTAGCATGGGGATTATGTGAAGGAGTTCACAACCTTCTGCTTGAAGTCCCCAGGCAACCGACAAGGATGCCTGTCTGTTGCTCGTCCGGTCTCCCGTCGTGGGCTAACCTTGAGCTCAAGGCGACGTGGTGTCCCAAGATTTATCTTCGGCCGTGACACAGTAAAGCTTCGTGACTACTCCAGCAAGGAGGGCTCCAAAGCGCGACAAGAAATTTGGTGGAGAGAAGAGTAATGGAGGCATGCCAAAAGTCGTGATCCAAAAATCATAAAGGCAACTCCTAATTCAAGCCACGGGACAAAGTGGAAGGAGAAGGAGGATCGGAATGCCTCGAAGCCCCGTGTAACGTGCTTCGTTTGCGACGGACCGCGTGGGCACGTGAATGTCCGAAGAGGAAGGCATTGAGTGCCTTTAGTTGCCTCCACACATGTAGTCGAAGATGGAGGTGAGTCGGACGATGGTGCAAAGAATGGGTTCTTTGCGCCTGCTGGTGCGTTGCGAGTGCCCTGCAAAGACCAAGGCTTAATGTACGTAGATGCAACCATCATGGGAAGGTCGCCAAAGCCTTGCGGTCGACACGGGTGCGTCTCATAACTTTGTTTCGGTGGAGGAAGCAAAGAGACTTCGGCTAAAAGGTTGTCAACGGAGTGGGTTCTCTCAAAGCTGTGCTTAACCCGGCTGAAAGACTACTTCACGGAGTCGCCGTCGGAGTTAAGGTCGATCTTGGCATGACCGGCCAAGTGGATTTATCGGTGGCGCCGATAGATGACTACTCGATGGTATTCGGCGTGGAGTTCTTGGACCGGGTAAGAGCAGCTTGGTGCCGTACTGGCTTCGTGCAAATGCCGATGGTTCGAAACTGCGTGGTGCGTGGACGTGACCACCAAACGCACAACCCAAGCTCTCGACACTTCAAATCAGGGGATTGAAGAAGGACGAAGAGGTATAGCACCCGACCATCTCAAAAGAGTACAACGGAGGAGTCGCCCAGCGAAGCTGGCGACGGGACGTGCGGATTGCCTTAGATAAGTCCCATGAGGTGATGTTTCGAGAAGGCCACTGAAAGCTTACTTGCCAAATGCAAGCTACCCCAGATAAGTCCCATGAGGTGATGTTTGAGGCATCACCAAAGCCAAGCTTGCCAACGGAAGTCAAGCTACCCCAGATAAATCCCATAGGGTGATGCATGGGCTCACTCAACGGTTACCTCGAGGAGGGAGGTGAACCCGTGAAGTCGAGTTGGAGCTCGACACAAGACCACCTGATAATGAGCCCCGGCAGTGGAAAAAATTAGAGTTGTGGCGGAAATGTGGTGGTGACGGCGAGTCGAAAGGGAAGACAAACGGCGTACACCGAGTCCTTGCAGTAGCCGCCCATTCAAGAGACCTGGGAGAGTGTCATGGATTTCATCGCTACCCGCCAAAATCGGAGAACTTGGCGGCGTGTGCGGTGATTGATCGCTCAACAAGTACGCAACATTCATACATGCCTCAACGGATCGCACTCGAGATGAGACGGCATGTTTGTTCCTCAAGAATGTTGTGAAGCGATGGATCCCGTCCCAATAATCAGTGAGCGACCGAGACCCACGATTCACGGGGGAAATTTTGGACCGAACTATTCAAGCTATTGGGATCGACTTGAATTTCTACCGCGATTTCCACCCCCAAAGCGACGGCATACTAAACGTGCCAATGCATCTTTGGAGTTGTATCTTAGGCACTTTGTCGCCGCCAATCGGCATGGGCTAAGTTGGCTGGATGTATCCCGATTTTCCTACAATTTGCAAAGGAGCGAGTCTACCCCGAAGAGTCCCTTCGAGATCGTCGTGGGGCAAAGCCACGTGACTCCCCATGCCATGGCCACGAGTTACGGCGGAAGAGCCTATTTGCCGCCTTCAAGTTTTCCAAGGCGTGGTGAGCAATGTGGAGTTGGCTAGAGCTGTTGCGTATACGGCATCTAAGAAGATGAAAAGTGGGCTAACAAGAAAAGAAGAATGGTCGAATTTCCCGGGAAGGCGATTTGTCCTTGTCAAATTATTGCCCCAACAACTCAAGTCATATGGAAGGTTCGTAGGGGTTGTCATAATTCATGAGGGACCATTTGTCATAGAAAGTCGGTAAGGTGTCATATAAGCCGCATCATAGAAGCAAAATCATCCTGTTTTTCATGTAAGGCATGCTAAAAATCCTTTCACGAGATAAGGAAGACATAAGTAGGGGAGAATCAAAGTGCGGCGCCTACCGGCATCGGTAACCTCCTTCAACAAAGAAGTGGACTCGATTTTGGCGGACCGCTTGATCCGACGAAGGGCGTACCAAGTTATAAGGAATACTTGGTCGAAATGGAAAAACGTCCCGAAGAAGAAACAAGTTGGGGAACCCGAGGATTCCTTGTGGCAATTCGGAGATGCTATAGCAGGTTTCAACTTGAAGGCGCGACGAGTGCGTCGCGAATCCTGTGGGGGAGATGTCACGTCCCGCCCAAACCGCCCTAAAAATCCAAATGATGGCCGCCAAAGGATTCTGACATACATGGAAAGTTCTAGAGTTGCCTGAAAGTCAGAAAAGTGCGGGAGTTGGATGGACTCAGCTAGAAAGCAGAAGACCCTGCAGAATTCCTGCAGCACACCGAGCTGAGAGTGCTAGAATGGGCTGAGTATTCTAGAAGCATACCGATGGTTCGGGACGTTGCCAGGCCTTTGAAGCTTGCGAACATCCGGAAGGTGTACGTGAAGGAGCTAGACAAAACCTGAAGACTCTAGAGTTGGATGTAAGGTCCTAACCTTGTGGCCACTTGTCATAGAACTCTCTTATATATTCTAGAGCTAGAAGGATACAGAGAAATGTGGCATACTCACAGGCTTGTCACACACTATAAATAGGCACTTGGTCTTCACGTTTGTATTAAATCCTTGGGAATTAGCTGTATCGTATCATAAACTCTCTCTAGAGCAATACAAAGCATTCTTTGCAAACTCTCTTTCTATTCTCTTTGGAGTTACATTTCGGATTGAAAGGCAGGCTTAGTACGACGGATCGAGTTAAGTGCCGCACGATCGCTACTTGAGAAATTTAAGGTCGTGACATTATGCCGACCACCTTAACTCACCCGCGTTGAAGAAAAAAAAATTAAAATTGAATTGATAAGTAGTAAAGAAAATAATATTATTAAAATTATTTTTATTAATAATATAAAAAAAGTTATATCATGTAAATTTTATATATTTAATATTAATTATAATTTAATAATATTATTAAACAAATAAAATTATTATTAATTAATAATTATTAAGAGTATATCACCACCTAGTAGTAAATTAGTGTTACGGGATATTGAAAATAATTTCGTTATTAAGAGAATCTTAAGTATAATTAAGATACAGACATATAATTAAATAAAGTTATTTTAATTTTTTATTTTTATAAAAAAATATATTATTAATAGAGATGATATCAACGTATTAATAAATAAGATATATATAATGTACTGATATATATGGGATCCCATCTTCGTCGCCCTTCGTTATTAATGTCCTTCTCATTTATAATATAAAAATAATTTTTTTAAAATTTATAGCTTTAATAATAAATAATATAAAAATTAAAATAATTTTATTATTAAAAAATTTAACATATTATTTTATATTAAATATTATTTAAATTAAATTATATTTATTTAAATATTAAATATCATTAAATTAAAATATATTTAAAATCAAATGAATATTATTTATTTTTATAAGTTTTTTATTTTTTATTTTTTAATATATAAATATAAAAATAAAAATAAGTTACTTTACTTTCATAATATTCTATTAAAATATGATTTTTAAAAGATTTAATATATTTTAAATTTTTAGGTATATTCATTTAATATTTTTTAATAATTTATAAAAAATTAACTATATTTAACTAAAAAAATTAATTTTTTTTAAATCTATATAAATTTAGAAAATAAAATTTTAAAAACCTCATTTAATCATAAATTTTGAAAATTTTAAACACATTTTATGTTCAAGTAAAATCTACCAAAAATAACATCTTCTCAGATTAAACTTTTAAAAATTTTAAAAAAAATCAACTCTTTTTATTTTTCTATATCTTTTTCTTGTTTTGGTGGCTCTTGACATCCACTTTCATTTTTCTTTTTTATTTTATAATTAATTAATTTTTGTTATAATTTATATGTACTAATTTTAAATAAATAAATTTTATACTAAAAATATATTTTGTACACACTGTTAATAGGTTAAATATAATTAGATTAAAATTAACTGTATCGAATTATATTATAATTAGTTTATAAATTATTTGATTACGAACAATCTAATAAAATTAATTATAAATATTTTAATAAAATAATTTATATTTAAATTTATTTTATTTTATAAATCTTATTTAAATCAATATTTAGTTTATTTTTTTATTTTTCTTATATTTTAAAATAAAAATATTTTTAATTTAAGATTAAAGAAAAAATTAAAACAAATAACTTTATAATTAAAAATTTAGATAAATTAAGTTAATTTTCAATTACATTTTAAATTTATATCTTTAGTTGTATTAAATTTGTACATAATAATATCATTTTTATATTATATAATATAATTTAATTATATAATTAAGCTATTAATATTTACGTCGCGGTAAAAAATTCAAATTAGATTATTAAATACTTTTTTTTTAGTTTTTCAATGACTATTAAATATAATCTTATAAATACTCGTGCACACTTGTTTTAAAGCAACAAAACTAAATAGCATTATTCATATTTAAATTTAGAAGAAGAAAAAGATCATAGAGATTGATTTAAAAAAAATAGAAAGTGTTGCAGATATGGAATTTAAGATGAGTATCCATACATATATTTAATATTAGATTATTTATATTATTTAATTTTTTAAATTTAAAATTATGTTATTTAATTATTTTATTATTGAAATAAGTTAATTAAAAATAAATTATATTATTTAATAATTTAATTTAATTATATTATGTCAAGTGATTAAAATATTTATGTTTAAAAATATATAATTCAAATTTAATATAAAAATATTTAATAAAAATATCAATAATAATAATATTCAAAGAAAAAGTAATTTAAATATATAATAATTTAGGTGTGATAATATAATTAACTATTATTAATAATTAATATTATAATTATTAAAAGTTTAATATGTTAACTTTAAATTTAATTTAAAATTAATATATTTATATATAATAATTTAATAATATATAATTCTATTTTATTTTATTTTATTTTTGAGACCCTAATGTATTAGTGGGAGCTGAATTTTGCTGACTTTGGAATTGGTGTAACATCTAAAAACACTAGTTATAGACTATAGTCAGAATTTATTTTTTGAAGTAAAATACAATTATATACATGTGCCGTATATAATTATAAAAAAAAAAACTCTGATTATTTAACAGGATGAAATGATTTTTCAAAGAATCGATTCTGCACAATTTATTTGATTCATATAATTTATAATAGATCTATACATTATAGTCATTTAACGGTCCAATCTATTTTACATACGTATCCATTTGAATCAATACACACAATTTATTAAATTATAGTTTTATAACCACATAAATTTATATAATGCAAATTATAAATACACATAAATTAAAATTAAAAAATATAATATGATATACTTAAAAAAAATAGAATTATCAATTAATTTTTTAAAAATAACTAATAATTTTAGAAAAAAAAAGTAAAAAAAAATGATCAATTGAATAATTTTATTCAAAAGGTTTAAAAATTGAATACATTTTATTATTATATATATGTAATAGAGTATAAATTTTGATAATGGGTAGTAAAATTAATATAAAATATGTAAATAAATATATATATATAATATTTTAACATATTAATATATTATTCTATTTATATTTTGTAAATGTTTTTAAAAAAATTAATTTTTAATTTTTTATAATCAATTTTAGATTAAGAGGGCAAATTGCACAGTTGCACGCAATTTTAAAGTGAGAAAAACTGGGATAATAAACAGTTTTTAAATTTAATTTATCTAATAATTAATAGCATAAAGATGCACGTTCGAAGGTGCTCTTGTTGTCCTTTTCTTCTCAATTTTAGAGGCACACATCTAATAATGGTGAACGAGGACAGAGACTCTCCATATGATAATGCTTAAATTGGTATGATTTCTTTTGCATTACCGAGAGATAGATTGATTGAATTCAGTCACTAAAAATAATAATAATATAAGATTGATTCGAATAATATCAATAATATTTTAAAAATTAAAAAAATATTTTAAAGATATCATAAATATTTTTAACTTAATTAAAATTAAAGATAATAAAAAACAAATAATAATTTTTATACATTAAAATATAAGAAAAAATAAAAATAAAAATACAAGATATTTTTTATCAATAAATGATAATTAATACAAAAAAGTACAAAAAATACAAAAAAAAATATCAAATGTTAAGGAAGGATGTGTATATAAAGATTATTATTTTCAAAGATAAGAAAAATATTTTCAAGTAAATATATAATTTATTATAGAATAAATAATAAAAAAATTTACATTAATATTACAAATACAAAATGAATACATGACATCATTAATTGAGAAGAAAACTATTATGGATAAACTATATAAAATTCTCGAAAATGTTAAAAGAAAAATTAGATATATACATTTACGAGAATTCCAAATTAATGAAAGTGTATTTTTGAAAATAAATAGATATATTAATAAAATTAATATTTTTAAATAATAGAATAAGAAATAAGAAATATGTTTTATCAGTAACGATCCATGGAAACTTATAATACTAAAATTTAAAATTCAAAACATAACTTATGTTTGCCATTAATACTAACAAATAAAAAATTAAGAAGACACTAGATAAACAAAATTTACAAGGAAAAAAAGATGATATAATAATGATCAATGAAAATAATTCTAAACTAAAAAATATTATCCAAAAAATAATATCAAACTAATGTATTTACCAATTTTCTATCAAAAATAAACATTTGACCCATATATAGTATAAAGAAATAGACAAAGGCTAGAAGAATTTGATATTTTTTATATAAGAAAACAACCATCCAAAATGAAAAAAAAATGATTACATTGAAAAACTAGAGGTAGTGTCCCACTAAAATTCAAATTGATATTTTACAATTAGACTATTTAAGAGATAGAAAAAAGCCTTAAATGAATGATTTAGTAGAATGAATGTAATCATACAAACTTCTCAAAGTATATATTAAACCATTCAACTTATAGAGTCTTGATAACTCAAAAAATGTTATGTATTTGGTTTACAAAAAATTAACAAAATAATAATATTGACAAATGCAGAGGAATGCTCCCATAATTAAGAAATACTTCGATATTGTAGTAAATTAAATATATAAGAAACTTATTAGAGAAGACAAAGGTAGATAAGTTATGAATTTAGTGAAAATAAAATCGAGAAAGTGAAATAACATTTAATAAATATGAAAAATAAATGACATTTATTATATAGATTTCTTTATTTGCTAAAATAAAATGTATTATCATAAGTTATCTTTATCTATATAAAAAATTTAAGAGGAATTTTTTTTTAGAAATTACGTGAAACATTACCCAAAATCATAACATAAAAATGGAATAAACGAAATAAAAAAACTATACAAAATACTTTAAGAATAAAAATAAAAGCAAATAATAAAATCTATTTTGATACAATATATTTTAAACTATCAAAAAAAATATAGACATGACATAAATAATAAAAGTTTTGACAGTATCAAATTTAACTTTTATGAAATAACATAAAAAGTGAAAATGTAATATGATAGATACAAAATAACAACGTTATTTAAAAAATATTTCATTAAACATAGAAAAAGAAACAAAACTCATTTCTTAAGATTTTTCAGTAAAATATGAATTAAAATTAAGAAATTTTAGTAGTTCATGTCATTTCATTAAGCTTGGACTTGTCAATACTAAAAGAAAATTTGATCGTCCTAAAGCTTTACCAGAAAATGAATTTGATCCATATTAATTAAGCATTGAACGTGATCAAATGCTAAGTCACATCAATTACGAACTAAGAAAAATTAATAATTATTTTCAAGTCAAAGTTAATTATTCTACCATCAAAATGGTTATCACCTCACAAAGTAATATGTGTATCACTAAGGAAGATGGTGAAAATATTAATAAATATGAAGCTACTTTCAATTAGAATGAATTGAAAGTAAATGTAGAAAGCAAGAATGTATCCTATCATTATGTCTCACAGAAGGCTAGGGACTATAAATATATTTATTACATTAAAGATAAAGAGGAAAAAGTAGATAGCTTAGCTCCACAATAATCAGTATCGACAAATGAATCTGAATGAATGTAGAATCCTTACGCAATATATTACTACACCCGTCTTATATATGTATGTATTAATTAAGAAAGTTAGGTGAAACACTGAAATCTCATATGTATAAAAGAGAACCCTTATGTCTATAAAAAAATTTTATTATAAGTAAAGACAGACCTCACATTTTAAAGAAAATTCACTTAGCTCATATCTTTATATATTTTGTAATCTTTAATCTAAGAACGAGTAACTAAAAATTTCTTCAAAGTTATTAGTATTATAGTTGTAATAAATTATTATGATTAACAAAAGTTCATCTTAAACAATGACTTTTAATTTTCACTCTAATCTTGAGAGGAATGTATAAATACTGTAGATCTCCATAAGTTAAGATTAGCATATGATTGGATCTAGTTGAATCGTAACCTTAAAGAAAAAAAAGAGGACATCACGAAGCGAAAAGATCGAGGTGGATCCATATTTATTGGGTCAGTTACAATTACATATTAGGAGGGTATTAAAGATCTTGATAGTTTATTAATTTATTTATCACTTATTTAATAATTTGTATAAAATATGAAAGGAAAATATAATGAAGAAGAGAAATCAAAAACTAATTTATATAGAAGTAAAACAAAAATCATAAGAAAGTTTAGCAGATGTCGTATATCTAGAGCATCTTTGCTACATTTTAATAAATCTAAAAAAAATTCACTAATAGTACATGAAGATAAAAAATAATTGAAAACTTATAATAATTAATTGATTATTTTTCAAAATAAAAAATAGATGTAATCTAATAAAATGGTCTTATAAAGATTTTTTAAATGTAGAAGCCATTTTGGCCATAATCATGTTAAATAAAGAACAAAACAATGGAATATTATAATTAAGTCATTGGTTAGATAATAAATTTAATCAAAAAAATATTAAATTAAATTTAATGGGTGATAAACTAAAATCAAAAGAATCTAACCATAATTTGATATTTTAGTTATAGAAAAAAATCTTTGAATAGAAAATTAATACCATTAACTATTTAAAATCTTTAGTGATATTAAGTTAAAGTAGAAGAAACTTAACTAAAGCAAAATAAAACCTGGAGGTTAATTAATATAAGTACAAAACACAAAGAAGAATTATCATAATTACTCAAAGTTTAATTTTGAGATGTAAAATGCGAACATAATTTATTGAAAATACTTGCAAGTGTGCAATATGTATAAAATTATTATGAGTAGTTTCTCTCTATTTGACTTTTTAGAAAGTTATTATTATGTGTGTTTGTTGAGCCTAAGGTTCTAAATCAAAAGATAACTTAAGAGAATTTTTTTAGTTGGAATCCCAAGAAAACATTAGAGTAAGAGTTTAATTTTCAGGTGCACATAAAGTGGATCATAAAGGTAAAAGTGAAACCTTGTATAAGATACATATAACACACTTTTGCACGAATGATATCCTTTTTATTATATTATGATGATAATTACACAATATTATTATAGATTCATCTAGATTATTAAAGTTTGATTAAGTTAATGTAAGTTTTTAAATATTTTCTTACCATTTTTGTGAACTTGATGGAGTATGAATATCTACTTAGTTAAATGAATGATCTTCAATATTAAGATATAATTAGAATATAAAAAAGTAATGTGTTATCGTTTGAGAAGATTATAAAGTATACTAACAAGTTTCAGTTGAAAAGAATATAAAATTCAAATTAGTTATATAGTTAAAATTTATCTTTCATCCTAATAAGATTATTTGTTTTTTTCTTTCTAATAGCTTAGATAGTGTTTTCAAAATAAAATTATAATAAGAATGCATACGATAACAGAAATTAAATTGAATGAAAATAATAATATTATTAGAGTATTGTTTAAATAGTGGAGTTAAAATAATAATATTATTAAAATAAAATTTATAAAAAATATATTTTAATTAAAGTTAATTTTTTTTAAATCGGATAAAATAAAATGAGAAATAAATGTAGGATAAAATAAAAAATTACAATATATTGTTCAAAAACATGATGTAAATAAGCAGCAATATCATTATTATAATACATTATGTTTTATAATAAATTAATAATTAAATTTTATACATAAATATTATTAATTATTTCCATTATAATTTCGATTACATTCAAACACAACATGAAATTAAATTTTTGGAATGGTACAAACTTTTTACCGAGTGCAAGTATTATTCTTAAAATAAAAAAAAATAAAATGAGAGATTTAACGAAACGGGGACCATTTATATTTTAAATCACAAAACTGGATTTTGAAGCAACTTGGTGCTGTCAAAACAAACTTATTTTATTTTGTCTGTCTGCTCAGTCAAGTTTTATGTACTCGGTCTGTGAGATCTGTCGATGTTTATTATAAATTGGCACACATTGATAGTTACATGCACGTTGGAAAAAGCTCAAATTGATATAAGAAAATAAAAATAAAAAAATCAACCATTTAAAATAAATTAAAACTTTGAAAAAAATGGAAGCTATCATAATTAAAAATAAAAATAGGCATTTAAGTCTTCAATAATTGAATAATTGCTGAATTAAAGGAATTATTCATGTTTGACCATATTCTTGATACAAACAATTTTTAAAAATTGTGAGTGTCAAATCAATCACAATTTGAGCATGGAACGAGGACACAAAATGGCCATTTTCATCATATTTGGTTCATTTTTATGGTTTTGAGTTATAAAATTATAATTAATTCAAATAATTCAAATTATTATTATGTCAAAATAAAATTACATTTTGGGTATGAAGTCAAATGATATCGGTATAATAAAGCAAAACACCTTGAGAAAAAAAAAATGGCAAATATTATGACATCAATTGGAGAACATCTATAAGCCTTTCATGACTAACAACAAATCACTCCAATACTCTCAATTAAGCAGCTAGCTGCGTTGAACCGAATAGATGTTGAAAGGCCCACCAACTTGGACTTGCAAGATTCTATGGGGATGGCTCAAGGCCCAATTATTTGAATAAAGATCACGGGAATGTCATCAAAACATCTCTATATTTTTGAATTAATATATATATATATATATATATTATTTTAGATTATTAATAATAATCTAAAATAATTTATATTATATCTTGGTTGCTTTATTTTTTTTTAGTTTACATTTTCATCGTATTAAAATTTATAAATTTCATTATCAAAATTTAATTATTTTTAAAAGATATTAAATATATCAATTAAAATAATTAAATTATTTATTCTATAACTATGCAAAATAATAAATGATTAAAGTTCCATTTTTATATGTGTTAATAAATGTTTGTCATCGTTATATAATATTATTTATAAAAATAAAATCACATAGAATGAACGACACAATCATGTCCCATTACAAATGAAAAATGTGATAAATTTGGAAGGTAACAAGATTTGAACTTAAAAACATAACATTTGATATTATATTATTATGATTATTTAAAAAAAAAATGAATTAACAATCATATTATATCTCAATTCAATAATAATATTTGACTTAAAAGATGTAATACCAAAAGGTAACAAACTTACACATCTGGTGCTTTTTTTTTCAGTTATTGAAATGGATATATATTTTTTATTTTGTCTCGAACGAGTGAGCTCTTTTGATATTCCAAGGCCAAAAGCTTGTCTGAGTCGTGAGAGTGATTGGACCAACTACAAACAAATTTTTGCTCATTACAGAGCCATGATGAGCTTAAATACAACAAAATCAGCTTTGTCTTTTTATTATGATTAATATCTCCTGTATTGATTTCCAAAACTCTATAGATTTCAGATTGCAGAGCCAATAATCTTGGCCCTCTCTGTCTCTGAGAGACCAATCAATATCCACTTAACACATAATTTGAATTTTGAACCCAATCCCAAAACAAAAAATAGGAAAATTAAATAGACATGTCCTTTTTAGCAATTTTTTTTTTTTTGAGAAATTCCTTTCTATCATTTGAACTTTGAAGATTAATATCTTAAAGGTTTAGTTACATAAGTTAATTCCTTTCTACTATGAACATTTTTTTTACCTTATAAGATAAAAAGCATACTTTTTTTCGTATTTAAAAATATGATGTAAATATATCTTTTTTATAATATAAAAAATAGTATTTTTTAAAATAGATTAAAAATAAAACCAATAAAATAATTAATTCATAAAGAGTAATTTAAACATGTTTATTGTATTATAATAAACAAGAAAAAATAACTTTAAAAAAATTGCTCTAAATTATTTAATAATTATTATTCATTATTTATGAAATATTTTTAACCAATCATATTATTTACTTTTCTTATATTGTTTTTGTTTTTAAAACAAGGTAAAAAACACTAACAGTATATTTTATATTTCATCCGTATACTAACAAGAGGTATGAATTATGAAGTTAAGCTAGATTGATCTTTACAAATTGAAACATTGTATCGAAGATATTTACACGAAATAGAAAGAATGTTACTATATATCTCTATTTCACTTTTGTTTTTATGTTAATATCATGATATCTTACTTGTATTTTTCATATTTAAAGAAATATTTGTGTCTAAAAATATAATATGGATACGAATATGTGTAATTAGATGCTTCAATGTAAATTTACAATAAAAAAATACAAAAAATATCGTGTTTGATATCTGAATATGTATCCAAAATATATTAATTTTTAATATTCTAAAAAAATCTTAATAACATAGATACACTATAGATTATAAATGAAAAATTAACGTTTTTCAATTTTATTAAAAGATTGTAGTATTGTAAAAATTTAAATTATTTGAAGTAAGGGGTGAATAATATTTGAAATGTTGATATCGATAAAAATGATAAGATGTTATTTAAAAAAAAATATCAAAGATATTGTCGTTATCTATGTAAACTTTATAAAAAAATCACGAAAACTATAAAAACTCTATAAAAATATGATTTTTTTATAAAATAATAAAACAATCAATTACTTATATTTTAAACTAAATTTTTTATTTAATAAATGTATTTTAAAATATTTATACTAATTAATAAGTTGATTAATTGATTAAAATATATATTATTTTTTGCTAAATATTTTAGAATAAGAAGTTAAATTTTTTGAAATAATTAAGTAAATTATCGAATTGTATTAACTATTATAAATACATAAATATTATTGATTATTTATTTTTAAAAGTACTCATTATTAAAGGGAACATAATGTGTCTTAACTTTCAATACAATTTACGTATTACAACATTAATATAAAATAGTAGAAAATAAAACATGCATGATGACTTTGTACTTTAGAATTGGATTAAGTGTTACTATTTCACTCAAATGCTTACTAAATAGAATAATACATGATATAATTTTCTCTTTTTTTATCTATTTATTTCATATTTATTGTAAACATGATACAAATAAATATATATTTATTATATTAAATTATTATATTTATTTTTAAGCTAAAATATTAATATAATGTAATTACAATATGTATAATATTTAAATATAACATATTTTTAAATAAAATTTTAATTTATTTATAATTTAATAATATTTTTGTTCGATTTAGATACAACGGTTTATAAAGTGTGTCTATTTGAATTCGAATAGATTATATACTTTTTAATTCGAATTTTATCAGAGTATAAAATTTGTCGATCCAATCATATATGAATTTGATAAATCAGAATGAATTTTTTTATTTAAACAAATTTATCCAATTATTTACTAATTTCTAATAACAATACTTCATTTTCACATTGTGACAGATACTAAACAATACACGGAAAAACAGAGAAAGAACGAACCCATAAAAACCTCATTTGGGGAAGAAAAAAAATCTGCAATTATAGAAAGATAGGTATGGCCCTTTTTCCAGTAATCTGAGCAAACAAAGCCCATATTTTTTAATGGATCGATTAGGCTTGTATAAAACTCGTAGGTTTAAATGTCGGCCTATTTTTGAAGGTAATGTACTTTAGAGATATAGAGATACGTATTTAGAAAATTTTGTGAAGTCCAAGTAGAATTTTCACTTGGCACATTAACGGGCTTCCTAGTATTCTGAAACACGTATGGGCTTTTCGAAAAGTTGGTCTTTTCTGTTTACAGAAAATCTTATTGGTTAAGTTCATCGTTTTCTAGGGAAAGCAATACAAGATAATTATAGGCACTATCCTTCTTCTCTTCCTCTCTCTCTTTTCTTTTTGGAAAATCCACTCGTTTTTCTAGTTTTTGCTTGTTACTTGGGAGACTCTCTATATGATAGATTGTTTTTTTATTAATTTAATTCAATAAACATATTATTTTGATCTAGTGTGGTTTTAATTTCACCTAAATTTACATTGAAGGGTTATTTTTTAGCATGTTTTCTTTTTTATTTTGTACTCTCTTTTTTTTCAAATTTATATATAGATTTATGTTTTTGGTTTAAGTATTATTATAATTATGAAATATTATGTTAAAGATCTAACCTCTTATCAAGTAGAAAAACCGTACATAATGGTTGAAAAACTTGATGAGTTAAAAAAAAAGCCTCTAAAAAAGTTTATTCTTATATTACAGATACTCTTAAGAATTCTCATCGCAGTTTAATTTAATGTATTTTTAACTTTTTTTTAATTTAATTGTGTTCTTATATTGTTGATTTAAATTCATATAAATTATTAACCCTTTTTAACTTGTCTCAACTAATTTTTTGCAAATATATTTTTATATAATAACTTCTATAGAGGTATATAATGAAACAAACTATCTACAAGTAAAAAAATAATAAAAAAATATTGGATTCTCAACATTAAAACGAAACTGTTAAAGTTTCTAGATAAAAAAAACCCATAGTTTATATGAAAACTAATATAAAACTGTTAGTGGATTTGTTAAATCTTAATTTGTCTTATTATGATGAGAAATAAGAAAAAGTACTACAACGTTTAGGGAACACTAGATAATACAATGACCATTAGAAAATAACATATACGAAGTTACATCACATGATGATAGTGAGTCAACGTTAAACTAGTAGAACTAGACTTATGAGTCCAAATATGGTTTACGACTTTTTAACATTTTATTAATTTGATTAGTCTCAGAATTTGAATTTAACTGGGAGTGCTTGAGATATGGCTTCATGGGTAGAAACAGAGACAGTCTGCAACTTGCAATCAGTACTAGAAATGAAGAGACCTTTCTTTTTCTTCATTAATTGAGATTTTGTTAATAAGGCTTATTAGAACCTTTTCAAGTTCTTCTCCATCACCCCATTCATTCATTTCAGCCTTAATAAGAAGAGGGTTTTCGGTAATTAAATCCCACAATGGAAATTTCTTCCTTGGCGTGACAAAATCCTCCTCTTTGAGTTTCAAGCTTGGGCAGTAATCTCCACTACCATCACCAATATATATCAACTTTTTCTTTACATCTGTTAACACTGAAGCTTTTATCTTTTCTATGATCACTCCCTGCAATTTTACATATCATTTTATATTTTAAATAAATATTTTGAAAATATTAAAAATTCAAACATAACTTAACCTAATAAGATTTCTTATTAAGTGTTTTCTAGATTTATAAGTAGTATTAATGTCTTGTTCCTAACCGATTTAGGATAAGAATATTTAAAAGTCTCTTTACACACGTCGTCTATTATAAGTATCAAAAAACTTAATTGAAATGACATTTCAATGTTTCAAAACGCATTAGGAAAAGGACTTATAACCAAAGACATTGATGGCTTCTCTGTGCGATGTGGGACTCCAACAAACTTAGGGTCCAAACACATACTGATTAAGAGCAGAGTTTTGATATCATGTTAGAAACTGAGGTATAATTTAACCCGATAAGATCTATTAAGTTAAGGGTTGTCTAAATTTATAAGCAACATTGATGACTTAATCTTAATTAATGTGAGACAAAGATAATTAACAACTTCTACTCACGAAAAACAAACGTGGACATAAGATCTCTCATGTCGTAAAATCCGATAAATTAGATCATTTATATTGAATATTTTATTTGAGTAAAACATGAAATCTAGATCTTAATCGAGGAATTAATGATAAGAAATAAAATCTAATTTATTTGAGCAAAAATATTTATTTTTTTCAACCTTATCGTTCCCAAAAAGTATGTACGATTGCACTACAATACACAACACACCTTACACATATTTGGAGGGCAGAGGCTGCATTCATGAGAATATTTGTGAAAATCATGGTAAGGGAAAATCCTTAGTCTCCCTTCTTTATCAACAAAGGCAGGGTTTGTTATAATATCAGAAAAACAATCTCTCAAACCAAGATGCTTCAAAATTGTCTCAATGTAGAAAACATTTGCATCACTAAGTATCCTTAATTCACACCTGCAAATAAATAAAATTAGAAAATGCACACCCAAACCTTTAAAGCTTAAATTGTAAATTTTTGTATAATATATAATAAATATGAAACATTAATCTCAAAACTTTAACCTCACAGTAATTAGAATTTTTTCAGTAATTCAAATATTGAGTTTATCTCTCTCATTAGTATTACTCAACTATTAGTAATCTTAGAGTATATAATTGTTTTTCAAATGAACATACTTATAAATGATATAATAATATATATTTTAATAAATATGAGATTTTTTCCGATAACAAATGTGAGTAAGTATCTGTAATCATTTATTTTAAAACAAATAATACCCGAAAGAATGAGCTGCTTTGATGGCCGGAACAATTCTGGGATGCATAGGAGTTCGTTTTAGAACCTCCGTAATGTCTTCAGTGGTTTTCCCTTGTGAATGAACCTCCTTCATTATTAAATCCTGTACAATTTCATATTTTTATCAAACCATTAATCATTAAATAAGAACAAAAGCATAAATCAAAAAGAATAATGCTTAATTACCATAAGAGAGTTCCAAGGCATGGTTGGGAGTAGGTGGTTAAACAATTCAGTGAGACCAAATTCCTCTACAATCCAATCGTCACATTCGCAGTTCATAATGGTCTTGTCGAAGTCAAAAATAATAACAACATCAGCCATTTTTTTTTTCTTTCTCAACAAGATTTTCAGAAAGATGGGAAGGAAAAGAAGAAAAGAAAAACCACGATTATATTTTTGGGCTTATTTCAGCTTTCCTACTCACAGAATGATTTTTGGTTATATGAAACCCAAAGGTAGGGTTTTTATAGTTGTAAAAAAGGCTAGCATCGTACTTTCCTTTTTTCTTTTTATGTAATTTTTTTTTTGTTAATAACTTAGTTATGCTCAATTTGAACCTTCTTGCGAATGAAATTCATGGCTTGTAATATTTTGTATTAAAAACTTGTTTTAATTTATATCTTATTTTTATTTAAAAATTCAAAAATCACTCAAGTTTTTAAATTTTTTTATATTAAAAGTAATATTTTAAATGATGTATCAGAATTTTATAAATAAAATAAAAGTTAAAATATAATTTAAGATAGATGTTTTAAAGTAAAAATTTAAAAGTTACTACAAAAATATTTGAAACTTACTGGGTAGGAGGAGCACGTGGATGTTCGATAAAAAAAATATCCGAAAAATGAGAAAGTATTAAAATTATAAAATTTACTTAAATGGCTCACTCTTTAAAAAGAAAATAATTTTTTTTCTTCATCTATGCTCGTTTTTCCCACTTATATTCTATAATTTGGTTACAAAGTCGACGTATATGATAACAAAAATTATGCATTTTTTTAAAAAGTGTGTATATGTATTGGATATTAGCTTTTAATTAAAGAAATAAAACATGAATTTAATTCAATGAGCTTAATTTAAGGAGTAAAACAAGAAATCCTTAATTTAAGGAATAAAACAAGGAATCCTTAATTCAATGAGTAAATCAAGGGATGCTTAATTCAAAGAGTAATTGAATGAGTAAAATTTCCTTATAAATAGCTATACAATTGTAATGAAAACACGAAGAAAATAATAAGAGCTCTTTTGTGTAGAGTTATTTCTTGTTTTTGACGTGGTATCGGGCTTGTGAAAATTAACTTGCAACCTCGCTTTATTATTATCTTAGCATCTTGATCTTTGAAATGACGGGAAGACAAGTTAGGATCAGTGAAAGTTCATCGGTCTTTCCTTCGTGAATATCATGAGTTGCGTGTGACCCGAAATCAAAGATTAAGCTCGGTCTTGTTGAATGAGTTTAATTACTTGCCTTAGTCGAAGCGGTGTCTGCAGGCTCAGGTGGAAGGTCGAAGTTGGGGTTCGTAAATGGAGACGTCGAAGTACTGATGTTTCATCGCAACCTATGAATCTTGGCTTAGTAAGGATCGGTGGTTATGTCACGGCTCCTAAATTCCATGGAACGTAAATTAGTGAAATATTCGATTACTTTCGAATCTGCGTATGCCCATATAGGAGACGGTCGAGAAATGTATGGCGGTCGAAAACAATCTTTACGAGTTTTTCAATTAAAGAAGGACATCTCGAAATCTACTGTGACAAGATGGTAAGCCTTTTGTACACTGACTCTTAGGAAGCGTAGAAAAGCATGTGGAATGAGTTAGAAATATATCGTCCTCATCAGTAGTGTAGGCTCTGCTACGAAAAAGAGCGGAAAGAAGATAAGATATTTCAACTTTTGTCCGGTCTCGATTCAACATATGAAGATATGCGATGCCACATGCACTGAATCTTGAACTTCCTTCCTTCAGCCAATGTATGTACGACAATTCAACGTGAAGAAGTAAGGAGGAGAAGTCGTGAACGAGGACACGATGGTTAGTGCGGCACCGAGGCGAGAGCCTATCTAACCAACGAGAGAAAGTACAAGGGAAGCATCCAAACTTGAAGTGTCAACACTTATTATACGGGCCATGTAAGGGACACGTGTTGGATTACACATCCGAGAATTAAAACACGATTTTATAAAGGATAAGGGTTTACGAAAGTGAATCGTGCGCACATCGTGCGAAATCGTACTTTCTGCCTCGCTCTAATGGGTGCAGTCCATTCAAAAACTTCACGGACGAATCGGCTGAACTTATGAATGAGTTTATGTTGTATCTTGAAAACAAGACGGGAGGAGTTAGAGTTAATTTGTGTGGATAGCATAGAAGAAAGGAAACTTCGACGGCATTGCTAGGCAAGTTTGCGGGTTTCTTAGAGATACAAAACTCGTACCACGAAGAGAGACGTACGAGGTATCATAAAAGCCTTTAAAGCGCCTTTCTTAAAATAAATATGTTGCATGATTTTTGGGTTGTAGATTCGGTGGCACGGTCATTATGACAAACCATGTCTCAAAGTCATAAGTTTGAAAAATTAGCAAATCCTTCTCAAGTTTCAATTGCAAATGGTGAGAATATAAAGGTTTTAGGAAAGGAAAAAATAAAATTAATGTCGAGATGAAATCAAGTCGGTTTTATATGTACCTTCCTTTCCTTTCAACTTAAATACGTAGGAAAAATCCTGAAATACCTTGAATTGTAGCCATTTTTTTTCTCCTCGCAATGTCATTTTTAAGGATTGTGCCAAAAAAGGCGATTAGTGAAGGGTTTTACTTAGATGGTCTGCATTACATATCGAAGAGCGATCCCCAGGGTTTCAAGCCAAGTTTAACCTATCCCAGAGATAATCGGTGTGCATTAACGTTTAGCTCACCCTTCTCCACCAATTTTGTCAACTTTATTTCCAAACTTAGGAAATGATGCAATTGCATGTGAAACTTGCCACTTGTCTAAAGCCACTAGATTGCCTTTTAATTCTTCCTTGTTTAGGGCTAGTAAATGTTTTGAACTAGTTCATTCAGATGTATGGGGACCAACTAATGAATCTTATGATGGTTATAAGTATTTTGTGATTTTTGTTGATGATTTTTCTCAAGTCACATGGTTATATCTTTTAAAGTCTACGAATGAAGTTATGGAAGTATTTAAGGACTTTCATAACCTTGTTAAAAATCATTCCTCCTCTAAAATTCAAACCTTAAGGTCTAACAATGGCACCAAATACATGTCACGTATCATGAAACAATATTTGAGCATTAATGGCATTATGCATCAAACAAGTTGTGTTGGCACACCATGAAAATGGTGTAGAGCGAAAACCTCTTACTTGCAGAAAAACTAGAGCATTAATGCTACAAATGAATGTACCCGAAAGAGATTCGGTCCCCGAGGGTTTATGACGATTGCTTACATCATCAATAGATTACCCGGCCGAGTCTTCGATTTCAAGTCTTCACTAGAATTAGAAAGGAAGGAAAATTAATCTCTCGCACCAGAGTCTTTGTTGTGTCTGTTTTGTACATATTCAATCTTATCATCAGATAAATTGGATCCACAGAGTATTAAATGTATTTTTCTTGGTTATTCATCTACACAAAAGAGGATATAAGTGTTATGATCCCCGACTTAGGAGATTAATTGTGTCTAAAGATGTTCGATTTTATGAAACTAACCGCACTTTTTTCGACAAGTCACGTGAAATCACAAGTCAAAGGGATGACATCTTGGATGTGTTTCCATTACGAGAATCGAACTTGAGGCTATACAACAACAAGATCCAGCCGTATGTCAACATTGATACATCTACCGAAAGTAACAATGAAGAATCTCTGTAATGGTACACTGCGTGAAGATGGTGATAATCAAGATGATCTGTGATATGTGCAAGATGTGAACGAGTGTGAGATAACTCTGCTTCCGCTGACGTAATCCAATGCGTGTTAGGAAACACCACTGAAGACTTCAAGACTTTGTCTTTCTGAACCCACGCATCCATCTCGAATTATGTGTCGTATAAAGAGAGTGACACCGACCGTGCCGCATTCGCCTTTATGTCGAGTTACGGTGAGCCTCGAAACTTTCATGAGGCCCGATAGCAGAGGTGTGGAAGGAAGCCATGCAAGAAGAACTTAAAGCCCTAGATCGACCACACGTAGAGCATCGCCAAACTTCGAAAAGGCAAGAAAGTCGTAGGTTGCAATTGGATTTATAAGCTAAAATTCAAGTCGGATGGATCAATTGAGAGGTATAAAGCAGATTGGTGGCTCGGGATTCACTCAGGCATTCGAGGTGGATTACAAAGAAACATTTGCACAGTTGCAAAAATGAACACGATAAGAGTGCTATTATGCGTGAGTACGTAAACGAGAGGTGGTCCGTATGTACCAAATGGATGTGAAGAATGCATTCTTGCATGGTGATCTCGAAAGAAGTCTATATGAAATTGCCACAGAGCATCCTTGAAAGCATAATCTGGATTTAGTGTGCAAATTGCCTGAAATCCATTTATGGTTTGAAACGATCCCATGAGCTGGTATGCCAAGCTAAGCTCGGTCTCACTAGTGTTGGTTTCAAAAGAAGCAATCTTTGATTCTTCCTTATTTGTTCGCCTGAGGAACTTTGGGAAAATTGGTTGTCTGGTTTATGTAGATGATACGATAATTACGGGTGATAATCTTGTGAGATTTTCAACCTCGAAGCAGTCCACTCGGACAAAGGTTTGCAATTAAAGACCTTGGGATATTGAAGTACTTTCTTGGTATAGAAATAGGCACCTCGCCTTGAGGGACTCTTTCTTAACAAAGGAAATATGTCTAGATTTGCTGGGAAGCTAACATGAGTGATGCTAAACCAATTACCCCTTGGCAATGACTTAAACCTAGCTTGAAGGGCACGCCCAGCTCACGGATATAAGTTATTATTTGACCCGGTTGGTAAGTTGATCTACCTAACAATCATCAGACGACATCACATATTACGTAAGTATTGTGACGGTTAAATGCAAGCTCCCCGACACTTGAGCATTTGACCGTTAAAAGGATCTCACTTATTTAAAAGGATCGGTGGGTCGTGGTATCATCATGAAGAAGAATGACAACACCTGAATCATAGGGGTATTGTGATCTTTGATTGGGCAAGGAATGCAATCGATGGCAAGTCCGCCTTCGTTCTTGTACATTTGTCGGTGGAAACTTGGTCACGTGGAAGAGTAAGAAATATTTGTCATCGCTAGATCAAGTGGTGGTGAGTATCGTGCAATGGCTTACTGCGTGTGAGTTGATATGGCTTAAAGGTATTCTATGTGATTTAGGTGTTCCTACCTCTTCCTATGTCCTTATTTTGTGACAATCGGCGGCCGTGCATATAGCATCAAACCCGGTGTTTTACGAGAGGAGACGAAACACATTGAAGTTGATTGTCATTACATTCATGAACAAGTTCAATCACAAGTGATTGAGACCACGTTATACAAAAGCTTGACAGTGGTGACATCTTCACCTAGCCGCATACCATCGTCGATTCAGCGACTTTGTCCAAACTTGGATCCGTAAACCTTTTGGATCAAACGAGGAGTATTGGATATTAGCTCTTAATTCAAGGAATAAAACAATGACCTCAATTCA